>OX465281.1:12852414-13529866 GCA_949987705.1 Thereva unica | reverse complement strand
ACACTTTAAACTTCCGACCGCAGTAATTCATTTCGAGTCTTATTAAAAACCAGCACCACTTTTTAAAACAGTTTTAACGCCGCAAAATTTAATTCCACACGGCTGCGAAATTATGCTTCATACATTCTGCAAAATAAATTTCATTTAGAAACAAATTCTGCGCCATTATCTATAAAAGTGAGCCAATAAAGAAAGTTTCACTATAATTCAGGGAATATTAAAACATATTGTTCCAAGAACATTTTACAAATAAAGCGAAACGACATTGTGGAAGTGGACTAAACTGCAGTGGTCGGTAGCAATTTGAAAGTTTCATAAACTGAGCACTAAGTCATTCAAAGTTTTATGGTCTCATATTCCACTGCACCGCAGTGCAACCATAAAGTAAATGCAGTGAAACCTAAACTTTTACGAAAATCCGAAAGTTGTGCCTCCCATAGTCCCGCTCTGTACCATTTTCTGTACCGTATTGCCCGATTTATTTGAATTAATTTCGGATAAAAAAGTTTCACCCGAGATTTCAGTCCCTGCCTCCAGGCGAGGTTCAGTTTATTCCCTGAACCCCCGACCGGTTTGGCCCACCCCCAGCAAATATACAGCATAGTTCTCTCGTTCATGATTTCGGGGGGCGGGCGGCTCGGTCCGCTCCACTGGGGCCCGTGCAGGTCCTGCCAACAACTGCATTCAATCGAGGGCTTTATGTTTATTTAGAAACAAGGAGTATTGAAAAGTTTTTCAATTTTCCGAACATAAAAATTGGAGGAAAAATCAAATCATTTTCTGAAGCACACTTTATTGCGGACATACTAAAAAGTTTGGTCCTTCGTGCCAGCAGGCCGAGCTTTCGTTCGAGTGGAATTTGTTCCCTGTTTTATTTTATTGGTTTAAATTCTTGTGATTTTATTAAAAAGTTCCATTGATTTTGCCTTTTTGTTCTCGAGTAATGAATGCATTTATTGAAATTAATTCAGAACAATTTAAAATGTTTTCCAATGTAGAAATTTGATTACACTCTTATTCGCTGCTTCGGGCGCCAGTTGTTCATTCGGGGGCTGTTGAAGAGTGAATTTTGTTGAATTGTACAAATTTAATTCCCGGACTTGAGATGGATAAGGTGATTGTATTTTGTGTTCATTTAGGTATCCTTAAAACAATATTGTAAATACAGATTCAATTGTGAATGTCAAGGTCCACTGCTGGGACTTTCATTGGAATAAATAAAATAGCAAATCCGCATTCCTGATATATCATCAGCACCTCATCTTCTTTTAAAGAATTACATGGCCCACAAGAAGTGCGGTCGCCACTTGGATCTACTGCACTACTAACAGTCCCTGGTTACTCCGATTTTTAAGTCAGACCGGTTGAACAGCCTCATTAACCTGCCTTTAAATATTCGACTCAACTGGTTTGCACAAGTATTGTCGTGACGAACAAGATCCTACTATTCGCTAAGAGAGGTCAACGAACGCGTCACGCAGACTTTTCATTCGCGGAGTCTACAAGCTAGGTGTATACTTCAGGAACGTCTACAACTTATTTCACCAAACCGGTCAGCCAGTTGAAAACACCGATGAAAGCAGACCTTTCATTGATCGCGAATCCGTGATGACTACATAATATGGGAGATCCGATTGAGAGTAACTATCTGATCCTGCCGCTTACTGATCTCAGTACTCCCAGACTGTGGTTAAAAATATAAGACCCGATAACCGTGTTGTGGATGGAACACTGTGAATTATTTTCGACTGTTGTGTTACGCGAGGTTTGGGAGAAGCAATTTGCTAGAAGCGGCCGCAAGAGGAAGAACTCCATTCAGCTATTTTGGAAAAGACAATATTGAAAACCATTCAATCCGAAGGACTTTACGAGGAGGGCGTAAAGTATAAAGCTAGAGATCATCAGCATACCCATGGGAGTAGCAGCTGCAAGAAGATCATTAATATACAATGAAAAAAGAAGAGGGCCGAAGATTGAACCTTATGGTACTCCCAAGAGCAAAGGTAGGAAGGATGATACAACACTGGAACAACATTGGAGTCTATTTGAAAGAAGAAAAGAGAAAAGTCCAGTAGAAGAAGAAGAAAAGTGATCGAGTTGGCTAGGTTTGGAAAGTAGCAGCGAGTGAATCACAGAATCGAATGCCTTAGAGAAATCAAGAAAAACTAATTTCACAGTTCCATCCTGGTCGAGCGTAGAACGCAGATCAGACGTTTTTTTTAGTATAGCAGTTTCACAACCAATGTATGTATGTATGTATATACAGAGACCACGTAAGTGCGTAATTTTTAACGAATTAAAGCCATTGTTCACGAGCTGTGAAACAAATGGCGACGTCCTATTGAAATTAAAAGTCGTCCACATTGTCGTCCAAAAAAGTAAGTCTACGTTGTTCGGTAACGCTATCTATTCACTGTAAGGGCCGTACCAGCAGAATTTTCTGCAAAGCTCAAACTGTTAATCGTTAGGCTGGGCCGATTTTTCTCTTGGGTTTTCGGAGCCCTAGATGCGACGTTTTGCTTGTTTATGATGAAAATAAGCTTCATTGCTCAGAATAATTTTACCTATTTTTCGAGTATGTGTCGATCCGTATCAGAAAACCGCTTACTTTCTACTACTTGTCAAATGTGGTTGTAATGACAGTTTTATGTTGGTAGTTCAAAAATGGCGCGAAATTTAAAATGACAGCTTTGGTTGAAAACCTCTCTCATTTATATATCTTTCTAGCCTAGGAGTTAAGACGACTGACTGCCAATCCAGAGGTCGGTGGCTCGAATCCACTCAGTTTCAATCTCTCAGTTATTCATTATTTCTCGTCTTCATTCGTTAAAGCAATTCCCTGTCCTTTCTTCTGTCCTTAAAGCATACTAAGCGAGAAACCCACTTCCTGTTCGATCACCGATGTCAGCGTTTTGTCTGATAGTCATTGATAAAACCGCGTATATGCTTTGTTCAGTCTTAACGTAATCCTTACACCCTTTCCACCTATTTCTCGCATCCAAAAAATAAAAACCCCAAAATGAATTCCAAAGGACTACTTGGCAAACAAATGATTAGCACTTAACTATTTATAAAAGCAGCTCCACTTGGCAAATATTTTATAATTCAATTTTCCTAATTTGTACCGAAGCTATATAACAACTGAATAATTCAAAAGGATGCACAGGATACCGATGTGCGCGATGTGTTTGCCATACATAAAAAGAATTCCCGTGCTATTTTTTTTTCTTTCCTGCTCGATTCACTCCTTCATCAGAGAAGGATACGTCTACTGGGCATCTTGCAGGAACATCCTGCCGCAGCTTAAGCTCAATTTGCAGCATTATTTGCCGCTAGCTTTCGGCTCATATTTTTCATGCTCCTTCCGTTCCAATGTCATCCCTTATACTAAGTGTAATGTAATTTATACCCAGCAATCAAGGAAAATCTGTTTGGAATGTTAAAAAGGGGATAACCAGCAGGATAACGCTCCTTACACCACACGCCATGCCCCTTCTGCCTGCTCCAGCTAGACTATGCCAGAAATGTATTGGACGCCCGCTTCTTCTGGTTCGTGGCGAATATCCGACTGGGCTCCAAATATTAGCCGCCAACCCTTCCCCGGTTTTTCGCTTCTGGCTGAAAAGTGTGAAAACACAAAATAATGAAGTGAGGATAAATTTGATAAAAGCTCATTTCCCGGAGCGAAATATGGTTTCCTTTATTGTCAGCGAGGAGGATTTATCTAGAATACAAAACCCGCCCCAATGCTGATGCCGGGGACTCTGTCTGGCTTCCGGAGTTCCCTTTCAACATGTTCTATCCCAGGACGGAAGTTAAAGTTTTTTTTCCGTACGCTGCTGTATTTCTGTTGATGGTGTCCTGGACGTAGACAATCTACCCCCACCACAGTCCCACCCCCGAAACCCTCCACAGAGATGATGAAAACAACCCGACGGCGCAGCAACAACAAGAACGCAAACAACCGACATCGACAACTTCTTAAGAGCAAATTTACAGAAAACAAGAAAACCCTAAAGGCATTATGTGAACTTATTTTTATTAAGGGATTAAATTGATGAAATTGTTGCGCACTTTTATATCGTTATTTGCCTGGAAATTTTTTGCGCCCTTCTCAAGGCACCGAAGTGGGGACGACGGCACCCTGGCTTAAGAAAGTAAAAAACAGGAGGGTCGAGTGTGTGCTGTTGCTCCTAGTTTCACAGGGCCCGTGTTAAATTATTCAAACGTCATGTGGGGATCATAATAGCAAAAAGGGTATAAAGGAAACATTTTGCCCACGTGCGTATACTTTCCACCTATAACACATAAACATGCAATTTTTATACTTGTGCGGCGACAGGGTGGCTGGGGGTGGCTTGGGGCGAGAGCATATACTTTAAAAGTATAGATGGGTCTCGCCGAAATTGAATTCCCCAGGATTAACACGTCATGGAATAACTATAGACCGGGGGTTGTCGATTTTTAATCTACGAATGCCCCCCATAAGTTCCCAAAAATAAACATCTATAAGAAGGAAGCTGTTTCCATTTTTATTATGGGGAGGAAAAAATCGAATTGGATGAGAAAATTTCTGCATTTGGAACCCTTAAATGGAATTTGTTTTCGAAAGAGATGAAGGAGAATTTTTATTTGAAAATTAATAGAATGGGCACTCACAGATTTACTCCTAAGATAGTAAAACTCTTATTTGAACTTAGAAGCATCCATGAACAATAACTTCTTTTGCGTTACGCATTTTCTATATACCAAAAGTGCCCATTTTGCTGCAACTCTGAATGTTAAGAACCAATGCTTCGGGAAATCGAACCCGAGCTTCTGCGATGGCAGTCTTAATTTATAAGATACCAATGACGGCTAAGATTGCATATAGTGCATTGCTCTTCTCCGATCACGATTCTTGGTAGATGTACCAGTCACAAGTCACAATGCTATCACAAGTGTGTGATGCGTTTAAAGTGGAGAGGCCTACCTACTAAATGAAAAATAACATAGAAGTGAAGTAAAAGTAAAGTAGATGTAAGTTCTGTCATCAAGACACAGAAACTAAAATAAGGAGTTCATAAAAAGTAAGCGGAGAGTCGCTAAAGCTTGTGACTTATGACTGGTCACAATTTTACAGAATACAGCGTATAGACTTTTACGCAATATTAAGAATAATGAAGTGCAAATTGCACTCTTGAAGTGAAAAAGTGAATAAACTCTTGGAAATTTTTTGTTGCATTCGGACTTGACTTATCATCACACTTAAAGATCTTCTTTTAATGATACAGATTCTTGTCTATGGCGAAAATGTAGAAGAGCAAAAGAATCAAGACACCAGAAAATTCTTTGACGAGTGTTACTCGTGCTAGCTGCATATGTTGACAATAGATAAAAGAAGAGACGCTGGAGAACTAGCAAGCCACCGGTAAGGACTCCCATGTCGAACTGGCTAATTGCGAAGAGGGCAGGCATAGCTAGGTACATCCGCCCTTCCCCTCTTACATTTTCTCCTTCCACTACTTCTAAACCAACAATGCCCATAGCTGCGTGGCCAGTTTGTGGTGAGTGTTGGTCGTAAACGGTTCCCTCCTATGCCCGGGTAAGGTCGGAAAGCATACCTAAGAAGTGTCTTATCCTGGTAAGCGGCTTTGGCAGGGTGGGCTCACTTCCGTAGTGCTCGTGGGATATTTATGAAATAACAGAAAAAAAAAAAAACTATAAAAAATGCTTGTCTCTACTGTGGAGGCAGTCGCCAATTGTGTTGCGAGTACTAGCCATAGCAAATCTGCATAAATACCACCTTCAACCTTGTCAAAGGAAAAGCTACTCATTTACACCTTCGAGACGGTAATTACAAACACCACCAATTCGGTAAGTGCCAGCCATAGCCCACCTGTTCTGGATCAACCGCAAACAAAGTCTTGGAAGTCACAGGTCAGATGCAATATTGCTAAGAATTCAAGACTAAATCAACCCAACCATCCCGAGCCGAAGCAAATATTCTCCAATAGAGATGACCGAGCGAAATGCCAAAAGGCCGAAGGGTCTTCGAAAGAAAAAGCATGGTGCAGCGAGTACAGCAGTGGCAGGTGGATTACAAGCAGGCCCAGAAAGTCTACTGAGTGATGTGATTAGAGATCACCTTGAAGTAGCTTTGATGGATAAGAGGATTTTAGGGGGGATGCATCAGTCCGAAACCTGGGTGGAGGTGGGAGTTAAACTATCGGATATAGTGGTGGAAGCGCTGCATTCTTGCTTCTTTTGGCAACGCTTGGTAAATTTGCCACTGGGGACCTAGAACGTTATAAATTTCAGAAGGTTCCAGAGAACAGCAACAATAGGGGAAGCAGGAGCCATGAGGACATGACCCAAGAAAGCCCTTAAGATTCTCTTGCACATACTTCCTCCGATCTTCCCATCAAACATCTAGCCTCGTATAGTGCTCTCAGATTGAGGGAATGCGGAGCCTGCACCTCAAAACTCTACGGACATAGCAGTATTCTTCCTAGATAGGCCCCCGTTCCCCCTCGATAGGCCTTTAGCAAGGACTTCTCCGTAGAAGTACCCTCAATGAGAGAGTGGTTAAATAGGCACGTCTTGCGAAAGTTTGATGTACCGACGATACCAAGACATCAAAGGGCGTCGGGCAGGGGTTTCTCTAGAGACAACTAATAGCTTATTGCTCTGGCACCTCCCAGTGTACGCTAGTATCTTTCAAGCGGAAGTGCTGGCTAGTGGAGTGATGAAGAGCTGAGCTAGAAAGCCGACTATCTAGCGAAACAGGGAGTCGCTCGAAGGCCAAGATAGTCAGCAGCCCAATAGGCGCCATTTTTGACTACCACAGCAGGTGGTAGCCAGCCAAAAGTGGAGAGCAAGTGAACTTCGCTAAATTACAACAACAAACAAAAAAAAAAAAAAAACTATGGGCCTCTGAAATAGATCCCGACGAGATTTGCCAGAACACTTTCCCATACGACATGGACTAGAGAGTAACACTTGTTCACTTCCTTTGCAAAAACTTTTGGAAGGGCTTAAGGATACCTACCAGGACCGAGGTAAGTCTAACCTTCACGTTCTCTGTCGTTGTGCCACGATAGCGATTAGTTTTATCTTTTAATGGGACCTTTCCCGAACAAACAAGAGTCTAGGTGGCAAATTTCTAGGCAAGCTAGTGAGTTTTTGGAAGAGGTTTGTCCTGCAAACTCAAAGTATAGAGGCTCCCAAGAGGTATTTGCTGATCCAAAATATTAAAAGAACGAAAGACGAAAGTGTGCGGGTTTTAATTATCACTCCTAGTTCTTAAAAGGCTTTACCTAGGCTCACCAAACAAAGTTCATCAATGTTGTATAATTCTTACAAAAGAAGCTTGATAATAGCAACGATTTCCTACAGTCAAATTAAACGGTGACTATAAGTCACTGTTGTCATATGTATATCAGAAGCAATATTTCAATCGTTGGCTTTCTTACTACTAATATAACACACCCTCTACATGAGCTTTATGCTACGTTTTTCACTCAAAATTTCATAATCTTGAAATTCGTTTCGCAAAATGTCACTCCGACAATGACAAATTATCCTTTACACTTACATAACTCCTCCTTACAATCTGCAATATTTAATTCAATCCTACACAAAAATTGTAAAAGGGTGGTTTGGAGTCAACACAAAAAAAAAGTGGAGTCGAAGTTGGCTTTCGTGTGTCGATTTTTCAATTTCACATTTTTCCCCATTGTTCTTCGTCTATGGCCCTTAATCGATGACTAAACAATGCCAAATCGATTATATCGAGCCCAGAGTGTGGTCGTTCTGGGCTGGCTCGAGGGCAGCAACGTTAAAGACAATCAGAGCTAAGCATCTGTTGGCATCAGGATAAAAGTTTCTTACCAAAAGCCAAAAAAAGATAAAACAAATCTCCAGAGATAGATATGCCCAAGAAAGCGGGTCCAACTATACACGTACCGGTACAGATGCGAGGCTGTATTGTTACAGCACACTCGTACACTACAAGCATTGGCGGGCAAGAATTCTTAGAGGAGGAATAATCAGAAGACAGACCTTGGCCAGATAAGAAGGCACCACCACTCAGCAGGACCACGGTTCCTTCCTCTGTATCTTTATTTATGAACTGGAAATCAGTTTATCTCCTTGGAATAGTTTTTATTTTCTCCTTTCGCCCCGAGGTTAAACATTTAACCCATCTCTCCTGGAATCCCGATGGTAGCGGCGCTCTTTCGTGTGTCAATTAAGCAGAAGGGCAGCCGCCTATCGGGCCGCAATCTGCACCAAATAAAATAATTGAACCGAGATAAAAATCGTCTCGTTCCCATGTGATGGCGTTAAACAGAAGCGCATCGCGCGGCAACTCGTCCTGCCCTTGCGCAGCGCGATTCCAGAATTCGGCGGCCATTCTGCTGCGGGAGCGCGATCGCAGGAAACCACTCGGAACGATCGCAAAAGTGTTTTAAGATAAGCAAATTTTTCGATTATATTAAAGCTTTCTGCTGATACGCTTTCGGGAATAGGTGAAAAATGGTCGGATGTTATCTCGGGGTGATTGTGGAAGCACTGACTGAGGATGAATTCTAATTTAAGCGGGAACGAAGCGATCGCCACTTGATATTCCTGAATTTAAAAATTTCGTTCTTAATTTATTCCAATACGGACAGAGGACTAGAACTCAGGTTGGGCCTTCTGATAAGAGGACAGCGAATATGAACGCCATTAAATAAGAATTTAAAACTACTGCAAGCGAGTTTTGGGGGATTAACCGAAAAGGAAGCTCTCAACCTGAAAATAGTGGTTGGTGGAAGGAAGAATGTGTTATCTCCAAGCACTGGCATGTTTACTTAGCGATATGAAATAAGTGATCAAGCCGTCGCAGATCCTCGAGTGGTGCAGAAACAGGACTATGTACACCAAAAATTCCCGATTTCATTCTACTACTATAGCTGATGATCGAGAACTGATCTTATATCGATCAACTAAGTATTTGGGTCTTATTCTGGAAAAAGATAGCTCTGCACATTTGAAGTTAAACATTGATTATATTATTCTGGGTATAATGACCTGTTATGTTTCCCCACATAAGTGAAACGCACCTCATACCAGGAGTTACTCTTGATTTGCCTAGCTGCATACCCCGAATTTTTTATAATAAATATTTGGAATTGGATTATAATCGAAAGTCTACGCTGCTACCGCAACTCACCCTGCTTTTGATTTAATTGCCCTACCAGGCCCAAAAAGGGCATATAACGCCTTGGCTCATCCCGAGTGGAAAATAGAGGCCAATAAATTTTAGAATTTAGGCGTGGATATGCAAGCAACGAATAGAGGAATCGTAAGCTTTATATTTTTAAACGCGAGTGAATCGTTTCTCAAGCGGTCCCCAACTGAGTACTAAGCAGGTTCAATGCTGCTTAACTTTCGCAATCGAACGAGAACCGGTCTGTTGAGTAGGCATTGGAATTGTCATGGACACTAACATAATCGCCTGAAATATGAAGCAAGGCAACAACAAAAACTAAAGCTTTGTATTAGTAAAACTAAAGCTTAAGCTTTCCGAATACAGGAGGGATATGCAGGGATTGCCCCGTTTCATTTTTTAATGAGGTTTGCCTCATAGGACTCATATGAGAAACAGGGCATGCTTCATAGGGCATGCTTCACTTAAGTACCGCAAATTTTTCTTTGTGTACCGCTTAATCTAAGTGAAAATCCCTCTCATTAACCACTTGGCATGTTTCCTTTAAATGCTGGTGGAGGAGTTTTAGTGGAGCATGAGGTTAGATGATACCTTCGAAGTCTCACCCCTCCATGGCCTTGACGACCAGCCAGCCCTACTAATAAAACCTAGAATAAACGTGAATGGTCTTATTATTTTCAGTACGCTTTTGCTAAAATTTAGGTAGATTGTATGGGAATCGGAGGTTGGCTTCTTAGGGCAACCAACCTAAAGTTCCTAATTAGAGTTGAGCCGGACTTACAAGAGACGGTACCCTAAGGTTTGTAATGATGCCTCAATATTTTGAAGTATCGCTGTTCATAATGATTGTCCTACTGGTATGAGCGTGTATCGAGCGAAATAAATGAGGGAACGTGTGACTGTAAATACCTAGTAAAGAGAAGCACGGATTTCTTTTTTTTTACTACTATTGATGGAAAGACATTTCTTACGTCTTTTGTGGCAGTGAAATTTTCAACTTGAAATCAAGCGAAATGATATTGTAAAATATAAATATACATTATGGAGACCTAGCCTTATTACTTACTCTGACATGACATTGTACTGGCTCAAAATAAAAAAGAGGCTCCTCTTACAAACGAGTTTTGGAAGGCGCGAATCCAGCGAAGTCTGGCGGTGTAATGCTGGGAAAATATAGAGAGTGTGGCAATTCGAAGCTCCAACAATTTTTAAACTTTTGTGTGTTATCGCGCTATCTTTTAGTTACCACGGCACTGAGAGTATAGCCTTTCTCCTTTGAGTGTCGTTTTTTCGATATTGTTCGGGGAGAACCATCATGTTGCGATCAAGAGCATGTATGAAATTTACTGTTGTAAACAATTCAACATATAATACTTACCTTTAACGAAAATATAGACAATGAGGCTGACGACACGCCTCATTAGAGCTTTCGGTAGTTCACTGTTTCATATTGAACTGCCGGTTTCTACTCAAAGGTCTCTTCAGCATAGCTCTGTCCAGATAGTCTGCCATTACCCTACATATATGAGGTTAGAATCATTAGGATAGAGAAGGCGCAGGAAAAAAGCTTATGCAAAATAATATGAAACAACGTTGAAGAATTAAAGAAAGTCCGCTGGAGGAAAATAGCCAAAATAGGAGACGAAGATTAAGAAAGGATTCTTGACCAACTTAATTAAGAACAGAACAGATTTACAACAAACTACATTTATGTTAATCCAGCAAGTAGTTAACATTTTTAAAGCCCCCCGGAAGACTTAACCGTAGTTTTTTATGTCTATTTTTTTGTACCTTTAATCAATTTCCCACATAACCGACTGCGCGTCCTTAGCACTTCGCAATAAATCTAGCCCCAGAATGACGTAACAATTAGCGATAAATTAACCAAAAAGGCAAATCCCAACAGACGCTTTCATCTGTTCACCACGGAAACGTTAATCCCCAGCGTGAGATCTCTCGCAAGTTGAGAAGGGATTTCGGAGTCTCCGGCTGGTCCCACAAAGGGCAGAGCCCCGGACAAAAATTGCAATAAATTTAATTCGCAGCGAAATCAGCGCATGATCAATGCACCCCATTTGCATATTTTAATTAAAGCCCCACTGCCCAGGGATATGTTTTGACCGGGCGGTAGTAAAAAAGGAAAGCGGTAAGCTAAGCTACTCCCCTGCACGGCTGGGATCAGCTGCTTTTTTCCCACTTTAATCGTAAAATTTCATCCCGCGTTCCATACTGGAGCCTCGCATCCTCGGTTGATTAAATTAAGATAAGGATTACCGCTTATTCCTCGACAAGGAAGTGCGGCCTCCCCTGCATGTACGTAAATTTGGTAATTGTAGCACGATTGGTTTTTAATAGACACGGAAGTTAGGAAGGGTCGCTGCCTAAGGATGCGGAACACAGGATATGGACGGAAGATTAATGCGATTGCGAGCGGTTTAAGTATGAACAAATTGGATTATAATCTCCAGCGTTAAATATGATTATCTGGGGCACCGCGGCGAAAGGCATTCCTCAAAATTATGGCAATTAAGAAACATTGCCAGTATGAGGAGAGCGATTCCCCTGAGCGTTATCTGTGACAGGATAGCCGCCAGCGGTAATAAATGACGGGGACTTGGGCGCGTTTCTTGAAGACATACCTGTGTGAATCTGATGCTGCCTGGCTTCATCCAGCCGCAATTACCATAAAATGCAAAGGCGTCGACCGAGCTCGAAATCTACCGAAAAAATCTATTCAGTTGCAGTCGTCGCAGCAGCAGCAGCAGCTGCCGTTGTAGCCACTCAAAATTCATACCAAGGGACCTGAAATCCACTAAGCACACACAGAAGCCCCAGCCCCGGCTGAGCCCCCAGAATAAGGAGCCTGCAACCAGCCAGATGATACTCTTCATATGCATATTTCCTGGATTCGAGAATGTCCCTTAATGCCTTGGCAAATAGCTTCGGATCCGATATGAATTTATTGAAAAGCGGCTCTCATGGAACCTGGGAATCTTGGGGAGTGTTCCGAAGCTCCAACGGACGGACGGACGGTATTTTGGGATTTTGTTAAGAACATTGTTGAATGCTGTGCTCTGGCTGCGATGGATTGTTGTTGGCTGATGTCTTGTCGGCCGGGGCATTGTCGAGACGGACTGGGGGCTTCGGATCAATTCATCGATTACGTGGGCAACTTGCAGGATTCAAATGCTACTGGACCTGGACCGTAAAACGCATCAAAAGTCCCTTGGTTTTGTGTGTAGGATTGGATTATTTATGATTGAAGATTGAAGGGTTCTATGGAGATTACAAATTGCCTTGACTTATGCGGATATGGCATTGGGAATTGTATTCCAGGAAAAGTCGATTGTCATTGGTGTTGATGGACTTAATATTTGGTGCCAGTTATGCCCTGCGGAGTTGCATTAACTTCTTTAAGTATATAAGTTTTTTAGAAGGATTAAGTTAAGACATTCAGGAGGTTGTATTAGGGATTTCTAAAATATTACAGGAATTGTGCTTCTGTTTTACTATCAAAACTGTGGTTTTTCAACAAAATAATTAAAAAGATTGGGGACAGATTTATCAGAAAATACCAAAGCTTGAAGCAACTCTCTTGGCTGGTACCAATGCCATTCAATCTATGACTAGAAGGAGTAAACGGCAAAAGCTAACATCAATCCGAAACAACTCTGCTTAATGAATCGAAGCATCTGACAGTGCTTTGTCAGCTTATTGCAAAGGTAAAAACGGAAAGCGCGTGCGTAAGTAGCTACCTCTACCTCTTTAATGCTTTTCAATTTTTGTACTAAGAATTTGTTTTAATAGTTTTAGAGATACTACAAAACTACACTCTGCCATGCCAAAAGAATATAATAGTCCGTCCTCTCGCAACTGCTTTCTTCACCGGTACCGATCCGCCGGTGTCATCCAGTTTGGCATCACAAAGCTCTGGCTGCCCTGGTCTACATCATCGCTTACAGGTAAGATTGGGTTTCATTCGCTGTCCCACTTCATAGATCTTACCGCCATAGCCGGCGGATAATGTGGGTGGGTAGCAGTGAAATACCCACCCGGAATTTGAGAATAAATGAGCGTGACATGGAGAATGCCTCTGGATCCGGTTCATATTACCTGAATCTCACACAAAAGAGAACGTGCTCTACATTATCCTTGATACCTAGTTATACCAGTTTCAGCTTGAAACTTGGAGATATTTTCTATAGCCTCCATTTCCACTCAAGACCTGCATGTGGTCGTAACTGACTTCCTCAAACTATGAGCATCTATCTACGTTTGGGATAAGTTTGAGGGCCCACCGACTCTTAACAGACTTGTCTCACTTGCCTTGCATTACGTTAGAGTTTCGCAGTGCGTGATCTGGCCCTGCACTGATTTGTCTCCGCAATAATATAACCAGTATCTCTATGGGTATAATTCCCGCTATCACGCACGACGCACCGTTGGAAAATGGTCCTGTATGCGCAGCACGCGCTAAGGACGCTTAAGCTGGAGACAGATACATGCGTATGTTAGTGCGTGCGGTGAAACTGATATATAGGTACGGTAACAAAAAGCACAGCAACTACGCCCAGTCTACTTCCTACTTTTGTTTTGTTGTCGGTGAATGCGAAGTCTAAAATACCCAAACACAAGCACACAAAGCAGACACATGCACTCGTCGCTTAGATTTTTTGATTATTTGTAAAAGACTAGATGGAACCCAAGCACGCAACTGCCTGTCAGCGCATAAGGCTGCAGGCACTGTACGCTCGCACGTAGCTGTTTCCAGCTTTAGTTTGTATTCGGCCTTCCATTTTCTGCTATTAGTCCTCTTTATTGCTGCTGTGCTGGCTGTACTGGCACTGCGTAAAGCTAGACTAAGCTAACCACTCTTTTGTTAGCACGCTGGACAACATTCTCGGAAATGCTGCACAAACAGCGGAAGCTTTATCCGCCATGTCCTGTGTGTGTTTTAAAATTAAACCCGTAAGGCGATCTGTGAATGAATGATCTATTTCCATACCTTGTTTCTTACGAATACTTGTTTTCCCAGGTTACTGATTACCGCAGTTATAGCTTTGTGTTCAGTAAACGGCAGACCATCGCTTTCAGGTCACGTTTTATACCTCAGATAGCTTCGTTCGCGCATAACTCCATCTCATCGAGTTGTAACCTCAACATATCATGATACATTGTAATTCACCGGACTGGTCCTAGGACACCACATGTTGCTTTGCACATCGTCGACCCATCTCCCAATTCACAATGATGTGACCTACCTTCTATCCTTTTTAGGAAAATTTGTTACCAAATAACAGTTTAAGAGGAGGGGATTGGTTTGTCTGACTACCCACCCAGACCCAACACGATCCGCCGGCGCTGCTTACCGCAACAAACTTTTTTAGTCTTCGCTCATACGAGCCTACCGAGCCAACAATAATTCTCCGAAGAACGCGGATTCTCGAACACGGCTAAGAGGTTAAAGTGTTTTTTTAGCACCCACGTCTTGGATGCATATGGGTGCACCGGTAAGACCATCGTCTTATATAGAAGCAGTTTGGACGATATGGTTAGGTGCTTTGATTTGATGCATTTGTGGTCACATTAAGTAAGCAATCTTCTGACAAGAACGTGAACCTCGTCCTACGTTTCATCTGTATATCTCTGATCATCATTTCCGACTAAGCTGAGATTTGCTCTGGGACTTTGATGTCCACTTAAAAACGGACTAGGATCTTTATCTTACTTTGAAGTCCGCTTTCCAGATTGAAGCTCATCACACTTTACCTATCATTTCTCAAGAGATTAGCGTAGCTTTACATGTCGTCGAATGGTCTTTGTTTCTATTATTTCTTACGATAGACCAAGAAGGCGTCAACCTTAATTCGCCAGGATATCAATGGGTATCACCCCAGACATAGCCCACACTGTGCCACATGTAGTTGGAATGAGCTAACCACACAGAAAATGAGAACTCGACCGCTTTACGTTGGGTCGTATTTATCCAACTCTACTCCTCTACATGTGAATTAAAAATTGATCTTTCTGTCGATCATTATCATTTGAGTACTTAGGTGAACATAGTTTGCTCTCCAACTCCGATAACCACTGAACTCTTCTTCTTCGTGTTATTTGCCGATAAAGATCGCCTCCTTTCCCAGATCGTTTCATTTGCATTTCAATCTCGTCCAGGCACGTTTCTATGGCTGTATGGCTTCCCTACTCTATCGAATATTGTCATCTACAGGTCAGGATGGATCCCTGTGGTACACCGCAGATTTATCTTTCGCTATCATCTGACCGGCCTTAGGAGATATTCGCATATGCACCATGTCTATTGCGACGTTGAGCTCGATCAAGATCGTTGAATCAAGGACTTGGACTTGTCGAGTGCATCCTTACTAGGGTTGCCATCACCCTGAAAGTTCTGGAGGGTGTTGAAGAATATGGCGGTGAACCCTGTTTTTGAACTCTTGGATGTTGATGGAGTTCGGAAATACCGACTGCGAAAGGTTGTTCCACAAAATTAAAAATTAGAAATAAATTACTAGGGGGAGTTGCTGGTGAAGAGAATGACACGAGTGGGCCAATCTGGAGTTGTGGGCATAAGATTGCCGCGGAGGCGCGTTTATTTCGGAAGAACAGTCACTATGACAGTAGCAATGTGATTTCGTCAGTGCTGCTACATCCCTACGGTGGCTCCAGGGGTCTATGGCAGACCAAAAGGCGTCGTCACCGATAAGTTTGAAGGCCTTTTGTACTTTATCTAACCATGCCAAGGTGGTTTTCGGAGCGCCGCCCAAATGAGAGAGTTGTATTCGAGAAGCGGCCGAATGTAGGACTTACAGCACGGACCGATGGCTGGAGGAGGAGCTCACATCTTGAGATTCTCCAAGCACTGGGATGCTTGTTTGGCGATTTGGAATATGTGGTAATTCTAAGCAAGTCTTTGGCTAATATCACGCCTAAGATGTTAAGGAATGGATCAGTCATTAGTTCAACACGGTCAATTAACACGGACGGAGAGGGATTGCACTTGTTATTGGAGATAAGACAATACTTTGTTTTGGTAGGGTTGACTTCGACATGATTCTTACTCCCCCAACCTAGAATGAATTCAATGTCTTTATTTATGGAATTGGACATTCGCTCACACTCATTAAGACAGGATCTGGCACGTGCATATGTTGCTTTATCGAAGCCGTAAGAGTAATGCAGGGTACCGTCGTCAGCGAAACTAAGAAGGGGTTGAAAGTAGGTTATTTATAAAGATAATGAATAAAGCAGGTGATAAAATTGCTCCTATCTGGGATCCTCGGAATAAAGGCAAACTATTGAACGAGAAGTAAAAGATTTTGCAATGCATCGCTTAGAATAATCTCGAAAGAATCCTAAATCTGCCTAGGACCCCCTGTGAAAAGGATGATTCCTAAGCCAGATTTTTACACATAAAAAAAGATGAAAGTAAAACTTCCATTCCAGGTGCACTCGCTCTCATCTAAGGTTTGTATGCGACATTAGCCAAACTTCTATTGCATATGCATACGACGGAGTGTGATTATGCAATCTTCTTCCTAGAATTGCACCCTTAACAAAGAAATATTTTAATTTCCTTTTACTACAAAAAAACTCTCATTAATGGAAGGAAGCATTCACAAAAAAATCCATACATTTAAAACCACCCCAATAGAAACGCCTCAATAGATTCTGTTTCCTTTCTGCCAGAAGCCACAGCACTTGGCAACATTGTTTCAACTCTTTCACATTCTGAAAGAGCCTTATTAAAAATTCCCGATAAACAAACAATTAAAGTTCTCCCATCACATGTGAACATTTTGCCCCAGTGCCGAGGGAAACTTACAAAGTCCTCTCGACGTCACCGTTCCACCCTGCCTCTCTCACGGTCTCCACTCAAAGGGAAGCAGCACCACCTCCGCGCACAATGACTCCTGTTGAGTGAGTCTCTCCGATTCTACCAGGAGCTCAAAAACAAAAAACGCCTTTGAAGTGCTTATACGCCTCCATTGGACTCTCGAGTCTTGAGCCTGCTCCTAGTCCCACCGCCGCAGCAGCTTGTTCTATCGAAGATTCACGCTCCATGTTCCTTTTGTTCGTAGTGTTCTTGTTCGATGCCAAACAAAAAAGGAAAGGAGCTCAGGAGGGCTCCTGTTCGTGCTTATCCTGGTGGCGGAGACAATGCGCGAGTTATGGCTCTTGTTCCCTTTAAATTTGCATAATGGAAGTAAATTATGTCACTGGTAACAACCAATTGACATAAATTTGGATCCTTTGTACTTCTACGAAGCGACGACACAAGAACACTGAGCAGATGTAATCCTCCTTCCGCCCAATGGAAATTGGGCATCCTTAGACCCACTCAATGAACTCCGGCCACCCCGGCGGGGAAAGTAATTAAGTAAATGGCGATCCTTTGATAACGAGAAGCACTTTTGGGCTCTCGATATAGTGTGTGCCTCCGACGATATCGTAATTTCGATACTTAGCACTTTAGCCTCCTCCATTTATCCTTGCACGTAACCCCCATAACCGGGGCCCCGGCGGAACATCCATCCTGATCGGGCCGGGAATTTCTTGCTGGTTGTGTTGTTTGCTTAACGAAATGATCCTCGCTTCATGACCGAATCAATAAATTCCTTGAAATGACGTCATAAATAAAATTTCTTTTACGTGCATCCATAGCATGAAATCAATGATGTTGACAGCTACGGACTGAAGTTGTAAGCAGGCACTGGGGGATATGCATCAGGGCCCGAGCGGAAAGTTGAACCAGAAATTTATTATTTTTACCTGTGAGGCCCATAAATTGCCGACTTATTGCGGACCACACACTGATTATCAATGCAAGAGTTATGGGATGCACGCGCAAATGTAATCGATGCCAACTCTCTCGGATCGTTTAAAAGTGGTGCAAAGTGGATGACCTTCAAGGTTGCTCCTATAGCATAACTAAATGAGGATTTATTGTAGTTGAAAGCATTTTTATGTTATGTTTTGATGTTTCATTTTATTTTAGTCGTTGATTAATTGGAAATTATTCGGGATTTGTTGTAAGTCCTTGGTAAACAATCGTATTCCATAAAGCAACATTAAGAGTTCAAAATAGGAGTTCTAGGCCGCTACATGCAAGAGACACCGCTCTGAAATTTTGTGATCGCCATGGAAGCTTCCGTATCCTACATGTAAGAAGCACCTGAGATCGACAATTTTACTTTGGAATTTCGATTGATCTCGGGATGTTTTGAAAATAAATTGAGAAAATAAACTGTCGAAGATTTGGCAAGAGCAAAGGACGATACACAATATGTAATAATAATTTAACAGTATAGCGCGTCGGACAGTGAAGTATAAGAACCAAAGATACTGCGGTACTATTGTACCATTATCAGCCCCACTTCAATAGCTGACCATGTTAGCTTATAGATTAAGGCCCTCGACTACCATCCCAGAGGTCTGTGGTTCGAATTCAATCCACAGCATGGTCCTTCGTTATTTTTTCTGACTTAGATAAAATTCCTTCATTTTTGTTCTCTCACTTTAAAGCAATTCCCTGCCCTTTCTTTCTCCATTACCTATAAGCCTAATAAGCGAAAAACCCATCTATTAGATCACCGAGTTCCGTGTTATGTGGCAGTAGTATATAATGGAAGCTGGTACGATAAAGCAGCACTTCATATAAGACAAAATTGTAGACCAAAAAACGTTTGAACAGGTTAAGCGGTATGTGTAAAAAATTTGCCATTTAGTCAAGCAAGATGACAACGCACAACAAGATCTTGCTTTTAGCGTCACTTTAGAATATGAAGAGCGGACTTATCCTCCTCGAGTCTGCAAGTAGACCATGCGATCCTCAGGTGGTACTTTAGTGCTGATGATCAATCATCTCTTGATCGATTTTACATCCTTACTCCTGCGCCTTAATAAGTTTCTAGCAGTATTGCAATCCTGCTCAAGAATTAAGAACTCCATCACCAGGCTGTATTTCATCAGAGTCTGATCGATAGTCGCTTCCAGTTGTATAAGTATCAAGCTACCTACTTCACAATACTGAGAAATTGAGCTCTCGGTTTGCTTCTTGGGCTGAAGCTTTTGCTGGTTGTGTCTTGGGTTGAAGGAGCACGCCACCTTGCAGAGACTAGTTGAACTTCACTTCAGTGTGTCGTGATACCCATATAGCTATGATACTTGACAATTTTTGGTTTTTTGGTAATAATAGTATATATGCATATGGACTCTAGAAGGCTAGTCCTGATGGGGCGGTATATATATGGTTTTGAGGGTGAAGGGTTGTGTAATGTGTACCCAGGGTTGGTTGCCCGAAGAGGCCAACCTCAGATCCACACCAAAAAAAAAAAAGGGCTGTGGCACTCGAAGACTGCCGCGGTAAAGCTATTGCATAGCATTTTTTATCAACTCATGCAATTATAATTATTTATTTATTTTATTTATGCAGTATTTTTTTCACCGATATCAATTCATGTTTTTTCTTTGATATTCGCTTCTAAGTGGATGTCCACGTCATTATAGGGATGCACGGTCAAAATTAAAGCCCTTCAGCTTCAGCGGTGTGGGTTAATCCCATTTTACCCCCTTAGGGTATGAATTTCGAAAAATCGCTTCTTAGTGGATGTCCAAGTCATTAAAGGGATGCACTGTCAAAATTCCAGCCCTATAGCTCCAGGGGTTTGGGTAAACCCCATTTCACCCCCTTAGGGGATGAATTTCGAAAAATCGCTTTATAGTGGATGTCCACGCCATTATAGTATAGGGATGCACTGTCAAAATGTCAGCCCTATAGCTTTAGTGGTTTGGATAAACCCCATTTCACCCCCTTAGGGGATGAATTTCGAAAAATCGCTTTTTAGTGGATGTCCACGTCATTATAGGGATGCAAAGAAAAGAAGTGTTTCAACAAATATTGTAGATTAAGAAATATGATTCTAAAGGAATTTATGTGGGAAAGGAAGTTAGTTACATTGTTTGGATGGGGTTTTTGTGGGAAAGGAAATCAGTTATCCTATTTCGGTTAAAAGCTGATTATTTGGATATACATATAACTTTCACTGTCAAAATTTCAGCCCTATAGCTTTGGCGGTTTGGGTAAACCCCATTTCACCCCCTTAGGGGATGAATTTCGAAAAATCGCTTTTAGTCATTATAGGGATACACTGTCAAAATTTCAGCCCTATAGCTTTGGCGGTTTGGGTAAACCCCATTCAATGACGCACCGTGTTAGGTTTTTTTTCGTTACGGAATTTCTCGATTCGGTCACCGCGCTCAAAGCCTGCGATAAAAGCTATGCAATAGCTTAAAAACAAAAAAAAATTTGGAGACAGCTTTAAAAAAAACCACCTGAAAATTATACAGACAAACAGACAGTACTCCGGGCCTCAATAGTAGGGCTTGCTCGCCGGGGGGTCGTGGGTTGGTGAGTCTCCGAAAGTACCATCTAAAATACGGCATCACCACTAGATAAATACGCCTCCATTCATGGCGGACGCAAAATGGTTATGTGAAGAGCGTCGTGTATCTGTATGTGAGCGCTCCCCCCCAAGGCGGACGTGAAATAATCAGGGGAACAGGGAGTATACCTGAAAGAAAATTCCGGGGAGAGAGACCTCACCAGCCGCTAAGCCATACTGGTGTTGCCTTAGCACATCTTCACAAAAGCACCGACACCTAAAGAACCTGCAACAAACAGAGCTAGCAACATAGAAACAAACGATAAAAATGTACAGAAAATTCTTTAATAACTTAACATCATCCAAAACAAAAACATACAGTTACCCAGAAACTAATACCATAAACAATTATTTTAGTTTATTGCAGCTGAGGTGGTGGGTGGCAATATCTACCTTTAATTGTTTCAAGGTTTCGAGTTCTCTAAATACAATACATTTACGTAACCGAAAAAAAAAAACAAAAAGCACGAAACCGCATTGGTACCATTGCGCCTTCCCCTGCTGAAATAAGACAATAGAACACACGAAACCACCCAATTCCCTGCATTTGCTCACAATAATTGATATTCAAGGGAACAACATTTTCAGGAATTCAGAAATAAATAAATATATCATAGAATGAAAAAATCAAGAAAATTTAAATCAATCTTAACAAATTAAATAAATTAAATTTAAACAAAATGGGATCAATATAATAATAATAGTATTCAATATAATGATAATATGTAGTATTAAATTCAAACACAAATTTATTTATTTTTGCTGGTTTTGACCCTGTTGATTATTCTCTGCAGAAGCAATTCATCGTTATTAGTCCAAGATGCTTTTAATTAACAGTAGCTGAACAGGATTGCAATTTTCCCAGCTCTTCTCCGGTCTTAATAAACAGACCACGTCATATTTTACGGAGAAAACTTAACCTAGCACTAAACCATAAACAATAGAAGAACTACTTAGCTGTTTCTTTTATTTTTCCTGCTCCATTGTCTTCAACCATAAAATATAAACATACGATGGAGCCTTCCTTCGTCCTGTTCCACGGTCTTCAACCCAAAAAAAACAGTAATTGGTCCTTAACTTCTTCCAATTTTTAACCAAATGATTTTAGGCTTCAATTTCTCCTTTGGCATTCCAATTTATTATTGTTCTTTCAAAATTAGGTTATTTTCTTTGAACATTCGTTCGACTTTTTCTTCTTGTTTTTACACGCACTTATTTAAAAAAATTTCTCATTGCGAATAATATCACATACTGCTTTTGATGTTACGCACGATAATAAAATCTTTCTCATAGCGTAAAACTTTTTAACTTTTAACTGTGGTTTACTTTTTTTTATTATTTCCAATATCATCTTATATTCTTTTCGACAAACCGTCCTCCTCGAAATTCTAATTTTTTTCTCCCCTATAATTTGTTTTTTTTCCAATCATCATTTTTCATAGCCTTCCAAATTTTTATTTTTTTAGTTTTGTAAATATATTTTTTCCAAAGTGGTTCCTGCAAGGAGAATTTTGAGTAAGGTGATAGGCCCGCCGTTACAGTTGTGTTGTAAAATTTTCATCCAGCCCCAGTTCAATACGCTCTTCAAAGGTTGTTGTGCGTCGACCGATACGGGGGCTCTGTCAGGGTTGACCTTACCCTTCTTACCATCCTCATAGGGCTTTTGTGGACCAATTAACCTGGAGAGGGCCAAGGCAAGGAGGGCCGGAGTGGAGTTGGGGAACCCACGGATCATACCCTAGCCCGCTTTCGTGAACTTCTTCCGAACAGTCCTGCGGTCGGGAACCCGGGAAGTTTGAACAGTCAAGTAAGCGACAAGCCAATAGGTGCGCTGCTGAACTTGTTCCAGCTGTCTGGCTAACAAATATGAAGTATATGGTGTAGTAAAATAGGCCAAGTTAATTACCGCAATACTTTAAGAACGAATATGTATCTCAAAACAAGAAAAAAAACTTCCCTGGATCCACGTTCATCGTTCATCTATTATAAGACACCACAGAGCTGCAGAATAGCTTACCCTTGCGGAATTCATTTGCTATGGTGACCTGCAGAGATTTCTCCAAAGGAGGAGCTTTAATCTGCGATTTCTCATCATGAGTTGATCCAGTTGTAAAAATGTTTCGTTCATTTTTTGGATGATTATCATGACGTAGCCTCCATGAAACACATGTTGATATTGATGAAATCCACACCAGCGTTACATTATTGTTCTTGATGAGGAATTTCACAGATAGGAGACAATCCAGCCAGTCTTTGTTGACATGCCGTGCTGCCATTTTGGCCGACCTCTGATAATGGTCATAAATGTCATAATTGTCGAAGTCCAGACTGGCAGGAATTCGGACTAGCCTTGTTTCGTTTTAGCCTAATAGATGCAATAGATGCATACGTGATCTGTGCCTTATGGCAATAGATAAGCCAAAGCGGCTCTGAGCCATTTTCTATGGATGAGTATATTCAGACATACAGACAGATGTGCATCTGTCATTCCGCCGCCCATTCTCTTAGAATTTCGCAACATGAGCTTTTAGGAATAAGCTTCGTAGCTTCTCTGAAATGAAAGCTCTTTTTTTAGGGGAAACTATGATATCTTTTGCAGTTACTGACAAAGATACACGCATATATATAAAGTGGCTCAGAACCGATCTTGCTTATCTACTTATGGCTATCGTTTACAAATTGACGATAGTTACATGAATTTACCTTCGAAATACAATGGCCTCGATTCCCAGATCCGACGGGAGGGAAGTGAGTTGCGGATTTGACACTTTGCGATTCTCAAATCCGCAACCCCGAATTTCTTTTTGACATTTTCCGCGCTGTAAAGGTGTGATCCGCAACAAATTTTCTGCGGATTTGAACGATAAATGCGCCTAAGATAATCCGACATCGTATATTTGATTATCGCGTGAGTGTTCACTCCGAATTTTCGATTTAAACCAATCCGGGACTACGGATTTGAGAATCGCAAAGTGTCAAATCCACACTCACTTCCCTCCCGTCGGATCTGGGAATCGAGGCCAATATCTTAATCTCGGGTTTCCAGGACAACTTTTGATTCAAGATTATACCTAGATATACATATTTATTCTGTTGGTAAATCGTACGATGAATGTTTTTTGGCCCGAGAGGATGAGGACTGTAGCGCTCGCCAGTAAATGATGATTATTTTGATTCGAAAGCTATTTGAATAGTATGAAAGCTAAAAAAACTGAACTTCAATAATGCATCACACCTTTTTCATTACTATCAATCGAAATATGAATCAACAACTGTCCCCAATCCAGACAAGGTTTATTCGCGTATATTGTCTCTATCCCTATAGTTAAAGAGCGACTGTTAAGTAAAACAAAGTTGTGAAAGCTAAGGGGAGGACATTGCTACACAAAAACACCCCATGTTATTCTAGAAAACACAGAAAACGAACGCTATAAGAATGAAAAAAACCTTGGGAGTGGTTCGTCGCCGCACCTTGTATGCCTTAGTTTTTATTGTACGAAGTTTTTATGGTCGAATGTGTCTGGCGAGGGTGTTGCAGAACTGTCAATAGTATTACTTTTTAGTTAAAGCAAAATTATGATCTTTGTTGCAAAAATAAAGGGTCAGCAGGACAGGACGAACATTGGAAGTTAGGATAATAAAAAAAGTTATTGCATTCCTTCTATAATAGCTTCTATAGCTTAACTGGTTCAACTAAAAATATTTGCAATTAAATTTTGAATTTAATTAAACTAAAATTTTTGTCAATTTGCTTAGAGTTTATGACCAATTTCAGTGGTTTTGGCCACAAACTGCACTGATAACATACCTGTGCCAATTACAGCAAAAATAATGTTCATTCATGCCCATTCGAGCTTAAATTGTCAATATGTGTTATAAAATAATGGTCGCAAAATTAATTGATGTAAATGTAAATTTTTTGGTCTACACAAATCAGAATTTTAACGTCCATTTGGTACATGATACATCAAATGATAATTCCATGCAATTATGCAAATATATGAAAGGATATAGACTGCTAAAACTCTGAAATTAAACCAAAACACAAAAGCTTTAAAAAACTAAAAAAAAATCCTTTAATCAGTAGTTGTTGCCTATAAGGATGTCCGCTGCAGAATATCCTTGCATGCGGTTACAAAAACGAAACAAATATCCAAAAGTCACGGAAATAAAAATAGACGTCGTCATAGCAGAAGGTTCGGCCACTTTTTCTATGTCTTTCCATTCTGGAGAGAGCGTCGCTTTCATTCTATACGGCAACCGGCCCATTCTATTCTGCAGAACCAGACAGGTATAATACTCTGGATGGGATTGAACGGGGGAAAATAAATTACACCACCATGCACGCAACTTCCAATTAAAACGGAATAAATCAACCTGAAAATGACATCTACCGGGGGAGGCTTACGGCGTGTTGTTCACTGAGAATAGCCCACAGGCTATGTTGTTGGCTCTCCCGGAGCACCTATTTACGATTAAACATTGGTATACACCTCGCCTGTAGAGCTTTCTCTATTTAAGGATGGAGGGTAAACAAGTTTCTGTCATTGTCCTTTCTAGCTGGTCCAAAAACACAAAAAAATATATTTATGTGTAAGCTGCAGGTGAGCAAGGTGTGGGTGGACTTTAGTTTGGTTTTTTTTTGCCGAAATTGTTAACCTTTTTGCTAAAACGCGTCCTAAAGTTCATGGATCCTGGGGAAACTAGAGCAGAAAATCTAAATGAAGCAATCCAATTAATTTGAATGTATAGTGCCAGTTTGTGTGACTTGTTTCCATAGAATAAAATAACGGAAAAAATCACATGACCAAAAACAAGTAGTAGAAATACAATTTTTCATAGACGGGCCAATTCAGTTCAATTCAATTAAATGATGACAATAGTAGAGTTCACAAGAGTCACAAGATCCAGCACCAGAACCGATCGTGTCCCGTCGGCGTGGAAGAAAGCGATCGTTGTCCAAATTTTGAAAAAGGGGACAGTCGGGAATGCAAGAATTATCGCGGTATTAGCCTTCTTTCGATCGTCATCAAAGAATTTACGAAAATCATACAAACGAGGCTACAGAAGCATCGACAGCAAATGAGCCGAAAAGAACAAACTGGATTTACCCCACATCGAGGATGTATTGATCAAATATTCGCACTCCGTCAGCTAATGGAAGAATGTTGTGGCAAACGAATTGTCGTGGTTTTCACCGATTTCAAAACCGTTTTCGATTGCATCGATTGGAATAGCTTGTGGAGAGTGTTAAGTGTTGTTGTGTTCGTATTCGAAGCGACTTATCCGAGGAGTTCTCGATTCAAACGGGTGTCCGACAAGGAGACGTCGCTTCGCCACCTCTCTTCAACGTTGTGATCGACGCGGTTTTGCGTGAAGCATTCGATGAACGACTCGGAGTTCGATAAGACGACAACTTCGTAACCGACTTAATGTTCGCCGTTTTCGCTGACACGGATGCCGAAGCAACGGACATCTTATACCGGTTAAAAATCAATGCGGAAAAAACCAAAGTGCTCACAACGGACGGATAGAGGGCCAGTGTTGACCTCGATGGAACCCAAATTGAACAGGCTCCGATGTTCAAATATTTGGGATCATTGGTTGAGGAAATGAAAGTGGCATCGGCTGACGTTCACAGTGGCATCAGCCAGGCAACAGCAACTGCCTCGTTCAAGTGGTGCATATGGAAACGAACAAATATTCCCACCAAAACAAAAGTACGTTTACCGAACGTGGATCTTTCCGATTCTTCTTTATGGATCTGAAACGTGGAACTGGCACTGTCTTTGGCCCGCCTCCAACATAATGGTGGGTTAGAGAGGAGTATGCCCCTTATCGTCAGTATGGCCCAGAGTGCGCACATCGCTGGACGTGTTCCTGTAATGTACAGCATGCACGGAGACCGCTTAGTTTATATGCGGTCCTCCATTTTCTGCTGTTTCCCGCCATCTTTAACGTTGCTGCCTACATTGCTGCGTATAGAACGACTGAGAAAATCAACTTCGCCATCAGGAGGCGACGCATTGGTATGGCGCCCTTATTCGCCATGTCCTGCAAGTGCGCAATAGCCTCTGGCCGATCATCACTCCCACGTATCTTAGGGCAAGCTGTGAGTGAATGATCTGCTCCCATACCATGATCCTCAGTTTTGTGCTCAGCAAGTGTTGGACCAGCGCTTTCAGTCCACGCTTTAACCTCCGAGATCGCTTCGTTTGCGCACAATTCGATCTCATCGAAGCGTTGTTCTATGACAATTTTCCCGATGTGGTCCGCGAACCCAAGCGCGAAGCGAACTGCTAGTTTTGGGATACCGGGATAGACAGATGTCTGGCAACCCACCCCGGCCTAACACGATCCGCCGGCACTGCTTACGACTGAAGCGTACGCCTTCCTATAACATCGCAAGCATTAAAGTCAGAAACTTTGCTAGCTGTGTGATCGCCATTACAATTAAATTGAAGCTGTTTGTTCTGCCATATTTTCCTAGAAGATAATTGACTAAAAAACACGCCATAGGCAATTCTAGAACAATTTGTCAGTGGTTGGGTGGTTGCAATTACCACACTTTTTGATCTGCACTTTAAAACGATTTTCATTAATTTTCCCACAGGAATAAAAAACACCCTTAAAAAAATCCCCTACTCACTTAAAACTTTAATCTAAATCCGCATTCAACTTGGATGTCCGGAGTTCATTGTTTTTCGGTTTTAATCTGAAAGAATTTGCAAACTCCATTAAATCCTCACATGTGAATTTCTCACGAACGGAAAGAGCAACGAGAAAAAATCCGCCATTTCACCCCGAAACGAGAAAACAAAATAAAAAATTGTTGTCGACATCCCAGAAGCCAAAATAGGGGTTGATTTCATATTTCCTTGCTGCTGACAGAAAACTTATTTCCGGGAAAATTGCTAGGCTTTTGATATTTTGAAATGGATTTTAATTTTTTAATTTTTCTAGAAGTTCTTTTTTTAGTTTGAATAAATTGTTATGTGGATAGATTGTGGTGGGTAACAGAAGTTCGTCGTAAGCCCTTGGGGTTACTTTTGTTTTCACGAATATGTTAGCTTAGGAAGGACAGGGGATAGTATTATTGCTTAATTGTAGAGTTACTTTGTTGGGTTTACTTGATTTAAAAAGTTATTTCTAATGAACAGGTTTAGGTTAGGCTTCTATTGATTTGGTTTAGTAAGTCGTTTGTGTAGTTTGTTGTAACAAAGAATGTCTGGTCTTCGCATATCTAAACTGATACATCTTCCAAGCCTAGTATTGAATGGTTTCATAATTCCGAATCATATTTTCATTAAGGCGACAAACTTTACTTCTAAAGTTGTTGGTTCCTGGTCCACCAAATAAATGATCCTTAATTTCTCAGATCGTCTTGTGTGCTTTCTATTTAATTTTGTCGAGGTGACTTCCAACGGCTGTCACTTTGATTTCGCGACCAAACTACTAGGAATGTATAACTTCCGTACTCCATCATATACTGTTATCCTTAGGTGAGATGAGGGTACCCTCGTTTTACTGTGACAACGATAAACACCATATACTACAGAATTGGATCTAAGGCAGTGGCAAAAGCAGATGGCCTAGTAATAATGGTGTGAAGAATGTTTCCAAACGTGATCAGTGTGAACCATGGAGTTAGTAAAATCGACGGTGAAAATGGTCTTCAACCTCATTCCATCCTCCTGGATGACATTTCTGGGTCTAATTTAACTCAATATCAAGGAAATAGTAAAGAAATATCACAGACCGCACTCTTCCCGCCGAAAACACTTTCTGCAAGAGATGGGGCCTAAATGGTGAGTTTACAGGAATGACACACTTGTCATTTCGATATCATTAATTGTCGTTATCGTTCACCCGATCATAATTTTTGTCATTATTTTTGTCATTAAAAATGACAAAAATTTATTGTCATAAAAAACTGTCAGAAATAATGACAAAAATTATAACCGTGTAAACGATAATGACAATTAGTGACAAAATATGACAATTTGTCATCAAAAATTGAGCTTCCTCATTATTTTATGACAGGTTGTTATAATTTAAGTCCTGTTTTGCTCTTTCAATAATAATCAAAATTTGCGAAGATGGTTGAGTTATACCAAACCCAGCGAAATTTTATGCAATATTAATCCTAAAACGCTGCTTAAAAGCTTGGGGCCTTCCTCTTCTCAGTTCTATATAATTTTTAACATTGCACGATCGCATTCAAGAGCATTCCTTTTACTGCCGATTTATATAGAAACGTTTTTAAAGCAGTAGAAAAGTAGGAACAACTTTCTTACCGTCCAATGTGAACAACTGAAGTGTCGAAACACATTATATTTTTGTACACCTTTTGCAATTGCCTATTCGTCCTTCCAAAATGCGTGTGTGGACCGCAGTTTTATCAACTAAGTATTAAACAGGGTCAATATGCTGCTTGATCACCGCATCGAATGAGAATGTTTGCCCGTTTTCTTCGTCCCATATAATTCATTAAAGCTCCAATGTTGCTTCCTTCGAAGCATATTGGCAGCATTCCAAATTTGTTCCTCTTAGAAGGGCTAGGATAAGTTTTGGCTTGATTCTGTCTAAAAAAAATCAATACTGAGCCCCAGAGCTAAACGCAATACCAGTTCCATTGTAGACTGCACTATGTAACTTTAGGCTCATTCTCATAGAGCTCCCTACCCACCCTTCCAAAATTTTCTGTTTTCTGGATTGTTTGTTAGAATCAGAAGTGTCATCTTGCAAACGTTTCCTAAATATTCGAAATATGCCCGTTTTAAATTTCTTAGAAAAACCAAATACTTTAAAACTAATAAAACTATTTGTGCAAATTTTCATGCAACTTCGCAAGCAAATAAATTGCATTCCTCACAAATTTGCTCATCCATTTAAACATAAGCCGAGAGAGTAGACATTTCACATCCTACTTAAAGCCGCATAAATTTTATAATTGGGCTTGATCGGAAACTCATTACGTTCCACTCAGCACTCTCCACGATCACAATCTTGCTACTAGTGCATAAAATTAAAGGTGAGACCCGGCCTAAAGCCTAGAGCGTATGGCATTCCGCTGATCGCTTATGCAGTCTGGGTTCAGGTCTTGACTTTTTTGCCCATTTGACGATCATTTCCTCAACGCAAATTCATTCAAATGTCACTCGGGGGCTGCATTAAGCCCGAGACAATTAAAATTTTTTAATAATTTGACAACCCATCTAGAGGTCAGCTTATCAAGATGTAAGCGAGAACTTTTCCAACCCATCCATTGTTGACTATCCCTCATCATCGTTCGGGTGAATCTTCCCGCAGCTGAAAAAACGGGCGGGCAGCACCCATGGGTGAGGTGCAGCAGAGATGCACGCTGTGGCTGGAGAGTGCAACGTCTTGATTTATGTTGATCCTCATTTCAGATAAGCGATCGTGTGCCTAGTTAAATGCGAAATGAGAAGTTTAAGATTTCGTAATACTTGAAGGGTCTGGCATTATCTGGATGCGCCTTGCCCATAAGAAATCCTTTAAGGAGGCGCACTCAACATCTCCGCCCGACTCGGAATTGAGTATTACTGTCTTGGGGAAGAGAATTGACGTCAGAATGCAGTTGAAGAGCAGAAAATCGTCTAATTAGAACGCGAGATATGTACGAGAGCGCTGTCCGTAAGTGAGGTGCGCTCATCCAGAACTTTATCGCTTTAGCATTGCCTGATTAGCAGTTGGTATCTGCTTTGTAATTGAGTTGTTAGCGGGAAATTGGAGGATTTGCTTATTATTACTTAAATATAATGCATGAAATTGAGCAATTTTCGGATATGTTTTAGTAATCGGAGAACTGTACTTTGAATTCCATTTAAAGCAAGCAATTTAATAAAACATCACACAATTTTACTGGCACATACTACTTTGTACTGGCTCGAGAATTTGAAATTAATGAAGAAAATTGCTGTTACACAAAGTATTTTCTGATAATTTGTAAAGATTTTCTCATTTATTCTAAATCGTTTCCTCAGAGTTTCTAACAACATTCTATAGCAGCAGGTTCACACATGTCAACAAAGACAAAGTGTGAGTATACTCGAACAAATTTACGATCTTACCACTTATTTACATATGTTGATAATATTGATTAAATGCTTACAGCTTTTTAGTTTAACGCAGTTTAAATGGTTCGTATTTCTGGTTCTTTGTATTTTCTATAGTTGCATTCAAACTCGCAGACGAGGATGAATGCTGCCAGACGCAAAAGCTTTTATAAAAGTTTACTGAAAATTAAGCATAAAGAGCTTTTGTTTAATTTTCCAACAAAGCATTCATTTCTTATTTGACTGAGTGTGAGCTTTTCGGTAGCCAGATGCATGAGCTTTTTTAAAACTTTACTGACAATTCATATGAAGAGAGCTTTGCTTTCGTGCAAATTTTATAGAGCTTTTCCATATTGTGTTTGTGACAATTTTTTTTATTCAATTCCTATTAAAGAATTATTTGCTTATTACGGCTTGGCGTGAGCTGGCGCAATTCTCCAAAGGCGCAAAGACTCTTACTCGAAATTTTGTCGTCCAAGGCTGCGAAGATGATTTTGTAGTTGTGGTAATTGGTGAAACAGATATGCACGTCAAAGCACATGTTACACGTACGAGTACATAATTTAGTCGAGCATGTGGTCAACTTTAAACGGTATATCCTGTACCGTCTCAGAATTACTGTAGTACACCAGGTAGGATATCACGACATTAGTCAGTTTAACTACCGGCCCTAAATTACCTAGTATCCGAACAATAAAGGATCCAGCTCGTAAGCTTTGCCTTGAGGAAGATGAGTCTGTACTTCATATTCCTTGTCGAGGACCTGGGGTAGTGAGGAGCAGAGTGTCGTTCAATGTCTCAACCTTGCTCAACCAGACGAACCTAAGAGTTCAACGAATCCTTGAGTAAACTATTGGACTTGTTCAATCAGTATCGCTTGGGAATCAAGAATACAATAGGTCCAAATGGTAACCGCGGTACTGGTGGACCTTATAACTAATTAAAAGAGGAGAAGGAGTAAAGACTGTTTGAAAGAGCAGTTCGTCTTTTGTTATTTATGTGAATAATAAATGATAACTATCCTTTTTAATTTAAAATACTGTTAACGAATTTATATTAAATGGGAGATAGTTTGTTTATTGCTCATCTTCTCCAAGGCACCAATCAATAAATCGCAGTGCAAAATATTTACAAAAATAAAATTTCTTTCACAAAATTCTTGCAACTTAACTCAATAACTTCGTCCTTTTTCTCAAAAAATGTAAATAAACACTGAAAAACGTTAAGAATTTGCAAAGAACACGAGTCCCCCGATACGATACTGCATTTTCAAATTCTTGACCGTCAGTAAAGTATGAAAGATTCTCGATAAAATATTTCGCAACTATCGGAGGCGAACTTCTCTTATATATCCAAAATCAAATTAGATAGTGTGTTCGCGTACCTAATGCATATATTTTTATCATCCCCACTCAAGCATTTTTCCCTCAGCTGGAAGAACCATCCACGGCATCTATCGAGTAGCAAATATTGCATAAAATTGCTTACAAAGCAAATCCCAGATAATGTATATGTATATATCAATAGTATTGCGCTGGGAGCCGCTTCGTTGAGACGGCACTACTAGATATGGCTGGCAGAGTAGTGCTCCTCCTAGCCGAGGGAAGACAGCCAGAGCCATATGCACGGCAGTCCCGTATATCTGGAATTTTGTTATTGAAGCACTATTACACCACTACGTTTGCTGTACGACAATATGCCGAACTATTTTGTGAGATGTCTTTTTTTGTGCTTTTCTTCCTCCCAAACAATAATTTTATATAAAAATTCTTTATGCAGCTCCTTTCGCTCTGAATCCTTTGCCATATTTGATAGTTGATGCTGATGCCGGAGAGCACATGCATGATATCCTTGTGCTTGTTTGTGATAAGGCGAAATTCTGTTGTATTAAATTTTGTTTGGCAATCTTGAAATTGGAAGCTGAACTCGTTTTATGGGTTTTTGTTGTAGTCGATAAGAAAATTTGAGTTTGTTTTGATTAATCTATTTGAGTTGATTGGTGTTTTTTTTTTCGTAAAGAGAGATACAAGTGCAGCTATCAATGCCAAATAGAGGTTGGTTTTACAAACTTATTGAAAGTTACAAAAGTATTTAAAAGGATCGTGGTTACACACTCTCTAGCATATGTAGCGACTCTTCACAATAGGAATTCTGAACGGTCAAAGTGCTACCTCTATTTAAAAACTCTTTCAAGTCTATGCATTTTAAACTTGGTAACGCCAACTTTTCGCGTTTGTTATGTGAAAGCCTAAACTTAGTCTGACGCATGAGGAGGAAAAAATGAGTCCTACCTATGAACTTTTTGACTTTTTATGAGCTCAGGAATACTGATTGTGAAAGGATGTTCCACACTCAAGTGGTGCTGCTGAAAACAAACCTAGACCTCGAAGTCTGCGCGAAGGCAAAGATGTGTGAAGATAGAAGGTTACTTATTTTTGTGGAACAGTCGTTATGGAAAAGAGGTAAAACTTTGCCGGAGTAGCTCCATTCTTTCGGTGCCTTAATGAATGAATTAAAGAGGAAATGTGGTGTCACATCCCAAGGTGTGAACAATCATACTGAAGGGTGGTAAAGACTAGGTTGGTATTTTATTACCAAAGAAAGAAAAAGAAAGGAAAGAAAATCATACAAGCAGAGCCGGATTGAGGATCTGGGGACCCCTAGGCCGATCCTGTGGTGCGGGCCCTTTGTCTTTTCTAATTTGTTTAGACAAGCAAGATTCGCATCACATATATTCCGGGAAGCTGAACTAGGTACTTCGTGTCGTCGTCGCACTGTAGAACGGTGGTTAGAACTTGAGTTCGCGCGACACGTTCGTATTACATACACATACCGAGCTTTCTTTCCAACATTTGATACGGCGCATACCCACACTTGTAGGAAAAAAGCATAGTAGTATAGCTATTACGGTCTGGGCCACCTATTTCATAATATCGTGCAATCAAGCATTTCGTTTGTATCTCGGGTTGAAGCTTTTGTGGTTTGTGTCTTGCGAACCTCTTGTGGTTTGATGAACTTTTTTTGGGGAACCTTTGCGTCATATGTGTGAAATTAGTTAAATTTTGCTGTTGTGTGTATTGGATGGGCTTTCATGATGGTATAGTCTACCAGGCAGACGAACCTGTCTGTCTAGCTGTCCACCTGACAGCTTTAATTTAATTTATAATGTTTCGTATACAAATTGATACAACTATACAGATAGACCAGGGAGGCAGCTACACGGTTAGACTAGTTGGTCTAGCTCGTCACTCCGTTTTTTCTGCCTAGTCTATCTATCCGGTCCGGTCCGGTCGTCAAATGACGGAAAATTCGTTGCTTAATAATCATCTGTTCATCATCAAAAAAGTTCCATCGAGTTCCACTTAGATTTTTTGTTTTTTGTATTAGAAATATCTGTCCCTATAAGTATTGTAAAATTCAGCTGCACAAAGTTGCACATTTTGCTTCGGTGCAAGGTTTTATCTTGAAATTCCATGAAATTTTTTTCCGTTGAAAGTAATGATTAGTAAGATGAAATGTAAACTGTTTTTTAAGTACTTTGAATATTGAATCCGCCATTTTGTTTTTTGAAAATCTGATAACGGATTCTTTCTCAGCGACCCCGATAACCCCCATATACCGATTTTTATCAAATTTGCTTAATTTTTCATAAAGTTGGTCGCCATATTGAATCCGCCATTTTGTTTTTTGAAAATCTGATAACGGATTCTTGCTCAGCGACCCCGAAAACCCCCATATACCGATTTTTATCAAATTTACTTAATTTTTCATAAAGTTGGTCGTGTCGTGGAATTAAAAAATATATATATATATATATATATAATATATATATATATATATATATATATATATATATATATATGTATATATATATATATATATATATATATATATATATGTATATATAACTTTATTAAGAAGAAGATTAATCGTATAGAGGAAGAGAAGAATTTTTGGGCGGTTCCAACAGACTCTGGCTAAGGACGCGCTCGTGGTCAGACGTGTCTAACAAAAGTGTAATAAAAGTAGAAATCATAGAGAATATAGATATGAAAAGAAAGAATAAGAGAAGTGTTTTTTTAAAAAGGTTGTAATTAATTACACTACAGTCGCCATATTGAATCCGCCATTTCGTTTTTTGAAAATCTGATAACGGATTCTTGCTCAACGACCCCGAAAACCCCCATATACCGATTTTCATAAAAAAATAATTTTTCTTACGGTATTAAATTAATTTTGTCCAGGTTTTGGGGATTTCAGACCACTGTTCTGCGCGACTTTGGTGTTTTATGTGGTGGACTGCACAAAATATTTTTGTATTTCCTATGCGTAAACCCGGCCATACATGTCAAGAAGTAAAATCCTATCAAGCTTATCTTCCTTTTTTCTGGAAAAGATGGAAAAGGTCTTAGACAAGCATATTAGAGCGTTCCGAACGGAACAGATAATATGCAGCTGCACCGAGGAGGAGATTGAATCTCCACAAGGGATATTTGGGGTATGAATCCTAAACCAATTTTAGACTATATCAATATTAACGGCATACTATCAGAATTGGATATTTCCCTATAGTACCAAAAATCTTTTACATTTCCCATCCAAATCCTCCATAATAAATTCGAGATAGATTTAGTAAAAATCAGAGATGAACTGGAATAAAACGTTGCATAGTTTCTCTCTAGTTTATTTAAACGTCACCCTGTAAATATGCAATCATTGCGTACCACCGATCGGTCCAACGAAACAATTCCCCCGTGAAAATAAGATCAAAACTGCGTGTACAACGTTTTGTTTCCTCCCTTGAATGAAAGGATTATTTCCTACGTGTAATAAATCATAACCCTTTATAAAACCCGTCATTGTTTTTATTCAGCTACACAGCCTCTCTCCATAAATGAAAATTCACGATCACGCATGTAAATCGCCGTGTTCCAGTAACGAGGCGACACACAGCGACATAGAAAGGCCGAAAAGCCTCGAGCCAAGTGAAATCCATCACGACGACGATCGTCGTCTCTGCGCGGCGCAGTCCTCAACCTGATCATGTGAATTGCATACATGTGGATGCGTGGGTGTCACGGCCCCGCTTTCGAAAAACAAACGGCATCGGCCAGGTACGAGCCCTCTAATTAAGTTGCAATAATGCAACGCCACCAACGCGCAAAATTCACCCTGTATGCTTGTTGCGCATTCAGCGCAATGTCATGTTACCTGCGCGCAGGTAACATCAACTGATTCCGCTTTAAATTCATTGTAAAATGCAAATTGATATCAGATTCCCGCTCGAGGGACCTTTAACAGTGTCGGGCTGGACATCTTACAACCTATTGAGGATGTTTCTAATCAAAGTACCGTTGTGATTCAGCGCGGATTAAGGTGTGCTTAGGTCTTAATTAATTGCAATCGATCGATGGGAATTTTTCAATTTTATACCTTCTCATGTAGGAGCCGGAGTACCGCAGTATCCAGGGTAGATCCCAGGCATCGAGAGCCGAGGTAGGGCTTAATCGTTTTCGATGCAAGTATTTATTATTCATTATTGTGAGGTGAATATCGTTAGTGTTGATTACTTTTCGATCAATTCTAATTCAACGCGGGAAAAATTGTTTTTAATGAAGCCCAATATTAGAGGCGAGAGTTGAGAGAGAGTGAACTTTTGTGCCAAGCGGAAATGACTAAAGAATATATAAATCAATACCAACACGAGCCTGAGCCACCACCGAATAGGAAACATATTCTGGTTAACCGATATCCTGCGGCTTTCCCAACCTTGAGGGACGTCGAATGTGTTGCAGTAACTCGAGTCCCGACAAGACCACACATCGATTGCCAATTGTAGAAGAGTTATTCGCATGCCGAACGGAATCAGCGCTGAATCCCGGAGCAGAACCAGAAACCGGAGTGCGTCGTCTAAATTGAAACTTTACATGCAATCAAGCAGAGCTTCCTGTTATTAATTGATTTAGGCCAGATGGCTAAGCCCCGGCTGAGGTATTGCTCCAGATCACACGAATCGACGACTGCGGCCGGGCTGCTACTCCGCCATGGCGTCTTCCATCGGCCCCAGCGAATTTATTATCCTTGCAAGGATTTATCTGTGAGTGGCATGATATTTCAACCAACAGGTGATTTAGTTCACGACGAACGCTCGACGATTTTCGCTTCGTTCCAGGATTTTATTTATTTTTTCGACAAACATTTATCGTTAATATGTTTTGTGGCTGTAATGAAATCTGCATTGAGAGATGTGAACATGCACGGTAGGTTTTGTATCGTATTTCATTGAACTGTTTCAATTATTTATAACATAAAGCTAAACACCTGGAGGAAATTTATTTGAAGGAATAATAGTCCCTAATAGAACGGCAAAGGATTGTAGGCGAAGTTTATTTTGAGAGATGCCACTTAGTTTGCATTTCAAGTCTTGATTTATTGCGATAGGTCAGGTCAAATGATATGTTTGGAGTAGTAATCGTGTCATGTCATCGTGAGGCAGAAGGTGTTTTGTCAAGAATGCTAAAGCAGGCCTATAATTTGGTCCCCAGCTGTTGCGCCAGGCTTAAATTACAATCCCGACAACAATTATTGTGGTTTCTTACAACAAAAAACGAACATTGGATCAGATTTTATCTAGCTGCCTACTGTTGGCATTTCTCTGCCTCTTTCTTGCGTCTTTCCGTCGGCCTTCAACGTCGCTTCCACTCTTCCCGATCCATTCCCGTTACTCATCATGGGTCCTAGCATGTGTTTCGGTGGTAGTGGGGACTAGGCCAAATTGGACTGCTTCGGTAACCTAGGGTACTACCATTGATGAGGTTCGAGACTCGAATCCACTCTGCCCCATGGTTCATCATCTTTCCATTTTCACTATCTTGATAAATTTCCAACTTTCTTGCTTTCCATCTCATGGAATCATGCAAGGATGCTTATACATTAGTTAACCAAGGCAGCAGACTGCGGTTTGACAGTCAACCTAAGCTAAGAAAACGAAAAATGTCTCCAAATCAGGTTTGAGGGGCATACCCTCACTTTTTTCCTCCAGGATGAACTTTTTGGATATAATCCTGGACCCAAAACTTAGCTGGAGGTCGAACATCGAGGAAAAGATAAAGAAAGTCTTCATAGCTCTCTGCGCATATAAAAATATGTTCGGCAAGGGATAGCCGTGGTACGTCCAATTCTCCTCTACGATTCCCCGTGTTGTGGCGAGTACTGAACAGGACAATTTTTGTTCTTTTACAAGAGACTGGTGATAATCTAACATCGGTTTAATACCTAAAGTACCCGTAGGTAGGGATACGGGATGGGTGGAGAGTACTCGATTAAATACTCATGAGTAGAATCGAAAGAAAATTACTCAATGAGTATCTTTTACTCGTTTAAAAGTACTCGAATCCGTGAGAATCGATGAGTACTTCTTTGACCACCATAACGTATATATTACTCGATTTTCGATAGCGATAGTGAACGAATTCGCCTGTCACAGGGATATGCATGCTCCCGCTCCAGGCAAGAGGTATGGACCCTTTGTTACGGATATGAATGTATTCTTAATCGACCATTCCAAAAGGGAATATCGTTTTTCAAAGCGGTCCCCTAACTAAGTACTAACCATGACCAATACTGCTTGACTTACGCAATCGAAGGAGAACCGGTCTACTGAATATGTTTAATGACCCCCTTTATTTTTTAAAGCCCCAATTTTGCGCCCTTTAGTAAAAAAAAAGTATGAGGGCACCGTGCTTCATTTGGACTATTCAATTCATACCTGTAGCGAGCTGCATTTGGAACAGTAGAATCTTTACTCAGGTGTACCGTGGTTGTTGCGAATGACATGCATGCGTTTCGATGCTATCCGTGCCTGTCACAAGCTAAGAACGGGTGGATCCTATATTGACTCAGGCGTGCCATGGCTGTTTCGGGTGCCATGTAGGCATTTTGACGTTATACGTGCTTGTTTCAAGCTAAGAACGGACGAATCTAATTTACACTCGGAATGGGATATAAATTCAAATATATAAAAGCCCGTTTATATCCCAAACGCAAATTGGAGCTATAAATAAGCTGCAAAATCGCTTTCAAATTTTCGCTTTCGCTTTGCTTCTCTTAAGCCACCGTACGAATGTTGAAGTCCTGGCTAAAGTGTATTACTATGTCGGTAACGACTGGCCCACTGAATTCATGCTCTTCTACCTCCACGACAATACTACCACGACAATACTATCACGTAACAACACAAGTCTAGCTTCCCTCCCGGGCTCACTTTTTCAGCCTTCAGCCCACCTTTTGCGAGCACACTATTGTCTAGAAAATCATGCACGAATAGAACTACTGAACTATGGGACAATCTTCCAAAGTTCATTGCCTCCTTCTTCAGTGCCCTCCAGACTCCAATTGACCTATCCTATCCACTACTCCTTCTTTCGGACTAAGCCATACTGAGTAGGATATGACTCGGGTAATACAGCTCAGAGGGATTCTTGAGTTAAGTTTTCTCACATAGAAAAAGTTGAACCTTTTATACATCTTTCCTCAAAAGAAAATTCTATGTTTTAAGGATTTGTTAGTGCAGCACAAGCAACAGACGAATTTAGGATGACAAGAGCCAAATAAACTCGTATTATCCTTGAAAAGTTATTGGAAATGTCAACTTCATGCTATAGACATGAGAGTCTCCACTGAAGTGAATACTGCACTTACACACAAAATTATTGATCCACATAAAGTATGATATTGTAACCAGAGCTTAAACAATGCACTAATCCAGCCACAGCGCTCAAAATACACGTCCATATATACCTATACCAATATTGACTAGAGATTCATACAATGTTCCACAATATCCCTTCAGCAACAATGAAATCGAAATCTATAAAACATTTCAAGGATAATCCTGATGACATCGGTTTGCACAGCTATAAATCAGCAACGTTTAAGCAAAAGTGCGCCACAATATCAGAAGGAATCAAAGGTATGGAAAACCACCAGGCATAATCTGCAGAGCATAGAGAGCATGCATCTGAGCCCACCTTTTCACGTTCGTGGTGCAAGGTGATCAAAGGCCATCCGTGGTATGCACGGCACAGTTGGCACACGGTGCAGTCAGACTCGAGCGTGGAATGACGACGGCATCGTCGTCTCGTATTTTGCTTCGATTTGATCCTAAAGTGTCATAAATTGCGCAATTAAGGCGAAGCTATGGCAGCTCATTGGCGATACTGATTGAGCGCATAATCGGGCCGACTGGGTGTTCAGCGCGGAGCCCCATTGCATGTCATCTCAGCGGTTTCGGCCGTTCTGTGCGATAATTTCCCAAGTGACGTTTTGATTTATATCGGCTTTATCATTCGCGATCCGCCAACGGGGCTGCAGCTCCGGTGCATTTATGCACCGCGCCCGCAGCAGCAGCAGCAGCACTTACCGCGACCAGCGACGAACGACTCGAAAGCGGGAAAGACGCGGATTTAGACCGGTGGTGTGCTGGAGCCGGTGCAGCGCAGTCCTCGTCCTGGGACGCATTTAAGATTGCCGTGGCATTATTTATGGGCTCCGCTTCGTGCAGTTAGAGGGGCTAGCCAGTTCCAGAGGTGATAATAGCCAGCCTCCCCCCGTTAAAGCCCTGCACACCTTGATTTACAGCGCTTTGTCCATCCTGTTGCAGCGGCAATTGACACTGGTTTGCATGTCCGCTGGGAAAGAGAATGGCCAGCGCTGGGGATAATAGCGACATCTAGCTCCAATTAAGGGAAATTTCTCCATTTTCCTTATATGCGGGGCGCACAGCTCCTTGCCATTTCCGTTCTCCATAACGAAACAAATTTCGCGCGAAAAATGGAGCTGGTAATGAGCCGTTTTATTGTTCTCGTTGCCGTTCATCCCCTCCGGGTGTCCTGCCGCCCCGCCCGGGCAATCGTCGAGAAATCATTCGAATTTTTCTTCTGCTAGAAATGAAATCTTGCCAAGGACCCGTGATAAATGGCTTCTGAGAAGTTTGCAAATTACAATTTTCTACCTGGTGAGTTATTAATTTGCAAAAATAAATTTAACCTAACCTGAGAGCAGCCCCAGTCATCGCCGATTCACCTGGAGGTTTTAGACGAAGGAACGAAGGGCCCCGGCATTAGCGCGGCAATCACCAGCATTCGCATTCCTATGGGGAGTATAGAGACGTTCCGGCTAAATGCAGCATTTTGCGGCGCATTAATCCTGAGCGCCAGGCACACATTACAGTCCTGCCGGTTGCTGCTATGATTATAGAAATTAAGTCCGTAAGTGGAAGTAAGAAGGGCAGCAGCCAGCGAGGTTCGTGATGAGAGCCCATTCGTTTTATTTCAACAGTTTTTGACATATTTATCGTAGTATCCTCATTGGGCATTACCGGCCTATAAATCAGAGGAGGATCGTATTTTGGCTAGAGCGCAGCGCTAGAGTTATAGCGTTGCGTACTTCCATTCGTTTGTTCAGTTGCTTAGTTATAACGAATTCATGGCGGTTTTAAAACGAACAAATTAAAGGGGAACACGGTTTTTGGTAGTGTTTAAGAATTCAATTTCAGCAAGTTCAGCAAGGACAATTAAAGGACAAGCTTTAGTTGTTTAAGGTAGAGAGTGTGTTTCAATAACTTCATTTAAGAACACGAGTATATTAAACCTCTTAGCAGGAGGAGAAATATTGTATCGTAATTTTTCCTGATTTATAATAAAGGACCAAATAAAAAAAATTCAAAATTATTAGGGCAAATTTCCGTGACATTTTCCCTCTATAGATGGCGTAAATTGGCAATACATAAGTCACGAGCCATTGATTGCAGCGACACCACTTAACGCTCGTTTGACAGGTGACGATTCCAGTGCTCATTTGAGGCTATTTTCGAAATTGGATAGTTCTTCGCGTTTGAAAATGGTGAAAAATAATAAGAAGTTGCGATTTGGCAATATTGTTATTGTGAAAAAATTTGCGCTGAGCATGGTAAAGAAGGCCCTTTATCAAAATCTGCTGATGTGAAAGAATGGTCACGCTCGGATTGTCCAATAACTGAAAACCTAATGAAATACTTGTAAGATAGGTACGTTGTCACCAGTCTCGTCGGTTAGGCATTAACTAAAGATCTGTTTTGAACCATTTACACGAAGCAGAAAACAAAACAAAGTTGAATGATTTCAGTGGCGGTTCCTCTTTGGAAGCAAAGGAAGCACTGCTTCCCTTGACCAAATAGGCAACTTCATAAAAAAGAATTTAAATATATCAAGATTAAAATCTCAATATTTTTCCTACTCTGGAAACACTAAGGATACAATGTACAGACTTTTTTTTTATATAAAATGTACAATTCAAATTTATCATACTACTGTAAACAAAGATTAAAGCCTTAGCCACAATATGAGCGGTGAGCGGCACAGTGGCAAAAATTAAAGTGCCTTTCACCGCTCTTATCGTGACCGAGGCGCTCCACAACATGGGGAAGCTGTAATATCGTCAGCTTTTCTTTGAATAGAGAAGACGAGGAAGTGCAATTTATTAAACACGGGGAAGCATTTTAGCATCACTAATGCATAGCATTCTTTACGTATTTGTGTCTAAGCCGGGCAGTGGCTGTGCCATATTTATTCAAAAACCGGGAGGGATATCGTTTTTCAGCAACCATCTCGGTGAGAACGCTTCACTTGGCTAATTGTTTGAAGCAGACCCTTCGCAAAACCTGAACAAATTTCACTACGCCTCTGTTCAGGTTAGACGTATTTTGTTGTTGTGGTTAAAGTCAAAGGAAAGCGTTGCTTGACACCCGTGGAGCGGGAGAATTAGAGAGAAAATTTCTTGATCCCAAGTGCTTCCCTCGCATCCGTGTACATGTACGCTATTTTCGGTTCCTTATCTTCTCTATTCAAAGCAGCTTCTTTGCCACAGAAAATCAATCTGAAAACTCCAACACATTCAATTGAATTGAACTCACACTCACGCAAAGGTTTGCGTAGATACAGTACCCTTAGAAGCTGAGCTAAACGCAACTTCTTCGCAGCAATAAACTCTGGCTTCGAGCAATATAAATCTGCTCTTAAAATTTTGCTTCGAAATTTTGTTTTTGACTCTTCTTAAAATATGAATTTTCGTTTATTTTATATTGAGTCAAGAAAAAAGAGATCAAAGATAGCTGAAGTTTCTCTTTATCTATTATTGGGTGGCAGGCGATATATATTGAATATAAGCTGATAACTTTGTAGCTTCCATTATATTTTTTAAGATTTTCTTTAATGATGATCCTCAATTTAGATAATAATTTTATGAATTGTATTTTCGAGTACGGGTTGCCTGAAGTATTTTTTTTTGCGAGGAGAATGTAATGACGGTTGCCGGGTGGTATAGGGGGTGTATGCGAGGTATGTATTGTTTTGTTATTACCATCTTTTTTAGATTTTTAGCAAAATTATGGGTTTTCCTTGTATGAAAAATTAAATGATATCAAATTAGTAGTTGCAGTTTTCAACGGTTTTTTGACCCTTTAATTTACAACAGAATTTGATAAGAAGCGCAAAACGCCCTCTAGCAGCGAAATTATTTTGAAAAAATTGACGAAAAGTGCAAAAATTCACGATTTTCGATTCCATTTTTTCACTTTTTTCAAGTTAAAAATATTTCTTGTTCATAAAAATGCATTATAAGAACCTATATTTAAAAATAAGAAAGAACCTCATACGAAGCAATGCACAAAAATTATTGGGCAATAAATTTTCAAATTTGAAGTCAATTTTTCGGACTTACATATGTAAATAAGATATTTTGACTTGAAATTTTAACCAGTTATTGTTCACATTATAAAGTACAATTTCTAAAAAATCCATGAAAGTTCACTGAAAAAATCCAAAGTTATAATCAAAAAACTAAAATTTAGAAGTTTTTAAAATTTTTTTTATGTACAGATAAAAATTTCATATCGTAAAAGCTGATAGCCACCAATATTATGACGAATAGCCTTTATTTTCATATCAATTCCTAATGCTTTGTTTATCTGATTCCACTATATGTTATTTTTCAGTTCTTTTAGTTAAAGCTTTCGATACTTTTACTATTATCGTTCACAATGCGCATTGCTTCCCTTATCCTGAACCTTACGAACCGCCACTGAATGATTTGTGTTGAGGGCGAAAACTCGTAGTAGTAAGAAAATTGTGAAATGCATATGATCAGACCCGCCATATAGCCGCCCCTTCAACCATGATTTCTGAACCTTTCAGAGAATTGGCGACATATGTAAGTTCCCACATCAAGATGCTCTCCAAGGGACCAACAACCGCAGAGAAGAAAATGTAGAGATATAAGGGCACTCCAATCATCAAAAGATAGCTGGAATCCCTAGGTAAATTTTCTTGGGAACGAACTGACGGAGAGGAGCAATCTTATTTTATTTGAGACATTATTTTTACTGAGTTGGGCAGGATCATTCTAGGCGATCGCTGTAGTATAAATTATAAAGCTTACGTAGGATAATAAGCCCATGACCCAGTGGCTTACATATCCGAATTGCAGATTTGTAATTGTTCTAGCCTGAGGTTGCCTGTAAAAAGATCAGCTACTGGATTCCTGACGATCTATTACACAGGACTGCGGGTGGTCGGCTTTAATATTGATCAAACTGATCAACAAAAACATAATTTGCTTTTGATTCAACTAAGCCGCAAGGAAAACAGGATAGTGTTAGATCGCACGATCTCGTCGGCCAACTAATGTCCGTACAATGGAACGGTTGAACCAGGAGTCCTTTCCAAAAAGGATAGTCCCATTACAACGCTAGCCTAAAAAGCGCACTAAACTATCACTCGTTTTGGTTAAAATAGTTGTTTGACTTGGCTATTTCTCTTGGGTTTTCGGAGTCCCAAATGCGACACTTGGGCTTGTTTGCATACCAAGCCAGATAAAAATGAGCCTCATCACTCACTATTTAAATATTATTATCTTGATCATGCACTTCTCAACATTCGATGCAAATCGGCTTGTGATATTCGCAATTCACATGATTTGTAGCTCACCTGGTAGTACGAATAATGCCAGCTAATCCCCCGGAACTGTTATTTGTTATTTTACCTAAAAATGGCATGGGTTCCCCACTTCATTGTAAATCCGAAAATGAGCTAACGGTTTACAAAGAAGCATGCGGAGTTCCTCAGGGATCGGTCCTGTGCTCTCTTCTGTGGTTTACATGCGTTGAAGCTAAGTAGCGTTTAACAGAGCAGCTAATAGCAGAAAAAGGAATACCATGTACAGACTAGGCGCCCTCCGCCCGTGCTGCGCCTACAGGATTACGTGCAACGATGTAACGTCAACGAGAGAAGGCATGCGTCTAAATGATGCAGAATACGTTAGAAAGGAGCCAAATACAGATGATGCACTCGAAAAATATTGAGAAATTAGAACCGTGTTCATTATTTACCTTCTAGACTCGAGTGAAAAAAACCTTACAACGGGCGAACACCGGCCGTGATTGAATCATAGTCCTCGGATACGTGCCGGGCATCAGAAGGTTGTTTGCGGGACTGTACGGCTGTACATCACGTGACTGAATTTGTATGTGTCCCCATTAAAGTGGTTCAAAATTTTGCGGCCATCATATGACTCTTAAAAAGCCAAGCGGCCGGGAATCGCCCGTTGTAAGGCATTTTTTTATTTTTACTCGGGTGTGCATCAGGAGGTCGTCATTTGACCGATATCATTTCTACAATTGAATGCCCTTTTGTACTATCCACTTTGCTTTATCTAAAACCTAATGGTAAACAATAAGCCATAGTTAGAAAAATAGTAGGGAAAAGAATGAAAAAACTGTCGTAGTCTCTTTACTCATTACATTCAATATGGCACCCATACAATTCTACCACGTAGAACGCTGACTCAAACCGAACATCCCTTTCTTTCTTACTATGATAGGCGTAGGCAGAGGAGGGAATCACTTGAAATAGAGGACCATGCGGCTGCGTGAAATCGAACCGCGGACCTTTGAATTGGAAGTCGGGTGCATAAACTCCTAAAGTAACAATAAATTTCATGAAAAACTCATACCTTCTATCCCATAAAACCTATAAATTCTCAAGCCACACCATAAAGCGATGCAATGCATTTTTTCCGCCCCAAATAACACAATTACAACAAAAATATTACACAATAAAGCACTCAAAGTAAAAAAACAAAACAACAATTAAAACACGGGAGTAAATGATATCAAAATACCTGTAGCATTGCCACACAACGTGACACATTTCCCAAACAACAAAGGAACAATTTCCTGAAATAATTTTCACACTTTGAACGTATTTGGCGCTATTGTGAAAATTCGGTCTTCTGCTCTCGTGTCGATTACATAACACCGTGACTGATTGGAACAATGGATACACACCGAACAGGTATCCAATTTGCATATTGCATGTTTTAAATGTTTTCTGGAAAAAACAGAAAAAAAATGTATTAAAAGCGAGATTTAGACCCGATACGGTGCCGTGTCATCGGGCGTTTTTTATTTTATATCTATGTTCATATCTTTGAAGGCCGGAACCGCTCAATTCCCGGGGAATTGCTACCATTAATGTCGTAACAGAGATAACACGGATTTTAGGAATAAATATTTGCAAAAACTCATCCCAAACATGGCACAAATTAGAGATGGCGAAATCGATGTTTGCATTTTGTTGAGATTCTGATTAAAATCAATCGAAGATAAATTTCTGCATCGTTATCGGGAGTGTGGAGTTGGGTAATCCGATAATCGGCACGGATTGTCCAAGAAAGGGAATTTTTCTTCATAATTGTTTTTGAGCCGGAAATATCCAAGCCGTAAATAAATTCCAAATTCATGCAGCCATCAGCGTGATTGCAATCGCCTTATCGAATATTGCGGCCATTAATGTGCATCCCGGGAGAGGAACGGCCGCGATTCGGCACAGTCTCCGCAGAGCGCGGGCAATTATAAACCTCTAAAAACGGGCATTGCGGCGGCTCTTATTACCTTTTTTAACCGATTTGATTAATTTACATAAGACAACAAATTCGTGATCCAAATTATTTCTTTAAACTACATATAAACCCCCGTCGGAGGTGGATGTGCCCCCGGGTGCGCTGAGCCGGAGTCGAGTGGAGTTGAGAAAAAAACCCGCACTGCATTTGACTGCAGTTAGACGACGCTGCAAGTCGTCTCCTCGCAGATCATTCAATGCCCATTGTTTGATTCCCGAACATTTAGGAAGCTGCGAGAGCAGTTCAGGGAGTTCTTTCTCCCCGGCTGTGATTGCCAGTCCTTAACTTCTGCTACCAATCAAACTGACCCCATGCCCTTATCTCCATTAGAACTCGTGATGCAGGCGTATTGTAAATGGTCTTACTTATCGCACCAATGGCATACAGAAATGCATCTCGGGAATGCATTGTCTTTTCATGGGGTCATGATTTTGAAAATTTCCTTATTGCAAATTATTTGTCATTGTTGTGTTCATAAAGGATATTTTAATCTTGGTATTTCAATTTTTGTAGCATGAATTTATAAATATTCATGACTGGAGAGTTTGTCTGACAATGCTGCATGGTGTAGGGGACGTGAGTTGTGGGAGCATGGATTTGGCCCAAATACGTCTTATATATCCGACAGCAGCAGATAATATGTTGTCCATAATTTATGAGGATTAGTATAAGCGAAGGATGAATCCATTGTAAGGACAACAAGTTAATTAATTTTTTTATCCAAGCTTATAGTTAAAATTAATAAATTTGATTAAGAGAAAGAGAACTTCTACAATCATGCACATTACAATGAAAAATCGGAGGCTATAAGGTCAGTCCGAGCCGATTTCAAGATAAACAATTGTGTAAGTGATCGGCTCCTCTTCACGTTGAAAACTGTGTAGGATCCCCCAATCCGTGGTAGACTCCAGTGAAGAGTGCTCCCACTGTAACTACAGCGTTTGACTTTGGAAGCATTAAGGGCCTAATACACTCAATCGAGCAATTATAGGGTATCGCGCGCCCGCGAATATTAAGAAAACTATCCAACCAAATTAAATAATTTAAATTAGGTATTTTTAAGAAAACATAAATCTAGCTATTCATGGTGGAAAATTTTAATATTTTTTATTAGTATTAGTTATAATGGTTCAAAGTTCCGTACCTGCGCCCGGAAAATACTCCTATTTAGGTGGAAAAATTTAAAAATTTTTTTAATGTACGATAAACTTAAATCGATTATCTAGCTATTCATGGTGGAAATTTTTTGAATTTTAGCCTTCTTTCATGAGTAAATTATGTTTTAAAAATTGTCCACAAAATTTAAGAACGAAAATTCCCTAAAATTCTTCAGTTTTAATACATCAAATTTCCGCTCCAAGCAAATCTCTGCGCTAGTTGTATTCTGTATAAAGCATTTGCGTAATCTTACACGAGATGTGTTTGTATAAGTGAGAGCTTCTGCTTCGGCTTTTGCAGGGGAAATTTCAAACCTTTTTTGTTGCAGGCATGGATGGTGATCGTATTTTCGGGAAAAAATAAAATCTGAGGAAAAATCGGTTTGTTTGGCAAGAATTTTAATGACTTGCTTGATGGTGATTTCCTTGATTTGAAAATTTAGGGATTCTTGCCTTTATCCGGTGGTCAGGTAGTGATCACTCGGTGTTTATTATCTTGGCTTTATGAAAAACCCAAGAAAATATTTTAATGGCAAATACTACCTTCATGTAATAATTAAGTTTTATGACATCCTTGTTTTTCGTTATTGTCTTTTTAGCCGCATTTATTGTTTATTAGCCGCACTTGCTAAATTTCAAATCAGCAAAAGCAGCGATATAAAAATTTCACATGAAAGAAAAATTTAAATATCCAACAAAAAAGATCTATTCTCATATCCCATGATAAGAACAAGTTCGTAGAGTGCATTACTGCGACATTAATTCAATTTCCATTCATAATTATCTAACACTGGCTTCAATTTCTAGCCGGCGACACCGCAGAAGAGATTTCTTGAAAATCGCCAGAAAATTTACCTCGGGCACGCACTCATAAAGTAAAGCCCAACAAGACATACGAATGCAGCCGAACCCCTTTATTGTGCAAAGATTTCCCCTCCGGCGGCCGTGTTGTGCACTGCAAGCAGTGCACAACAGGTAATTTTGACTGTGTTAGGAGGTTTTTGAGATTGGGTTAGTTTAATTTTGTGGCTGTATTTTTTTTAAGCTTCCCTTAATCCCAGCAGGAAATTTTGGATGTCATTACTGTCGTAATGCATTATTTCTATGATGACATTTGGAGAAAAGTAATAAATTGTCATGTAATATATGAAATAATTCACGAATGAGTGCATTATTCCAAAGTCATTACACTTTACATTACCCTGTAATGCAAAAAGGATCCCATGCATTTTCTGAAGTACATTACAAAAGGCATTCTTTAGTAGTCGGAAAAGTAATATACTGATTACCGCCTATGACATGCCTGTGTAAAAGTAGCCCTAACTATAATGGTCTTAAGACGGGTTAAGATGCCTCGTCAAATTGTCTTACAACTGGCTAATTTTTTGCCGAAACGTAATGAATCGCAAACTTAGCTATAAAGATTAAGATTTGTCGTGTTTTGACAGAAAATTAGCCAGTTTTAAAAGAATTTTACGAGACATCTTAAGCCGTCTTAAGACCATTATAGTTAGGGCTAGTAAGCTATTCTGTAATGCTAAAAGTATCCGTCCGAGCTTACTGTAATGAATTACATATCTACTTCGGTAATGACTGCATTTCCTGCTGGGATATTTTGTTGTTGGAACTGAATTTCATGTTGGACTTCGTCGCTGAGTGTATTAGGGCCTTAAAGTACTACAGAGAAAAGGCTGTTATCTATGCGTCCGATATGGTAATCCTAGAATCTGGAGAGTTTCTCTCCACAATTAGCTAGATTAAGGAGATGAATCTTTCAAGGTCCAGCAAATGGTTTAAACGCTTTGTCTATTCATTAACAGGGAAGAAACTGCTCACCTATTTGAAGACTACTTGCAATAAATAGTCGAGCACTGAGCCAATTCCTATCAACTAAGTAATCGCGTTTTATTCCGGATACAAGCTCTTTGTGCTAGAAAACAGACCTTCGGAAAGGAATGGGAATTTGAATATGTTGCGCTTACCATTTACCAGTGCGGACATACCATTCTTTCCCTGGACGGCCCACTCTTGCGGAAAGAATATAATGAATATAAGTCGAGTGGAGAAGGTCTCGAATGCCTTGTGTAATTTCTCCACTGAAGCAATGAAGGGCAGACTGCACAGCCAGTAGCTACGCAAAGCGTGCTGTTATAGATCGGTAAGATGCATGGACACTGAACATTATTCTATTCTTGTTTTAGGGCGCCTTGTCGGGCACTGCGACCTAATATAGCCTAAACCGGGTTCTTTACCCCAAATATCCCTGGTAGTGGGAGTGGGAAAGTCGCAATGGAGGAGACCCAATCTCTTCCTCGGTGTAGTCCCACAGTCGCACAGCAAGTGCTCCGGAGTTTCGGGAGCTGGGCTGCAGAACCGAAAGCTACAATCAACTACGAGCCTTATTCTACTTAGATGATAATTGAGCGATCCATGGCCCGTCTGGAGCTCTTCTTATTTTTAGTTCCCACCTCTTCAAATTTAAAAGTTTGTCTGGCTTAGGTCTTTCGATTTAAATGAATCTTATAGCCCAACGACGAAACAGCTGGTCGACCCAACTCATGAGATGACCGTTCTCACGTGGCATTTTGCTAAGCTGCAGAAAGGTTCCGGATCGACAAGTGATGAGTTTCCTCGTACTCTTGCCAGACTGTCGGCAATTTTATTACCAATATGACCTCCATGGCCCGGAATCCACATTATCGAACTTTGCTGTTCCTGCCGATGGATTTCAGAGATAGGAGACAATCCAGGACAATTTTTAATGACACCCTGTGAGATTTAATGACCAACAGGGTAGCTTGACTGTCGGAGAAAATAACAATGATAGAACTATTTGGAGCTTTATTATTCTGAGCACACACCTGGACGGCGAGTACCTCAGCCTGAAAAACAGTGGGGGTAGAGGATATTTTACGCCTTGGGCCTTAATCACAGTATACTTTCGTTTGGCTTTTTGACCCACCATGCAATGGATGAATACGTGTCCATAGACGTTGTGACCGTCGTATATAGCCAAAACATTAACCTAGGTTTGAGACCCCAGGACTTATCTACAGATGTGGAAAGATGTTATTGCTTTGGCATTTACTCTCTCAAACTGGGGGTTCCCCCAGGTGATGAGCAAGACTGGGGTCCCTGGGGTTTCCAGGGGAGTCTTCTTAGTCTCCTTAATCTTTTTTTTACCCCCCAAAGAGGGAGATTTCAAATTTAGCGAGTGGCATGTTTTTTTTCCAACTTGTGGGTTAATACACAAGTTCTTGCTCTGACACCAGCTGCTTATGCACATATGACAACGACAGGGCGACTTGCATGAAGTCTGAAAGGGTGCCATCATGACCGCCGTCAATCGCTATGATGATATCGTTTGTATAGGCCTGTGATTTAAAGCTCCAGCTATTCAGGTCGGCAAGAATTTCGTCGATTACGATTGACCATAAGAGGGGTTATAGGACGCCCCCTTGAGGACAGGCTTTAGCAGCCATTACCGTCATCGATTCGCCATTCATCTCAGCAGCTATCAATCTACTGCTGAGAAGCGACGTGATCCATCTGTGATCCAACTCGCAGTGGCGGTTTCAATGCTTTTTTTTTTACTGCGACTTCATTGATCACGTCGAAGGTAACATTGTCAAACGAACTCTCCATGTCTACAAAAGCGCAGAGAGAAATTTCCTTGGCCCGGAGGACCTCTCGTCATCGTTTTCAGGAGAAAGGAGGAGAGGCTGATAGGTTTACAGGATTTTGCTTCCCTAATAAACTTTTCCTCGGTTTAAGGATAAAGACTATCCTCGCCTCTCTGTAGCACCTCGGAATATAGGCTAGCCCAAAGCTACCAATAAGAACCAGCAGCCTTAAAGGCTTAAAGGTGCCAAAGGGCTGAGCATGGTGGAAAGATTACCTGACTAGATGATATCGAAATTCGCGCTAAGGTAAATAGGGGGTAAATTTAGATCGTAACCGGAGAGCTAAGGAAAAGCTTCTAACCTAGCAAGAATTTTGTCATAGTTCTATACCTAACCGGCTTCGAATCAGAGTCGAGTGTAGGCGCTGAAATTTTCTTTCCTCGCTGAGTATTCAAATATGCAAAATATTTTTCCAAGATCCTCTAGGTGTCTAGCAATCTTCAAAGCCTTCTCTAACAATAAGAACGAGCTCAAAATCAAGAGCTAGGGTAATACTGTTTAGCTGCGGGCTGGCGATGCGGGGAATGGCAGATAGAATAGCAATATTGTGTATTCCAATTGGAACGCACAGAATGTTACTTGAACACCGCGTTAAGAAGTTGGTTGTGATTTGAAGCGTATATTGGTGGCGTTAGTAAATTGGTTGAATTTCATAGTTAATGCAAAAAAAACCATAAAAACAAAAATGATAAAAATAAAGACTTCCTTAGTTTGGAAATTGAAATTATGAAATTTCTTCAGGGAAAATAAACTGTGAGAAGAATGAACATCAAGAGCCAACAAATTAATATCTTCTTGTGCTTCTATACTATACGTTATATGAACATTTAATAAAAGACACTTAAAGCATTTTCTCAGCATCAAAATAGATATAATCTCTGTCCATTCCATTAATATATTATCCAACAGTTGTGGTACATTACCACACCACAAACAGTTTCCCTTCCACACAACCACACAGATATTAATTTGCGACTTAATTACAACAGAAAAAACTAATTACAAAATCGTAAACAGCAGGAAACGAGGGTGTTAAGAAAACATTGCAAAAACTCGCCAAAGAAATGCACTAAAACAAGTTGCACCTGCTTCTTTCACTCATTAATCAGCTTCATGATGCGTCAATAATATTTTTTCTCATCGGGCTGCTTTTACCTCTCAATAATTAAAAAGTGCATTCTCAAAACTGTTGTACCTGGGCGGAGCGTACACCTTTACGAGTTCCGCTTTCTTCATCGTTGATATAAAATTTAACGTGGATTTAAGAACAAATATTAAGAAATTTTACTGCTAATAAATAAGGATAAAATTGCAGTTTCCTAGGTGAGCGACGCTTCATTATCGCAGGTGAAATAAAAAAATTTTAAATGCTAAATAAATTCTTGAAGATTTATGCCGGTAATGATGGAAATGCTGGGAATTATGTCGTGTTTATGGATGAAAAATTGCTCAAAATGGACGGTTTTTGTCATATTGGAAACAAGTACTTTAACTAGGGACTGTTTAACAGGAGAAAATTACACCCCTTTACTTGGCTCAGAATTAGGTAATAAATGCTCTAAGCTCTGTGCTGTTGAGATAAGTGCTACCCAGTGCTACGTAATGCATTAGTGGTATTAAACGGAGTACCACTTATGCGTATTTAACGGTGAACAATATTCGTTTCCTTCAGGATTGTCTTCATAAAATGAAAGTAATATCTAGTTATTTTAGATAATGCAGTTTTATAGGTTTTAAATGTGCGTTATATGCTTCATTAGGCATGCGTCTACTGCTAATTTTCATTTTTGTGGTTTCCTTATTTTTCAAATGCCGTAGAAAGAGCTTTATAGCTTCCTTTTCTTACTATATATATATATAGAAAAGGACGTGGTATTCCTATTTCTTGTCTAATTGAAAATTGGGCAGATAATATTATCATCTAAATTCATTGAGGTCACCGTAGGAATGATATAAGCCATATAACATTAAAAAAAAATAGTGCAATTCTAGGAGGAGAAATACCAACAAGTATACCCGTGACCGGTAAACATAATCGAGTATTACCTTTGCCCACAATCGGTATGTTTAAACTTCACTTCCAGCGTAAATGGACGGCTTTAGCTGGAGTCTGGTAAAGCTCATTGAAATCGGTTTCGGCCGAAGTACCATGGCTGCCGGGCTTGGATTTGACTGAATTACTAGGCAGGCAAGACAAATTGCCACAAGTTCTGTCTGGAAAACGCTGGCGAAATAAGGCAGGCGGAAGCTTTTATGCAAGTTAATTCATGGGGAAAACACTCCAGCTCATACACCCGACTCTGATTTGGATCCGTCTGTGTTCAAGACAACGTCACGGTCCGTGTTAGGTTCAAAATCGTCCCATTCCTCTTTGATAGAGATCCGGGTGTTCATGTCAGGTGTAGTCTGTAGGTCCTGATACCATTTCCTGTGTAGAGAGCGCAGTATATTACTGTGCCCATAGATCTTCTCGGCCCAGCAACCCTACTGCCATGTGCATACTACATTGTCAACCGCTACATCTTAGCTTGTAGATGCTAGCTCCCTCTCAACCTCGATAACTGTTAGTTCATCCAAGCGCTCACTCAGATTTTCAACTCATAGCATAATTTCAACTCAACGCATGTAACAGAGCTGAGTTGAGTTCAGTTGACCCTAACTCAACTTGCCTCGCGTTTACATTAATTTTATTCGGGTTCAACCTAAGTTCAACCCATCATGTACACGTAATAATAGTTAGCTCGTTAGAGCCCCTCTAGGCACAATTGTGGTTGATTAGCAGTTCCAGGGTCCAACTATTTCGCTGGGGTTCCTAGACCTTGAGCAGCTTCCAGTTGTCCATAGAGATGTCTCTGAAGTGGCGCAGAAGATACGATTTTCCCCATCACGAACTTCATGACCATCTCTGATATTTTGGCCTTGATGTCGGCCCAGAGAAGGTAGTCTGCCGGTACTAGAATTGGTATCGCTTTTTCCTTTTTGGTCATTATTTGTGGTCGTTGAGCTATCTTCCAGGATCTCTCCGTTTTAGTGCGGGAGGCTACCGCTCCGGTTGCCGCAAAGGTAGATCTGGCGATTGCCCCAATTCGAGCAAGCTGAGACTCCCCCGAGGGGGAAAGTTCTTAGGCCTTGGTCCTAGTCCTTGTACGTGGCTGTGGTGGGTCGTCTGTGTTCCCACGACTAAAGTCGGAAATGAAGTCCGCCTTGTCAGAGCCGCATGTTGGAGTACGGCATTTGCACAAACCGTCCTTGCCCGGATATCTGCTGGGGCCATTCGCGACCATCCTGTTTATACCTACTGGTTGGCAATTCAGCCTTTGGCGCGGTACCTTTACACCTTGGCTTAAAAGTCGTGACTCAGACTACGGATACTCGTTTCCAACCGCACCGCTTATGCTACTTGTGGTATTGTCTTCCAAAGCGAAGTTTAGTAGTTAGGAGGAGAAGTAGTTTCGTGAATTGAGAAAGGTATCTTGAGATTGTTTGAACATATGCAGAGAATGGACGAAGAGAGATAGACAAATCAAGTATGCAAAACGAATGCGAATGGGACAGTTTGGAAGGGGTCGACCTCAGTGAACATACCTCAATAAGATTGAGGATGTTTTTAGCAAAGACCAGCTTAGAATTTCCTTAATTAACCTAATAACCTATGTACCTACCTATATAGTTAATGTTTAAAAAATTTCAAATCATTGTCCGATTGATATTTGGCTCTGTTGACTAATGAGTTTGCCGACCTGGCCTAGCTTATGGCTTGTGGTGGCTCTGAAGATGATCATGAGAACTACCGGCTAAGTAGTCGTATATTTTATTCCATAGTTTTTTTCAGTTTAGTCAAGTACTTTAATAAATTATTTCACTGCTCAATTTCAATTTATACTTTGTATTTCGTATTTCACTATAATTTTTTTCTTTAATATTTCTTGTCGCCATCGAGCATACTGCTGGACGTTTATGCTGCCACCCTGATAGAAGTCAACCAACAGTGCCAATGGCTATAAATAATTTTTTCATAATTTTATTCCACAAGAATTGATTTATGTTTTCAATCAACAGCACAGAATTACATAATTCCCGACTAATAGGGAACCTTACTGGAAATTTCTCCCGCTAGGGGCGCCAATGTATTATAACGTAAACATGCAGTGACATTTGTCTCCCGCCTGTCAGGCAGTTCTTAAATATTGTGATTTTTCGGTTATTTAATGATAAAATCTAATATTCTAATAAATATGCATCAGTTTTTTGTATTTGGATGCAATAATATTGCGGGTTCATTTATTTCCTAAAAACGAAATGTACGGGAGCTATGGGAAATAGCTGTTCGTCGCAAAAAGTTTAAAGGTACAAAACATTTAAGACTTTGCCCAGATCACTTTAGGTCTGAAGATTATATTAAAAAAGGATTTACGACTGGTCAGTGTATGGATATTATATTTTTGTTGCTGTTACGTTGTTTGTTTACGTTGTACTTCGGTGGCGCCATCTGAGTTTATCTTTGCGTAAGATTCCCTATTGGTATGCAATTCAGAGAAATGGCGCTTGCAGGACAACGCAACCGTCAACGTATGTGGGCAAAATTGAAATACTCCGCGCGATTAATTTGCTTAAGAATATTAAAATTCTGCAAAGTTGTCCCATTATTAATATTCTGGACTTCAATTTAAGAACAATTCTGTAATTTTATTATTTCGAAACGAGTGAACACTTCTTGTCAATTTGAGAATTTTTACCTGAGCGGTAACGTGAAATGACCACCCACAATCTACCTATAAAAATGTACTTCTGAAGTCTGTAGGCTCGGCTTTATGCAACGATTTTGTAATTAATTCCGTGCAGAACCTTTGTGGTTGAGGAAGCTGTTTGGAATATTTATATATTTGAGCATTTCTTAAATGTCGCTTAGGTGTTATTTTTAAATTAATTGAGTCATTTGTTGTGTCACTCATGTGGATATATTATTTAGCTGACACTATAAGGAGATTATAAATTTTTCTGTGTTAAAAATTATCATAACCAAATTCGTATTCGCACAAAGTCAAAGTCCCCAAAAGTAAATGTGTGACATCGCTCCTTCCTCTAAGTATGACTGACACACATAATTGATAAACATAATTACTCTCCGCCGAAAGAGAATGAAAAATTTAAAAAAAATGTCATTTTCGTTAATCCTTAATCTATCGTAAAATATTTGAGTAATTTACTATCACACATTCCTTGAGTATCGGCATTTCTTTTAATTTCTCTTAAGATAAATATCACCTGAAGCCATTTAAAATTGATAATCGACTTAAAATTGAGACTATTGTGGCCTAAAAGGGTTATTCCCGGTCGTCGTATAAAAAACACGCACGCACACACACCTATCGAATGAATAAAGACAAAAGGCATTTACTGCCTGGTCCATACTATAATATGTCAGTAGATTTAACACCTTCGTTATAAAGGTGTTGCCGTATTCCGTTAAATGCGCCGGCCTAATCCGTTTCAAAGGTGGAGTGACAGATAAGCCAGGCATTAGTCGGAAATTAAGGCGCCTTCATATCGGTCACATAAATATTCACAGCTTTGACAAAAATGGTCGAAAATTTCTCATTTTCGTGGCCCCAACAAAAGGCCACAAGAACTGGTCGAGATTTTCGTTTTTAGTATCATCCCAATGATTAGAGCCTTTTCAGGTGGTTGCATTTCGGTGGACAGGTATGGCCCAGGTGAGTGGCTACTTTTAAACAAATTCCCGGTTGATTGGACAGACTGATAAAGACATTAATCGAGTGTCTTTATTTGTTCGTTCATTTCATCTTCTTCTTGGCGCGGAGGTTTTTTTTTTGAGGGGATTTTATCATTTCAGAAATTAACTTGTCTCCGGAGCTTCAGCGTTTCATAAATGGATGCTGGTGGAGGATCTATAAAGATGTTTTAATCTGTATTTTTTTATGGGTGGAAAGAATCTTGGTCAAATGCGGTTTCTGGAGCTAAAATCCCCAGACGATAATTTTTTTGTTCTGATATACTTTTGATGAATTAGGTTGATGAAGCTATTTTCATGAAATGTTTGTACAAAATTTAGTTCCTATCCAAATAAAAATAGTCTCCCGTTCGGTCAGTGCAGTAAATGTTCTCTTGGAGCAGTATCAGCGGAGAAAATCCCTACAGTACAAAACCAGAAGTGCATAAGTGCAAAATGCATATGTGTTTCGAGAAAATCATCTTGTAAGATGACCTTCGGTATTTCAACATTGAATAGCAATTTTCAGCCGATTTTGACAATAGAGCAAGATTTATTTACGATTTTCTTTACCATTTATTACAAATCGGGTTTCGCATATAATGTCGATTAAATGACCACCTCCATTTGATACGCAAAAAGCAGCTCTTTTTCGGGCATCTTGTATAATATTGGCCAGCATTTGGGGCGTTATAGCAGCTATTTCGGCTTGTATGTTAGCTTTGAGTTCGTCAATGGTCTTCGGCTTGCTAACATAAAGTTTAAATTTTGAACAATCCGACAGAGAAAATTCTGGTGCTTTTAAATACGGAGAACCAAGAAAACAGTTTGGTTTATTGACTCCGCCAGAGAGTGTAAAAGTAATTTCGTCTGTCATCAAAATTTGATCCCAATCTGGCTCGGCATCGACCATTCTTGCGTCGGCATTTCTTTCGCTGTGTATTGACTCATAGCTAAAATGGTACTCTCTCGTGAGGTTGTCTGCAGCCTCATTGTCTCGATAACCCAGTGTCTTGGTTCCAGCAGAACGAGACCTTTTCTCTTCTAGTCCAGACCCTGACCTGAGTAAGTCAAAAGACCCTGCAACTGTTTTTGAGGAAAACTTCCACGATGAGAGTGCCTTGATGACAGCTTGACTGCCAGAACAGATTTAAATGTTGGCGCCTTTTATATCTTTGTCAAGGTTGAGCCTAGCGCAAGTCTCAATGGCATTATACGTCAGTCTGAAAAACAGAGGTCCACATACCCATTGAAATCGAAGCATTGGAGTTGGGTCCTTTGACACCAGCGCCGGTACCATATTTCATATTTGACTCTTCGGTAAACAAGTGGAGATTTTTGTCTGACAGATCCGTTTAGCTCGGTAATGTAGAGGCAAGCAAGCCGTTGCCGTTTGCTGCACTTAAGGATCTACGTTTCCTGTTTAGTCCTAGGCCACCAGACCATAGCGGGAAATAAGTGACCACAGGTGGAACGATCGTGGGTCCCGTCCTGGGCCCTATCTTGTAGATCGCAATGTGCAATGATGTGTTGGGGTTTTGCCTTCCAAAGACTATCGGGCTCGCAGATGACATCGGAGTAGTGAACGTAGGACAAGATCAGATGACATCGAATTTTATACGAACGAAGCGATGTGGAAAATAAAAGCGGGGTCATAAAACTGAAGCGATGCTGATCAGCAAACGGAGAAAGCTATAGCTTATATAGTGTCCGTAAGGATCAAGGTAGGGGAATAGATCATCTACTCACAGCCTGCTTTATCGTACCTGGGACTGCTGTTCGACTGGAGGCTAAATTTCAAAGCACACTTGAAGGGCACGTTAGACAAAGCGTCGCAAGAATGTGGCTCAGCGTTGGGGGCCCTAGACCGAGTCCAAGTAAAACGACAATACTGTACATCCCGTACATCATTTGTGTTGTGAGACCCCATGACCTACCTCAACGTCTTTTGCAGGCCCATATGGCCCTTGTGGATTTGCTTATGTCGTAGTCCAGTTGAGCGTTCCAGTTCAGTCTCTTGCCTAGCTTTACTCCCAGATAGTTTACTGAGACTGGGTACTCAACTGTGGTACCCTGGATACAAATACTGTGGTGCACTTTGTAACGTTTGGAGAGAGATACCAGGACAGCCTTGTTTGGGTTGATTGGTAGACCTTACATAGTATACAATTTTTTAACTTCTCGGAGTGCTGTTCTCATGAGTTCTGTAATATTCAGGTCAAACTTTCCAAAAACAATGATGGTAAGATCATACGTCGAAACCAGAATCGTATAGTCTGATCAAAAGTCCATCCACAACTAGTAGCTAGAGTAGGCAGCTTTTGTTGCACCACCAAGTAGGATTAATGTGAATCTGGCAGAACTAGCACTTTCGTTTACATAAATAGTTGGGCCTTGGGAGTGCGCTTGCAGTAGTACCATCAAAGTTACCTTCTTTGTTTGTGAAAGAAAAGTCGGTCCTTTTTTAGATTCCAGATTTCTGTACGCACTCTTAACTTTTGTTTTTTGGAGTTTGTTTTGCCGAGTCTCGAACACCTTCAATACTCGGGCAAAATAGTCTCCAACTTCCATTTTTGCTTTCTTAATAGCCTTACTATAGGTGGTTAGAACCTTAGCTCTTCTAGTTTCCACTGCTTTTGGCAGCGTTGATGCCTGTTCTATCAATGGCGGATCTTAACATCAAGTGTTTTTTATTTTATTCCCCCTCCTATTCATCGTTCTCATCAGACCAGGGCAAATACTGTTGTAGGTTGCAATGATCGCCACTGTAAGAAATAAACCTGTCTGCAGTTTGTGGGAGGGTCACCTGTTGCTTCGCTGTCACATTGGTTACTCGATCACGCAAACTTAAGAGTTGGTTGAAAATTAGTTCTCAAGCTTCACGCTCTTCCATAAAACTTAAACTGATTTCAAGTGTCATTCTTGTCCATTTTGTTAGACCTACTGCAGAATAGAATACGGAAGCAATTATTTTGTGAATAAATTACTTCAAGGAAGAGTTACTCACCTATGAGGCAGACGTCATACTCTTACAATCTCAGATCTTCTTCTCAAAGGTACGAGTATAAACTCAGAATCTTAGTTAATTCCACTGTCATTTTCTATTTCCTTAATACTAGTGGAAATGTTACATTTCTGCACAATCCACCGCAATAATTTGTTTTAATCCAGTTCATAAGTAACAATTCCACTGCAGCAGAAAAAAAAATTACCTTAATTTCAATGCGAATTTACGATCAACTAAATTTCTATCCAAACAGGTGGAATTCCGATTAAACAACGTACACCTGAATTCTCCACCTACTGCACTTGGCAATAACTTCATACCCCGAAGGCGTTGTACCAATCAGTAGACCTTGTTCTTGTATTTCGTTATTTCATATTTAATAAAGAAAAATCTCATTAATCGCATTGCGTACCTGCAGTCCGGAGAGTGTTCTCCTGGGCAAATTACCTGCGCTGCTTACATGCAGATGTCTGCAATTATAAGAAATTACAAAAGTTTATGGCCGAGCCGCGAAGATATATAGACGCGCGGCCCCGGTGCACCGTCTCGGCAGTTTTCCTAGGATGCATACATAGCCGCACTGCACTGCACTGCACTGGCTGCAGTCACCTTGATATGGCCAAACACAGTCCGCAGAATACGGGTTTTGTGCCTGCGAATGGGAAAGAATTAATCAGAAATGGAAAAATCGCGAACCAGCAACTCGAGTCCTCTTCCAGTGCGGCGAGGTCACCTCCTCTAGCTCGGAGCCCCATTCTGGTAATGAAACTAGCGAATCTCACTCATGGCCTGTGTTTGTCTTCCATTTTCACTGTTTCTTCTAGATTAAGACGTGCCGAGTGCTCCGCTCAGGTAAGGAGGAACTGTTTTACTGTTTTAACAAGAAATGAAGGTTACGTGATAAGAAATTCGTATGATATAAGTGCAGTGCTCCGATGTTCCAGTGCTGTCACTGCCATGCTCTTCCTGTTCGGATTCTAGGGCCAACTTGATGAGCTTGAGTGCAGTTATGTTCGGTTGGCTAATGCTGTTTTTGGGTTGATTAACGGTCGGAACTTGGCAAGTGTTTAACGTTTCCTGACAGGGCTGAGGAAATTCTTTATGCAAACATAAATGAGTCGGGATCAAGCCTCTTTAACCTTTCATTGTGGGGTTTTATGTTTGCACATTTATGTATGAAATTGTGGCAATTTTTAGATGGGAATTTTATAATGGATATGAAGTGCATGGGTTTTGTGATAGGATGAAAGCAATTTTTGTAGAATGACTTTCTGGAATGGCTTTGGAATTATTTACCTGCAGGCAGCTTCCTCAAGAAGATCATTGGGCAATCGCTGTAGGTTGTAAAAGAAGACAATAATAGAACAATAAAGATCCGAGCATGAAATTGTACATCTTAGGTATAATGATATTAACAAGTTTAAATTGTACATGTATTATGAGAACTATTGCACATGTATGTGGGAAGCTTAGGAATCAACGTTCGTACAACCTGTCCTTCATGTCGTTCAGGTCATAGTACAAGTAGGTATAGGTCGAGCGTGTTGGTCTTCAATTGCGAGAAAAAAATTGCTATGCAGGCACCTGCTACATCCTTGGGGTCAGGGGCGGCGCTTTCATAGGTGCAAATGCACCGGGCGCAATTGGCCCGAGGGCGCAATTTCAGAAATTAAAATTTTGCTTCTACACCTACAGGAACTTAACGCAGATTTTAGCTTAGAGATTTTCATAAAATTTTACTCAAAAAATTTAATTCAAAAAGTAACGTCTTCGAGGATTTCAAGTAAAAATTCGGGACAAAACTCTCCCAATTGAGACAAAAACCTCTAAATAGTAGCTTTGTTCCAGAACTCGATTGTGGGATCCCGCGGGACAAAAATATTCCCAATTTGTGTTTCTTTACTTTCTCATGCAAGAAAAAGCGGGGAAATTTTCACTTCCCCTCCTGCAGGAATTAGCCGGAAGTTTTCGGTCCTGCGATTTCTTGCAAGTTATCAAATGACAATTTTTTGTATGTATGTATGTGGGTATCTTAACAAGCGGCATACCCATAGACAATCGACATTTATGTTATCTTTTTCTTGATTTGCAGGAAATTGCCCAAAAAGTGTTTCTTTACTTTCTGAATTTTTGACAAAATTATCCCCACCATTAACTAAGTTTTTGCCCAACAAATTTTTGCAGGAAAAGTACTGGAACAAAGCTAGTATTAACCCCAGAGCACTTTTTGAAAATTTCATCTTTTGCTTTTGTTGTAATCTTTTTCTGTCTTTTTCCATTGTCTTTCAATGTGAGCACAAAATGAACATCTAATGGGCGCAACATCGCATACTGCACCGGGTGCAAAAAACCCAAGCGCCATCCTTGCTCAGGATGACTCAGTCAGTATGTAGAAACGCAAAGGTGTGATCAAACTGGTTGCATTCACGGAAAGGCCGACTTCAGGATTATGGAGAGATTGTAAACCAGACTCTGGCTCGAGGTGGAACGCATATTTCTTAAAAGAGCTCTAACATTAACATGTTTATTTAGCTATTTGGAATATAGGGCCATCCCGAATAAAAAAAATTGGTTAATTTAATGGAAAACACATACCCGTTCGTAAGTAGCACGCATATCGAGCAGAATACGTCTACAGACTCCCAGCATTAGGGATTGTATACCGGTTTATCGGTTTACCGGTTAACCGATAAATAGACAAAAACGCCTTCGGTAAAATTACCGGTAAATTTTTAAAATTTACCGGTGATTCGGTAAAAGAAAATCCATTTAAAATAGCCAAAGTGTCATTGAAAATAAAAAAAATGGTAAGTATAACCAAATATATTCACGAAGAAAAAGTCCGGGGGAAGTATATTCAAAAAGTATTTGATTATTTAATGACCATTCGTCCAACAAGAAGTGTTGAATCAGAAAGGGTATTTTCGGAAGCTGGATTATTTTGTACAAAAATTAGATCAAAATTAGGAGATAAGACTTTAAATAATTTAAGTTTCTTGAGAAGTTATTTTTTAAAAAATGCTAATCGATAAAATGGTATTAAATAATACATATTATTCCTGTTGTATTTTTTTCTGTATTATTAACTTCCCAGTATAGGAAGTTATTGTAATCGGTCCGAAAATCGAAATCGAAAATTTCAACGTATTTTCATCTTTCAAGGTCCCAGGAGCATTTTAAGCAAAAAATGGGGAGGAAGTATGTGTGTGTGTGCGTACGGATGTGGTCATTTTTTCCTGCACGATATCGCGCGATCCAAAACTGATATCGACTTCGTTGAGGTGTCGTTCGAAGCGTATTAACCGAAATATAATCTGAAAAGATTTTCATGAAATTCGGTCTAGCCGTTTTTTTGTTTAAGCGACGTAAGTGATTTTTTGTACATGCACGATATAGCACGAACCAGCCATGATACCGACTTCTTTGAGGTGCCGATCGTAGCGTATTTCCGAAAGTACGCTCTGAAAAGATTTTCATAAAATTCGATCAAGCGGTATCTATGTTTAAAGGGCGTAAGTGATTTTTGTACATGCTCGATAGAACGCAAACTAAAAATGATATTGACTTCATTGAGGTGACGATCGAAGCGTTGGAATGACACCTGTTCAAAATGAAGTTCACTTTTATGGATTCAGCCGAGCAATAGCTTCCCAAAGAGTCATCACTCGTCAAAATCCGAGTTTTCTTTAAAAACCATTCAACAAATACGTTAACCATTACAAACATGACGAAATTTTCAAACTTTATAGTTCAGAACTGTTTGAACGGCGGATTGCTTTCCATGTCCTACAGTTTTGGGAATTGAGTTCATCGAGGGATTTCCAGTGATTACAGTTTGGTCTTTTCGGACAAGTTTGACAAATCCGTTACATTGATTAATTTTGGTACTATCTCCTGAAATCGTTAGAATTGAAAATGTAGTTTTTACCATTGCAGTTTATCATCAGCGCGTCAACACGCTCAAAATGAATTCGCTTTATAGTGTAGATAACGAAGTGCCAGGGACATGTTTGTTTGCTACTGTTCAACAAAAAATAGTTCTTTAGAAAAGCCTTGCGGATTTACCATTCTTATCGTTATTTCAAAGAGCTTCCTTCCATCATACTGGGAAGTTGATCGTGTGGACCGAAAGGGTCGAACCCACATCCCAACTAGTTTTCTTTCTGTTTCGTTTATTATTATAGTTTGTTTAGAATAAAACTTTAATTTTATATTCTATATTTTTGTAATAAAAAATGCGAAATGGAAATCAAAAATACATATTTTTAATTTTTAGAAAAAATATTTACCGGTAATTTACCGGTAAACCGGTATTTTGATTTTCATTTACCGAATTACCGGTAAATGGAAAAGTCGGTAAATTTACAATCCCTGCCCAGCATGCTCCCGCTGCAGACATGAATCTATATAAAGCACCCGCACTGACATAGACCATTACAAATGCGAGTGTCCATTAACCAAGCGGTCCCCCAACTAAGGGCGCGCGCACACAGAAAGCGGAGCGGAGCTGAGCTTATCTGAGCTGACCGGAGCTGAGCTTATCGGTGCGCACACCAAAATCGGAGCGGAGAAGAGCATTTGGGAATTTACGTAGAATTATGTTTGCTTCATTATTTGGGTCATCATTCATTATACGAGTTGATTTAAAATGGTATCTTCAAAATAGCAAAGAAGTATTTTATGTGAAAATTCATTTTTACGAAAACAATATATTTTAAGAAAAAAAAGGATATGGGTACATTTTGACTTCAGCCCAATTTCCTAGAAAACCTTTTCGAATTCCATATACATATACAGAATTTTTCTAAAGAATTTTTCATTCGGAATCATTTTTACGCGCTGAGACAATTGCCACAAAACCAGCAAGAAAAATCAACTCCGCTCCGCCAGTAGCTAATCAGCTCCGCTCAGCTTACAGTGTGCGCAGTAATAGGGATTTTAATGTAAAGTTAGGGCAGAGCTGATAAGCTCCGCTCCGCTCCGCTTTCTGTGTGCGCGGCGCCTAAGTACTAACCATCTCCAATGCTGCTTAGCCTAAGTAATCGAACGAGAACCGCTCTACTGTATATATGCTGATGGCATTCCTTATGGTCCCTAAGTTATTTCCCCGTTTTCTTTATCTTATACAATTTTGTAAAGCTCCAATTTTGTCGTGGATCGTTTGGACTGTTTCGTGAGTCTTTTATTGGTAAGTGCCTGTATCGACCTGCTTTTGGAATAGTAGAATTTTTGCTTAGTCGTATCGTTTCGAGTGCCTTGCAGTCTAGAGTTCCGCTGAACTTACACCAGGCAGTACATTTGTCCCTTACACAATGGTAAAATGTACTGCGACCTTAATTTTTTTTAAATTTCTCGGTTCAAAAATAATGTCCTACTGTTATAAATGAGGCGAGGTATAATGTTAAATTACAGAGACATTTCTTACATCTTTTGCCCCAGTAAAATATCCAATTTGAACTTCAGTGAGGTGAGATGGTAAATACGAACTGGAGAGACATGGAGAATGCTTCTTGTGAAGTTTTTTATAGCTATTCAAAGACCCAGGGTGCCAGTTTAGCTGAAAAAATTCATTCACATAGACAAAGCTAAAGCGGGCTGTTTCTCAACAGCTAGAAGATAAACAGAATAACATAGCTCTTGATGGGCCATTGCTCGCTAAACTGTTATTTAAGCATAATGGGGCTGGCAGTTTATTGTAGCTATCATTTCTGCTTAGGGATGCTAAACTGGACGAAATCAGCTAGCTTAGAATCGGGACCGGATCCCGGTTGTAGAGCCGTTAAATAAGAAGAAGAACAAGACTTAGCTGTACTCGCAAGACTAATAACAAGACCCCAGGTGGTATTCTCGTTGGCGAGTAACGTGACTACGAAAGACGAGGTGGAATGACACTGTCGATACCTACGCACGTATCGAGGAAAATTTCACTCCACATGCCACTTTCCGACAATTAATTTTGTCGATTTACTCGCTCTGTTAGATTGACAATGAGAATACCAATTTCGGTTCGTAGTGACACATCTGTCACGTCACTCGACAACGAGAATAAGACTGATCTAGTCTTGTCGTGTTCTTACGTTCGGATATGGTTGTTTAATGCGACATGGGTTGAATAACCAAACTTTAGTGACAACAGCCTCTGAACCTGTTTAAGCGATCTAGCTGACCAATCAGAAGGGCTATTTCTCTAATTTGGAGTCCGTCGAAACAAGTCACTTGACTGGGGAAAGCTCGAATCGCTTCACAGCTCTTTTCTCTTATATCCAATCTAGAGTGCATGCTGAGATCGATATCATGTTATGTTCATTTTTTTTAAAAGGTCGAATGTTCCAATGACATAGGACTACGTTTTTCATTTAATATGAAATTTAGAGTACGTACCATTTTAGAAAATATACGAAGGAATTAGGCAACAGAATACCACGCCTTTTTAACAAGACCCAGTGTAAAACTATTGTTAAGCAACCAACCCTCTACTGGTTCAGGAATTCAAGTAGTTTGCAAATAATAAATTCTATAAAAATATAGACCAACAAATGCCAGTACCGGATTTTCAAATGGTGCTAGTAGATTGGGTGTTATTGTTCTACTCGTTACGTACCTTTGTATATCATCCAAATATTCACAATACTGAAAAGTTCATTTCTCATGTGGTTAAAGTACACTAAAGCTAAATAAAACTAGACCATGTTCACTTATTGCTTAACCAAGAAAAAGAAAAAAAAAATAGTAAACAAGCCCACAAAGCGAGGGAAAATAAACATGTATACGAATAAGTTATTTCCTTGTGAAAATTTCAGGTGTGCCTTAATCGGAATTTCACCTGTTTATGTGGAAATGCGAATGTTATTCCACAAAACAAAACAAGAAGCAGGTTGAGTGAAAAAAAAAAAAATAAAACAGCAAAAGCAAAACAAGCTGCAATTTGCATAACGAGCTTTGAACGAAATGGTAACTGGCTGAAATAAAATCAGATTCTGCAAATTAAATCGTACTACAAGCACGCAGTCAGTCCTGGCAGTTTTTTTTTCTACGGTGTTACCTTAAATCCATGACCACAGGAGCTTTGTAAAACTTTCACGTAACAAAACCACCGCATTGGCTTGTTTACCATAGATTTCATGCATCCTGGAAAGAAGAAGGATTCGAGAATGCAGACAGGAACGTGGCTCTAGGTGGAAGCCTTGGGCCAGCCGGGAGCAGCAGCAGCAGCACATCATGCTGACGTTCCGGGGGGAGGACACGGTGGTGTTGGCCCGGCATCTTTGCCCGCAAAATCCATGAAAAATTCACACCTTGGTGGCCACAGAGGAGCTCCGCAGACCTCAAACCGCTCAAGTGCACTTCGACCGCCGAAGAAAGAAAAAGTGGCAAAAGTCTGGAGCAAAAAGAAGCCATCATCAACACTAGCAGCAGCCACGGGGACAACACAGCCATTTTTAGGGGACCAGCCGGGGGGGCTGGGGCGGAGGCGGGGGCGGCGGCTGCCGCTGCAGCAGAGATGCAGACATTTCCCAGTTTTGCAACATTCTGCACGTATGTCGTTGCTCGTCTCATATTTAGAAGACGCGCGCAAAACATAAACGGAATATGTTGAACGTATGCTGGCTATGTCCGTGCTGGCTGGGGCCGCCGCTCGCTTATAAAAATGCAGCACCAGTTCGCCGGCTGCCTGCATTTGCATCGCGATGTGGGCACCTCGGCCCCGCACCTTGAGTTATAGTTGCCTCGCTGCAAGTGCACTCCGCGGAAGAGAGATCGCCGATCGATGCCGTACGTGCACCGCGGGAGGGGAGCAGCAGAACAGGTTGTCGCTGCGGTGTCGCTGCAGTCCCTCGGCGCAGGCCCGTAATCTTATTCTGTAGCAGGGCAGTTGCAGAAATTGTCAAGAAAAATGCAGGCAGGCATTAAATTATTGCCCCGCGTTTGGCGCATATAAAATGCCATTTGGATCGCATTAACGTGCGCACACTCAGTGCGCTTCGAGTCTCTCTCTTTCGGTGTGTGTTGAACGTGTTGCATACCTATCGCTGAAGGTCTAGGGCAACGCTGAATCGGGGCATCGGGCATGCTATCGGGGGGCGGCGGGGCGCGACTGTATACCATTTCGTGGTCATCAGATCGCCGCGGATAGCTCTAGAAAACGTCCTTTCTGATCTCCTCAATCTGGAGCTGTAGAGGCATGACTTACAAGAACTTATCAATTCCTGTCCCTTCTCGGAATCAGACAGACGGACCATGAGAAACGCTGCAGCGTCTCCGCTGTTTTTAAGTGCAAAATGATAGGATTTGAAGGGGATGAAGCGTAATATGTCAATGACAAGTGCTAAGTATAGACAAACCACGGCGCATCGAAGCTTGATTAATGTCCCGCGATGGAGACGAAATTGATAGATTTATTGCAGGATGCTTAACTCTCATAAAATGTTACCCTTTCAGCTCGGAACCGTTCCGATTTGATCATAGCCTCCAATCTGAATTATGTGACAGTCACTTTGCGGCCGGCATAGCTCCGCTGCGGCCGCTAATAATAGCTTTGTCAAAAAATTATCAAGACAGCGGCATTTCAGGCGAACGGGCAATTTGCGAAATTATAAATTATATTGGAGAATTATGAAACAGCAACATTGGGTGTGCACGTAGTCCGATCGGGATTCTGCTCCGGCGTGGATTTACTGGGTATGTGCTAATGAGGATTGAGCTGGATATTCGCTGGCGTATCTCGAATGACAATGATGTGCCAAGCTATTGACAACTAACTGACTAATTAGTAGTGCTCAGACGGTTTATGCGGGGTTCTACATTTTTCTTGTGGTAATTCCTTTATGGATTGCACTTTCTTACAGCTCGAGGTACATAATTTACACTTGAAAGAGAATTATTACAAGTCGATATTATATTATGTACATGATATTAAAAATACATGAGGAGCAGTTTTGCGTGGTGGTACAGTGGTTTGTTTAGCACAGTTGATGCTATGATTTCTCAGTAGATGCAAGAAAATGGAACTTGAGAAAATTGCATACATAATAAAAAGACCGCGTAATTTATTGACGGACACGTGAAAAAATAATGCTAAATTACTTGCTTTTAACTGAAAACAAAAGAAACTCGAAATTTGGGCCCCATCTGTCACACAGAGTGTTCACAGAGGAACAAACTTAGTTGTAACCGTTAGTTGAATAAAGAACTTGGTTGAGCTTGGTGTTTCAATCAAAATTTCGTGTGCCGAATCGCAGAAAGGGTTGTATACCATTACGATAGGCTTTTGCTACAACGAATTTCTGTTTGCGCTCTCAGTATCTTGCTTCTTTAAGAAACTGTTGTGGGTTTCTTACTTAATCTGAGGTAGTTTATTGCATATTACAATCAACCTCTTAAAAAAAGCTCTTCAGTGATGTTTACTTTCTCCCTTTCTTTAATTTGTTTGTTTTTTGTCATACATTGGCATCTCGCCTCATTTGAAATTTGACATTGTACTGGCCCAAAATAAAAAAGAGGCACTTCTTACAAACTCATTTTATAATCGTGCTCTACCTAACACTAATGGAGAAGGAAAAATAAGTTTCCCGAAAACGTCCGAGCTGTAGTTTCCACAACTTACAAGATGAACCTCGTCCTGGAAGAAGTGTGGAGATTGACGAGGAGGTCCTGCGAACCCGAACGACGAATCAGCGAAGAAGTTCCATTTGGTCATTCAGTATTCCAGGTCTTCCGTCTTAATGCCTCCATGTGTCATTGACTGGTTCTGGCTAGACTGACCAGCTGTCTGATTTATGGCTCTGTAAGTTGTAGGCAAAGAAGATAAACAATTTAGACTACCATTCTTCGCGGCATCCAGTATAAACGCAAATGTGATTCTGATCCTTTTAGTTTTGTCCTAAACTACAATAATAGAGCAACGGAGGTTATTATAGGTCTAATCAAGTTTGTATAGTAGAGAACTAAGGCATGAACTTCAGTTTGATCACCGGGAGCGTCCCAGAACATTGGCACTGCTATTTTTTAAGGGAGATGATAATTCTTTATTTGGTTTCTGGTTACAAATATCACCTAGGTGTATTGTTTTCCTTCGCCTGAAAGTTTTCAGGTTACCACTTTCAAAGTTGGAGCTGTCAGATTCATCATTCATCACGATCTTTCGCTTTCGGGTTTCTTCTTCTTCTTCTTTTTTAAACCCCATTAATCCCTCATGGGACATAGGGCGGAAACAGGGTTTCATGTTTACTTAATTACCTGTCGTTGGTGACGAACGAACGTACTCGAACGGCCACATCCAAGCAAGCTTTTTGATACTAATACAAAATATATTATATTAGAGCTATTAGGAACTTATAACTGAATAACCTAAGATCTTAAACCCCACCTGACTAGTATTAAAAAGGGATTGCCTCATGTAGTGAGTGGGCCTCATGTACCAAATGAGGGGCATGTCCAAAGAGAGTTTTCTGCTTGGACTACAGGAAAGGCCCGCGAGGCGCGAATGAAGCAAAGCGTTAGATGCCCCGTCTGGGCCTTATAGGTCAATCCGCGCAGGGTCCAATGGGACAGTGGAGTTAGCCTTATAGGGGCCATATCTGCACCCCCCTCCAAGAGATCTTTCACACTTTTTAGTGCTATTAGTCCAGCGATCAGTATGAGTATTCGATATCGTCATACTATTCTGCTCCATATCTAAATAATTTCATGTGGCAAATTTTATTATCATAGTTTCTTAAATCATTAATCTTGTGGCCAACCCCTATCAGGAAGCACGGTGTGCGAATATTTATACCCTCTTATGATATACCTCAAGACTTTACCTTTGCAGATTTTACTGAGGATTGGTATATTAACCGACGCCCTAAATCCTTCTCATTTTTCCGGGCTTGGGATATTCTGTCGATTTGGTTTTGAAACTATAACTCTATTTAATATAAATATTTCAACACTCCGATTTAAATATAGACCATACGAATTATATATATGTATATATATCTAATCATTCAGTCACAATCTACGCAGCATAAAACAACCACACAGGTTAGAGAAAAGGACTAAACAAGGATACCGATAACACAGCCGTATATAAAGGGCGAAAGTTACCAAATTCACACAATCACATAATAAATAATTAATACAAGAAATTCTATAGCATTAGCCCCCCAAAAATATTTGTCCCTGCACTTAACGTTATAAATTTTCTTGGCCGCCCATTGGAGGAGGCCGCGTCAGGGCACGTATAGTGTTCCATTCTTATGTAAACCACGTCATGTGAATGCGGGTAATTACTGCGACAACCACAATGGCTCGAATGCCTTCATTTGTACACATAACCCTTATCACACTGAGCTGATTAACATTCAGAGACAGAAAGAGCCCCAGAGTCTTGCAAGGATACACGGCGGTGTGGAGTGTGCTCCAACCTACATCCTTCTATTTCATAATGTGTATATAGTATATCCTCTATCCAAGGATATCGAGTGACAAATGTCTGACAGCACCAGGGGATGGTATTTCTTGTGGCGATGCTTATCTAGTGGTTTGTGTCTAGCAACGTGACAAGTTATTTAATTTTCTCGAGAGAGAGAAAAAAAAACGGAACGAAACGAAACGAACTGTTCTAACAAACCTTGAAAAACCAATTAGGAAAGTGAACTAATTGCTTTGCTACAAAAATAAAACTGGAATATAACAATTACAATTCCCTTTTTGTTGGCCATATTAAAATGGATTCAATGGAACTTACGTGGAGCAAACATTTGCCATAAATATTTGATTCTGAATGTCCTTTAAAGGTGCTATTTTTGGTTAGTCCTTCTTAAGGGATTTATTCTGGCGGTCTTGTAGAGGTGTCGCCAGAGTAGAGCTCAGGTATTAATTCATGAGTTTAACAGGATTTCTACTTACTTTATTTTTGGAAAAACTCGTACTTCATAAACCTAAAGATAAGCCATCTGTATTCAGTTTCTAAATTTGTTCGGCATTTTTAAATAACTTGAAACACCTCAAGTAATTAGGCAGACACGATATGCGTAGCCGTCCATATGTGTCAGAGATTCATTAATTCATTACTTATAGACAAAAAAGATTTTATTTTTAAGTAAATAACTCAACAGTTTAAAAAATCCACCCACTTCCTAATTTTATACTTCATCGGGCTCAGTTCAAAAATATTCAGTTCAATTCACATAAGTGGCTTCACCAGCTTAAGTCCACTTCAGTTTAGGCTTGAAATTGTTGATTTTTCGGTAGAAGTCAGAAATGCAAAAGCGTACTGTAATTCCAATCCACTATTCCAGTTTATTACTCTATTTTTTTCAGTTCAACTTCAGTTCTTGTCCAGTTGGGCCAACTGAGGTTTTCTTTAACTTCAGTTGAATATGTGGAAATTGTATTGAAGCTATTTTAAAGTCCAGTTGCCAATTTGCTCGCAATTGCGCAGATCGGCCGATGAAGTTGGAGTATAACAATCGCTGAGCTTGTAGTACTATTTTGGAATACAGAGGGCGCTGTGCGCTGATGGAATTGGCCAAGCTGACAACACAAGATTTGTCTTATTCTTTCCTAGTTTCTCAGTTACTTGTAAGTAGGCTTTAGTAAATGAACATGAGGAGTGCACAACGAAAGTTAATGTATTTCACCTTCGTAGGCGATCAGTAACAACAGCGTCGACATGTTGGACTTGCCATTTAAGCTAGTTCAGGGAAATAGGAATCCTTTGGGGAAAATGTGGTTGTTTATAAGTACTGAAGGCTGCCTACAGCTGTGAAGGCAAAGTTTCATATTCCCGTATTGACCGCCACTCTCTCTTCGTTGAAGAATGTTTGAGATATTTCCACGAAATTTTCATAATTTTCCACAAAGCCTTTGTAAGTACAGTGCGCTTAGGCGATTTACGATTGCCATTTAAATTTTGCCAAAATTAAAATGTGGTTCACTTACCTATGAAACGGCTAGAAACACCTATGGTCAAGTGCTAGAATTCTCTACTAGAGAGTAGTAGATCCTGTAGACGAAATGCTGGCGAACGAATAAAGTTGGTCGAGCCTTAGAATCTTATCATTACTAACTGCAGGCTCCATTTTCTAATTTTCCTCGTCTACAGTTCGTCAGACCATGTGTCCCCCGAGGTAAGTCTGCTCCCGCTATAGGCATGAACATCTAGAAATGTGCATAAACCGTTCCAAACAGAATTGTCGTTTTAGTAAGCGGTCCCCAACTTTGTACTTACCACTTCCAATGCTGCTTGACTTACGCAATCCAACGAGAACCGGTTTACTGAGTATGCTCCCTTTATGGTGACCAATTTATCTTCCGTTTTCTTCGTCCGATACAATTTTTTAAAGCTACCCTTAGTGCAAAAAGTTTGAACGTACCATGCTTCGATTGGACTATTCCGTGCTTCCTTTATTGATTCATGCTTGTAGCGGGCTGTATTTGGAAAATACGAGTTTTTTTCTCAGATGTAGCTTGCCTGTTTCATGTTAATTGCGGGCGAGACATATTTTCTTCAGGCGTATGGTGCCAGATTCGGGTGCCAAGCAAGCGTTTTGATGCTTTGCGTGCTTGTTGTAGGCTAACAACGGGCGAGTCTAATTTTTTTCAATCTGGTATCGGAGTGGATTTTACTAAATTTTTTGTGGGTCAATAGCGTAAATGGACTTCGCCTTCGTTTTGATACAATGAAGATATAAAAATATAAATTAGAGCCACATATCACTGCTTCACAATCTAAATTCAATTTCATTTCTTATGCAGTTTCCTGTTGAATTTTAATTTTATTTTCTATAATTTTTCCAGCTTCCACTCCACGGGACAACCTTAACCAGATAAGCCTTTGCCCATTGTATTCAGTATTTTCAAATTAATCAAACCCCAATAAGATATACCTATGTAATTATTTCTTCCGTTGGTTTCAGGTATGGCCGAAATGATTTTTTTTACTATATTTTTTCACTATTTTGACATGCAAATTCGGCAAAAGCGCCACTGGAAGTGAAAAACTTTATTATTTTTTCAAAAGGAAAAAAATTATTAAAAATGTACTTTTGAATCGCATTCATAAATTGTAACCTGAACACACACACAGTGAGGAAAAAATGCACTTTTAATAGCTGCACACGTCAATCTTTCACCATTGTTATATAATACAAAAGTTGCTGTCCTCCAGCCAGGAAAGCTCCGTTAGTTCCTTTCTGGAAGAGCTTAAACGCATAAATATTCAACGGCTGCACAGCATGCAATATCCGCACGAAAACAACGCTGACCAGAAACAGCTTAGCCGCCGCGGCCGAACTTCCGTCTCTGGAATGGAAATTCGTCCATAGGTAAAACCGTTTGTTGTTTGTCACTTACAAACGACTGTCACAATTCCCAGGTAAATCTGGAATTTTTCTCAAATGGTACATTGGTTGACATTTTGACATTTCGGCGCTGCGCTGCCAAGCCCCGTTCCGACTGATTACAAATTCAAATTTTTACCATTTTTCTGCATGTCACACAGCTCCACTGTTCGAATTTTTCCTCGGGTGCCATTTTCGGTTGCTCCCTTTCGGGAAGAATGTTTACCGGGTGAAACGTAGATATGCGATAGTTGCCATTTGATATCGTCGCACTGCCTGCACCCCAAACGGGTCTAGTGTCATGATGTATTATAGTGTAGCACACCCGCCACTGCCTTCACCTGGGGGAGACCCCAAATTATAATCGGGTTTTTACCGTCTACCGGCGCGCGGCAATGATGGATTTTTCTATTGGGCCCCGAATGGAATTGGATAGTGGCAGGCGATACACTGGTAGTTTACGAAATCCATCATGATATTGTGATACGAAATGAGCTCAGATTAGAGTGCAGTTTTGCATCCATCGGCAATCTGCGGTTGCGAGTGATTTCAATTGACTTTGGAATGGGATCCATCATGGCCTAGATAGAATTACATCTGTGGTGCTAGTATAGGGCATCAGGCAAGATCGATTGGGTGAATCTCCTTGATGACGTACCTTTGAACTCTGGACCTAGACACTTGATGAGTTTGGAATTGTTATGAAGAACAAAAAAGGTACTTTGTTGAGGAAGTCACTTTAAAGGACAAATCACTAGCCATGTGAAGGAAGGAACATAAATTTGATGGATAAATTGCAATGATAGTAAAGACACAATTTTGTCAGGATTGGCCCATTCCTACGATGGCTTAAAGGCTCGAAGGTAGAGCCGATGACTGCGTCATTGATTAATTTGAGGATCCTTTTTGTGCTCTATAGTGGTTGGAAGCGTCACCTAAATTAAGACGATGTAACGAAGGCCGCATGTTGGTTACAACCCCAGCGAATGGCAGGAGTTAGTTTTTGCATCTCTTAACAAATCTCAGGCACTGAGGTGATTGTCTGACGATTTGGAATATATGGCCATTCCATTCCAGGTCCATGGTCAATGTCTTCCATACGATGAAAATAGATGGGCCATTCTTGGTTGTACACTTTTCACCCATAACAATGGCAAGATGCTGCAGATTTTATTGGTACCACAAAAATAGTTACTTCTTTTTGAAGGCATTGAATTCGAAATGATTTCTGCTGCCCTAATCGAGATTAAGTTCAATGTTGATTGAGTTAAGAATAAGTCCGCGATCGTAGAAACAAGGGCATACGAAATAGCCCAATCGAGTTCCAGCAAGACCCTTAATTTTGTTAATAGTTCACGGTAAATTATTGAGGCTTGGATAGGAAGTGGTTTCAGAAACCCAATATAACCCTGTCTTTGTACTGTAACGGTCGGAATTATCATTTATTTGGGTTGGGAAATTTATTTTGGGAATCACCTTGTAAAGGGAAATTTTGGAAAAAATCACTTTGCGGAATCAGGAAAATTTTAAAAAAGGATAGGCGAGGAAAAAAATAATAATAGAAAGGAGTTCTGTTTTTGAAGGAAAAGAAAAGTAGTTGGAATTTAGACGGCTGGAGTCTTGTACATTCTGAGGGATTAAAAATATAAACTAGTTGGGATGTGGGTTCGACCCTTTCGGTCCACACGATCAACTTCCCAGTATGATGGATGTTGAATATTATGATTGGATATTTTAATAATAAATGAACAATACGCAATTGTAGAATATATGTATAATACCGAGAATTTGTCACAATTGTTAACTTCCCAGTATAGGAAGTTATTGTAATCGGTCCGAAAATCGAAATCGAAAATTTCAACGTATTTTCATCTTTCAAGGTCCCAGGAGCATTTTAAGCAAAAAATTGGGAGGAAGTATGTGTGTGTGTGTGTGTGTGTGTATGTGCGTACGGATGTGGTCATTTTTTCCTGCACGATATCGCGCGAACCAAAACTGATATCGACATCGTTGAGGTGTCGTTCGAAACGTATTAACCGAAATATGATCTGAAAAGATTTTCATGAAATTCGGTCGAGCCGTTTTTTTGTTTAAGCGACGTAAGTGATTTTTGTACCTGAACGATATCGCCCGAACCACGAAAGATATTGACTTACTTGAGGTGCCGTTCGAAGCGTATTAGCGACAATATAATCTGAAAAGATTTTTATAATATTCGGTCCAGCGGTTTTTTGGTTTAAATGACTTAAGTGATTTTTGCACCTGCACGATATCGCGCGAACTATAAAAGATATCGACTTAGTTGACGTGCCGTTCGAAGAGTATTAACCAAAATATGATCTGAAAAGATTTTCATAAAATTCGGTCGAGCCGTTTTTTTTGTTTAAGCGGCGTGAGTGATTTTTGTACCTGCACGATATCGCCCGAACCACGAAAGATATTGACTTACTTGAGGTGCCGTTCGAAGCGTATTAGCGACAATATAATCTGAAAAGATTTTTATAATATTCGGTCCAGCGGTTTTTTGGTTTAAATGACTTAAGTGATTTTTGTTCCTGCACGATATCGCCCGAACTAAAAACTATATCGACTTCATTGAGGTGCAGGTGAAAAACATTAATACATTAATTCATTCATCCTAATCTTGTAAGTGCGCACAATTAGTTTGACATTTTAGCGAAGATATTGATAAACAATTGTGACAAATTCTCGGTATTATGCATATATTCTATATTGCCTATTGTTCATTTATTATTAAAATATCCAATCATAATATTCAACATGCATCATACTGGGAAGTTGATCGTGTGGACCGAAAGGGTCGAACCCACATCCCAACTAGTTTATCAATATTTTCGCTAAAATGTCAAACTTAATGTGCGCACTTACAAGATTAGGATGAAGAAAATGTATATAAAATTGATGTATTAATGTTTTTCGGAACCCCAATGAAGTCGATATAGTTTTTAGTTCGCGCGGTATTGTGCAGGTACAAAAATCACTTAAGTCATTTAAACCAAAAAACCGCTGGACCGAATATTATAAAAATCTTTTCAGATTATATGGTGGCTAATACGCTTCGAACGGCACCTCAAGTAAGTCAATATCTTTCGTGGTTCGGGCGATATCGTGCAGGTACAAAAATCACTTACGTCGCTTAAACAAAAAAACGGCTCGACCGAATTTCATGAAAATCTTTTCAGATCATATTTCGGTTAATACGTTTCGAACGACACCTCAACGATGTCGATATCAGTTTTGGTTCGCGCGATATCGTGCAGGAAAAAATGACCACATCCGTACGCACATACACACACACACACACACACATACTTCCTCCCAATTTTTTGCTTAAAATGCTCCTGGGACCTTGAAAGATGAAAATACGTTGAAATTTTCGATTTCGATTTTCGGACCGATTACAATAACTTCCTATACTGGGAAGTTAAAAAATCAGTTTTTTTTGAATCCATACTACTGGCTGGAAGACCAATACATTCATTATCCAGTCCATTTGAGGAAAAAACCACATTTTCGCTTCAAATCAGCAATAATCAGGACTAGTTCGGTGCTGTGAAGCCTAGGCGGTAATCCAAGCAAGATTAGGCACACCATTAGGAAGGGAGTTTGGAGAGGTACCGAAGCGGATACCAGCAATATCAAAAAAAAAAAAAAAAACTTGGTTCGTTTGGCCCTTAGTTGAGGGAGCAGGATATGCAGGTTTTGGTGTTAGTTTGACGAAATTTTTAGCTAAGAAAGGTGCGGTTTGGCGTTAATCTGGACCAACTGGTTATTTATTTAAGGGGCAAGTCCCCGTGGTTTTAATACTCTTCGTTTATCTGTCACCAAAAGGGCAGAAAAAACGGGAAAACCGTGGAGAGAACTGGCGGAAGGCATTGGAGAGAAGGTGTATGACGATACAGGCTTAAAATCAGAAGACCAACAGACCGAAAATTTATCTAAAATTGCTTGAATTTGGTTTAGATAGTGCAAAGTTGCCGGGAAACTAGAGGATAGGTATCGAGCTGCAGACATTAGTATATGAAGAGCTTCAGGTAATTAAGCCATAACCATAGTGCATCCACACCAGCTGGATCCGAGAAAAAAATACACACGAAAAACAAAAAAAATTACACTAAATAAAATTACCAAAAATTTTCTTTTTATTGCTTTAATTTAAAAACACAAAGAAAAATTTATTCATAATATATTAATTTTAATAGTAGTTAGTATTACCTTTGTAATATTCTTGATAATTATTGGTGAATTTGTGTTGCTCCTTGTCGGATATATCGTCGCTTATCCAGAATAGTGGCACAACTCAAAAATTTCCAATTTCGAGTTTATTTTAAGAATGTATAGCTAAATATGCATATTTTTATGTAGCAAAAATCCATATTAATACTTCTAAAAATGACCGCTGGAAACCCGCTGGAATCCAAGATCATAACATGGGCTTGTATGAAACTAAAAACTTTCAAATGGCTCCCCTGTAAAATTCATTGTTTTTGAGTTGTGACACTATTCTGGATAAGCGACGAATGTTGTTCTTGATTGGTTCCGAGAAAAGTGTTTTCTTCTAAGTGATTTCTTTGGATTGTAATCTCGTTTGTACAAAGCGAGGAGTATTGGCCAATGCTGCGCGCTTTATGGTTATCTTTCATACTTATGTGCACGTAATTCGTAGGTTTTTTTTGAATTGTATTCGTTCACGGTTAATATTTGACACGGGCAACTCATCAGATTGTGATTGGTAATGCTCCCATGTAATGTTTGGGTTGATAGTATATTAAAGGATTGTATTTATTAAAATGACCATGCGTTAAATTTGTTTCTTGTGGAATGGTTGAGGGAGGGGGTCATTCCTTTTCAGGGTGATGCGGCTCAGGCGATGACAGGAGGACGATAGACGGAAGTCAAAGTTGCACAGGCACAGGTAAGTGGTGAACCAACCGCGGTAAGCCCCGGCCACACACCCCACGACCCCTCCGGCGAGCTAGATAACTCCGTGTGGCCGGCGTAGGAGTTCCGGATTTTCTGTTCATTTCTTATGTATGGTATTGGCTCCTTGGTCATGCTCTTCCGGGCTTGTGGCTAAGGGGGTAATACCTCGCATAAGTGGCGCCCACTATTTTATCGCGCCATTATGCTGGTACAGTACTATCGGATAACTATTAGAATTCGGATTAGAATTAGCTAAAGGGTGGCCTGCAGTGTGTCCAAGCAGTGCTTTCGAGCTCCGTTTTTATGCCACTACTCATGTACTTTAGTTGTGGCCGTTGTCTGATTGACTGTTGTGGATGTTTAAAACTATCCTGTAGAACTTCGGGAAATTATTAGTGACCGAACCCAAGCTTGAGGATATATTTTAGATTGTCTATGTAGAACGTAGGTGCCTAGTAAGCGCTAGGACTGTCAATGCAGTTGAGTTTCTTTCTTGTTCGAACGTTATGTAGGATACCCAGTCTGACAGCTTTGTCCCATCTGATCCAATGAGTCAATACCCCAAGATTATTACTGTAATTCTGGCAATATCACTTCCAGATTTGTTTACGAGGCCTATTATTTTTCCTTTTTTGTACGTCTCTGAGAGGTATTAGGAGAAGGGGGCAAGCCATGGTACCGGGTCTCATCAGTCGTACGAACGTCCGATCACATCCGCTCTGGCTCATACTGACGCGCTATTGAGTTGTTTATCACTCAGGGCTGAGACAGGCTTGCGAGTCCGCGAGTTTTCACTTTAGCGCCAAAAACTCGGTTTTTGTCAAGCTCGTTGTGATTTTCGTGTTTCAACAGTTGAAGATTCTGACAAAGTAACTATTGATGAACCGCTATACTATTGATGAATACGCCACATGCCTATTGTCATGACACGATCTGAGATTGAAGCAGAGACAGAGCCCGGATGCTCCACTTGTATGAGCAATATCCAAACAGATCAAATGTCCCGCATAGGTTCTATCTGTGGGAATTGAGTACACTATAGCTGGGCTGGGATAGATGATGAAGACGAAGAGGCAGTATTTGTTCGCGAGTACCCCATCTTGCCTCATAGGGTACCCTATCTTCCTAGGCACTAGGTAGTGATCTTTTTCGTTCTGATATATGTTCCTAATACCGAGAGCCCAGAGGAGAGCCACATTTAGCCTTGTTCTGAGCCCATCTAGCTCTGCTTAACTAGCTTGAAGCGTATTATCACCGAGTCTACAGAGGCTTGGCTATTTATGACAATTTTATTGTTACATCCTTCTGTAGGTTGAAGGTTCTTAATCTAGCAGGCCTTTAGGATCGCTAACATGTGAAACGTCTTCAACTTCTTCAGGAGAACCCCACTTGGTTCTTGAGAGTATTTCAATGACGAAGTCCTTCCTGAAGATCAGTATAGGCCAAAGGTTTCGACAACCACCCCCTCGAGTAGCAAGTTCAACATGTTACTATGACTGTAGAGTTTCGAGGTCTAGGCCCTGGATTCCATCAGTCTAAAGGAAGTTGGTCTAAGAGAGACCAGATACAAGAACATATCGAGGTGTTCGTGGGGTATGTTCTCATGGCTCCTATTTTTGTGTGTTCTGGTCCATTCCTCTAACTTTATAACAGGGTCTATAGTTCAAGCTTAGCAAGCCAGCGAGTAGTACCTACATAAAGTTTGGACATACCATGACTATCGCTGCATACCAACTACAAAACAATTTTTCTGTTCTACTTAATTACAAAAATCCCAATATCCATCCTTACTCCGAAGAGTACTCACCGATACCAAATATCTTCCTCATCACTTTCTCTTCTCGTACAATATTAATCACATCCATCATCAACCACCATCACCATTCACGAAAATCCCACGTATCACTTAAATCCCTTAAAAGTAAAGGGCTCACGGGAAAAGTCTCTTTTCACCGAAAGTTTGATTTGTGTAATCCGCTTACCTTAAGTAATCCCTTAACACTTATCTTTTAGATTAAAGACCATTTTTTGTCCTTTATCATTCGCCTGTGCAAGCAGCCAAGTGTCCTTTTACGAGCGTTACATGCTTATGGGAAAAAGGCATTTTTTATGTTCTGCACTTGTTGCGCGCCAAATCCTGCATATTTTTTATTGTTTTGATTAAGTGTTATGGGGAATGCTGAAGAAATGCCACACCTGACCCCACCTGTTGGAGTTTTATTGCGCCAGCACCATATGCTCGTGAAAATTCCAAGAAACTCCACTTTTATGAGTTCTCACTCGTCTCAATAAATAATTTCTCACCTTAATTAGCCTAATTAACCTTAACAAAAGACAACTGATCGCTGTGTCACTTTTTTTCTGTTGTGCTAAATTGGAAAATTTGAGGAATTTCTGAAAACACCACAAGACGTTAAAAAATGCTTCCCACAAGACAAAAGGATTATGGGAAAGTGACGTGGACGGGGGCAAGACGTCTTCATTACGGCATTAATCTACTATCACGTCGCCCTTTCCTTTCGCTAAAAATCTGCAGCAGATAAATCTCGGTACCTTGTTTGTGCCGCTCGTACACCGGGAAACCTGATAGCGTCTGGTCATTATTAATTAAGAAAGCAAAAAAACCAAATGCGCCGATCAACAAGGCTCCCAGCTCCTCTATCCTGGGGCCCGGCGGAGCACCTTGCGGGATGCAATTAATTTTCCCATTGCCCGGCGTCTCGGTGTACTCTTTACGCTCAATTTGAGGTCAGGCATAACCTTAAATGCTGCACTTCGATGCCCCAAGCCTGGATGTCCCACAGATATGCAATATGGAAGAGAAGTTGGGGGGTAGTTCGGTCTCGTTTGGCTCTTTTTTAAGTCGTTCTCGTCCTGCTGCTGGCACTCAAAGGAGGTTGGAATCCGTCAGGGACTCATGATGGGAGCACTCTGAAAGGATGAAATTTGAGAAGTTGTTGACATCGTCTTAAGGCCCCCATACACGGTCCAATTGGTTGTACAGCGAAGTGCGGTTGTACAACCAAAACTATCGATTGTGGGCCGGTCGGCCGATCAAAATACATTGCGCTTATAGGTTTGATGAAAATCTGGTTGTACAGCCAATTTGACCGTGTATGGGGGCCTTTAGGACGGTTTGCAGATGTCCTTTGTCTTTTTATGTAAAGGCCCCCATACACGGTCCAATTGGTTGTACAGCGAAGTGCGGTAGTACAACCAAAACTATCGATTGTGGGCCGGTCGGCCGATCAAAATACATTGCGCTTATAGGTTTGATGAAAATCTGGTTGTACAGCCAATTTGACCGTGTATGGGGGCCTTAAGGGATACCGGAGACCAGTGCGCTATTTGCGAGTGGATAGTGCAGCAGTGACGGGATGTTGTGAAGTGTTTGGACTCAATAAAATGTCTTTTTAGTTGTGAATAAAGAATGGACGTGGATGACTGTTAACAGTTTGTTAGATATTCGATATATATGAATTCTGCTCCTTGATGAGGGATTACACGCTATTTGAGTTGCGACCGAATGAATCCCACACACCTTGAGCTATTTCTCTTAAGTTGGTTGGAGATGGATGTTTATTTAGCACCACGTGATTAATTTATTGAAGAGAAGAAGCAATTTAAGAGACTTTGAATGAAGGGTTTTGAGCGCTTTTAATTAAATAACATTTTAAAAATGGCTGCTAATGCAATTAAAATCTTGCCAAATTGTTATATTGCTAGTTTTCGGCACGGTTTATAAGCTGTCTTCAAATAACATAATTAACTAAAAGCTCTGGAGAGATGTGCGATCAGTCCCAAGGTAGTGAGATGGGTGGACAATATTTTGAAAACAGGGAAATAAGAATTAGGACATTAGACTTGCGACTTCGAGTAAGGGTGAACAGAAGATACCCATAAAACAAGGTTCTATTAGCTCTCACTTCCCTGGGAACTCTTTGCATTAGGTGACTAGAAGAATTCGGCGTTAACCCTCTTGGGTACCCCATCCATGTGCCGTTTATAATACATGAACGCTACGCTAGACATCATGGGGAGCGGCCTCCGAGTGGTATAATGGTAGTGTCCGGAAAAAAGGCTTCACTACACATGCTATTCTACTTTACAAGAAGATTAAAGACCTAGTATTTCAATTCCTGATCCTCTTTGTATTCGATATAAACATAACGGGGACGGTGGGCTAACCTGGAACCACCATCATATTAAAAAAAAGATCAGGGAGACGCGTAGTCGCGCAGAAAGAGTCCCTCACAAATTGGTTTCCGCCTTCTCTTATTGCGGTAAACGGTGTTGGCCTCATCCAGCAGCATGCAGTACTAATCAGTCACCGCCTGTTGGTCATGTAAAAAGACCAAAAAAACCCTGTAGCCAAAAGTTTTCCGACTCTTGACCTTGATCACTGCAACTTCTTCAGCATTTCCTCCAGCCCCCAATTGCTGTCTTATTCTCTGACGATTAATGATGGACCGATGCTTCGCAGTAGGTCACGAAACGGTCCAGAAAAGCTTTCAATTTTTGTCCTAAGCGATTCGGAAGCTTACACATAGCGAATGCGGTGTAAATTAATCAACTAACCCCAATCTTGATTTTTAAGCGGATTGAAACAGGTTGATGTTCATGCTAAACTTGCAATGAGTAAAAATAATTCAGTTGGTTAATGTTTTTAAAAGCATGCACGTGAACGCACCTACCACCATAGCGTGCAAATGCGCATCCCAAACGGGTATGCACGCTCCCGACCCAGACACGCAAATCTAAATATTCGCCTGCCTGAGGTATGCACGCTCTTGCTACAGGCATGGAAATTTACAAAATGCCTCCGCATAGGCATAGGCATAGACAATAGACCATTCCAAGCACGAGTATTGTTTTACCAACCAGTCCTCCAGCTAAGCACTCACCACGTCCAATGCTGCTTGACCTACAAAATCAAACGAGAACCATTCTACTGAGTATGTTATTGGCGTCTTTTATAGTCACCAAGATTATTTCTGGATACCTTCCATTAAGAAATGTTTGAACATTTTCAACAAAAACAGTCTGTCGTCTGAAACGGCACGCTAAATATGAATAAAAGGCGTCTGTCAGTGTCTTGCGCGGCGGGTGTCTGGCACGCACGATGAACGAATAAACACGCCCGCAGATTTTTTTTGTAAGAATCTTACAACGGTCTAGCAGCAGCGAATTTAAATTTTGTGCCATCAATGCTGGAAAGTGTTATCCACGCAAAGAAGACCAGGAACTTCACAGCCTATTGTTGGCCTTGGCTTCCTCCAGCATTCGCCTCCATGATTCTCAGTCCCGGGCCGACTTTTCTGGCTTCTTATATCCAACTGTCTCATGTCATCCTCGACACGTCATCTATATAGCTTTTCTTAGGCCGACCTGATCTCCGTTTTCCTGACTGTACTTTCCCAGCACTACCTTTGCCTTTCAAATCTTCCTACCAATGGTTCGTCTGCGTTTTTCAATGTCCACACTTCCGAACCATATAGTAGGCCAGGCCTTATTAGTGTTGTGTAAAGTGACAATTTTGTCTTCATTGAAATATTTCTGGACGTCAGGTGCTTGCGTAGACCAAAGTAGCGAATGTAGGTATCTGTTATGTTTTGTCTGCTGCTTCTGGCGTTTTTATGCACATACTTTGTTTTGTGCTCGTTTATTTCCAAGCCGATTTTTTTTCGGCTTGCTCAAGTGCTACAAAGGTCTCCTTTTTGCTCTCAAATGATCTTCCAAGGGTAGCAATATCGTCGGCAAAGGCTAATATTGGCACTGGCTTATCTAAGTTACACCCTGATGTCTTAATCGGTGCATCTCGTACTGGTTTTTCTAGGGCCATGTTGAATAACAAGCAGGAGAGTGCGTCAGCTTGCCTTAATCCTTTATTTGCTCTGAAGGGTGAGGATAATTTAATTGTTCTCAAGATTTGTGCACAAGAAAACGAAACCCTCACTCTACAAAACAGTTATACGAACGGTACAGGGACGAGTCAATAGGTTTCAGGGAAAAGTTCTTAGATGCATAGTAGGCTCAACCAGAGAGGTATTTAATCCTGGCGACGCAGATACACCGACGAATTATATGAAATTTTTGACGACCCAGAACTCTCAACTTCCATAAAATTTGGAGAGGTTAGAGACTGTTGCTTGCCTAGGTTGTTAGGCCTGTGCTTAGTTATAGTTACTTCTTAGTTAAGTATCTGGTTAATATTTTATTATCTAGAGTTGGTGGGCTATGTACCTTAAAAGGTCAAATTATGTAATGGTTCGTAGGTGTGGGATCTGCCTGTCTAGTCCTTGTGGGTGGTCTGAGGTCCATTAATTTTAGGGCGTTTAGCTGCGGCAACAGTCTGGGTCGGGTCTTTATCTGGCTGCAGCAGTTCGTGGGCTGGCTTGGCTTGTGATAGTTGAGTCGTCGCAGTGAGTTTGTTACTTCCCGGTAAGTAAAGAAGAAGTGCTCCATTGTAAGAGGGACGTTACAGAGAGATCATATTGGTGCTAGTGCTTTGTTGTAAATGTACCTTTTGAACGCCATCGAGTAACTTAGTCATAGTTTGGTGAATATAATCGTCGTTGGTCGGGTCCAGGGGGAATTTAAGGGGAGCATCAGCGCAACACTTCTGACTAAGCTCCTAATATAGGGGCCTTGAGACCAATCAGTCAATATTTTTGTACTCGTTCCACTTACAGTTCAAACTTAAGGCTATTCGACATCTTCTCGAGCACCGCCCAGACCCCCTTATCCATTCCTACTTTGTTATATCCTTTAAACTAAGTTTACTACTAGACATTGCGCCATGACATGAACGACATGACAGACTGGCAATGAACCCGTATTTCCTTAACTGGTAGCCCATCTAGGCTATCAAATTATTTTTATTAATATCTCCTTTTTTTCTCAATACAACACCTGCATGCCCATTAGTCCCTTTGCAAAAACTTCCCATATCAATCTTTATATGTATATGCCTGAGCAGGTAAACATATTTTTAAAACATCAACAAAACCCTTCACCAGTTGACTTATATGTAGGTACATATTTTGATGCCCAAGAGAACAAAAATGCTTCCAACCCTCAAATAAACAAAAACAAAAAAAATTAATTTAAATAATTTTTTATTCATTTCCGCTCGGTAAGTAGTAATTAATTAACGTTATCATTTGTTAGTATTCTACTTTTGCAAAAACATTAATTAATTACATTTCTGTCATCATTAATTTGTTTTAGAATTTACTCATTCGCGTTGTTTATAGTTTTGCACATAAAACAAAAATTGCTGTTTTGCTGCAATATTTTTTTCGTTGTGTGAAGGTAGGTTTTACCTGCACTTTTTTTTGTGAAACAGAGAGCAAATGTTGAATTTTGAAAATGAACTCAAGCAAAACGTTTTTATTTTTTTGCTGGGTTTGTGAAATTGTTTGAAATAAACATTTTCGTAAAAATATTTTATATTAATTTCTTGGCCATAAGTAGACCTGTCCATTTAGGAATGATATTCCACATAAAGCGATATTTTTTTATTTTAATTGAAAAATTCAGGTTCGCATCGCTTTTAGAGACTTTAAACCAAACTAAAACATTTCGAAAACAGTCTTTGATAAAAACAAGTTTTAAATTTTATTTTCCGAATCAGCAAACAACACCACAATATTTATGGTAGATATTTCCCATTTCCCATACAAATATAAATTGATATCCCAGACTCGAGATCATTATAAAAGTAGCATAAGGGCCATAAAGCCAATTGGACAAAACGTAGAGCTGTGCTGGCTTTATATCCTTGCCATTACGGAGCCGGCTGCCATATTTGTGCCACGCTTCAATTACGCTGAAAGTCAAATTGCTCGAAAGAAGCTAAAGTAGTCCGCTCATGTGGAACTCATAATCCAACAAAGCACTAACTACATAATCAACAGAAGCTCCACTTCCAGGACTATACACACGAGCATACCTGCCAGGGAGTAAGGTACCAACCAACATTTGAATGTGCTCACCACCGGCACAGGTAGCTTTAGTTCGGGATATAGAGAGACCCGAAGACGTAGACGTGTACACCGCCATATAATTCATTGCGAATGGGCACAGAATACAGAAATGTACAGGAGATAAGCTCCGGTAATGTGGACACTGATGAGCTCCCCCGAACACAAAAAGGCTCCCCGATATACTTCTCTCTCGTGCACAAAGCCTCTGCTCCCCATTGTGTTTTGTAAGTTCCATCGAACTGCTGCCGTTGTTGGTCGGAGGGGACGAACCAGAGGCACCTTCAACTCCAATCCAGCACACGAAGGACTGACGGGATGGGAATGCCATTTTGGTCATTTTTGTCGTCCTTAATTAACATCAATGGCCTTTTTTCGTTAAGCTTCCACCTTACTTTATTAAATAAGTACGTGGAATTGTGCTGCTGGCCTGCGGGACAGAAGCCATTGGCGGAATTTACCGGCACGAAAGACCTGCAGGACAGATGGTTTATGGCCGAAGATTATCTCGATGGCTAAAAATGTTTATTAAGTATTAATCGGGCTCCGTACAAAGGAGCGCAGTTTACGTACCGCCTAATGAGCGAATGCGTGCGCCGGGACATGGCTAATGCGGTTCAATACGGCAAATAAAACATAATATATTTATGATACACGCTGTGCTACTCAACGAATTGGAAAGTGCTCCGTGTCACGTCACAGCATAAATGTCCGCATTCTGCTGTGTCTATGAGGCAACACAGGCCGCGTTGGTGTGGCACATAATTGGTTAACAATTTTCTGAAATTAATCAATTGTTTGCGGCACTAAAGCTCCACGTTCGCCAATTCCATGATTTTTTGATGAATTCCCAAACACATGACTGGTAATGGTCAGCATTTTTGTGGCATAAATTTAGTTAGGAATTTTTGATAAACTGTTAAATTTCCACCTTGTTGGGCAAATTATTATTGGTGGCAACGCTTTAAACTAATTAACTATTTTTCTCACATTCATCAGCACTTTTAGCACCAATTATAAAATGCAACACATTCAGGAGTTTCTAGATACTATTTTATTTAAAGAAATCTCCAAAATACCGTGAAAATTGGGGGTGTTTTTCCCAACATATGGCGTCAATTACAAATACATCATGGATCACTGATCGCAGCGACAAAGCTAAAGGCTTGTATGGAAAATATCAGCTGGACACGGAATTGATTGGCTCTCTAATGTTGTGGTCGTTCAATTACTGAAAAAAATGATAAAAGTCTTGATAAAGTCCAGCAAGATAGGTATGCCAGCAGTATTGATACTGTAAAAACTGTTTTGAACCATTTACACAAAGCTAAATACAAAGAGGATACAGATGTATGGGAATCCTTTTAAGTTTAGCGTCGAAAGCATAATGGAACCTTTTCAAGTCATCACATTTGTGATGCACTGTTGAAACGCAATTATGAAACCTCTCATAACTGGTGATGAACGTACGACAATCGGTAGCGTCCAAGATCGTGGACAAGGAATGGTGAATCAAAACAAGCTTTCACGATCCCAGTGTTGAAGGAAGGGAGTTGTCCACTATTAGGTATAAATTATTCTTAACTATACTATGAACGATCAGAGCGGTGGTCGACCTGCCGAATTGACCAGGTGGTCGACCTGCCGAATTGACCAGAATTGGGAAACCGAAGAAACTAGGCAAGAAACCGCATTTTTCAAAGCGGCATAGGCCTTAGCCTACACAGCTCATCACCTTCCTGCACACCAGAGAAGTTCGTGCAAATAACAATAGCATTAAAATCGAATGGAGCCAACCTGGTCTTTGGTTGCGACGTCAGTGTGAGGCATACGCCTTGAGGAAGCAACGAGAATAACAATCGGTAGAATCACTGTTCGACTATATCATTAACTCAAACTTAGCGCTCTGTAACCGCGGCAACGCCCCAATTTTCGTATTCCCAAATACGGAGAATTTCCAACGTTGGGAGCAATTGTTGGACATCCCGCTGTCTACGGACACAGAAAATTTGAAGTAGAAAAGTGTAAGGTATCAGATTAAGTGTCTTTCTCGGATCACTGATGGATACTATTCAAGGTAAACCATCAGGTTGAAGCTTCTCAACCCCACAGAAACCCAAAAAGGCCTTACTGGAAGTTCGGCCAGGTCTTGAAAACGACTCTCTAGATAGTGCCTAAAAGAAAGGATAGACCATATAGAGAATATCGAAGATAGGGTCAATACTTTCGACATATTCGGCTTATAAGGTAGCCAGCCCAATAAGGTGGAGAAAAAAACTTTCCCCCGTAGTGGATGAAGTTCTTTCGAAATTGAGGAAGTTAACACGAGAGTACTTCAAAAGCTGGTACAAACAAGGCCTTTAGCAGCCTAAAACTGTGCAAGAAAGCCATTGTATTAGCCCAGAGAGATGCCTAGGTATTGCCAATCTATAGAGAGCTTAGGAGACTCGCACAGACTATGCAGAATCCTCTCCAAAGAACACTCCAGTCCATCCTTTATAAAAAAGGCGAAAGGATCTTGACAGAAGAGGCAGTCAATCCGGAAAAAGTAGATCCTAAACTCAACTGAAGGACGAACATCGATGAATGGAAAATAAAGCCTGTATAGTCTTCAACGCCTGTAAAACCAAAAGATGGGCCCTAACGCAAAAGATGCTCCTGTGGATGTACAAAGCTGTGCTACGCCCAAATACTCACGTAGGAGTCGCTAGTATGGTTACCAGCGTTGAGCAGGAACGATAATGTCATAAAGTTGGTATGGGTCCAGAGAATGGCAACAGGGGCTATGAGGACTGCCCCACGAAAGATCTTGACGTTCTTTGTACCTACTCCCCCTCGACTTTCACACCAAACATCTTCGTGTAATGCCCTCAGACTGAGAAATCCGAGGCCTGGATTTCAAAACTAAACTATTACTAGAAATTTTATATTATTTATCGAAGACTGGAAATAAGGGGTTAGCCGGTTCTCCCGGATCAACGCGCCCGTTTGGTCTATTGTCAATCTACGTCGGTGTACTCGCAGATCAACTCTCAAGGCCTTGTCGGTTTATCGGTCGGTCGGTACCACTGGATCAACTCTTCGTAGCTTTTCGGTTTCGTTAGTCTGTCTGTATAACATACGATCGGCGTTCCTATGGCTCCGTCCAGTCATCAGACAGAAGAATCAACTCTTCCAGACAGTGCACGGGCCTTTTATATTGGTGCCTTGCTGCGTGTGACTATTTTGTTTCGTTTGGTGATGGTCTTTTGTTAATACTGGTGGTGCTCTTGTGTTTTGATTTACAACGGTGCCTTTTTAGTTGCACCACCTCTAGGCAACTCGGGTAGTAAGTGCTAGCTCCCCACATCCATCGTCCGACCAAAATATAACGACTGGAAAAAGAACTCTCTGGTATTAATGGAAAGTCTACTATCTAGAGATCGGGGGAGTTGTATTTGTACGGCGTGAACCTACTGGCTGATCTTTCTGTAGGCTTGAATTTAACCGGGGATTTACGGTGAAATGATCGCATCTTCCTAATCGCCAAATAAACATCTTATTGCTGGGGATTTCTTAATAGGTGCAAGCCTCGAGTACACAGTTATCTGGGCAGGAGACAGAAAAACCACATTAGCGCGGCTTGGCATGGCACAAAACCACGACATCCAAATCAGAATCGTCCGCAGCCAGTATTTCTAAACTCGTATAACATCAAATATAAGGTTTATCACCTTAAGCCCCCAATCTTATCTTTTTCTCTTGTATCCTTCAAAACAAGCTTACTTCTAGAGATTGCATCATGAGCGGTATGACATGGCGGATTGGTAGTAGCAAGAGGGATTCCTATGCTGGATTTTTCACATAAAAAATTCTTTAGCAGTAATCAGAAATCAGAAAGCATTTCCTTTTTAGTTTTTTATGACTATTCTTAAAACCTGTTATGTTCACTTATCCCGGAATTCTTCGATATCATTTTCAGTATGTAGTAAAACATTTTATTAATTTAATTAATTCATAAAAAAATCCCTTAAATTACTGAATTTTCATCAAATATTATGTTAATTTCCCCGATTGAAAAAGATGACGCCGCCATTTCCGAATTAATATCATATCAGTATGACAAAACTTCATAATTGAATTTCTTTGTACTTGATTCATTAATTTAATCATACTTAATGCAGCCCAGTTTTTTCGCTCGGCCACAGCAGCAGCAACAAAAACATAACTGAATTGTGGCTGTTGTGTCTCTGATAAAGCAATTCGTAAGAAAGAATTCTTCTCCAGCAGCGAGATACACCACATGCCCGGATCGAGTTTGGGCAGCCTCAGAAGAGGATATTTTAGCGAGAAATTAATTCACCATCAACGCAGGAATCACAATTTCGGTCACGCTACTCCTCCTCTAATAAAATTTTACACAAAAGTCACATAAATTATATTTCAGGACTCATAAAAAGCGTCGCTGCAGCGGCTACAGGAGGAGTAGCAACAACAACCACAACAACAGCAACAACACAATACGCAACAAGTCGAAGAATATTCGCCCAAGAAGAGGCGACCGACTCTTGCCTCTAGAAGGTCCCGAAGAGGCCGGGCCTTTCCTTTTTTATGGGAAATATTATTAAAAGGCATAAAACAACCGCCGAAAGGAAAATAAGTGAATAAATAAAATGCATATCGCGGCAATACGCGAATGTCCTAATAATAATAATGTCGCCGCGGTCGGCAAATCGCGAAAAACCATTCAGAATCATGAATTTTATGAGGCGAACTTCGCCTGGTCTTTTTGGGGCGCCCGGGAACTTTTTGGCAGCCGCAGTTGGGGTTTAGCTCGCCGATGACAAGAAATGAGCCATTTCGAGTGCAATTTTTAATATCGGCATTAATTTCATTAAATTAACGAAAAAATTAATTCGCCAAGGAGGAGAGGAAGACGGAATGCAAAAAGTTCCGTGGCCGAACTTTGTGTCTCCGCATTTGGGCAGTGCATTGATCCGCGGCGGGCCAATTTCGGATGTTAGACTGCCGTTCAGGGGTCCGCGGGCGAGACAAAACAAAAACACAGCGAATTTCTTTCGAAAGAAGATAAAGATCGACATCTGAAGTAGGCCTTGAAGGACAGGTGAATGTGGAAACGCGCAGTAGCTTTTAGCCTAAGTGATATATAGACTAGCGGCTGGAATTTTGATAAGCGGCAATTAATTATGACTGTTGTTTGTCAGCAGGACATCCCCTTTTTGATTTTTCGGCAAATAGCAGTGCATCAATGCTTTTTATTACGGTCCTTGGCCTATGCATTTTATGAGCTGATGATCATCGCATGAGCTGATCGTGAGGTTATGATCTCTGCCACCTGAGGTAGCTGCACTGCGCTTATTACAACTCATTTAGTTAATTTCTTAAACCACATCGTTACGTTAACGAATTTATTAATAATAATTACTATTTTAATAAACACCGAGTTTGGTGCGTTTTTATTTCATTATCTTGAGGATCTGAAGTATGGCGTTCAAGTCATGGTACATCCTCGAAAACGTCTCCTTTATTTGGGGGTAGCTCCAAATATTACACAAGCTCTGTTAGATAACAAAATACAGCCTCCTAATTCATCTATTAAGCTCTGCAAACTACAGAATAAGTATTTATTCCTAGATGGAACAGCTCTACTATGGAACAACCCTTCACAGTCAGTATTTCCGAACTCATACAAAAGCAGAGCAAAACCATCTCTTTCAACATCTTCGTGACTCTTTATAAATCTACCAGATGAGGCACTGGTAGTACAAAGAGTGGTTCCTGGACTTACAGGAAGTGGCGATGCACGACGCTAGGTGGTATTCGAGGGTCTTCGCATGCCACGACCCTCCCGACTAGTTGCCCTTCTCAGGAAGCCCGCTTTGGAAAGTCTCGGTTTGGCGCATGGTTTCAAATTTTTGTAGCTATTGAGTGAGGGTAGTGATAACTACACTCAAAAAAAGAGAAGATTACGATTTCCGTGATGCCTCGATTTCAGAATGAGTTTCGATAAAGCACCCCTAAATAATACCAAAACGTATAATATTCACTGCGATAAAAAACTGAAGAGCTTTTGGGGCGCTATATTGTATACACCACCGGCCGCAAAAACGCACTCGCCGGCCCTGAAACTTACCTGAACTCGGCTTCCCCATCCAGTTAGTTACGGAGTACTCATGAGGAAATCAGAGGTCCCTGAACAGAGTTAGGTCGTCCTCAGAGAGTCAGGTCGTCCGCCTCTTGGCCATCCCGTCGTTCAGTACCTTATCCTAAATAAAATCTTATCCGTCACAACTTGACGGGATAACAATAACAATAATTCCATCCACAAAAAAACGTGGATTCGATGTACCCAGTCTTTAATACAATAACAGACATTAGTACTCAGAACTGCCACCGAACAGTATTTCAATAAAGTTTCCTTTTTTCAAAGCCTCTAGTTTTCACTCATCGACAAAAAAAACTTAACAAAACAGCGTGAAACCGCCCTGGTACCAGCGCCATTCCCCTCGTAGAAATATGAAAAGTAGCTACGCGACTCCAACACGTAATGCTGTAGGGACATCGTCCTACTACTTCCGGTATTACTTAGCTCCACTAAAATGCTACAGAAATAGCCACCAAATTCATGGCATCTACTCAAAAAAATACTCTCTTATACTCTGATACGTATTCTAGAATGTCTTGCCTATCCACATCCTGACCGTCATCAATCAGAGACACTTCTTTGGAACCGTCCGCCGGATATATGAGCCGCTGCTCTAATCTTCCCCGCGGAACAATGCCCGAGCCCTAAGCTGCCCTGGTTCTTTATTACTTAGGCTGGTTACACTCCTACTCTATTATAAAAACAACGCACGCTATTTATCTGACAGGCGTCCCCTGTGTCGTCCTATTCTTTCTACTCCCAAGTCGGAACCTTCTGTTGGGGAGCTCGAGGTGACTCCTGCAACCTATCTCGCCCTGTCCAAATCTTAACCCTTTTCTCGAAAAACTCTTCGGTTTTCTGCCACCGGTAACTTTTGCCCAGAATGCTTTTAGGAGGCTTGTTCAAGACTCTTGGTACTGCTTGTCCAGTTTGACTCTGGTAGCTGACTGATGAACCCTTTTGGTCGTAGTACTTCCTTTCCAAAATTCATGCCAGGCGTTCTCCCTTATTTTCCTTTCGGTTTTCTTATTTGTTTGTTGGTTTGGTTTTGTAATCTCGTAAAAAAGGACCCAGACTTGACTATTTGAAAAAATCGACCAGACTAACTAAATTCTTTCCTTCTTCCTCATTTTTTTGTTTTTTCTCGCCTATCCTTCTCCAAAACTCCTAATCAAATTCTATAGTGGCTAATACAAGGTGAATTTTGAATTAGAGGATAGGCCCGCCGTTACAGAAATACGCGGAATTTTCAATTTTTTGTGAAAGTTTAAATTTTTTGGACCACCTTAATTTTTGAAATTGCGCGCCGTCTAATGCGTACAGCATTTAAGACTTTGTTTTATCGTTCATTCATTCTTATTAGAAGACCAACCCATCTGAGATTTTGTGGTGGACTCAAGCCTCTTGAAGTAGCTTCTTCCAGTCGTGTCTACGTGTTGTTAGCTCTCTCCAGTTTTTCATATAACTTCTAGAGCATCACCCATCGTTATGTTTCTTGGCCAGCCATCAATTTGGAAATTGGTTGATATACCAATTGAACCCAAGTTACATTGAAAATTATGTTCTACCTCATACACAGTATTCACTCAAAATTCTTGACTATTTAAGCCTATTGTAGGAAAAGCTACCCAAAACCTGTTTCCATTATATAAGAATTGGTCATGGTAGATTTTTTGAGTACGGTTCAGTTACAATTGAATAAAACAAACAAATTAAGAAATGTCCCCTAGAATAGTACTAACTATTCTTTAATTAAAATGTCTAGACTTCCACTACCCAAGTACCAGTCTTCATCAAAACTAAAATAGGTGAATAAAGGCCCCCATACACGGTCAAATTGGCTGTACAACCAGATTTTCATCAAACCTATAAGCGCAATGTATTTTGATCGGCCGACCGGCCCACAATCGATAGTTTTGGTTGTACAACCGCACTTCGCTGTACAACCAATTGGACCGTGTATGGGGGCCTTAAGACCCCGTCCATAACTTTAATTGCCGCCATAAAGCAGGCATCATTTAGTGGTAGTTTACCCGGAATACGTCATCGCCGCTATTAAGTCGTAACAAAAATGAGAAACCACAGTCTTAAGTGCCACAAAAAATTTAAGCAATTCGGCATTATCTCAAACATTCTCACGTCTTTAGGATAAAGGCGACAGTCAAAGAATTCCCTCTAAAGAACTTAATTGAGGTGATGCGTTCCTTATCGGAGTGTCACCACCGAGGCGTCTGGCATCACAGCCGCCGACAGCACGACACCAAAGGCCCGGCGAAGACATATGCCCTGGAAGTTGCTGGAGCTGAAGGAGGAACGAACCCAGGTCTCTGTGCTAAGTAGAAAGATGAGCCCGACACCAGCTCCTTGGCGAACGGAGTCAGTGGTGAAGAGTATTTTTCCCTAAAATCCAGAAAGGAACCCTTCCGCCCGCATCGCAAGCACACAGAGAAAGAGAGGTCCGCCCGTCGCCCCCTGGGTTAGACCCGGTGAGTGCCTTCTTATCAGCGCTTGAACGGCAGAGATAAAGGCGTGCATGTCGGGCTCTTTGCGTCTTTGACTGTCGCTTTGTAATGGCGCGCGGCCTCCGGGGTGCAATTAGCATCTTAACTAGCCCAGCGATGAGGGGATGCTTGCCTCTGTGTTTTGCCTCCGCGGGATCACGTCTGGAGCCGGTCCGGCCGGCGGGCCGGGCCGGGGATGGGGGGGACCTTAATAAGATCGACGCGTTAATTGCGAAATTTGTCTTCGGGGTCTGGAACATGCCCAAGTGTGACTCCTCCTGGCTGGGGCTTCCCTGGGCTGAGTGGTTGGGTCCTAATCAATTTCGCCCTGTAACCAGGGGCGAGAAGTACGTGGACCACTTGTCAGGATTCTGTAGAGGAGCCCAGTGGTACAAGTACGTGCCTAAATTGTAAAGTAATAATAATTAGGAACCCGGAGCCTGGACCGCCCCGGGCGGCGTTCGGGATAATAAATTCATGAACAGACATACAGAGGGCAGTTCCACAACTAAAGGAGTTAATTTTAATTAAAACTGTTAATGAAAATATTTTTAGCAGCTGATGGCGGACAATTTAAACTCGATTAACGAATTTTGACAAAAACACTGGCAAGTTTACAAACGAGCGCGGCCCCAGGATAAAAAGTGTGTTTGGCGACGTTTCATGCTTCAAAAGGACTTTGGTGAAAACCCTTTTTGCGCCAAACAAGAGTAGAATTTTAATGAGATTTCGAGTTGTTTTTGCGACAAGAAAAGCGACGAATAATTTACGGGGCGAATATCGTTAATTTTATAATATATGCCAATGAGAGCAATTTAATCGGGCGAAATATTTATTCCGAGCCCAAAGGATATCATTAATTTTACTCCTTTTCTAGCTCACTGTTGCTCTCTAAATCATGCCAAGATCTCAGCAGTCACATAGAGGAGTAAAGGAAATAATTTGAGGCGCTGCACCCGCTTCTTAAGCATGGAATTTATTACGACCTTATCTCTGGGGCTGGTATAAAGGGATCCTCTGCTCTAGAATGAGCTCTTGTTATTTTGCATAAAGAAATTGCATCCTGATCATAGGATCGCGATAACCTTCAAAAGACTACAGCAGACTGCCCTTAAGAGGATAAAAGCTAGAGCAGAGCAGTCTGGACCGTGAAACACCTCGTTCTGTTCAATATTCATACGTTACTTCTGCAATTGGTCATCGGTGGTGGATGGTGCATGCGAATCCGCGCGGCAAAAAACAGATGCATTCAGCGCGATAAAGCATCTCATATTTTCTTATCTCCCGGGCGACCGAATAAATAATGTTCCTTAAAGAGCAGGTTAACGCCTACATTTCAGTTCGATGAAATCTCGGCAGCTCCAACGCATCTCCACTCCAAGGTCCTGGCTCCCCAAGTCTTTGGTACCCGAAGTGCGCGGCTGTGCTTCTTATTGTATGCGCATGCACGCCAGAGAGGGTGGACAAAACAAATTAAAGTCCGTTGCGCAGAAGCAATACAAGTCTTATCTGCTTGGCACGCAGGCCTAAAAATGTTGGCATTTAGTTAACATGTGAGAAATGCATCGAGTTAAAGTGCTTTGTGATAAGCGCGAGTCGTTCTCCATTGCTGCCCGGTGAGAGAGATGCTTCTTGTATGCCATTCAAAAGGACAATGTTTTCGCCCCCCTTGGGAACCTGTTTCACAGCACCGTGTCCACGGGGACTTTTTATCATCAGGACATTTTGCAAATTATTTTTAAAATTCAAAATGATCTCGTCATTTAGCAAAGTCACTTCATACATAAATAAATTGATGTCGCGCACAAGAGAGCCTTGAGAGATCTCTAATCTCCCCGGACAAGATTATCTTCAATGTACTACAAGGATTGTCGCTATGCCATAGTATCCAAGGAAAGTCATGTCCTTTTCTTATCTTGAAAATGTGTCAACAAAAAAAAAACAAATACTGTCCAGTTACAACTTCTTAGACTTTATCTAAACTGAAAATATTTTAATCGGATCCCAACTAATCACAGCTGTGGAACATAGTGTTGGGCTGGTGGATGATGGTGTGATGGTGGTGAATTAAATGGAAGTAGATTATCAATTTTGTAAATTGCGTTTATAAGGGGGATTCCTCGGATGGAAAGATCGTGTTCGTTATCGCCGCTAAAGTATTTTAATTAACGCACTTTAACTGCACACTGCGGATGGCCGTTGTGATATCAAAGATTTATTCGATTTGGCGTCAGGAGGACTCAAGTATTTTATCGTTAGGAATATCTTATCGGAAAATGTTTTTTTTTTCGTTTTTTTTTTTGCATATGGATATTATATACAAAACAGAGTTTCTTAGGAGTTTGATTGTGTATTTTTAAGGATATTTTTAAGGGTTACCTGTAGAATTCTTTGTCTGCATTTTATTTACTTTTAAGTTATGAAAAAATGTAAGTTCGGTTCGATGGACATGAAGAATGTAATGCAGGTGCAGGTGCAGGCTATAAAGTTATTCACGATACTTAGTTGGAAGGATTATGTTTTATAGATTTGTTAAAGGTGTTAACTTAGCTCCGCTCATTTCTAGCTTATGCTTTTTTAACATCAATAATTTTATTTTCACTAGCTTAGTGTTTAACCTGCCAGTTTACCATCTCAGATGTTCATGGTTCGAAATCATGCAGTGCCATGGTCCATTTTCATTCGTTTCTATAGTTGACTTTGGCAGGTCTTTGGCAGAGTCTGTTTCATTTGCTTCATCAAGGTCAAAACATCAAAACGACTCTTCACCCTGAGTTTATGCCATCCGCAATGTACCGAAGAATACCGAGTCAGAACCCTACCCGAGTTGAGTTTGGGGTAGTATGCCTCATGTAGCTTGTAGGGCTCTCGTGGCTGATGAGGGTCATACCAAAGGATTTCCCCCTAGCTTCCTATAAAGATACCATAATTTGCCTTACGCATTCGGAACGCTTTCTTCCATTACTCTTCAGTTTTACTCATACCAAACTTTATGTGTTTGTTGTTGTATTGCTTCATATGGTGACCGTGAGGGGTCTCATTTCAAAACCCCCGGGGATATCCGTTCATCAGTATTCTCCCCTTTTTGGTTAAGGTTATTAAAAAGCTTATTGGTTCTCAAATTCTTGAGTTTTGTGTGCTAATCCAACTTATTACGAAAGGCAATCTGCCTCTTCGCGAACACCATAGCTGTGACATTGCCCTTCATAAAGTGGCGTCTGTCTATTGTTGCTCGATTTCTCAAAAGCATTTGATAGTGCTAATCAAGGTTTGCTTCTGAGAAAACCTTGCCTCCCAAGCTAATTTTTCTATACAAATTTCTCAACTAATCGTTCCCAGAAAGTCTTGCTCGCTGACAATGGTTCCTCAGTTGCTGCTCTTCACGCTGGGGTACCCCAAGGCTCTATCCTGGATCCGCTGCTATTCGGAATTTTCATTATTATTCTTCCTCTTGTAATTAAAGATTCAAAGATTCATATGTATGCAGATGATGTGCAAATTAGTATCTCTTCCTCAAAGAGCAAAAATCGAAAATACCAATGAAGTTTCTCCCTTAATCCGCCCATGACTGTCCTAATGCCTCTGATACTTGCTTTAAATGGGTTTATCCTCGGCTGCGTTGATAAAGTAAAAAATCTTAGTGTAGTCTTGAGTGTCGGTTTAACATGTTATGATCACCTAAGCTTCATTGTTCAGAAAGCCTATGATCAGCTGTCAAAACTTAGGTTTCACTGCAGTTTTCTTAGTCGGTATCTGTGTATGAACTTAATGAAGGCCTTACTATTGCCTCACCTGATAAGGAATGAGTCAGAGAAGGTCTAGTTCGACATGTAGCATACAAATTTTGAGCCAATATAAAAGTTTCAAAGCATTGTTTCGTACAACTCGATCGTACTGAGTAGCAGCCTTAGAAAATGTGGAAAACTGTGAAAGAGATACTGCCAGTCATCCACAGGTGACTAAAGCTCGATTCATATATATAAGATGCGACCGTTGCGGTGCAGTATGCGATGGGTTTCCACTGACAATAGTATGGCTTGTAATATAGCTCAATTCGTTATCCTGATAACATAAGGCACTTCTTAACCCAGAATTAGTCGGTACTGTTCTAGTTATATCAAAGTTTTTCTCTATTTGTTAGATTTAACAAACCAATGTTTGCTCTTAAATTCGATAAAAACCTCAATAACCATTAACCTTTCATCAACTAATAAACTATTGACAAAATCAACCCCAAAGATTATAGTGTAACTAATTAAACACCAATTACAAAGGATTTTCCTTAAGATCATGAATTGAAATTTTCTTCTTGTTTTTCTCCTTATTTTATTTCGCAAACTAACTTCCTTCAATGATTATAATCGATTAATCCATTAACCCTGTTTCCTCCCTTTCAATAATTCAAATCGATTTTCATTTCCTTCTAACAGTGAAGGTAACTCCGATGTATTAAGACGTCTTAATCTTAATCTTGTGCTGAGTTAATCATGTTTCCAGTTGCCTTTGTGACAAATTCGCTTCTTAAGCTCTTGGGGGCTCTTTTCATTATGCTGAAAATGCAATTTGTGCATAATTGAAACGTTAAAGTCTCAGGCAACATTAAAGGTAGTTAATCGCTATTACAGGAGCCAAGCTGGAGGAGGGGATAGGACTTTAATATCGTCATGCTCCGGTTCTAATGTTTTATGTGTTGGTAGGGTGGGGGAGAAGGGGAGGGGTTGCGAAATGTCATTGCAAACTCTTGGGGGTATAACTGAGATATGCAAGCAGGATATTCTCGATTTAATACGATGAAGTAATAAGTGAAAGAGGAGCATGTGGATGCAGTTCTAGGTAACTTCCACTGCATAATTATACAACTGATTTTAGAGAAAGATATTACTAAATTTAGTTTGGTAGCTAATTTGCAGCAATCGTATAGAGAGTAGTTTCACGAGAAACCGATCAAATTATTGAGTTTTGCAACATAATATGTATGTAATAATAATAAACAACCCCCCTCTTGAGAGCATAAGCTGTTTTCGAGCATTTCCAATCAGATTCTGCTCGCAGAGATTGCGTCGAGCATTTCAAAGGATTTGGGTGTATCATCCTGTACATTCTTATGTTATGGTTGCTTGAGACTCTCTTTCTTTGCTCTTGTAGGGCTCTATAGGGTGTTTCTTCCTTACATATATTATAACCAATGTTTATTGAGTTTAGATATCTAATTAATGCAGATTCCGAATCAAAGTGAACCCATAGGGATTTTATTGAAAGCGAGAAAAACATATCTAATATCAGCCGACAGCCGTTTAAGTGTCCTCTTCAGTCACTTCTTTGTTCAGATGTAGAAGCAAGAAGTACATTATCCCTACTTCTGTATATTTTTGGTAAAACGAGTCCTTAGAATTATGATTTTACTTGATCTAGCCCTGCAACTTGAGCAATATAGCTCTAGATGTCTTTACGTAACATTCTTAAGGTAATTCATGCATGTGTGTATGTCCGCGTATGATGCGTCTATGTCATTCCGTCGCCCACGTTTTTTCAATCTCGCAACATTAGCTTTTAAGAATAAGGTTCCTGTCATTGCTACAATGGAAGCTCTTTTTGTAAGAAAAATTTTGATTGGGGAAACTTCAGTATTGTCTGCGCCCGGTCTTGTGATTTGGTTTTAAAGGTTTTCCTTGTCAGCTTAATATGTTTATATAAACAAACTGACTTGGTCGGTTGGACTTGCCGTTCTCGAACTTTCTTTAGGCGGTTTATTTTTGGGATATTTTATGTTAGCGTTTTTGTTAAGTTTTTTGCCAAACTTTTACTGTGTTTATACATTTGCTTTTATTCTGATAGTCATCCAGTTTGGTGAAGAACTTTTAGAAAATGTGCCGATCACTGAAGGTCCATAATCGGTTCGGTCAACTCCAAGCGATTTGTTCCTGTGCCTCTACTAAGTTCGATACCAGTGAACTATTCCGTGGGCATTTCATTCCAACCTTCCTTGATTTGGCCCTTTAATGAGTCCAGAAATTTAGGCCAGAGTTGTGGCAGTCTAGGTCTTCTTGTTGCCCAGTTCTGCCAAGAGCTCGTTCTACCAATTTTCTGGCCGTCCATAAACTTTGGACAGAGTGGCGGCTGTACAGGTCTGCCTCTTGGCTTTCCGGGTTCCAAGGATATTTGCCCGTAAAATCTTCTGCCCTTCACCACGAAAAATTGTTCTTTTTGTCTTCAAGGGTGAGGTCATATCAGAAAGCAAATCCAAGGACGAATTACCAGTATCTCTGTTCGTCCATTTGGAACCCCTGCCCTCGAGCGATCCGCCGCACAATGAAAAGATTTTCTTCCAGGGCTTGTATAAATGTCTCACGAGCTTCGCGTCAATAAATCTACTGATCCTGACGTACCCGCTATGTTTTTCTATAAATGTACCTCATCTATTGCTAAACTTGTGTCCTACTTATTTTCTTGTCACTTCTCCGGATTGCAGAGACAATAACCTTCTGGAATATCTCGAATAAAGCCAAATACTGCACGACAAAGAGTACGCCTTTAGATCAACAAGATTTACTAGGGATCTTCTCGGGTGTTTAACAAAGCTCCTCAACCAAAATTTTTCTCGCTTTCTATAGATACCTTAAAGGCTTTTGTCAGGCTACGACACCCCGTTCTTTTGACTATGCTAACTGTTGGAGTTTAGTGTCCAAACTATTGGTTACAACTGCTTTCTAAAGAACTGGATAAAGATTTTCCTTTTGGGCGTCCAATCAAGGTAGCCAAATCTAATCGAAATATTTTTCGATACCCTCAGGGTTAAATTTTATCACCCGTTTTTTTACATAATCTTCATATACGATCTTCTATCGATCTCCTTCTTCCTTCTTCACAGTTTCGCTGATGCCGTTACTGTGCGTTACTTTTAATCTTTCGATAATATGAGTCAAGCTCTTGCCAAATCTTCATCTTTTCATTTTGGTGAGGAATTACTTGGCCTACTTTAGTGCAACCCCATACTACATATTTGTAGGTGAGACTGCTTGAATAGGATCAGCAGCAAGCCTTGGAGGTTGTCGTTCAAACTTGACTCTTCATACAAGGTCTCGTTATCGACTTCATTGAGGTGGCGATCTAAGAATATTAAAGAAAACATGCTGTGAAAAAAATTTCATAACATTCAGTCGAGCCCTTTTCAACTTCCCAGTTTATAGGATATGCTGGATTTTGAACATGTTACTGCACCTTACTCCTTTGACAGCCTAATTCGACAGTCCTTCTCATAACCCTTGACTCCTTGCCCGCTCAGTCTAAAGCCTATTGTCCATCTTCACCGTGGAAGAAAATTTAAAACAACCCAGCTAACTTCTTTAAGCAACTTGAGGACTACGAGAGGGATATCAAGTCAACGCAATCAATTCCCCGACTAGAAATTTTTTACTGAACATGGTCAGGACCCGATCAGGCATGCCTGATCAGGAAAGTGCAAGGCATGTAATGCAGATAACGTATCAGGACCTGATCAGGAATGCCTGATCAGGACCTGATCAGGAATGCCTGATCAGGACCTGATCAGGAATGCCTGACCTGGACCTGATCAGGAATGCCTGACCTGGACCTGATCAGGAATGCCTGATCAGGACCTGATCAGGAATGCCCGATCAGGACCTGATCAGGAATGCCTGACCTGGACCTGATCAGGAATGCCTTATCAGAACCTGATTCTTGTATTTAAAGCTGTACGATGTCGGCGCACGCTTTGCCGATTAAGTTCACGGATTGTACACGCTCGATGATTTCTTGACATTTTCGGCACTTTGCACTTATTAAAAACACAAAATCCAATTCTTTCCACAAACCGTATTAAAAACTTCAAAACAAAATTGTTTCAACAACGCAAAATCCAATATTTTCACCAAGCTGTATTAAAAAACTGAGAACCAAATATTTCACATAATTGTTTCACAAAACTTATGAAAAAACACAAAATCCAATTGTTTTCACAAACACACTTCTGTTCACAGCAAAGGTAAACTCGCAACTGTCACTTGTCATTTTTAAAACAAACAAATGGAATTTACGCCTTCTTCTTTCTTGAGTACTTTGAGTACTTTTCGATTTTCGACCTTATAAAAAAGGTAATGGTAATGATGAGGATTGCCTGATCAGGACCCGACCAGGTCCCGACTAGGAAAACCTCATTATCATAAGATGAGGATTGCCTGATCAGAACCCGACCAGGTCCCGACTAGGAAAACCTCATTATCATAAGATAAGGATTTCCTGATCAGGACCCGCCTAGGTCCCGACTAGGAAAACTTGGTGTGGCATGCCTTACCATTGCCTGATCAGGACCTGATATATGTTCTGGTTTTCCTCAGCTAAATTCTAGTCGGGTCGTCATGGTATACAAAAAGTAAAGATCCGTAAAGGTCTAGTAGCAAAGCATTTTGCATTAACTATGTATAAATGAAAGGCAGAAGGTGATATCGATTCACAGGCTGCGCTGAAACCAGCTTGGCTAGCGAATAAAGAAGGGGAACAAGGAGAACCAAGAGGGGGAACAAATGAAAGAGAAGCAACAGTGGAAGCTCCAAAGACAACAAGGTTAGGAAGAAATCTAAGAGTTCCCAAAGGTATCTTTGGAGCTTTTTTTTTTTTTAGAAGGAACCACCACCTGACCGTGGAACAATGGCCATTCATACACGAGGGATCATGGTTCTGCAACCAAAAGCTTTGCTCCAAGTTTCTTGAAAATACACGGAGCAATAGCAAAGGAAGCAGCTTTTGTGTTGCTACGCAATGATTGTTTGTATTAGTGAGATGTCAAATATTTTGACTCTGTTTATGTAAATCAGTTCATTTCTATTAATAATTAGATATCATAATGGATAAAAATAGTGCGTTGGTGATTTCAGCTGCAGCGCAAGCGGTAGCATGTTTTTTCACTTTTAATTTGTGAGTGTTTGAAAGTTTATTATTTTTAACTCCATGGCAACGTATTTATTCTTATTTGTGTGAGTGCGTGCTTTCCGTGTTCGCATGTCGAAAGCAGGAGCACAAAAGTCTCTACCGAAGCACGAAACTCTCCACATATTTCATCTCCGCACGCCTCCCTTGCAAGCTTTTGCTCCGGAACCATGCTCCCTCGTGTATGAATGGCCAATCTGTCACAGTGAGCATTTCCGAACATCCTAGAGTTTAAATTCAGGAAACATCGCCTTCAGCACCCCATGCCCCTTTAAGCTAACTTATACCGTTTTATCCTTCAAAAGTTAGCTTACAATAAGAAATTGCATTATGAACTGAACGACATGACAGACTATTAACAAAAAGGGTGATTCCTAAACTTAACTTATTTCCTGTTTAAGTGCGCAAGCTTCTCTAGCTTCTCGAACTAGTAGAGCGTTTCTACTTTATGTTGTGCTCATTAACTGCCGAAGCCCAATGATTCCGTCAACGTGATTTTCCCCTACCACTGTCGGTGAGAGCTCGCCCAATGAAACCGTCACCGTCAAAGTAGCTTTTGCTTGGCAAATGTCATTGAATTAACTGTTTGATTATTTTGTACTTGTTTCAAATTAAATTATATAAAAGTAATATCTTCTTCTTCTTCGAGTACATTTTTCCGCACTTTCTGTTCAAGAAAATTGTGGGCGGGTTTATAGCACCAACATAAATGTAAAAGCTTTCTTGTTTAATTAGGGTTTACTTTTTTTAACAGATGGCAGGCAAATCAAAAAAATGAGCGAAAAAATGAGAGCGCTTTTGCTTGTGGAGGGGTAGACCAGCAAAATTAAAATTAAATCCAAGTCACCGTCACCAACAAAAGCAACAACAATTTATATGGAAAATCACGTTGACGGTTTCATTGGGCCCCGGCAGTAACTGCCGGGGCCCAATGAAACCGCCAACGTGATTTTCCATATAAATTGTTGTTGCTTTTGATGGTGACGGTGACTTGGATTTAATTTTAATTTTGCTGGTCTACCCCTCCACAAGCAAAAGCGCTCTCATTTTTTCGCTCATTTTTTGATTTGCCTGCCATCTGTTAAAAAAAAGTAAACCCTAATTAAACAAGAAAGCTTTTACATTTATGTTGGTGCTATAAACCCGCCCACAATTTTCTTGAACAGAAAGTGCGGAAAAATGTACTCGAAGAAGAAGAAGATATTACTTTTATATAATTTAATTTGAAACAAATACAAAATAATCAAACAGTTAATTCAATCACAAGTAGACAATGACATTTGTCAAGCAAAAGCTACTTTGACGGTGACGGTTTCATTGGGCGAGCTCTCACCGACAGTGGTAGGGGAAAATCACGTAGACGGAATCATTGGGCCCCGGCAGTAAGCCTCAATTATACTGAACGCAACGGAATTGAAATGTCACCGGATTGAAATGTCAAAAAAAGTTTCATTACAGAGAAATTGTATTGAAGTGGTTATACTGGACGCAGCGCAACGGAACGGACCGGATCAAAGTTTCAAAACTTTGGAACTTGAAGGAACCGACGGATTGAATTGTCAAAAGCAGCATTAAAAACAGCTGATTTTGTCATTTGTTATTTAGACCAAATTGTAGTCAGAGTTTGTTGAAAAATTTATAAATAAAGTGGAAGATAATGATATTCTTTATAATAAAAAATTGCATGGATATGAAAATTTTAAGCATAAAGGCTGAAGCAGAACCAATCCGTTCCGTCCGCTCCGCACGTTTTTCCTTTGTTCTTTTTGACATTCCGTCCGCTTGATTGTGGCTACCGTTCCGTTCGTCTCATGGAAAGTTTATGGAAATGTCAAATTTCCAACTTTTAAAAACGGACGGAACGAATTGGTTCTGCTTCAGCCTTAAATCCAAAATATGGCAAAAAATTGCTTAAATAAGTGACATTTGAATACGTTCGATTCCGTCAGTATAACCAGCACAATTCCATTCCGTTAACTCTCCATTCCGTTGCTTTCCGTTGCGTCCAGTATAATTGAGGCTTTATTCATAATCCTTTTCCAAACAACAGAGGCTATCAACGGACTTTCAGTCCGACTTCTTAATCCTCTTGTGCCTTAAACAATTAAGGACTCTCCCAGGTATGCTGGTTGTTAGTCAACAGCTCCCATTGTCTGCAGGTGGTACCTGATTGTTACGTCCTCCTGGTGCAGCATAACTTTCAATAATTCATCAAGCCCAAGAGATTACACTAAAATGCACATAAGCCATTCCATTCGTTGCATTACATCTAATTTATTCCAGCTGTTATAAAAACTTCCATTAAGCATATTTTCCCAGAAAAACTTATAATCGTCCACAAATTCTATTTCGTCTAAATAAAAACGAAAAAACAAAAAGTGTTTCCCATTAAACCATTCAAAATGCTTTCATCAAAACGAAAATACTTTTCCTTTTTTTTTGTTATTCTCAACCTAATCCACACCATTAATATTTCTCCGCTTTTATACGGAAGAGAACCCAGAATTAATCTCGGCATGAGGCGTTCCATTTTACTGCATTTTGTACAATTTCCTTCAATTTTCACACCACTATTGTAATTCGTGTTGGCTTTAAATCTCTGCCGTAGGTATTAAATCCTGGCTGTAACCCATGTCGTGAAGGGCATAGGGTTTCTCACACCCCACAATGCCAGCAGCAGCAGCTCAGCGCTCACAGAACCCTTCTAGAGTTGCCTTTACAGAGCCAAAGTTGAATACTATAAGGCAGCACAGACTTCCATTTTCGACAGTCATTACGGTATTGTGTGGCGGTGCTTGCACGCAGCGAGAATTAATTAAAATACCTGAAACCCTGTACTTACAACCCATTATACTATGATTGTGGCAGATAATTAGTCTTCAAGTTATAAATGTACCTTAGTTTCGCTTCAGGGGAGTCAATATTCGAAAGATCAATAAATGTGTGCCTCCTCGGGTCTTTCTGGATGAGCTCTGCATCTCCATGAGCTCTCTCTTAAGTGGATCTTCAGACAGTTGAACACTGTGCTCACTAGGCCTAAGCTAGTCTCGGGCAGTCATATGTAGCTGGAAAGGGTCACCCAGCTTCGTATATAGACAGGGACTATCCCAAAGTGGGAATCGTTCAGCCCCATGGTTCTATCGGAGGAGAATGGAACGAGTTTAATCAATCTTCTTCGACATTTGTCCATCTGTCTTCCTGTCCATCACAAGCGAATTTATGTGCAGATTCCCATTTCCCAATGGCTGCAGTCTTGTCTATATGCTTTCTATCCGGGATGGAGAGCTATCCCTCACTCATAAAAGTCGAGTAATTCCGAGGTCTGCGCATAATCAAACAAGCCAGCACCAACAGCCAACTAAACAAACAAACAAACAAACGAACGAACCAAACGGGGCAAAAATTGCATACGAACATTAGGACAGGTTGGGGTACCCGCAAGCAGTTGTAATTTTGTGTTTGTTGTGAAGTCCCTGGGCACCTAATAACACTGCAACCAGCACCGGAGGCTGCGGTCTACCTATGGTCGCACTATTAATAATTTAAAATTCAATCCTGCACTCTGGAGCCACTTGACCGCCGTATATTTTTCGGGGGGTAGTACACATAGTTTGTACCAGAAGTCAAATGCGGGCAGTGGCGAACCCTCTTAGTCGAGTGCACAGCCCCCCATTGATGGATGGGGTAAATTGCTCTTGGGGATTTATGTTTATGTGCAGAGCGAAGGATTTCAACTGAGACGAACGACGTTCGGATATTTTTTAGCAGTAACGAAATAATAAATTGGAAGCAGCAGGAAGGATATCGAACCCAGGGATTGAGGACAAAAGACGAATTTCGAAGTAATTCTGGAATTCACAGGGAATTTCTAGATTTCAGGTAAGCGCTTGAATAATAGAAGTAGAAGCGAAGGAGTCAGATTCCTGTGACTGTCAAGTGCTTCTTGGAACACTTATATCACTCACAAATAAGATGATTTATGCAGGAAGAAAGCAAACTGCCATCACCAGTGGCAATAAGGAAGCTTAGATTTGGTCGGACGATACAAATGGTCTCACGTCAGTGTCATAATACAGTGTAAAATATTCATGTCTTGATCGGTAGCAGGACAAAAACAATACTTAGAAACAATAATTTGAAAGTGACAAACAAAGAAATTGATCAATAGTTTAATAGAAGTAGAAGAACTAGTTGGGCAGGTGGAATAGAAGATCTAGTTGGATAACTACTGGCATCATGAGATCGAAAGAAGATGACCTACCGTACCATGGTATAACTAAGGCCGCAGTTTTGTCTTTATGAGAGAGATCCTAAAAACATTGCAGGACGACAGAATAAAGACCTATGCTGACGAAATGGTGATCTCAGTATCTCAATATTCCTCCACCACCAGGCCAGACCTGTGGAAAGAGATAATGAACTTGAAGCCACATTTGGTACGTCGACTCTATTGATCAATGATTGAACCAGTGATGCTAACATACGATCTTGCACAAAATATAACGAGTTCAGACTAGGCCATTTCCAAAGAGTGGATAATTTCTCTAATGCTTCGTGTAAAATCCCCAATAAACGTAAATCACGATCCGCTACCTTATCTATACATCTACACAGCCCTAAGCATACCAGAAGCGGGTTGCTGGGTTAAGACATAAGTGAGAACACAGAAATTCACTGCGCTCTACGATAGGGAATGGTGTAAGGGCGATCTGATACCCCTTTTATGACTAGGTTGAAAAGTTGAGTCGAGGTTGAGTTGAAATTTCGAACACCGTTTAGGAAGTCAAGTTGAGTTCTCTTTGGGTTGAAATAGAGTTCAACTGACATCAAAACATAACCTCTAATTTTTGTGTGAAATTCTCATTTATAGATACGTAAAATATTTTTAAAAACCTGGAAGGTAATCAGAACGAAATCCAATTACAGCTCAACCCGCGCGTATATAAGGCGAAATATCAACTCGATCCAAGTAGGAGAGCAGAGTTGACTTCGTTCAAGTTCGGAGCCCGTTTATAACTGGGTTGAACCTGGGTTGAACCTAGGTTGAGCCTAGTCATATACGGGGTATGACAGTAGAAACTCAACTACATCGTTTGTAAATAGAACAACTCGACTCTGGAATAATCTCTCGCAGTCAGTATTTCCGAGCTCATACATCATCATCATCATCATCATCATCATCATCAACACCTTCTTCAATACCGCCTCCCGTACCTTTATAATCCTTAACCTATTCCTCCCACCCCTCCCCCGTACTAAGCTTACTGCTAGACATTGCACCATGACGTGACAAATGACATGACGGACTAGTAGTACAAAGGGTGACTCCTGAGCACTACCACATAAAAAAAAGCTTTCCATGGCAACATTTTTACCATAGGAAAGAAAGTAATGGAAAAATTTTCAACGTGACAAGAATGTTGACAAAACTGCAGACGCAGATGATTACAAAAAAAGTTTGGATTGACTGCCTAATTTCTCTAGGACTTCTGGCGAAATTGCTGGCAATCCTCAAAGCCTTCGTTGCCATGTAGACGAACCCCAAGCTAGTTGCCAGATTAGTTATATTGAAAAATGGTTAAACGGCTATTAGTAATATGTATAGGTCTATTTAATGCCAAACTTTGTCGAAAAGTGTCAAAAGAAACCCTGTTGAAATTTCATATACCCAATGGGTTGAAAATATCACCAAGGAAGACCCACGGTGAATCCAGTATTTTAAAAAACACAGGTAAGCTCGAAAATTGTCTTATGAATCTTGGAGACTGAGGAGGACATAGCTTATAATAGGTTCTGGCTCCTAAGTTTCTTTAACTCGAATGGTATTTTGGGCATACATCTGATATTTTAAACCATACAACTGGATACAAAACAGCTCACTTTGTTCTCCAAAGTGCATTGAAAGAAAATCACGGAAAATGTGATTTCTCGAGCTTCTACTGACCCTACATCATAAAACATATTGTAACATATTGTTTAAATAAAGGGCGCTTCCCAACCTTATGGAAGAACTCTTTTATAATACCTGTCCATAAGAAAGGCTGTAAAAACGAAATATCTAATTATAGGCCAATTGCGAAGTTATCGTCTATACCAAAACTCTTCGAATCTATTATTTATTCTGCTATCGCCCCTATCTGCAAGAGGCTTATCTCAACAAACCAACATGGTTTTCTTGCAGCCCGTTCCACTACTACTAATTTACTGGAGTTATCTTCACACACAATTAGAGGCTTTGTCACTGGCTGCCAAACAGACTGTGTCTATACAGATTTTAGTAAGGCTTTCGACAAGCTCTCCCACTCTATTATAGTTCTTAAACTAAAGAAATTAGGCTTTCCGCATGCCCTTGTGGATTGGTTCCAGTCGTACTTAGCCGATAGAACCTACCAGGTTCTATTCCGCGGAGTCAAATCGAAGAACATCGAAGCGTCCTCTGGAGTCCCGCAAGGCAGTCATCTTGGCCCTCTTCTTTTTATTTTATCAATTGACGATATTGTTACCCTGCTAAGGCACTGTAAAATCCTTATTTACGCTGATGACATCAAACTGTATCGCCACATAAGGAGTATAGAGGATTGCAAACTTCTGCAAGCAGATCTAAACACCTTCTATTCTTGGTGTTCCAACAACAACCTTGTGCTTAATATTAGTAAATGCGAGATCATGACTTTTTGTAGGAAACGTGGTGTTATAACTTATGACTATACTTTCCTTGACAACAAGGTCTCCCGTACTGAATCTGTAATCGATCTTGGGGTTAGGTTAGAAAGTAAGTTGGATTTCTCCACCCACATCAATTATATCTCCTCCAAGGGCAATTCAGTCCTGGGATTTATAAAAAGATGGTCCAAAGAGTTCAACAACCCCCTCGTCACTAAACACCTGTACGTATCTTTGGTTAGGCCTTTGCTTGACTACGCTTCCCAGGTATGGTCTCCTTACTACTCCTCCCATGTTAGTAGAATCGAATCCGTTCAAAGGAAGTTCGACCGGTTTGCACTCAGCCACCTCCCGTGGGATGACCCACTTGCTCTTCCGCCTTATGAAAACAGACTTAAATTGCTCAACTTAAGCTCCCTCCATAAGCGCCGTGAGGTCGCTGACGTTATATTCGTTCATCGACTGATGAATGACAATGTGGACTCTGGTTTCTTAAGAAACCACGCGTCATTTAGAGTGAATAACTACAACCTGAGAGGTGAACCTCTCTTGCACATTAATTCCTCTAACACCATTTATGGCATGTTCGAACCCGTTAATCGCATGCTTATAAATACTAACAACAATAGGAGTGTGTTTAGCTTGCTAACCAGTGAAGTTGTCCTTAAAAGGACCCTTCTCAATGTGGCGTGACTCTCTGCGTGCCTTACTCCCTTTTCAGTTTTGCACGCTTCTCTGTTTAACGTTTTTGATCTTTTATGTTTTAATATTTTATGTTTGCATGTCTCAGCTGAGCCACGGCAGTGGTAAATATTTCTCAGCCCTGCTAGGAAGTGCGCCTTCTGCGTTAGAAGGGAAACTCTATATATGTATATATATATATATATATATATATATATATATATATATATATATATATATATATATATATATACAGGGTGTCCCACATAAACTTACAAAACGGCCGGCTACGGATAGGTCTTGGATAGACGAACAAAAAATCGTATGGGTGGGGGGGGGGAAATCGTAACGGTTTAGCCGCTAGGGCGTTTTGAAGTTTTTTTGCTAAAGTTTTACATATCACCCTGTATTTTTGTAACCGTATAACCTATTTTCATGGTTATGGTACCAGTGCACGCAGAATTCCTCCACCTATCTACAGCGGTAAAAACAATGGTCCTATCTTACCAACTTTTGGAGTTATGAATCGCCAAAGTCAAAATTTTGTTATTTTCTCACTAAAATTTCAACTAAAACCACCTTTTTCTCCAAAAAATACGTGATAAACCAATATTTTTTTTTAAAAAAATTGGAAAGTTTGGACAATTTCCTATGAATAATGTATAATATTTTTTACGCTAGGGCCTTTACTTTTGAAGTTGTAAGCAATTTTAATGTTGAAATTTGCCTAATTTGCTGCTTATTTGGTACTTTTCGATAAAGCTCAGATGGAAAAGTACTAAAGAAGGACGAAATACAGCCAATTTCAACATTAAAAATGCTTATAACTTCAAAACTGGAGGCCGTAGCGTATAAGTTGTATTACATTATTCATAGGAAATTGTCCAAGCTTTCCAATTTTAAAAAAAAAATATTGGTTTATCACGTATTTTTTGGAGAAAAAGGTGGTTTTAGTTAAAATTTTAGTGAGAAAATAACAAAATTTTGACTTTGGCGATTCATAACTCCAAAAGTTGGTAAGATAGGACCATTGTTTTTACCGCTGTAGATAGGTGGAGGAATTCTGCGTGCACTGGTACCATAACCATGAAAATAGGTTATACGGTTACAAAAATACAGGGTGATATGTAAAACTTTAGCAAAAAAACTTCAAAACGCCCTAGCGGCTAAACCGTTACGATTTCCCCCCCCCCCACCCATACGATTTTTTGTTCGTCTATCCAAGACCTATCCGTAGCCGTCCGCTTTGTAAGTTTATGTGGGACACCCTGTATATATATATATATATATATATATATATATATATATATATATATATATGTGTATGTATATATAGATTTTCATGCTTAGCTGAAAAGTGCGCCTTCTGTGCTAGAAGGGTTAACTCTAGAATAACTAGCGACGAGAAATGGGTGCAGGCTCTACACGATGCTGTGAACACCATCCAACGTTGGACGCTTGATGGTGGGATGTGTCGTGTCGCCGGTGTTCGAACTATGAGTGTCCAATGTCAAGCGCCCAACGTTGGTGTGTGGACACGTTCGGGCTGTTATCGGTATTGAATTAAACGTTGGCAGCCAACATTAGCATGCACGTTCGCCGCATCGTGTAGAGCCGGCTTAAGTTTGTCCAGGTTGACCCCATGATGGCAAAATCGCCCCAAAATAAAATTTCAGGTATTCAAAGTGATTTTTGAGTGCTTCAATATTAATTTGCGGTTTTCGAAGTGGGGCTTCAGGCCGAAATCGCTCCGCAAAATTTTTTAGGGTATTCTGAGTGATTTATCCTCGCCCGACCTGGGCGGAACACTGAAATTGATAAACATTCAATTTGTCAGCACTCACAAATCACTCTGAATACCCGAAAAACGTTTGGAACTATTTTGGTATACGGCCGGCCTAACATTTACTTTTTCTGTACATGATGTTACCTTGGAGTAGGGCATGTACCTTGGCACGTAGGCGGCCCGGCCCTGCTTGTATCAATTTGTAAGAGTATTTTTACAATGTTCTAAGCTAAAGCAAAAATCAATTATCAGTTTACACTGAAATTAAACTCAGTGGTTCCGTTACAAAATTTAATGGATGAAAACATTTGTCGTTAATTTTTTTTTTTTTTGTTAAAATTATCGATTCTCAGATATCTTTTCATAATTTAAATTTTCTTAAAGCACACCAAATGCAGTATACCTTAAATCAGTAAGTAATAATCTGCAAAGGCACCAAACGTCACAATCTTTCAAGTAATCTTATCCCTCGCATATAAGAATATTCTGAAAATTAAATCCTCCAGGTACTTACCCGAAAATTACTCTCAAAAGGTAAGCAGAATCCCTGCAGGTGAAAGGCGACTTACAAGCGAAAATTAGAAATATGCACAAGTTCAACTATTATCCGCAATAAATATGAAATTTATGAACACCATTTGGATTTTACGATATGAGCCCGAGGATGGCCATAGCGATCCCCAGCAGCCGCTGCTGCCACCTCTCTCACAGCTCAGGTGTAGCTCTGCACCTTCCAGCAGCGCGATGTTCGAGGCGATTGTATTCACACTTTTAATTAGCTGTAATGTCCGCGAGGCAATTCGATGTCTGCTCCCCGAGCCCGAGGGGAGCCTCCTTCTGGAGTTAAAATGAGAATTTTAATTGAACATCAATCCGGGCATTAGCATAGCAGCGACCTGTCATTCCGGCATGGCGCAGTTAATTCCATCTTACGTGGAGAACGGGCTGTAGCAGGTGTCGATTTGATTGACCGATTGACGTAGAGACTATTAAAAAGGAGATTTTTTTTTATTATTATTATTATTATTATGATTTCTAACGCTGCTGCGTGAATTACTTTACGAGAGATGACGGGACAGAACCATTGGTCCATTGGAAAGCGGCTTTAATTTCTCTCCTCGTCCATTTCGCGGCTGCGGTACAGCGGACATAAACTTTATTATTCTAATAATTGTCGGCGTGTTGTTTGTCTTTCGGTGAGATGTCGGTGACGACATGACTGGCAACGACGGACGGTGGGAAAGATAAGGAGCGCGCCTCGGGGTGGGTTGGTAATGAACAACAGCCCAACGAAACAGAACCGGAAATCTTTATCTCAACGAAAATCCATTAGGAATTCGCCAATCGTCTTAGAGCAGGCCGACAAAAGATAAAGCCGCGATAATTTATTCATTCGTCTCCGCGCAAGGGGAACAGCCCGGAATTAAGCTGTTAATCCGATCCTTTTTTGGGGAGGGTATAATACAAATTAAGGGAATCCGCCGGCCGATACCCCCACCAATAAAGAGAGCGCGGACATAAAACTGCCGGAGAGATGAAGAATTCAAATTAAACAATAATTTTACGGCCATCGACCATCAAACGTCCACAATTTGTTCAAATATCGACGTTTTCGGTTATTTATAGCCTATCACCTCTTCCAGAATCGTAAAATCGCCATCCACACAGGGGTCAAGCTGGAATGGGCCGAGAAATCTAGTTTTATGATCCTCCTAATTTCTGGACCTAGACCAAATCTTTAAGACACAGCAAAAAACTCAGCTCAGATTGAAAAAAACAACAACTACAATCTATTTACATAATTTTTTATGGCATCAATCATTCGCGAAAGAATCCCAAAATCCATCCCCAATTAAGCCGCGGAGATTCTAGATCGTCCGCGCAGCTCGCTCTATGGCGTCCAAGCTTGAAAATTAGAAACTGGATTGGTTCGTTGGACGACCGATTTTCACCTCAAGATAAGAGGATGTGGCTGATGGGATTGTTACGTGGATAGGTGTCGAGTTAATTGGATCGGGGTCCGATGATATGTGGATGTTCTAGAGTGGTCCGCGCTTGCGCAGTATATTTTCGTCTTCGAAAAAATCAGTTGGAGACATTTTTAGTGGAGATTTTTATTTTAATTACGGCTGAAGGAAATTAAGCTACTTCCGGTCGTGGACCTTTTGTTTCGTGGAGTTTTTCGTTAGAAAGTGTTGATTTTCTGTTTTTCTTCTTCTTCTTCGGTTTTGGTATAAATATATATTTTACTGTGACTCATGCATATTTATAGATTGGTGACATAGTTGTCTTGGACCATTGAACATATAGGGAAGGTTCGGGAATTAGAGAATGTGTCGCGACAAGAGGAAGGTAGAAGACTGCCATGCCGCCGCCGACAAAGCTACTTACTTTTGGGTTCAGAAATATTTTAAAAATTCAGAAATTTTAACTTTTATGTAATTTTTAGAAAATTTGGGTTGTTATAGGCGGGCTTGTAACTATGATTTTTATTGACTAGTGATTAGTAGTGGTATATCATCGAGTTATGTTCATTCAATTGACACCGCGACTAGAAAAACTAACATTTCGTGGATCGAAACGAAAAAAGAAAACGTTTTATAATTGGTGGTTATTATATAATGTCTGGGAAAATGTTGGTGGCGTTAATGGCGTCAATTTCAAATATGTCACGAGCAGCTGATTGCGGCGACACCGATACTGTGTGAGGCAATAACTCACTTCCCCACGTTCCTTTGTAACTCACTTCTCCACATTTGGTATGTGTTGAGGAATCAATCATCATTATATTAACATTTAAATTAATTCATAATATTAATTCATAATTCATATTTGCTTAATCTCTAAAATAAATCCAAAAAAAAACAAAACCTAATCATATATCATAAATTCATTCTTTCTCATAGACGAATTTTATTATCATCCAAAACGTAATCTGATATTTCATTTTTAATGTATCTGGCGCAAATTGCCAGACGTAATAAGACACCAATTTTAAATGCAACTGGCGTAAATTGCTGCGAGAGCAATTTACGATACCTATGAGAAAGAATGAATTTATGATTCTATGGGAAAATTCTTCCCTCAAAAATTGCAGATTTAGGAATAAGTTATTTTTGTATAAAAGTCAGTTTTTTAAATAAAGTAGTCAGTTGTTTTTCAGCATTAAAACAGCGAGTTTCAATCATTTTTTCTAAATATTCAAGTGTACTGGTCTATGAGCCTTTGCACTAAACTACAAGGGTCTAGGTTTATGTGCCTGAGACCAATTTATTTTCAATTATAACAAAGCGAAATAAAAGAATTTCGTACATTTTTGGTGACCCCGAGTATTCGGAAGGAAGTTAGACAATTTTTCATTCAACATTTTCATCATCGGCATCATTATCTGACCGTAATTTATATCAAGGAAAGTTCACGAGCACGAGATCATCATGGATATGGAGCGATTGTCTCAGATGCAAAAGGAGACTGGAGGAGAAATCGAGAGAATCTCCAACAACTACACAAAGACCCCCATTGACCGGAGGACCTCATCGTATATGAACACCAAATTACGAGAGCTAGGAGACTTATGGACAATGTTCGAGGCTACGGACAGCGAGATCCGGACAAATCACGCCGATAAAGTTAATCACCCCTACTTTTTTCAAGAGTACTACCGTCAAATACAGAAAGGTTATGAAAAGGTTATTAATGACATCAAGCAGCGTCTTGAATCGCTCAGGACCGCCGGTCAAGCCACAAACCAGCCTGGAGTAGTCATTGAAGAAGAACGCGATAAAGAAGAAGGCGATGAAGAAGAACCTCATAAGACGTCTAGCGCAGCTGGCGCTATTCCAAAGCATCATCGCTATGAAGCGAAGAAAGAACAACGTGCTGACTTAACAATCAATACAAGAAAACTCATGATTCTAAGTACAGCAATGCGGAAAATACTAAAGACTACTGGTGATGCCATCAGTCCTCTGCCAGAGTGTTACTGCAACCTGCAAATTAAGAGAATTGAAAGTCGCTGGAACGAGATCTCAACGCTTCATACAGCAATTTGGAGTCAGCTTAGTGAATCATCGCTGGAACATTACAACATCGAGGAGTACTTTAGTCTGGAAGAAGAGGTTCAAACAGCACTCCTACAGCTATATGGTCAATTGAAGACTTCCAAAACAACAGTAGAGTCAACAATTAAGAACTCTTCAGCCGTCAAGCTGCCTAAGGTAACTTTACCAAAGTTCGATGGTGATTACCTGAAGTGGCGCCAGTTTCGAGACCTATTTACGGAACTGATTCACAACCAAAACATTGCAGATTGCCACAAGATGTGGTATCTAAAGACAAGCCTGCTGGGAGAAGCAGAAAAGCTTATCAGACACTATACAACCTCAGATGCCAACTATATGTCAGCCTGGAAGGTCATCAATGATCGATACGAAAACACCAGATTATTAGCAACAGCATTGATAAGCAAACTTCTGTCTCAACCGAGCCAATCAAATGAAAGTGCAACAGCCATTAAGTCGATGCACGACACAACATGGGAATGCTTATTAGGACTTCAAAACCTACAACTTGACACTTCGCATTGGGATCCATTGCTCCTGCATATCCTACAAAGAAAGATGGACAGAAATACACTCACGTTATGGGAGCAGTCACTAGCTAATCCGAGAGCACTACCAACACTCACAGATTTTCTCAAGTTTCTAGAAATCCGGTTCCAGTCGCTAGAGGCACTGGGAGGCAAATCCAAGTCGATAGAAGAAAGGCCAAAACAGCAAACAACATTAAAAACGTTTTCCTCCATGGTGACGACAAGTCATAGTTGTCCTTCATGCAAGGGACAACACGCACTGTATGCGTGTAACAAATTTCTTCAGTCAACACCAGCCGATCGCCTAAAAACAGTAAGGGCAAACAAACTCTGCATCAATTGTCTTAAATCAGGACACAGCTACTACAATTGCACATCTAGAGCCTGCACCAAATGCTCACGAAAGCATAACACTCTCTTGCATCTGGAAGACACAACATCAAACAGCAAAGTTACCAAGATGGACGTCCCAAAGGAATCTACAGCCCAAACAAACAACAAAGTTGCGACAGCTCAGCAAGCTTCGGGGGGAGGACCTTCAGCTTCTCTGACAGCGAATTCAGTCCAACCAATTAAGGGATATGTTTTATTAGGCTCAGCTCTTGTGAATGTTAGCAATCAAGTAGGCAAGAGCATTCAATGCAGAGCTCTTCTTGACAGTGGGTCCCAGTTGAGTTTCCTAACTGAACATTCAGCCAAGAGATTAAACCTAAGGATGGAATCCACGCAGACCAACATCGAAATGATTGGCCGGCAAAGCCAAAAGACACATCAACGAGCAGCTATCAATTTACACTCCAGAATCAATGGCTTCAACGCTTCCATCGAAGTCCAGATCATACCCAGCATAATTTCTCCACAACCTACCTGTTTGATTGACATTTCTACTTGGTCAATACCTCATAATATAGCTCTCGCTGATCCACATTTCAACGAAACAGGGGAGATTGATCTTCTAATAGGTGCTGAATTATACCATTCTCTCCTTGCAGTAGGACAGATTAAGCTATGTGACACCTTGCCGATTTTGCAGAATACCGTGTTCGGGTGGGTCGTTGGCGGCAAGATACATGATGCTGTTTCTCAACAAGCGACTTGTGGTATTTGCTCTGAAGATGAACGATTAAGCGAACAAATTGAAAGATTCTGGCAGCTGGAAGACGTTGACAGCACAGATCGTTCGCTCTCGGTCATAGATCATCAATGCGAAGTTAACTTCAATGAAACATGCACAAGAGATAACTCAGGACGGTTTACAGTGAACCTACCAATGCGAAAGGATCCACAGACGCTTGGCGAGTCCAAGGAGATAGCCTATCGAAGATTTTTAAGCGTAGAACGGAAACTCACTTTGAATCCAGAGCTAAGGGAACAATACTGCGCATTCATGCGCGAGTATGAACAATTAGGACACATGCGAGAAATTGATGTCAACACAATAAGCAAACCTTATTATTTCTTGCCACATCACGCAGTCATAAAACCCGAAAGTTCCACTACCAAATTACGAGTCGTGTTTGACGCCTCAGCCAAGACGACAACAGGGATTTCGCTAAATGATATTCTCCACATAGGGCCAATAATCCAAGAGGACGTGTACACTATATTATTACGCTTCCGTCTTCCACGATATGTCTTTACCGCCGACATCGAAAAGATGTATAGGCAAATAAGAATAGCCGAGGAACAACAAAGATACCAACTGATATGGTGGCGCCACCATCCGCAAGACAAGATTCGGTGCTTTCAACTGACTACAGTAACATACGGCACCGCCTGCGCACCATATCTAGCGATACGATGTCTCCAGAAACTAGCCGAAGAAGAATCCCACAGCTACCCATTAGCACTACAGACCATCAAACAAAATTTCTATGTAGACGATGTACTAGCTGGATCTGATAGCCTGATGGAAGCAGTAGAAAAGAAATCACAACTACAAAAGCTGCTACATCTAGGTGGTTTCAAATTAAGAAAATGGTGTGCCAATCACCCACAGCTTCTGCAAGGAATTGGGCCAGAAGACCAGGAATTGCAGTTGGACTTCAGCAGTATGACAGAAGAGCATGTGAAAACTATGGGATTGACATGGTCTCCAAAAACAGATATATTCCGCGTTAGATTCAATGGCACCCCACATCATCGAATAACTAAACGCACAGTGGTATCAGACATAGCCCATCTTTTTGACCCGTTGGGCATAGTGGCTCCAATAGTGGTCGTTGCAAAACTGTTTTCTCAAAGATTATGGGCACTTAAGATAGACTGGGACGCTGCCCTACCACAAGAGCATCATTCCTACTGGACTAGGTTCAAAGAAGACTTGGCTGTATTAAACGACGTCACAGTTCCTAGACACGTCTTTGCCCAGAGAAGTCCGAAGTCATTACAAATCCACATATTCACCGACGCCTCAGAAAGAGCATTTGGGGCAGTTGCTTACATTAGGTCCATCAATAAGGACAACATCATTACCGTACGGCTACTGTGTGCAAAATCAAGAGTTGCACCATTGAAGCAGCATACATTACCCCGTTTAGAACTTTGTGCAGCTAAACTAGGTGCCGAGCTAGGCAACAGAATTCGAGTCGACCTTAATCTCAAGGGAGAATCGATGTACTTTTGGACTGACTCCGAAATTACGTTAGCATGGATCAACACAAGCTCAGCCAAACTTCAAACATTTGTGGCAAACAGAGTGGCAGCAATACAAACACTTACCAGAGCACAGCAGTGGCGTCACGTAACCTCCAAGCAAAACCCAGCAGATGTACTGTCCCGAGGCACCACACCACAGAAGCTGATCTCAGACAATTTATGGTTCTACGGCCCCATTTTTATTCACGGCGCAGAATCAAGCTGGCCTCCACCATATGAAAAGGGGAGGCAAGATTTATTGGAACTAAGAAAAGGTGTAGTAACGTCAGCACTCCAGATCACAGACACACATTTCATCGACATTATTAATCATAGAAATTCATTCAAAAGGCTTCAGAGAATAGTAGCTTATGTGCTACGGTTCGCCAAGGGCTTGAGGAAGGACAAACCACGTAGCATTCAAATCACAGCTGAAGAGATGGGAAGTGCTAAATACACAATCATGAAAGCGATACAGGAATCAGAGTTCAAAGGTGATATAAATCATCTAAGAAAATATGGAGAAGTGTCAAAGAATAGCTCCTTGGCCGGTCTCACCCCATTCATTGATCATGATGGTGTCGTAAGGGTTGGCGGAAGACTGGAGGCCGCTGATCTTCCATACGATTCAAAACATCCAATTTTGCTACCTTATGGCCACTCATTGACAAAGACCATCCTGAATGAGATTCATGTGGATAACCTTCATATTGGTCCACAAGGTTTACTGGGGATCACACGGCAGCAGTTCTGGCCAATAAAAGGCAAAACATTAGTAAGGTCGGTCGTGCAACATTGTGTTCACTGTGCTAAAGCTAAGCCGATACTATTGCAACAACTAATGGGAAATCTTCCGCCAGCACGAGTACAGCCAGCAAGACCCTTCATCAATTCTGGAGTTGACTTCTGCGGTCCTGTTTGGACACACTTTAAGATCCGAGGTAAACGTCCTGTCAAAGCTTACATCGCAGTTTTCTGCTGTTTTTCGACGAAGGCCGTACATCTAGAGATTGTCAGTGATATGACTACAGAAGGTTTCATTGGCGCATTAAAAAGGTTTACAGCAAGAAGAGGTCACTGCCGCCACATTTACTGCGACAATGGCACCAATTTCGTGGGTGCAAGAAATCAATTGACCGAATTACAACAACTTATTCAATCTGAAGATTCAATTAACAGAATCGTAACAACATGCAGCTCCAGAGGTACTGATTTTCACATGATACCACCACGAGCTCCACACTTTGGTGGCCTGTGGGAAGCTGCCGTTAAGTCAGCGAAGCATTTACTTCAATCAACGTTAGTAGCCGCCTCGCTTACCTACGAGGAGATGGAGACAGTTGTAACAGAGGTGGAGGCCATTCTGAATTCAAGACCTCTTACCCCAATATCTACAAATCCCAATGATTTGATGGCACTCACTCCAGGCCATTTTTTAATAGGGGAGCCCCTAACGTCAACCGTGGACTCTCACGCCAAACCTCCGAACGTAAATCTTCTCACACGGTGGAAACTTGTCACACATCTTAAAAATGAATTCTGGCGCAGATGGCAGAAGGAATACTTGAACGAGCTTCAATATCGTGCCAAGTGGAGACAACGATCACAAAACATCAAACAAGGCGACATGGTCATAATCAAGGAAGACAATACTCCTCCGTTACGCTGGTTACTAGGACGAATATTACAAACTCACGCTGGAAATGACGGTCTCGTCCGTGTTGCTGATGTTAAAACATCTACAGGGGTGCTACGCCGCCCCATCCACAAACTAGCACCTCTACCAATAGAGAATCCTGAAGCAAGGAGCGAGGAAGAATCCAAAGCAAGAGAAGAATCCTCAGAGTTGCATCAGCCATCGGACCCCCTTGGACCCCAGTCAACAACGTCTACTGAAGAAAACAGACCCAACGAAAAGCACACAACTGAGTCACCGCCAAGGAAGAAAATAAGAGGCTCAATGGGATCTGCCATCATGACATTACTTCTCACTTGTTTAATTCTTCCTACAACTTGGGCTACCCCTGTTGAAATAACACCTTTCAAAAATCAACCGGGAATCTATTTTGAAAATTTGGGACCATCAAATATCATCTCCAGTGAATGGAATCTAATCGCATTCTACAACATGGAGCCATTTTGGCAAGAGCTTTACACGCTTCAACAATTTATCAGCAAGTTACAAGAAATATGCGGCCAACTAGAACAACCTGAGCTTTGCCTTCAAACGATGGCACAGTTTCAACAGCTTATGGGTGACTTGTCAAAAAATAACGAGTTACTCGTCAAGCAGCCTGACCACAAACGCAAACGGAGAGGCGCACTAAATTTCATTGGAAACATGGCCAATGCGCTGTTCGGAGTTTTAGACTCCGAATACGCTAAAGAAATGTCCATGACTATCCAAAAGGTCGAGAGAAACGAGCTTCATCTCTCAGAATTAGTGAAGAATCAAACCTCGCTAATAGATGCAACAATAAATGTGATGAGAAATGACCAGGAGTCCATTAGAGCAAAATTGCTGTCCGTAGATGATCACATCAACCAACTGATTACAGGATTAACAACCATCCAACAGGAACTACAACAAAAGCAGCTCTCACAACTCTTCACGACAGTAGCAATTCAAACCATGTTACTCGCGTCCAATTTTCTTCGCATTCAAAATACCATTTTGGATGTACTAGTCGATACGCACCATGGGAGAATAAGCCCTCTACTCATAACACCATCTCAACTCCGCGAGGAGATCAATAAAATCAAAATCCACCTTCCACCGTCACTCAAACTGCCAGCAGTACCGGAGAATATATTAAGCTTTTACAGCCTCATCACTGTCACTGGAAAAGCAGAACCAAATCACATTATTTTCAAAATTTCGCTGCCACTGCTGGCGTCGGAAAACTTGGAACTCTTCCATATAGTACCAGTTCCAGTACAAATGAACGATACATTCGTAGCAATCCAACCATCATTCCCATACCTAATAATGAATCTCTACAGGGATAAATATTACCCAGTGACGGATCAAGAGCTTCTTTCATGTATTTTCTTCAACAGAGAAAGATATCTCTGCAAGCAGAATCATCCGTTGTACAGAAGAGGCTCTAATGTTAGCGCCTGCGAAATGAACTTCATCAATGAAGACCAACAATCGCCGTTATGTCATGTCGTCAAGACCGAAAACAGGGCACATTGGATACAACTACGAGCAAACAACCAATGGATATATTCCTTGAAGGAGAGGACAGCGCTGAATGTAGTATGCGGTGATAAAACAACAAAATTCTATATAGAAAAATCAGGACTGTTAAGGATAATGGCCGATTGCGTTATTAAACAGCAACAGTTAACAATACAGGGACACAAATTGTATCCAACGACGGTGCGACTCTCATTCACTCCATCACAGAATCTAACTGAAAATTTAACAAGCAAACAGCTTCAACCAATAGTACTTCAGACACACGATTATTCACCTCATTTTGAAGAGTTGGCCGAAATAAAGAAGAAACTCTTGGAGGTACATAGTGAACTCCCAGCAACGCTTGATCATCATGAGATTCATCAATACTCTATAGCTTACTTCAGTCTACTCCTCATCATAATTTTAAGCGCATACCTCATATGGAGACACAGAATAGCTTTATGGTCCAGCAGCACTAAGCCCAAGGAGATAATTGAGTCGCCGCAACCTGATGACAACCACTACAACACACCAACCAGAAACAGGGACTTCACCGCCAACTTTGATTCAAAATCCTGTTGAATACATCATTCAACGGGGGGAGAATGTTGAGGAATCAATCATCATTATATTAACATTTAAATTAATTCATAATATTAATTCATAATTCATATTTGCTTAATCTCTAAAATAAATCCAAAAAAAACAAAACCTAATCATATATCATAAATTCATTCTTTCTCATAGACGAATTTTATTATCATCCAAAACGTAATCTGATATTTCATTTTTAATGTATCTGGCGCAAATTGCCAGACGTAATAAGACACCAATTTTAAATGCAACTGGCGTAAATTGCTGCGAGAGCAATTTACGATACCTATGAGAAAGAATGAATTTATGATTCTATGGGAAAATTCTTCCCTCAAAAATTGCAGATTTAGGAATAAGTTATTTTTGTATAAAAGTCAGTTTTTTAAATAAAGTAGTCAGTTGTTTTTCAGCATTAAAACAGCGAGTTTCAATCATTTTTTCTAAATATTCAAGTGTACTGGTCTATGAGCCTTTGCACTAAACTACAAGGGTCTAGGTTTATGTGCCTGAGACCAATTTATTTTCAATTATAACAAAGCGAAATAAAAGAATTTCGTACAGTATGAGTCTATGGCTCCATCGAACTTTAGTAGACTAATCCTACCTCCTCGGCCATATTGCGAGGGACTGGCTGCGTACTAGAATCCACCGCACTTCCTTGGACCCCCTCTTGCATGTACCGGGTCGTATAGCCTCTTGCCTTCCATTGCAAGAATATAAAGAATATTCAAGCTATGGCGCATGCTGCTTTGTCAGAAGTAGTACGTTAAGCTCAGCACGCAGAGTTTATTTTCCTCCTATTACTCGATCTGTCCAATGCCGCTGCCCACATTGTCGCTGAAAGCGATAGGAACGAACTAGCCACTCTTGTGATGAGGCAGCGTCGACTTGGTCTGGAGCCCCATATATTAGGCAGCATCTTCGCGGACACTTTTTCCGCCCTGCCCGCCAACTGCACCCCGAAGTTGAGCTTAGCATTACTTCCTTTTTGTGTTCAGCTAGCATTAGAGCAGCGTTGTCGAGCCACGTTTTTATTTCCCATATCGCTTCGTTCACGAAAATCTCAATTTCGTCTAGTCGGTTTCCTACTACAGCGACAGTGATGTCCCCGAACCCAATAGCGACCACTTTTCACGGGAGGAGTAGCGACAGTATTTCATCATACATGATAATCCAAAACAGAGAGCCTTGGGGGACTCCGCAAGTTGTCCTGTACCCCCGCACTTCCTCGTCTGACTCGCAGTGTCCCACCTAACAGGAATTCTATCACATACTTCGATGTAACAAGTTTTATCAACGCCTTGATGATCACGTGAAGGGTTATCAATGCGCAACTCCAATTGACATCCATTGCTGCTCTTGTAAGCCTTGTCACTATATTGACAGCATCTAGCCTTCCTGAAACCGAATTGCCTTTTGGACAAACAGCCTTCCCTCTCTGCGCTTACTAGCAGTCTGTTGAATATTACCCTTGTGTTGAGAAGACATATTGGCCTGTAGGCAGACGGGTCCTCTGCCTCGTAATGAGCAGGTCTAAGATTTTTGAACATGCGCTTTCGGACCACCTTATCAACAATATTTATTGATCTGAGTCGAAGTTGGCACCTCAATACGCTAGAGCCTCCGCCATTAGACTAGAAAGATGTTGACGATCTAACTGAATCAACAGTTTTCTTTCCATCCATTCAATCAAGGTAATACTTGATGGCGTCAAATCCAATCGCAACCACATTTCCGGCGGTATTCCCCAGGGGTCACTTATGTCACCTGATCTATTTCTAACCTTAAGAAATGTACTCTCTGTTCGATCCAATCCGCTAAACAGCTTTGCCGAAGTAGTAGATAATACAATACATTCATCTGCCTGATCCTGCCTTAAGCATTACGGACATATGTCTGACTCAATCAACAGCGACATTGAATTCATTCTTTGTTCATGTCGAAGTCAATGATCCCAAATCCAAGTATCATCTTATTTCTAACAATACTTACCCATCTGTCTCAGTGGATTCTAGACTTGGCATTAGAGAAGATTTTAGAAGATTTTCAATAGAATAACATATATTCCAAACCGTCAAAATAGCAATCTAGTGCCATGTTAGATATTGAGGGAAGCAAAGAATACCTCCTGCAACCATCGACACACGCCAAATTATTAATTTCTAATTTGTGTGTGTATGTTCTCTTGGGTCAATAATAGAACCACAACTTTTTTCATCTTTCCACTTTTCCTTGTCCAGAGAGAGCTTTTCCTTTTGAAGCACGCTTCCCGTGTACATAGGGCCAAAAAGCATGCGTATTCAATTTGCATCGTAGCACGATCTGTATGTGATGTGGCACCGTCCATTTGGAATCATTCTTCTTCTTCGATGGCTCTACAGCCCAACTCAAACTTTGGTCTCTACCAGCTTCTTCTTCCAGACGTCTCTCTGCTTCGTAGCTTTTCTTCAGTTTCTTGTATTGAGCAATTTTGCTGCATCCACCTTAACATTGTCTTCCCACCTTAACCGTGGTTTACCAACTGGTCTTTTGCCATCTGGTGGTAGGTACAGGGCTTTTTTGGTATCCTTGAGTCATCCATTCCTTGGACATGACGGGCCTAACGCAAACGCAGGAGCTTGGCATATGTTGAAAGTTTACGTACACATCCATACGTAGCTACTGTAGGTATGATGGTTTTGTGGATTCTTATTTTGGTGTTCTGTGGATGTGTCTGGATTTCATTACTGGCAGTAGTGAGAAGTATGTTCTGTTTGCGGCGTTTATTCTTCTTTATACGTCTATCGTTTCATCGTTGTCTTCGTTCACTGTGGACCCCAGGCAGTTAAATTGGTTTACCCATTCGAAGTTATGTTCCCCCCAGATGATGTTATGGTTTCTTCTTCTTTTTTCTACCCTTAACTGAATTAGAATCTTACCCTTTTCTACATTTATTTGCAGCCTTATATATTTGGCGCCCTCTTCTAGTTCCGTAAATATTTCTCTAAGGTATGACTTGTTAAGCAGGGTTACGTTCACGTCAAGTGCACGTTGAGGCTCTTCTATTGCACAGAAATACAAAGGTTTAAAGTGCACTTTCACGTTGACTTTGGGATGTAAACTGGGCTTTAATTTCCCTGTGTAGCAGCCCTTTGTAAGACGTCAACTATGCATAGACGGACTTTCAGGTATTCTCTTCACAAGCCTGACCTCATCTCCCATTTGTCCAGACAGTAGAAAATGTTCGACTTTTATAGTTCATTATGCAACACCAACAATGGCTTACGAAATTTTGTAGATTTTATATTATTGTTATGCGACGTTCAAGGCTGTTAGTTCCGAAGACATTCTGAATTTTATGATCTTAAAATGACAACTATATGTTTTAACTATGATCGATAATGGTCTAAAAAAGCCGATGACCACCATCGGCGTATTTGTGCCGATAGAGATGATTTAAGAGCAACTATCCACAAGGACTTGGGTGTAGCAATAAATAACAAGTTAAAACCCTTTACAATTACCTGTTTTTGCATGGTATTAACGTGTACACAGCAATAAATAACCTATTGACTTGTTTACCTCTTGCATGACCGCAATTATCACCAGCTGCCAATTTGCTCTTGGCATTAAATCTTCTCAATGTCCATAAACCCTGAACAGACTCTGATAAGTTGCCGTCCGTCCGTCCGCGTTGTCCAAATTGAGAAACACAAAACCCGAGATTGAATTTGTTTCGTAGCTTATACTTTCCGCTAAAGCAGTCATCACGTCATACGTGAACCAGTTACGACCTCAGCTCAGAGAATGTCCATCAAACTTGGAGTTTATGTTCAAGATATATGGCGGGGGTTGGGGGGGGGTATTTGCATAAAACCCTTCAGTGTTGATTCGCAAGAAGGAGGGGGCGGGGGACTTCTCGTGAACCTGCTAATGGGTCCGTTCGCCATTAGGTATTATCTAGAAACTTAACGACGCTTTTCAATCTCGTCACGTTAAGTGTTTCCCTTCATAAAAGTTGCGTTTGTTTCGTTTTGAGATATTCGCGCCAAATGGAAATGGCTTTATGAAAGGTGATTTCGTCCCACACCAATTCGCACTTTGGAAATCGTTTATGGCATCCGTTGAAGGTGAGAATAAATAATTTGCAGTGGATTTCAGCTGGATCGGTTGGCACGTTTGCGGACTAACTGGTGCATGGCTTCATCATATTAAGGATTGTTAGTGGCCACATTAACGGTCACAAAGTACTCCAATAATTCGATGTGTGCTTTCCGAAAGATCTGCAGTTCGTATTGAAGTGTGTGAGTGTGGCAAAAAGCTATGGATCACTCTACACGGGTCGAAAACCGAAGACGCTGTTGTTCCGGTGTGTTTTGGTATGCGCACGGGGTTCCCATGTAAAGTCAAGGGCAACACATGTTGTCGAGGCAGCAAGATCCGAAGTGGATCCGTGGATGGGATATTATGGTGGATCTCTGGAATAGCTATTTACCAGTCTTTGGCACTTACGGCTATCGAAACTGGTTTCTACTTTATAGCTGTCCAATTTGGAGCAGGTTGAGTGCCGCGTGTTCTTCTCACTCCTCCTCTGATATGCTTTGGACCATTTTTAATAACATCTCGGCGAGATCATCTTCACTTTGGTGTGGTACCCACCAAAGGAAACTGGATGCGCTCTCGGTCGACGTCCGTCGTCTTTGTGAATCTTCTTCGATGTTGATGATGATGATGATACTGGAAAAATGGGAACAGGGGCCCTGATCTGTGGTGGAGGCTGCTATGGGGGGAGCTCGCGCACTGGGTGTATTGAAACGGTAAAAGGGGAAGACGTCATATACGTGTGAAATAAATCACTGGAAGTGCTGAAGACCCATTAAAGATGGTCGGCTCTGTTTGTAGGTGCTTTCAATACTGGCCCTTTTCCTTTTGGCCCACGTATATCCGTCCGCTTAGTCTATGTAGTGTATTATTATAGAAGGGGCATCGTTTCTTATATATTCGTCTTTGTCGTTCGTCCGTCGTTGTGGTCGTCGCCCGTCGTCAGTATAGTGGCTCGATTGGGTGCATGCGAGTCCGTCATAAAAATTTCATTCACTTTTGATGTGCTGCACCGTTGAAGTGCGCGCTAAATGCCATCTTGATGCAGGTAGGAGGAAGAGATGCAGGTCGTCGCCAGCGTGGTTACTTCTTTATTTTTGCTCGTTTTTTTTTCGTCTTTTCTATTTTCTTTTCCACATTTTTTTTCTTCTTCCATATATACTTACATATTTATACACGAAGACGACTTAAATAGAAAACCACTTTAAAGGGGTCGAAGATAATGCACTCGAGTTAGGAATAGTTAAGTGAATGACACTCATTTGTATGACTGGAGTGCTCGTAATTAGGAGTTGCGTTTCGGAGCGCAGTCGTCGTCGATTACATTATAAAGATGTGGCTTCAAAAAAAATAATATGGTAGAAACATCAAAAAATGTATGGGATGACTCCATTTCCACTTTAGGAATCGGTCGGTCACGAACTACATTAGCTTAGCTTAAAGGTTCACATGTTAATTGGGCACAGCTGCATTTTGTCAATGGCTGGCTTCGTTTTTCTTCAGGTCAAAAGTACATAATTTTTCGTGTATTTTAAAATAACTCTCGAGAAAGAAAGCATTTCTCTTTCTTTTTTTCATTCTGTTAATCTTAGTTTTACGAAATTGAACCATTTAGTAAGTAGCGGCTAATGCAGTCGTAATTTAATTCGTCATTATGATGAAATCTTATGAAATTATCACATCGGTCTTTGGAGTTGGGGTTTAATTCAAGAAATAAATCTTTCAAGAAAATTATTAGTAGCACATGTTGTGATAGAGATTAGTGGTAAGAGCTTCTTTCTTTTCGATATTCAATGTTTTTAGGCAATTGGAGTGGGTATGTTTTATAGACATCAAAGTTTTTCTGGGTTGTACTTTTCGACTCTGATAGGAAAATGTTTTACATAAATTTTAAGATACTTTTACGAAAGTTTTTATCATTATGCAGATGACTACACACAGAATAGAGGCTTCTCTCATAACTTATGGTTATATCATCACGTGCTGAAGATATGTAAAAGGTTTCACTTTTTAGTTTTTGAGATATGGAACGAATATCTGTTTAATATTTCTAAGGTGTTGGCTGGAATTCTTTTGTCATTTTATTAATCTAGCCCAGTTTCGTAATACAAATAGTTTATTTCGTCATTGGTTGAAGTTCTTAGTGAATATCCATCGTAACATATTGCAAAATGCGTGATTGACATTATCGAAAGATTTGAATATCAGTCTTTGAGTTTTGCATTAAGTTTTAAGAAGTAAAGTTAAGTAACTAAGCCTTTCTAGTGTTCTTTCTTAGGAAATTATCACACCATGTAAAAAGTTATCTTCTCTAAATCACGTAGAAATTAGTCCTGGTTATCGAAACTTGATAACTTTTGGTGGGTTAACATTCAAATTATTTTCAACAGGTATTTTTGTGCCTAAGTGATTAACTAACCTGGATTGGGCATTTCTGTTGTCCAATCTGTAATTTTGTTTGACATTCTCTGTATGCCAGAGCTGAAAATCCTGATACAATACGGCAAGGCGCGCAGTGTGGTGAGAAATTGGGGTGGCAGTGATGTGGTGACTAAGTGGCAAGTATTTTGATCACACGGAATCAAGGGGGCAGCGTGGGTCGATCTGCAGTGGCGGTGGTGTGGTGGACTGGAACCATTTGGTTACCACTAGTTTCGACAAGTTTAATATTGGGTTTGTATTTTGGAGGAAAACATTATAAATGCCGCACTTTTCTTCAATGATTTTTTTATTGTACAGCTTAACGATTTGCACACACCCAAGAGCATCCTCATCATTCGGCGACCACATTTTAATTGAAAAAAATCATGTGGTAAATCGATGCCGCGAAGTAGTGCCTGCCACTTCGATGCGCTTTAAACAACTTTAATGCCATCTCGCGGCAATCCCTCTGCTACCCCACTTGCACTTAATCACCATGCCACGCCACATCACCGCCACTCCACTTTAGTGCGGGCCTTGGCGAAGCTGAGAAAATATTTCACAAAGGCCTTGTAGAGCTACATATACATATAAAAGCATAGAGGTTTATAAAGTGTGAAGAATTTCCTGCGGTAATCCTTGACCCTCGGTTAAAGGTGTTCTTCGATGATGCTCTATGTCGTGGAGTTTGCGAAGTAAACCTTTCAGCTTTCGTAATCAGATAAAAATTTAAAGGATAAATTAGGTTTAAGACGAGTCACGAGTCAGGCGAGTTAAGGCCCTAATACACTCAGCGACGAAGTCCAACATGAAATTCAGTTCCAACAACAAAATATTAAGGGAAGCTTAAAAAAAAATACAGTCACAAAATTAAACTAACCCAATCTCAAAAACCTTCTAACACAGTCAAAATTACCTGTTGTGCACTGCTTGCAGTGCACAACACGGCCGCCGGAGGGGAAATCTTTGCACAAAAAAGGGGTTCGGCTGCATTCGTATGTCTTGTTGGGCTTTACTTTATGAGTGCGTGCCCGAGGTAAATTTGCTGGCGACTTTCAAGAAATCTCTTCTGCGGTGTCGCCGGCTAGAAATTGAAGCCAGTGTTAGATAATTATGAATGTAAATTGAATTAATGTCGCAGTAATGCACTCTACGAACTTGTTCCTGCCATGGGATATGATAAAATATTCCAGCAAAGCCCATATTTACATACAAAAATAATAAAAACCATAAAAAATGAATTTACGCAAAATTTATCAACACTCATGTTGTAAAATACCTGTGCAAGGGATACACCTTTTTTGCGAATCTAGTTCCGGGAAGTTGTTACGGCTAAAAAGACAACGAAAAACAAGGATGTCATAAAACTTAATTATTTCATGAAGGTAGTATTTGCCATTAAAATATTTTCTTGGGTTTTTCATAAAGCCAAGATAATAAACACCGATTGATCACTACCTGACCACCGGGCAAGAATCCCTATATTCTCAAATCAAGGAAATCACCATCAAGCAAGTCATTAAAATTCTTGCCAAACAAACCGATTTTTCCTCAGATTTTATTTTTTCCCGAAAATACGATCACCATCCATGCCTGCAACAAAAAAGGTTTGAAATTTCCCCTGCAAAAGCCGAAGCAGAAGCTCTCACTTATACAAACGCATCTCGTGTAAGATTACGCAAATGCTTTATACAGAATACAACTAGCGCAGAGATTTGCTTGGAGCGGAAATTTGATGTATTAAAACTGAAGAATTTTAGGGAATTTTCGTTCTTAAATTTTGTGGACAATTTTTAAAACATAATTTACTCATGAAAGAAGGCTAAAATTCAAAAATTTTCCACCATGAATAGCTAGATAATCGATTTAAGTTTATCGTACATTAAAAAAAATTTAAAATTTTTCCACCTAAATAGGAGTATTTTCCGGGCGCAGGTACGGAACTTTGAACCATTATAACTAATATACTAATAAAAAATATTAAAATTTTCCACCATGAATAGCTAGATTTATGTTTTCTTAAAAATACCTAATTTAAATTATTTCATTTGGTTGGATAGTTTTCTTAATATTCGCGGGCGCGCGATACCCTATAATTGCTCGATTGAGTGTATTAGGCCCTTAAGTGAAAGAGAAAGCGATTGAACTTGACTTGGCGCTCTTTTATCTAGGAAGACTTTGGAAATACACTGACTACTAGAGGTGAGATATTCTTATATCTTGAATGTGGCCAATATGAAAAGAAGAGTTGTATTTGTACTGGTTGAGATGAATCAAGCGGCCTAGTCCTGTTTTGAAGGAATGTCGTCTTATACATCTTTATATTGGCTCGTTTGGCCCGATGAAGGAACAGATGATTCCATCACCCGTTCAACATACCTAAGTTGCATTGAGATGCAGGATATGTATAGATTACAGTCTAACCACGAGAAGGAGGGAAATCGTGTTCTGTTCTATCGCCTAGCCCAGTGGTCAGAAAACTCATTACTAAAAAGAGCCAAATATCAACAGAACAATGATTGAAATTTATTTTGAGAGCCAAATTTTTACAACATTAACTAGAAAGCTTATTACCTTAAATTAGGTACTCCTAAGCTGGCTAAAAACGTTTTCAATCTAATTGAGGTATGCTCACTGAGGCCGACCCCTTCCAACTGTCCCATTCGAACTTGTTTTGTATACTTGTTTTGTCTATTTCTTTTCGTTCATTCTCTGTATAGGTCCGAACAATCTTAACATACATTTCTCAATTCACGAAACTACATCTTCATTCACTACACAACGCTTCACATTTGCAAAACATTACTACAAGCAGCAAAAGCGGTGCCGTCGGCAACGAGTATCTGTAGTCTAAGTCGCGACTTTTAAGCCAAGGTGTAAAGGTACCGGGCTGTAGGCTGAATGGCCAACCAGTGGCTGTAAACAGGCTGGTCGCAAAAAGGTCCCCGCTAAGGATTGGGCAAGGTCGGTGTGTACAAGTGTGAGCAATGAGCGAAGTAGTGAAGGACCACCTTCTAGTGGCACTAACCGAAGATAATTCTAGAACGGGCTGATTCCCGGTCCTTTTTTGGGCCGATATCGAGACCAAAATATCAGAGATGGCCATGGAGTTCGGGATGTGGCAAATTGCTTAAGTATCTTTGGCACCCAATTCATCACGGGGCGCCTACAAGTCTTCATCAACAGATGCCTGCGTCGTATCCTAAAAATCCGCTGGCAAGATAGAATTTCAAACGAAGAGCTATGGCGCCGTGCCGGCCAAGAAAGGATAGACCAAAGACCAAATCAGGCGAAGGTAATGGAATTGGGTTGGCCACACCTTGCGACGCGAAAACGAAAATTTAGCCAAACAGGCCCTTGACTGGAATCCGCAAGGATCCCATCGAGTAGGAAGACCTGTCCTAAACCAACGTGAAGGAGAACCCTACTAACAGAAGTCGCAACAACTGGGAGATTCTGGTCGGAGCTGAGATCTGTCTCGCAAAACAGAGTCCGCTATAGGGCAACTGTTTCCGCCCTATAACCCATGAGGGATTAGATCTTCGGCACCACAACAGGGACATCTCTATGGACAACTAAAAGGTGCACAAGACCCAGGATCCCCAGCGAAATAGTATAACCCTGGTACTGTTAGTCAACGTGAAGTATCTAGAGGGCTCGAAAGAGATGACTATACACTCGATTTTGGACTAAGGCAGCCATGGGTAAAGGTTTTCCAAACGGCTTCATCTAACAAAAAGGGCGACTCCAATGAAGAGTGACCCGAGTAAAAATAAAAAATGGGCTTACAGAGGGCGAATGACGGCCGCTTACTTAACGAAAAACAATAAGATCAAGCAATAGAGTTTTGTACTATCATTTTTTATGCATTAATCATATTATGATTTTTATTTTAATAAAAAATGAGATTATATAAAAGATGAGATTATTTTGCCAAATCAAGAAAAAAACTAATAAAATTCTATTAACTGAATTGACTACTAACAAAAGAATATATTCGAAACATTTCCACATATAATCACTTAAATCGACATATTTTGGACAAACATCTAGATAAATCCTGCCAGTATTCAAATGTTATTATAATTTTTTCAACATTAAATATATGGCATCCATCCAATTTCTCGATATTATTCCCAGCAATTTTCAATCAACAAAGTGCTTATTATTGTGTATTATATATGAATTACAGCAAATGCTCCAACGATGATAGTTAATCTCCATAATCGATTCGGATACTTTTTCGGTTAAATAAATATGCACGTTGGTGAATTAATTTCACATTAATTTTCATATATGTATGTATGTATTTTTTTCCTCTTGATATAATATTTATTGGCATATTCAGAAAGTATAATTTTTTTTTTTTTAAATATTGTAATCAGTTGCCTTTTGGAGTGCATTTTAACATGTTGACAAGTTAATCAAAAATATATACATATACATATATTATAGAGTAAGTTGTGCGTAATGGGTTGTTACCGTATACGGTTCATTTTTATATATTTTTTTATATGTAAATCGTTTATATTAAAACTTCGCCATTAGTGATTAAAATGATATTCTGAATTAAAAGTGGACTTATTTTTTAAAGAACTGATTTAAGGGAATATTTAATATCAATAAAAGCACCTGAGATTGAATTTATAGTTCAGAGGTAAAAAAAAAATGTTTGTCTTGTTTTCATGTTTATTATTCACCCCAAAAAAATGTGTATATTCATTTTATTGAGCTGCGACCGAAGGCCCAATTAGCGCTGACGATAATTTTAAAAGGTTAATAAGAGATGGAGATCGATTCAAACTCGGCCAACTTCGTAGGTATTACAACCTTGCCCAGGATGAAAAAATAAATATTTAAATTTTTATTTATCAAAATGCGGTTTGTCAAAAATGCGCTGGAATAATTAAAAAATTAATGATTGGACAACGATTGGGCAGGAAAGAATGTAGCATATCCTTCAAGCTAAGCTTACTACTAGAACTGGTCACGAACTGGTAATACAAAGGGTGACACCTGAGCTTAGAATATCACATAAAATAAAAATATAAAGCCATGAACCCAGAACTAGAAATACAATAGGGACATATAAAAGAAACATAAAAAGAAGGTTCGCAAACATAGTGCAGAAAGTAAAGAAAATGAAGTACTAACTGGTTTTACTTAGTACCGCTAGAATGAGCTGCAGATAAATTCGGACTAGCAATTAGCACAACAGCAGAAATAAAAACGAGAATGCCGCTTGGGAATATACATGAGTAAGCTTCTCTTAACAAGAAACATATCAAGGAACACTAAAGTTAAGCTATACATAAACCTTACAAGACCAATACTACTTCTCTATGAATCCGGAACTTGGACATTAAGAAGTAAGTACAAATTATGGATCGAATGGAATCACAGTTTGAAGGAGAAGATAAAGCTATGAAGTGTATCAGTTTTATAAACATCTCAACATTATAAAATTATAAAAATGAATTCGATGGTAAGACATGTTGAACGTAGCGCTGGTGGCAATACAGCAAAATTATTATGAGCAAAAGACTAAATGGATACAGAGAGATGGGAAGCCCAAAAAATTTATACAAATGGTGTACAAGAAGATCTACTAGTCGTAGGTATAAGAAATTAGACTAGGGGCGGCATTTCTGGAGGATGGTGCTCTAGGAAGCCAAGGCTAATAACAGGCTGTCGCACGTCTTTTTTTCTAGACTAAGAAGGGAAGGCTCAAGGAAAGTCAACCAATGTTTAAATGTTTATGAGTGATAGCTTAGAGAATTTATGAGTATAGACTTTGCTTTAACCAAAAAGAAGACCATCTTAAAATCCTAGAAAGCAAAAAAAATTTGTTGTCTGTAAAGATGGTTTACGGACGATAGTTTAACGTGACAACGCCATGAGACCGTGGTAGCTGTCTGAAATCTCCGCATAATATCACGTGGATGCCTCCGAATGGTTTGTCATAAAAGCCGGTAATCTGCTGCAGTCGGTAGTTGATTTTTTGAAGAATGGCTGAACTTAACATGCTGATTTCGTCGACGAAAACAGCTTTGACGCCAACGAACATGTTTCTGTAGGCTTGCAAATTTTCTGTGGATAAGAGTTTTGTCACGTGAGAAGTTGTGAGACGAAACGCTGAATGCACTGTAGTGCCACCAAGAGGTACAGCGGCTTTACCTGTGCTTGCACAGGCAATGTAGGCGTTGTTCATCGAGTTGTGCTCCTGAGTGTATCGGTTGTACGTTTCCATAAGGCACTTTAATGTGTAAGTTTTTCCACAGCCCGCCGGACCGGTGAAGAAAATTTGTAGCGCTTCCAAAATGCCATCTCCACAACCATGTAATCGGTGAATGACTTCAAGGATGATCTCTGATCTCCCGTTGTTCCGGATTGGTGGTTCGAAGAAACTCGCAATACTGCTGCTTTGACATCACATAGCTGCGCTTTTTCACAATCGAGAATCCACAACAAATATTATTGTTGACAATTTTTGACAATTTTAATCAAATTTTTAAGATTACTACAATCAAATTTTTATTAAAATTACTACGGGACTTACGGGACTAACGGGACATAACGGGACAATGAGTCATCATTTTTCGTGCATGCAGCCGGCGTTCATCGTTTTAATAGACGTTGTCACGTCAAAAAATTGAGGTATTGCTGGACGAAGATCAACATCAAACGTTTAACGATTTAGTAGGGGCATTATATGTAAGTGACGAAAACATCAGACAAAATTCACCAGAAAGACGTTACTATTTAATATATGAATTACTGCTTCATCTTCAAAAGAGGAGGGTTTATGATACTCCCAAGCGTAAGAAATCGTGATACAAGTCTAAGCACTTCACATAAACAATAACCCAGAATATCGATGAAAATGATCTGATTTTGATGGTATCAAAAGGCTATTGCTGAGTTGCTAAAACCTGGCGACAGCAATAATAATATAGAATATTTTAGAAGACAAGACATGTTTTCTCGTCTACTTGATCAAGGAAAAGAAAGGCAGAGCTGCTCAGATTGGATACCCTAAACCACCTTCTAACTTGCATTTAATTCAGTGGATGTAGAATAACATTTTGGCCCAAGTGCAAGAACTGTTAGAACAACTTCTCGAACTTATACGAGGTACGGATTCAGGAAAGACATACATATGTCCAATTCATAAAAAGAGAGACCTTTTTTGCAGGAAAAATGCTAGAGGAATCGGCTACAATATTTTTACATTTATCCTTAGAACAAATTATTACCGTTCGTAGAAAGGATCATAGGCAAATATCAAGCAGGCTTCAGGAAGGATCGCTCGACCACTGACAAGTGTTCTGAGACAAATCTTAGAAAAAATTTGGAGGAAGAACGTAAATATATTCCAAATAATCGCGGACGCAAGCTTACGACTCTTTACACATAAAAAACTCATAGGAAAACTCGATTGGGTCTAATAATACCCCCTAAGCTGACAAGATTAATAAAATGCACAGTAGGAAATATATCTTGCAAGTGAAATTACAAAACTCACTCACGAATCATTTTAGATGATAGACCAGTAGATAGACCTAGAAGGGAGAAGAACGCAGTAATAACAGACGCAGGTGAAATGTTAGGAAAGCTTAACTGGAAACAACCCGCTAAAAATCGAAAAGCAGAAATGCTTTAGAGGATGCCAAGGCTCGATATGGGCTGGAGGGAGGATGTAAATTAACGTGAAGTCGAGCTACCTTATTTCAGTCAGTATTTCCCAACTCATACCACGCCCTTGAGTTCTCAAACATATGTTTCAAGGCCATCTGCTAGATTAACCCCAGGCTTTTCCTAATCTCTCTAACTATATTGTCCTATCCTTCTAAACTGTTCTTATTAAGCACTAGGCATTGCACATCGATCTGACCGACAAGTTAAACTTTTTGACATATAAAATGCTGAAGTTAAACCTATCCATTAAATATTAAATATTAAGTGGTAAGGTTCGCCTTCAAAATATACTGTAGAACAATTTCTGTTAGTTCTAGCATATTACCTTCAACAGGGTGTCAACTTTCATAAGAATTGCTATAGACAATCTATCTATCTATCTATCGGTTTTATTATTATACTATTTCTTTTACCCCGCGTGATGGGAGAGTAGTGCTACACGGGCTGCACGGACTTTGGTTTTAGGTATTTGTTTATTGGTTTCACATGCAGACGGGGGGGTTTAATCAGATAATTGAGGAAATGTGTTATTTGTCGTTGGCCTATTGTGGAAATATGATCCAGTGCTAAAAAACTTATCCTAGAAATTTATTTGTTAAGTATCACGTGTACAAAAAGGAAACGAGTAGACTCTCACTCACAGTATACTCCAGACATATTATATGTTGATCAAAGGAGTTACGTGATCAGATATGTCTATATTGAAGGCGAGGTGTGAATGAATCATTTCTAGGTTTCTTTCCTATACCCGGAAATACTGCAATGATAACTTGGAGATATTTCTATGTCAGGCTCAAAGTTATGATGACAATGCAAACATAGCAGGAATTCATGCTAGTGTAGTTGTAAAATTCAGATAATCCACTTCTAAAGCGTTGTTTATGCCTTGTTTGAAGTAACACTAGCACAGACAAGATCGAGGGCTCATGACGATACTGTTAAACGATTGAAGAATAATTTCGAGAAACCTATAACGAGGCTCGAAGAGATGTCTGATCCCAAGCAAGAACAGAGAAAATATCGATACCAAAGGAACAGTATTCACACACTTACAGATTTTGTTTGGCCTTAGTTTTTGGTGATATAGCCCAAAATCTGACAAAAATATATGAATAATTTTCTGGATAAGACATTATTTTGGAGATTTTACGACTGCAGCGTCACTTGGAAGCCAGTAGCATATTATCAGAAGTGATTCTCCAGTGAAATACCTTGGATCTTCTGATATTCATTGTAAAATGGGGATATTGTGAGTCTTCTTAACTATTTGAATTTCCGTGGCTACACGTCAAAGAAGCTTTTATAATAAGAGTTAATAAAATCGTCCTCAAGATGTACAGTGGCCAAAACAAAAAATATGATACGATCACTTGCATTAAAGTTAAGAAGGATCATAGAAAAGGTTGATCATTTTCGAAATAATCAAGTATGCAGCTATTGTTTACTTTCGTGAACTTCTCATATTATCTGCTTTGGGTAGTATTAATTTCATGACGAATCTTTAAGAGGGTTTTGTTACACTAAAGAAAGCCTGGCACCGTCTGTAAATGTCAAAGATCATATGGAACTTTTTTACAGAACATTTTATACACTATTTCGCAGAAAATTCATTTCTTTATCAAATTCGTTCCAAACTCCTATAAAACACCTGTAATAAGAATTCACACACAACAAGAAAAAGACACAAAATTTATTTTAAATTTCTTATTAAATTGTTTTATTTTGAATTTTTCATTTTAATATATTCTTGCCTCCTATACACATTTAAATTTTCCATCATGTATAATTGTTTCTTGTTTTTTATTTTTTTTTTTATTTATCACTTAAATGACGTTTTTATCCTATTTACAACAAAACAGAAAAAAAAATACATAGTTGAAAATATTTCAAAGATTTTCCATTTTTTATTATTTTTTATTACTTTTTAATTTTCTATCTACCTTAAACACGAAAAAATAAATACAAATTGACATTTAAAAAAAAATAATAATTAAGAAGACATAAAAATTTTTAACATTTTCCTTTTTCTTTTTTCAAAAAATTTAAAAAAAGCCTAAATAACGATTTTTAATAATTTTTGATTTTTTGTTTGTTTCTAATACTCTCAATAAAACGCATAAAAAATTCCAAAAAATTACATACAATAAAAAAATTTACAGAATCCTCCAATAAAGGGGTGTGTTTGTACAACAGAATTATTCTCTTAACGGTCGTAACGCTATCAGTCACATTGTTTTTTTTTATTTTGCTTAAGAACAGTTACTTAGTATATATTTAGAGAGAGATAGAGAGGTGGAAAAGTTATTGGGGTAAGGGTAAGGGGATGGGGTGATTTTATTTACAATATGGCGGATGTAGGGGAATTGGGGGGTGGGGGAGCTAAAAATATTGAGTTAATAATTATTCAGACATTGACTTACGCTATATAATTACAACGGAAATAGTTAAATACAGTTTATAATATCACATTGACTTGTTTTTTTTTTTGTTCCACTTTAGTTTACTTATTAAAGTCCTTAAACACACACTAATACAGTAAAATATATCTAGATAGGTCCTGGCAGTGCTTTTTTTGTTTCGTTTTACACAAGGAAAGCTTCACCCCTGCTGGTTGTGTTGCTGCCGCCGCCCGTGGCGCTGTTGTTGTTATTATTGTTGCTGTTGGTGGCGCTGTTTGCCGAATTTGACGTCTGCGCCTGCGGCTGTGCAGTTCGATGATGCGCATGTGCAGCAGCGGCATTTAGTGCTCGCCAACTTGACGGATGGCCAGTTTGGGGTTGCTGGGAGTGCTGCGCAGCAGAATGTAGCTTTGGCTGTAGCTGTTGCAGCTGGTGCTGCTGTGTTAGTGCGCACGAAGCGCCACTTGGCATCATTGACAAATTCTCCTGCTCGTAGGCGCTATACTCGGATTCTATGCTCGAGTAAATATGCTCTGATGGCGGCCGCAGGGGGATATCATTGAGGACATGACGTGTGGGGCGTGGACTTGGCGTTGCTGTTGTTGCAGATGAGTAATTCGTATCATCGCCCTCCTGATAGTAGGCTGGAGGAGGCGGCGCTTGTCTGAAAATAACACCTGGACTAACTGGCTGCTTGAAACGCTCATGATGATCAAGTGTATAGTTATTGCCACGTGGGGATAGCTCGATGGGGATTGCGTAGCGTAGCTTCTCCCAGAAGTATCGGTCGCATGTCAAGATCCTGTTCGATGGTACCGTCTTCAAATATGGAAGCAGTTCAGCAACTTCTTCTGCTTCCGTACTGGCATCCGTTTCTTCGAGGATAACCAGTTTACTGGACAACCCCCGTAGGGACTCGTGGAATGCACTTCGGAATTCGCCGCGTATCCATTCGGTTTGCAGCAGATTTCTCGTCAACACTAAAATGATCTTGCGCGATGCTCGCGATGCTTCCAGCACTTGTAGGTGGGACGCGTCGGGCGGCAGATCGCGATGCTGGATACATAAACGAAACGGTGGTCGACCGTGCTCTAATTCGGCGGCGATACTGCGACATACGAATTCATAGTCTTTGGATGAATGCAGCAGAATTGCATCGTATAATTTCCCGGCATCTTCGAAACGAGATTCGCACACACGAACACCGTAGTGGGCGAATAGCCACATTCGGACCGATTCACGGAATATAAACACAACAATTAAAATCACAATTAGGAAGATTAGCACTAGAACAGCTGCTAGTAGAGGAATGTATCCACCTCCGGCGTCTTGGTTTTGATTTGAAACGTTTGTTCCATCGAACGATTCACTGCAGTCTGACGAGGCGTTTAGGTCCAGCTCACGTTTAATTGCGCCATCTACACAGTAGATATCCTGTGAGTCCTGGATTATTAATGCATTATCAGAAACGAACTGGGTGAACTCCTGCAAGAATTTACATCGGCACGACCATGCATTCCGTCCTATCGATAAGGATTCTAAACTGTTGCGGAACTGCAGGCTTGCAAGCTGCGCCATTGGAACTGTAATCAACCGGTTGTTGTCGATTCGAAGCACTTTCAAGGATCTTAAAGGTGTCAGCGTGTTATTCCCAATATGCGTCAACAGGTTGTTGTGCAGGTACAGCTCTGTCAATGACGACAAATGCGCAAATTCATGTCCTTCTAGGGTTTGCAACTTGTTGTTTTCCAGATGTAACGCCTGCAATTGGTTCAATCCAGCAAAGGTGTGGTTCTGAATCGATATTATGTTGCTCGAGTTCAAAAATAATTGTCGAAGATTTTTTCGTCCCATAAGGGCTTGTGGATGAAGTACCGGGAAATTATTACCATCCAAATACAAATCACTAACATCCATTGGCAGTTTCAATGGCAAATTTTTGGTGTTCTGTTTTCCACAATCAACAATATTCGTCGACCATGTATGATCATTATAACAGCTGCAATTGTTCGGACATGTCATTTCACAATCGCATGCATCAAAGTCACAACAATGGCACAGGGCAAAGCAGTGTCTTTCGTACTTGCACAGGAAGTCTCTACTGGTAAGGCTTGCTAGTGGACGGATTGGAGCACTTCTACTATGCGGCATTAGACACTCGATATTTGCAAAATCCATAACTTTCGGATGTTGTCTAGTTGTCAAATTGTTAATCCTCTGTAGCCATTCCATGGAGCAGTCGCACTCGAACGGATTACCACCAAGATAAAATTCTGGCGCAGGTTTTTCGGTTGGAACTGGAGCAACACGTAGCGTATGCAGCTGGAGCTTCGACAGCATATTTGCATATAGATCAACTCTTGCTAAGCTGGTTTTATCGACAAAAGTATTTGGATTGATGACACTTATTAAATTATTATTAATGAACAAAAGTTCAATTGAATTCGGCACAGACATTGGTCCAATTTCTGTGATTTTATTGTGACTAGCATCGAGAGTTTTTACTCGGATCTCTTCCTGTAGCTTGTAGTAATTGCCCAGAGCTTCGATATAATTTCCGTGTATATCGAGCCATTTTAAATTGCTTGGGATAAAGGCATAGTCGAACCATACTAAATGATTTTCAGATAAGTTCAGCCACAAAAGCGAGGCGATTTTAGCAAAAACACCGTTTATGTCTGTTAAGAAGTTTCTATCCAACCGAATAGCCTCAATTTCTGTGTTTCTATCGAATGCGCCCAGTTCAATCATTTGTATTCTATTTTTGGCTATGTTTAAAACACTTAGTCTAGGCAAATCCCAGAACATGCCTCGTGTGATGTTTCCAATTCTGTTATCAATTAGTCGTAGTCCAGTCAGCTGATTGAGATTTTTGAATGATCCATTTTGAAACCCGGAGATTTGATTCTCACCTAGATCCAAGGTCTTCAGCATGCCAAGATCTTGAATAGCTTCCGGTACATCGGTCAGCTGATTTGAGCTTAAGTCCAATTCTTTTAGTCCAGAACAATTACGGAACGTTAAGCTTTCGACGATATTGATAAGATTATTGTTCAAAGTCAGCTTCGACAGAACGTACAATCCGCTGAACAATTTATTATCCAAGGTGTGCAGCCTATTCTCAGCCAGATTCAGTGTATGCAGGTTGTACAGCGGCAGAAATGCCCCGTCCTCAATATGACCAATTGAGTTGTTGCGCAAGTCGAGAATCTGAAGAAAATACAAATCCTTGAAAGTTTTGGCGCCAATTCTGGTTAAGGCATTGTTGGCGATGTTCAGCACGATAAGCCGGATCAGGCCGGAAAACGTTGAGTTATCGATATGGTGGCTGGTTAATTGATTTCCGCTCAAATCGACAACTAGAAGCTGCTCCAGCCGATGGAATAATCCCCGCGGAAGGTCGTACAGCTCATTATACTGCAGGTGAATCTCGCGCAATTCTTTGTTGCTAGCAAAGGACTCGGCCGGCAGAGTTTCCAGGTGGTTGAAGCTGAGATTTAAGATTCGCAACGAATTCAATCCAGACAAAGCCTCGGCAGATAGCTGTGTAATGTTGTTGTGCTGTAGATTCAAGTGCTGCAACCGTCGCAATCTGGATACACCCCAGTTATCTGGAATTGATCGGAGTTCATTGAAACTCACATCCAACACCTGCAGTTCAGAGCCTCCGCCACCGTTGCATGGCTTATCAGAAAATCCCAAATTATCCGCGGACCGAATTCGATTATAAGTTAAGTTCAAAATTTGCAAGTTATTCAGCGGACACCACACACCTTCCGGCAATTGCCGCAAGTTATTATCACTTAAATCCAACACTTGTAGCTCTCGCATTGAGTTCATTGACCCGGCGTAAATCTCTAAGCTCTTTCCGGGTCCCCAAATCCCATTTCGCGTGTTAATCTCCAACCGTTTAACCGATGTCAGGCCCTCGAAGGCGTTCGGCGGCAGCTTTAGCAGCTTACACGACTCAATCCGAAGTTCGTTCAACTTCTGCAGCCGACTAAAGCTGCTTGCCGGCAAGTCACTGGCAAACAATAAACTTTCACTACACTGTATCTCCAATTTGTCAGAAGTCTCGGCCACTTGTAAATCCAGGCCTTGTGACTCGAGTATCCTTAGGTGGCACTTAACACTGGCGCGGTTATATTCCCACGAGCATTGCCCATCGACCGGGGCGACATCGTGCAACAGGCCCACGATGCTCAACACGACAAGTTTGAGCGCAAACATCTTTCACAGATCCAAACGAAATTCGAACAAAAAATAAAAAAAAATTCACTTCGAAACCGAAACGAAAAATCTCCTTAAAAACTAGCGAACGGCTCCTTGCGGCGGGTACTACCAATTCGCCATCACGTAACCCGTTAATGTTCGCAAACGTCTTTCAGTCGAAGCAAAATAAAACTAAAAACTTCGCCGCTTTCGCCTTGAAAACAATTCTTGCGTCCAGATGACAATTCACGATGCGGAGGAGTGAAGACTGTTTAACATGTTCACCGCACGACGAACAAACTCTAACTGACTACTCGCTGCGGTGCTCTCGAACCCATCGACCATCGAACCACCACCGACACCGACATGCATTGACCGGCGGAGAAGCGAGCTGCTCGTTTGCATGTGTGACGATGGTATCGGCGGGACCTTCGGTGCCTCTCCGTGCATCCTGCCGACGACGATGCACAATGCACTCGCCCTGTGTGCATCCCTGAGACCCTATCCCCACTTCGTTCAATTGTCATCGACTTCTTTGATGCACCCATATGTCGAGCACAGCGCTGCACACATGCACATCGGAGATATTCTCCGTGTGATGCACTTGGACCTGCATGCATGCATAGCGAGGATGTTTATTAGAGATAACACTCTCTCCCCCCACCCCGCACAATGCACTCTCCATGATTGTTTTGGTGGGAACGGGCATGAGAACACTGTGCTCGAGGTGCATTGAATTAACACAAGCATACGCGTGTACGTGCATGTAAATTACTCTTTAAGGCACCGATTCCCCCCACCTGGGGCTTCCCCTCCGATCTTTAGTGTGCTCTACTAGGGTTCATTCTCGCGTGGAATTTTGTTGCTTTGTTTTCGTTCGTTTTTTGCGGGTCCGGAGAGATCTGATCTTGGCGGGAGAGTGGAGGTTCAAAAGATCGCCGATTTAACCCTCAAGAGATGGCAGCACATGGACTGTTTTGAGATTTTATTACTTTTGGGATTTATGGAAACGGATTTGGATTCTTTGAATATTGACGAAATTTTTTTATGAAATAGAATATTGTGAAATTAAAATTTGTTCAAGGTTGTCCAAGAGTTGAATGAGATCAAAGCTCCATATTGGTGATCTTTTTTGGGTTGATTTTGGTGATAGATTTTGGGATGATTTTCGAGCATGAATTAGGGGATGGATTTTCTATCAGTCGGTTTGAAATTTTAATTAGTGTTTTGTGTGTTCTTTGGTCTCATATTTAGTATAGGTGAATTGTTATCTTTAGGAGTCGAAGTTGGGGGAGTATGTAAGAAGAGGTAGGACAGTCAATGAAAAGATGTTGTGCTGTCAGAGTTTGAATGAATCAGTGGGGCAAAAAGTTTAGGGGCTCTCGACAAAATGTTAATTTTAACGGTGAGGATAATTCAAGCTCTAAGTTAGTATACAGAGCCCCTAACGTCTTGTGGAGATTATGATTATGCGATTATGGGGACTGTGATCGCGCTTTCCAGTGTGAAGTTAAAAAGCTGCTGCTTGGGCTCCATTTTTTACTTTGATGATAATGACTTCCTCTTCATCCCTACAAAAATGTGTAATTATTATATTTTTAGAGATTTTCTGAAATTCTTAATTTTTAAAGCAAAGTGTGAACTACGTAAGGAAAATACTTGCAGAATTCTTTGTATTTTGACATTTTACGTAAAAAAATGTGAAAATTATGGATTTTAGACTACTATTTGCAGTATACGAAGAAGCATGGCACGATTGCTTTCATTATAATAATTATGATGTGAAACCGGAGTATCGCGCTCTGTACGATCGATAGGCCGAGAAAGTAGATAACATTTTAGTAAATAAATAAACTAAACATGTATTCTATTATAGTATTATTAGATACGTAAGTCGACATTCATTATCACGGAAAAGATCACGAGAAACGCCTAGAATTTGAACCAGCTCACACGGCCTGGCAGCAACAGTGGATCCAAGTTATCTTTTCAGATAAAAAACGGTGTTGCCATGATGGAACGGATAGATACCGATATTATTTTCATGATTTACGGAAGGAAGGGAGGTTTTTCACTCGACATCGCCGAGGGGTAGGAATAATAATGATGTAGGAAGCCATTTCAGTTATAAGTTGAAGTTAAATTCAGTGAAGGAGCCCAGATTTTAGACAGGCCGGCCTAAGTGTTTCAGCGAATTTTCCATCAGGCTGTTGCTTCAGTAGCTCTCATTAAGCAAAACCATGATCCTAACCTTCTCCGATCAGTTCCGTGATGCTATGTTAGGATGTGGTGTACGGTCACCAAGCCAACCAATGCGCTGCCATTATTGCTATTGCATTCGAACAATTATCCGGCCGGAGATGCAAGACGACACATAAATAAACTGCACAAGCCTGACCAAAACAAACGTGGACCTTCAGAGTTTGGTATGTTTCTTCATCATGGATGTTTCAATTCGACACTTTTCATCGTTCTGGAATCGGACGGTGAAAAGTGTCGAAGCACTACCTGGTCTGGAACTTTTCATTGGTCCCTGATTACCCAAGACATAGCTAACTCACTCCATTGAGAATACTCATCTCACCAACGGGAGCTTTGCTGACTCATCCGGGATCCGGTCTGGGAGCTTCTCGCAACTGCACTCTCCACCGGTACCGATTTCAAGCGATGTTATCCAGTTTGGTATCCTTATATTATGGATGTTCTGGTCTACGACATCCTTCCAGCGGAGGTTGATAGTGATGAGCAAAAATGGTCTTGCTCTTGCAGTCTTGTCTTGTTCTTGCAAATTTTGCAAGAGCAAGAAAAAGAACAAGACTTAGTTATGCTTGCAAGAACAAGAACAAGACAGACTGAACAAGAACAAGACTAGATTAGTCTCGTCTCGTACTTGGTTTGGCCATCACTAGGTTGGGATAGGTCTTATCGTAGAGAACTTTGCGAGCAGGTTTATCTTCACTTGTACGAGCTAGATGACCTCTCTACCGAACTTTATTTTATTCATAACATATATTTTGCCATGACGCTCGTAGATTTCGTCATTGCAAAGTCTCCGGAAACGTCCTTCCTCACATACGGGGCCAACAATCCTCCGAAGTATTTTCCTCTCGAACAATCCTCCTCTCCTCTCTCGTGCTCTTAGCTAAGCACTCATGTTTCAGATGCAAAGGTGAGTACCAGTAACACTATCGTCTTGTATAGTAAAAGTTTAGACGTTAAGGTTACATGCTTGGATTTTAAGAGCCTTGACAGACGACTATAGTAGGCCGTGCGCGTATTTCTGGTTCCGTGCTTGGTTTTACCATACAGGGTTCCGGATACCTTTACTTGGCCTGTCTTATTGGTCAAGTTCAACTTACATAGTCTTGTCAGTTTATTAATATTCGTAATAAACAAGTGTTTTTCTACTGTAATAAACATTTCGCAGTCTTTTATATCTTTCCAACAGCTCAACCTAGACCAAACATAGAATTCCATCAATTTGTCAAATAACATTCGATAATATACCCATTTTCTGAGAATCCTTTCTATAAAGTTTCATTATTCCGCATCACTTAAACAACATCCAAATATTCGTTTAACCAGAATCAACTTTACTAAGCTTGTAAAAACACCCACCAATTTTCCTTCAACAAGGTTTCAATGCAACAAATTCTTGGGAATTTTTCGCGTCCAGGTGTTGCAAATTTATCGAAGAGCCATGAGGAATGATAAACAATCACAAGGAAAATAAATTCGCTTTTTTCACAGCTGTAAGACAATAGTTCGTGATAAACAATAAATAAAAGTTATTCGTTCGCGGACATAAACAATCAAAGGCTGCAGCGCAGTGCAATTCGATCCCATTCAAGCCGTCGAAGTTTGATTTTGTTTTTGTTTTTGATTAGTTTTCATTTTGTCCACGTGGGTGGAATGCAGGTTAAGTCGTTATCGTGGTATGTTATATTTTTGCTGCCGATGTTTGAGATTAAATGTGCATTTTTACAATTCGATGTTTATTGTTTGAAGATTGATACTTTGTAGTACGAAATTATTTTTGGCAAACAATTTTTGGAGATTGTATTTTTTTTTAAATTAAATTTACAAAAAAAATCAGATAGTAAGAGCCGGGAACTGCTCTAAGGAGAAAAGAAAAGAAAAATTAAATAATTGCTTAAGTGGGAGAAGTGAAAGTCGAAGGACCATCCAGCTGCGAGGAATCGAACCGCGGGCCTATGGGATCATAGAAAGTCGAATGTTGACGCATTAGAATTGAAGAAGCATTGAGATTTAGAAGGGTTAAGTTTCAGTGAATTTAAGGGGAACCAATGAGTTATGCTATGCAAATCTTTTGATAATTTATTTGCGCACTGCTCAAATTGATTCCTAGTATAGAGTGTATATCATCAGAATACATATGTAGGGTAGGTATGTAAGCATACTTTACTACTAAACAGTAGAGGGCCTAGGATGGATCCTTGGGGAACCCCAGAAAAAAGCGTGGCGGGTAAGGAAATTAAATGGGAAATCTTCACCTGTTGTGAACGAACTGCTAAAAAGATATACATGAACGTAAGGGCAGAAGAAGAAAACTGAAATTGTGTACAGAATTTTCGTAGAAGAACGGAGTGATTGACGTTATCGAAACCTTTGGAGAAGTATTGCAAGAGTAGAGAATATATTTTAAGAAACGATGATCTAGATACTCCATTTCGGCGATAAGTGACTTGATTTCCGGGCAGAATCACGGTTTAGATTTTTCATTCAGGCATTTAGTACGCAGGAGAGCAAATTCATCATACAACTGAGAGAATCATACTAGGTTCGCAACAAAAGAAGAGATCAAGAAGAGTAAGTTTGCAAGATATTCTTTTGAACAAGAATTTGTTGCAAGAAGATTATACGTGTGACAACGAAACTCTACACCTTTACAAACAGAAAGTCATTTTGGTTTTGGCACCTTTGGATCAGATTCATGCAAAATCGTACATTTATATCTGGTTACTTAAACTCTTGTCTGACACAGTCAGCGGCGTTAAAGGTTTGCCTACAAAGTGCAACATTGACTTGTCCTACTGCAGCCATAGAAGCTCCCACTGTGTAACTCTCTTCGATGTAGGATATGTAGGAGGACGAGGAGGAACAATTTTACCTCATAAATCGAGACGAACCATCTGGTCTAACATACTTGAGGTCAAGCTGAATCACGACAAACCATTTGTGGTAGATATCGGTAGACAGAAGGTTGTAAGACTACGAGATGACCAGCTTCGGGATTTATGGAGTTGGTTTACCTGTGTATAAATACCCGATTCTTACTTAGCCTGGGTTTATCTAACCCGGTTTCACTCAGTACAATATCATATACAATGTCATAAATTCTGGTGTTATAGAAGGGTTACCAATTGAAGAATGGATCCTGCACCTGTAAGACAAGGAAGAGAGCTCCTTTTGACAAACTTCCACCAGCTGAAAAGCCATATAACTCTGGCCAAGTGCTTTGATAGGCGACCGAATTACGCTGTAGGACACTGCCTTCTTAACAAGCTAAAGAGGGCTTCAAAGTAAACAGCCGATTTCGATTTGGAGATGGTCGTATAGAACGTATATAAAACGTATTGTATAGAACGATGTCAAAGCTCTTGTCAGGCTGGAAGTTTATCCATACCCTTCTGGTAGGAATCTACGAGTACACATCGAAACCTGGCTTGAAACAAATTTTCGAAGTTATGTAGTCAGACGATTTCAATGGTTGATAGTGCAGTATATTGCTTAATCCATACGCCTTTTCCACTCCCGAGCCTGAGTCTAGTGCATTAGGGATCTAAAAATCAGGTGGCAACAGATCGAGAATTACATTCACTGCTTCCATGGGGGCTGTTCACAGACCACGTGTTACTTCAAGATTCAAGAGAATCAATAGGTGGGTGACTCACAAGGTTTCTTTGCTTAAAAGAATAGGTACAACCTCCGTAGAAGCAGCGCCTCATTGTTATAAACTATAATTAGCCATGTCCTTTGATGGCAAATTGAACCTTATATGCTTCTTCAAATTTTCATTTGGGAAGGAGTTTAGCGTGTCCTTCATTCCTTGCGTCCATTCAGACCCGTAGGATACAACTGGGCCAATCAATGTCAACTTCTCTCCCTTATAGATACAATTTTTTTTTCGTGTCTACCCTCCTTATAGCAATTCCCTGCTCTTTTATGATGTAAGTAATTTTCGTTTTATACTAGCATAATTTTTCAAAAAATATTATAGAATAGAAAATTGTTTTAGTTTAGAAAACTAGGCACTTTTATTAACATCAAATATGCTAGAGATATGCTATCGAATCCTATCGAATCGATTCTTTGATGGATCTCTATTTAGCATTGTCTCTGCCTGCTGCTCACAATTAAGTCCCAAAATCAATTGTACGAAAACATTTCCTTAACTGAAAACGGAAATTAAATTTTCGTCGCTCTATTCTGGTAGCTGGGTTGAGGGTTAAGAAACGGGTCATGTAATTGTCAATTCCCATACCCATTCACTACCAGATTGTGTAACGAATCAATCGGTATCAATGCCCGCATTCATAAACTTGCCTTAAGGGCGCAAAAATAGCTTTTCTCGGTAGCACAAGGAAAAACCACAACAAATTGTGGCGGTGGTACTGGGAGCCCTTTTCCGTCTAGTCATCTAGTGACTTTCTTTTCTAGTAACAATTCACACAGAAAAAAACCTCACCCATCGCATTATGTTGTAGAGCAATATGTCAAAAAATTTATCGCCATTGAATTTGGCTTGGAGAGCGCCCCATATCGGGTTATTAATGGTTCACATGTCGAGGGCCTACTGAAAAGGGCGTGTTCCGAAAAGGGCCCTGCATATAGCAGGGAGCATAGAATCTATCAAGAATAGATATCACATGGAGATACTGTTATTGCTTCATTCGCGCACAAAGGAATTCATTTCGGGGCTTTCTGATATGGGACGACGCACGGTGAAAGGCAGGGAGCGAAGCATTTTTCTGCAACTAATCGCTGGACCATAATTCATCCCCGGAAGTGAATTCTGAAATGCACGCAACGAGCAACGCCTATTTACATCTCTGAGTCGACGTGTCACTGCGATATTGACGGACCAGGAAACAGGGGTTGTGGGTCCTGGTCGGGTGAATGGCGACGAGGGTTGAAGCTGGAGATGAATTATGCGGCATTCCTCGATCCTCACGAAATTTGCTTAAATTTAATTTTTTTTTGTTGTTGTGTCTCGTTTCCCTGCTTAGGAGCTGACCCCTCAGAAGACTTGAGCCTCGGCAAAGCCCCGTCCACATCCACAGTTACCATGGGTGCCGTTCAGAATTTCAACATACACCAAACCGGCCAAGAAGCTATTAGTTGACTTTTTGGAGAATTGATCGATCGCTGGTCGCCGGTCGTCCGTAGATGAGCCACTCTACTCACTAAACGGCTGCTTTTTGTTAGCCCCATGGCAGTAGTTATGGCCGCCAATGACAGCTGGTGTAATTGACTGGTTGATAATTAGAAATTCCATCGTTAGCAGGAACACACACAAAATTTGACTTTAACAAATCATTCTGAGGCGCTTTCAGTGCCGTAAATAACTTCCGGAATTCATATGCGGCGGCTGAAGGGCACCCAGCACAGCGCACACATTATGGCCAAACATTTATGAATATGATGAAAAATATACCAACAATGAAAGCTTCGTAATTTAAAAGGCTGACTCTATTCACGACGACCCCACCTGGAGTTAATTTTGCCGGCTATGAAAAGACTTCTTTTGTTGGATTCACAAAATTCATAAATTACAAATCAAACATTTTTCCTGGATTCTTATTTATGGGGCCCCAAAGCACCATGGTTACTGGCCTTGAATCTTTTGTTGGATTGTATGCGGCTGAGGAGAAGCAAATTGGTCTGTTTTTAAAACAAATAAGGTGCTTTTCCTGAGTTGAAGGTGCTTAATTATGTTGACTCTGGGATCTACATAAATCTAATCTGCATTCATCTTAGACAATATAATTCTTTGTGTGGATATGATTAGGTTTCATTCAGTGGTGCTTTATATTCTTCGGGTTTTTAACAGTTTATTTGCCACCTCTTTGTGATTCGTTTTCTAATGGGGTTTTTACACACTTCAATTTAAGAGAATTATGGGTTAAATTTTACTTAGGTACGCACGCTGTTGTTGCTTTTAGCGAATACTGAGTTCTAGTTAGTTATAATCTATATTGCTATATAAGTATATGACTAGAGTACTCTTAATAACTATGTATATATAAATGCAACTCCGCCGTCGTCTGGTCCCAAATCCGGGGTGTGAAAGGGGGAGGGTGGTCGACCTGCCGAATTGACCAGAATCGGGAAACCGAAGAAACTAGACAATAAACCGCATTTTTTTAAAGCGGAACCGACAGCAGCGTATCCGTTCCATTTAGATACTTTTTCTTAAGGGTTTGGGAGTAGTTCCAAGGCTTAAAATAGGAGGTCAAAATATGATCCGTTCCGTGGATATCATAGGCCAAGTCACTGCAATTCCACTGCCATATACGTAAAGGATTTTTATAAATGCCGTACTTTGCTGTCAGTGGATGAACGGAATGCACTCTATTTTTATTGCACAGGTTAATGATTTGCACACAGGCAAGAGAATTCTCATCGTCCGACGACCACTTTTTAAATGAAAAATCCACTACCACTTCGGTGTGCATTAAACTACTTCGATGCCATTCTGCGGTCATCCCACTAACACACCACTTGCAACTTTATCACCATGCCACCACCACTTCAGCGCCACCCCACTTTAGTGAGTGCCTTGGTTAAGACGTCAGAGGTAGTCGAGGCAGGGGTCTAACTAGAAAAAACTAACAACTCACTGCACTGGATCCTATTGAGTCCAATATAAACATGATGTTAAAATGTCGTTTCTTCGCTAAACACCTCGAGGACGTGATGAATCTGTTTTGCTGCGGGATCCCAATCTACGAAATTTCTACAAGCGTCCTAAAGAAGGATTCAACAAAAGTGGTTAGTCTCCTTTGGAATGGGCAGTGACAGAGAAGGTGTTATACACTTTTCTTCTCGTCCGGACTTTTACAGCTTCTGCAAAAATCGTAGGTCTCAAGACCCAAGCGGGTCTCAAGGGTCCCTAACAGACACTGTCCGGTCAGCACTCCCACTATAAGGCTAGTAACATTCAATTAGGTTTTTACGAAACCGGGTTTTTCGTGCCAAATAGAACTCAAGCAATTAGGTTAGCGGCGACATTACGTTAAGGTTGAAACCGAATCAGTTTCAGAACCGAAAAGCGTGTAATCACGGCGACGGAAAAATCGGAGTTAGACGTCCGGGAAACCTTAATCGTATATACATATGTCGCTAGCCTAACTGAGAGGTTTTGTCTTCCGAGGCTCAGTAGTGAAGTGGTTCACTTTATGAAAAGGCCAGGCCACTTTATAAGAAGGCCAGGTCATTTTGGCCACGGTGAATTTATTAAGATCCCTCCAATGCTTCTTTACTTGTTGCATTGTGTGCTGTTTGCACCGGAGTTTAAAGGTAGGAGCTTGGCGTTTCTGCTTTTGGCCAGTTCGTCAGCTTTACTATTTCCCTCAATATTTCGCAATATTTTGGTGACCGGTTACCAGGCATACGAGGAGGATCCTAAACTGCTGGGCCATCTTGTTAAGAGATCTGCGGCATTCGGATAGTCGGAGGTGAAGGCTTGCCAGAAAATGAACATCGAGCCTACACAAGGATGTAGCAAGTGCAAGCTAGTGGAGCGTTGCAGAGCTTAGCTAGATAGGCTTGGTAGAAAACTTAACATGGGGTTTCCGGCCAAAGTAAAGCGGGAGCCACATAGCACACGTCTTCCGTTCTCCGTATTCCCCTTCCTATCAAGGTTGATTACAATGTCTTAATACTGTTTGACCAGATAAAAGAAACGAAACGATAAAAACACGGTAACGGAGAAGATAAACAAAGAACCGATTGACGCGTTACCTCACGTTTTCGTAGATTGAGTAAATAGAAATTGCAAAAGCACTCAATTTTCCGAAAAATCAAGGTTGCCCTGGAAACTGACACTTGTGGCTAACATAAAAATAAATATCGGAACACGGAAAGACGCAGAGACGGAAAACGGATAGATGGAACTCGGCGGAACACGTGTGCTCTGTGGGCCACGCTTAATCTAGCTGGGAACAAGGAAGCAGATTATCTAACTAAGCAGGACTACCTAAAGTAATACCTTCTATTTTTATTTATCTAAACAATATCGGTTTAAAGATATTGTAAAAAATTACTAAAAAGAACAGTGCCGGAATCTGTTCAAATGATATGATGAAATTCATTTAGCGCAACAACATTCAAGTTGTAAGAATGCTTACTACACAAAAATCTTAAGGACCAGAATATCTTAGTAGGAATTTATCGCAGAATACATAATCGAATAATCTACTCACGTTTTCCATATCACTCAAAGATCACAATCGAAATCTCTAGCTCTCAAGAAGTCTAGACAGCACCTTATCACCACCAACAATCACAATAAATTCATATGTCCTTCTTTTTTTAATAATTCTAATTTCGACAGCATCGGAAGAGCCCAAAATAACATAAATAACAAATCGTTATAAAAAATCCTTGGGCCATAAAATTTATGATATGAAGGATTTTTGTGGAAAATATTTTCACTTTGCCCAGCAGAAACAAAACAACAAACAGTAGTAAAAATGTGACTTCGGTGGAAGTGTTTTATTGCCACGCGTTGCAGTGATCCTCTTCCTATCCTTTCTCTATAATCCGAGTGCGGACCCTAGTCTTCTAGAGTGCGAGCTACCGATGGTAGACACCAAAACAGCGCACACAAATACAGGCTGTATAGAATAGAATCAACCAGTAGCAAGAGTAGCAACTAGAGGCCAGGACGAAATGATCCCGAAACTCATAAAAATGAAAACCCTCCGAAATTATATTTTATGAATGTTTCATTCCGGGCTCCCAGGCCGGGTGAAAGTGTGCCTCGTTCCCAGATTGTTGCTGTTGTCTTGTTTCTGGGCAAGTAAGAGTATTTCACCCATCAAGCTGTTATTCAAATAAAAATCTCTAAAATTTCTGGAAAATTGTTTTATGGCCGCCTATTTCCTAGTGCCATGATTTGTCCAGATGACAGCAAACAACACTATCGTGAATGCGGAATGGGCGGGCTTGTTTTTGCCGCAAGTAATTTATGGCCAGAGACTTTATTGCCGCAACATGATTCATAGAAACGCCTCGAAACAATCAGACTTTGATAAAGACAGGAAAAGTCCCAGATAAATTTCAGAAATTTTTTGGGATTAATTTCGGTGAGGTTTATTGAGGCATAGGAGGAAGGAAGTGTGGTGACTACTCCACTCAGCACAACCAGAAGTTCGTTGAGCGAGAAAGTATTTTTGTTTTTCTTCATTATTTTTTTAACGCCCCAATTAGGAAATCGTGGCTTTTGCGAAGGACGAAAAAAAAGCTTCTCTTTTGTATGTGTATAGGTGTATAACTCATTTTGTGGCGCAAGTACTTTTTACGGGAGCGGAAGTTTTTCGTGAATAAAGCGCTTAATGGATCCTTCCGCAATAACTTCATAATCCGTATAGTGCCCAGCTTAAATTAGCTGAGAGAAAAGTTAACCTACTAAACCGCACCATATCGACCCATTAAAAATGAAAGACTTCGTTTAGTAGCCAAACACGCGATGAACCAACTGTGAACATGACACAGCTCCAAGCTACGAGGGCAAAAAACTTCCTCCATAAAGGCTCCTCGGGCTTCGGGCTCTCAGGCAGTCAAACTCCAGAGGCACACACACAGAACACGACCACAGGAACAAAAAAAAAACCTGTTAATGGCTGTTAACACGTCATTTGATAGTAAGAAGAAAAGTAGCTAAACGACTCCAAGTCAAGCGAGGGAGAAACGCAATCCACTGGGACCCAGATGGGAACCATCATAAGGACAGCGCGTCCCCAATGGGCTCCCCGTCAAAGATAACACACACCCGACTACGACAACGACTACGACATCGACTGAATCTTGGCCGCATGCAAATTCATATCTGGATCCTGCCTCTTTAACCCCTCAATTGCAGGATGCACTAGCTGAACTGAAATTGCATCCCGGCTGTGGATCGGGCCTGCCCATTCCGGGCAAATAGGCACCAACCGACCGAGGTATCCAGTTTCACTCTATTTAACTGATTTAACTGCACACTACCTGGCCGGTCTTTGGGTCCGATAAATTGCACTAAAATCTGATTTGGATGCGTCCAGCAAGAAAAGGAAGCTGCTGACACGAACGTCAGGGAAACACCTTTGTTGACAGCTCATTTCACCCAAGTGGAGAGCTGCTGTTGCCTGGGAATTTGCATATTTACCAATTTCAACTTCATTAAGAACTTTGCATTTGGATGGCTGTGGACGGGTGCCATTTCATTTCAATGAAAAGTTTATGGAACTTTTAAAATTGTTTTTAGGGTTGGACTAATTTATTTTTAGGGGTTCTGCACTGGAATAGTCTAAAAATACCCTAGACGTTCAAACTAGCTTTCAGTTTAAGCAGACTCCACCTGTTTTTCACCTTCAGGCCATTCACCTATATTTCAGAGCACAAATTCGTTTCATCGTCGATGGTAATATACCATACTCTCCAAACTCTCAATTTAGGGAACTTTCAACTTAGTCTAAGCTCTGCTGTCGCCCTTTTTATACTACCAGTCCGTCATGTCGTTCACGTCAGGGTGCAATGGTTTACTAGAAAGGTGAGGTCGAAAGATAGAAAAAGGATAGGATTGGTAAAGCGGAGTGTGAGGTATGCATGCGAAGAAGGCGATGAACCTTGCTTTTGAGTTTTTGGATGTTGTAAGGGTTTGGAAATACTGAGTGTGGAAGGTTGTTCCACAGTATAGTTATTCTAGTCATAAAAGAATTTATAAATTGAAGTGCGGCTGAAAATAAAGACTCTAGGATTTACCCGAGCTGGTTAATTTTGTGTTGCGGTAAAAACAGTAGAGATCCAATGTCTTTTATTTCAGTTGAACAGTCATTGTGATTAAAGTGGTATAATTTTGTTAGAGCTGTTACATTACTCCGTTAGCTTACTGAGTCAACTAAAGAGAACTAAGAGAACTAAACGAAGTTACTGAACTGAATCTTCTTCTTTCTTTGAGGGGCCGTCTTTGCAGGAATTGCGACCTATTAGGTAAGGTGACCATACGTCCAGAATTTGCCGAGACAGTCCCGGATTTCCACCTTGCGTCCCGGATTTTTCTAGAAGCAATTCAGGGTTTTTGTCCCGGATTGTCCCGAATTTTAGAAAAGGTTCTTATTCTCAATATTTATTATAAATATATTTGAATTATTTTTACAAAATTGGAACCGAAAAAATTGGGCATAACAAAATACCCGACACGCTTTAAAAACCATTTGAAGCATACAGTGAACTCTCGATTCTGCGAATCCCTTTCAACCTAACGCTCAGAGACACGATATGTAGCGTAGGCGCTGGAAACCAGTGCTTCGTTCTGAGCGTTAGGTGCAAGAGGAAACGCAGAATCGTGGTAGTTGGACAGTATGGAGAGATTTTCTGATGATATTGTTTTTTATTATATCCTTAAATTATTAAAATAGCCTATAATTAATTTAGGACTCACATCCCAAGTCTTCCAGGGCCAACTGGGAAGCCCCGATGAAGGAGACTCAATCTGCCCCTAGCTGTAACCTCACAATAACAGTCTAAAGCTTTCTCCATCGCTTTCACGAGAAAGGAAGAGAGCATGACGAGTCGATAGAATTTTGCTTGCTTGTATATCTTCTATTCGCTTTGGGAATAAAGATCATTTTAGCATCTCTTCAGCATGGTTCAATATCGATCCCACGAGTGGCGTCATAAAGGCTGGTCACCCATGGCAGAGCTCCGCAGTAACATGGATAGGCTAAATTAAACCGGCGGTCGTCTGGCATCTTGAGTTCACTGTTGCTAGAGGCTGCGCCAAATCAAAGGTAAAACTCAAAATTGCTGTTTTCATGCGGAGTGAGAGTCTAGTGGCGTAGTGGGGGCAGTCCTGGGGCCAGTTCACGCAATTCGACGTCGACTGAAAACGACGCGTTAAATGTCGTTTTGGGTTCACGCAAGTCGACGTTTTATGTTTGTCGTTTTAAAAGTGTCGTTAATCTTCTCGACGCCAGATTTAGCGTCGAATTCATTTATTGTTATATTAAAAACGAGTTGTGATGCCAATTAGAGCAGAGCAGAAATAATTTTACACAAAACTTTTTACAGTTCTGAACGAGTAAAATGCAATAGAACAAGAAAAACTATTAGTTGAAAAATAAAAATTATAACTACTCCAAGAAGAGTTAGATGTACAAAAATTAACTCAGAGTTGAGATTTTCCAATATTATTATGAATTTGTTTAATTAATTAATTTAATTACTCACATTATTGAAGTTTTAGTATTATTTGCAACTTTTCCCGCTTGTGGATAATGTGAAAAGTGCAGCGGTTTCATTGGATTTTGCATACCTTTAGGAGAAATTATTTTGCGAAAACGACATTCGACACGTCGACTTACGTGAACCCAAATTCAACGTCGTAGAAATTAATGTCGTTTTCATAAAGCGTCGATGTCGACGTCGAGTGTCGAATTGCGTGAACTGGCCCCTGTTCTCTCCAAAAGTAGGGAGACAGTACTTAATTAACAAAAAAAGCTTGCAGAATATTCTGAATCCAAAGATTCTCCACACAACAAGGAGTATAAATTTAGACCAAAAATATCTACCTTCAAAGTTCTTGTGTGTTAACCAAAGTATACATCGCTTGGTTTGTTCTGGCCTGGTTCTACAAGGCTTTGGTAGATCTAACTGGTCTGCTCTCACCCCTCCAACCCATTTCATTGCTTCGCTAATGTCGATATTCTGCACTACTCCAATGGCTAAGAAAAAACAAGACAAGGGCATTACATACCTTGGCTGGGTGATTGTATACTTATGCCCAATTCAATCAAAAAGAACATCGAACTTTTTTTTGGTTGATTCCACAACAAACATGACTTCAAGGCCTCCAAAACGAAGCAATGTCTCATTTCTAATAAAACATCCTTCTGATTTAGAGGGAAGGTGCGAATCTAACGGTTGACCCATCCCATAACATCCTAACTTTAATTGAGCATCTGCAAATGGAATAAGCCCATATTCCTAACCGTCCCGTTCCTTAAGCGATGCAATTTCCTCTTTCAGTTAGCATACCAAGTTAAAATCTGCAAGGCTTTCATTCGACCTCAGTTAGATTTCGAAACGCTCATCTTGGATGGCACCTTGTCTTGTTATGGATTGACATGGCGAAAAACTACGCCATCCAACTCATCAGCGTTGGCACTCCTTTTTGCTATATTGACCCATTGATCTAAAAGCAGTAGCTCTTCTTTTATCGCTATTACTATAGTAACTGTTCGGCTGAATTTAAAGATCTTATGTCTAGACGGCAACAATGGCAATACTATATAGACTAACCTGCCTACTGCCCTGCTTTTGCCCACATTTTTTGACTCAAATTTCCTGTCGTATGCCCGTTTGTACAGCTCAATACTTGGCCATTTAAATCTTTTGGTCAAATTTTGTCGTCGTGAAGCTGTGTAGTCCCATTAAAATTAGTTAAAACCTCGACGGCCATCATATGCCCGTTAAAAAGCCAATTGGCCGGTGTCCGACTGTTGTAAGTCCATTTTTCTTATTTTTACTTGAAAGCTCATTGAAAGACTCATTAAACCACGAAATGAACGACGTGACGTACTGGTAATAATAGTATTGTATCCACACTTCTAGAGCGTATTGCTATCACACCTCACCAGCATTTTTAGAGCTAGTATATCTCTTGGTAATACATATATCGTTTGTAGGCAAATTAATATGGTATGGGCCTGGTAAAAAAACGTCAAAATTTTGAAAAAAAGCTGAAAAATATGAAGAACAAAAAAGACTGTCGAAAATACATATATAGCTTAACCTCTCGAGAGGAAATAGGACCCTATACACAAAACTCCTATCACTCTAAGTACACCAAAGGTACTAACTGGAGAACAATCCTCTCCTTCACTAAATATTCATAAAATATTAATTTTTGTGCACAGTGGCTCCTTAATTACAAAACTTTCTTTTGCACAGGTAACCGCTATTCATTAAAGCGATATTTTAATTATTTTATAACGCTTTTAAGTGTGTTCGTCTGGTCTCTACCTGAGTGCATTATAGACAAACCAATTTGACACGTGCGTTCCTATTCTGTGTCCATTTCAATTTGGATGGCTGTGGTGCGTTCCTATTCTGTGTCCATTAGTCTTAATCTTATTTTAATCGAAAGGGAAAAGGTCTTTGACGATAACCGGCTTGGTCCCAAAGAATTAAAAGGAAAATAGGTTCCTCAGCAATTTCTTTTGGGTACTTGAGAAATATAAACTCTGTTCAAACGTTTGCAGCATAACTCGATGTTAAGTGTTTAATACTTTCCGTGTCATCTCAAGTTTGATCTATTATCCACAGTTAAGCTAATTGAAATTATTTATAATCCCCCAAGTAAATAGAACCAAACCAATAAATTTAGTTTAGTAATCCAGAAATAAATACACAAATAAAGAACTAATTTATCCCCCTTAAACCGAAAGGGTCCAAGATGCGCTCCTTTGAATTAAGAATTTAAGCCAAAGGTCTAAGCTGACAAATGCACAGTAGCAGAATGTGGCGAAACCTCTTCTGCAGTTCTCAAATATCAAGGGCCGTGCAGTGTAATCCCCTTACGGAAAGCCTATTACGAGGCAAGGGCCAGCAGCAGCCAAACTGGGAAATCACGTCCCCATGGAGGATTCAATCTGGGCGCAGAAATAGCAAACATCTCGTCGCGCCTAATCAAGCCCGGCTTAAATGCAATAAAAGTAAATAAGGCGCGATTAGACACGCGTCTCCATCACAATTGCCTGATGGATGGCTGGCTCGGATTAGGCGAGTTCCAGCACTGGTCCGCCGGGTCCTGCTCCTGGTGCATCTGGAATTATTATAAATGAATCCTTGCAGAAGACAACGAGCAGGATTTAAATGGAATTTGCCACGGATGAGCAGAGAACTACTATATATCGTCGGCTTCTCTCCCAGGGCATAAATGTCCTCGGTCGACCATCTCTCCTTACCTTCATATAACGACTCTAAGTGAATGGGGATGACGATTTTGATACGCCCTGATGGAATTCTTAAGAGGGTAACAACACTATCTTCCCTGCATTACAAGACAATGGATGACATTCATCTCCTCAGATATGTATTTCGGTGTGTGTCCTTTTTTGGGGAAGGTAAAAGGATCAGCACCAGGCCGTTCATAATTATGGACAATGAGGATGCATTCCTTGAAGGATGCAACTAAAACATTTCCGCCGGAGTAGAACGAATTTGACGTGCGCTGGTGCCTTTCACCTTAAGTGACATTTATTAAATTCCCTTTGTTGGCGAAATTTTTAATTTAAGGTGGACTAAAATGCGTATCGCAGGCCCAGGTGGGTGTTTTTAAGGTTTTAATGGATGGACTTTAAGGCAAGCAATAAAGTAAGTCGCGTGACTTGGGTTATTTGTTGGTAGTGTGAGAACTTTTGTTGTGCTTTGTTTGTTACAGTAATGTCTTGTGAAAAAGGATCGTTTCGAAACTGAACAATCGCGGTAAATTTGTTTTATCAATTTTGAAAATGTGCAAGAGATGAATTGGTAAATTTTCTCTGTTGTCCATAGAAAATTAATTTTTCCAAGAACATTTTCTGTATAAAATCAATTTCACCAATTAGATTTGCTTGATGTAAACAATTCTGTAATATTTCGCAGAAATGCCAGTATAATATCCATATTATTAGATGTAGGTAGATAAAGGCGGCAGCCCGGTCCAAGAACCGAGGGCAGGCCACAAGTAGAACTGAAAGGATACCTTTTCGTAAATGCACTATCGAAAAAAATTTTACGTCAGCATATGATAGTGTGATTGTGCAATGCGATCAGATCCATCTTATTACATTCAGGTATTGGGTCATATCTCCCATTTGAGGCACGACATTTTTCGTTAGTCCTGGAAGAAAAGGTTTCCAAGTGCACGGGATCTGATCCTAACTAGTATCAGACAAAAATGATAATCTGTCGATAATAATCGGTTGTCAGTACGAGTTGTTCCTCTCCACAACTACACGTCAGGGGGGTTGTATGGAATTCCTAATCTGTCCACATGTTCTGCATTCGGCTTGTACTCTGTGGAACTCGAGCACCCACACCCGGCTCATGTTTTGGAGCAATAACCACATATGTAGCATCTTCACAAGGAACATCCAGATACTAGCCTTCGCAGATGATATAGTCATAATTGGACGCAAAGCACAAGAGGTAAAGAAAACCTTTTTCAATATTGTAGAAAGCTCAGCAAAGTTCAATCTACGAGTAAATGACACAAAAACAAAATATATGATCGTGTCAAAACAAGGACATCGGCTAGGACGAAGTATCAGCCTTGGCGATCATATTGTGGAAATTGTAGAAAACTTTATCTACTTAGGGACAATGCTTACTGCACAAAACCATATAAAGGACGACATCCATAGACACATCGTAGCCGCACATAAAACCTATTTCGCACTAGTCCCAAACAAACAAACAAAACAAAGAAATTTCAAGACAATGCAAAAACAGACTATACAAAACGTTAATCCGCCCAGTTCTATGCTATGGGTCTGAGGCTTGGACATTGACCCAACAAACAGAAAACCAGCTTAAAATCTTCGAAAGGAAGATCTTAAGAAGAATATTTGGTGCTGTAAGGGTTAACCAAAACGAATGGCGCATTAGGACAAATGAGGAACTTCAACAAATGTATGACGAAATAAACATATCTACATACATAAGATTGAACAGACTGCGATGGCTTGGACACGTTCTACGGGCTCCAGAAGAAAGAATGCTAGCCAGGATTTTTAATGGAAGACCATCTGGAAGAAGAAGAGTAGGACGACCAAGAAATAGGTGGATGGATGACGTGCTAGAAGATATACGAAAACTTCGTATATCAAACTGGAGAGAGCTAGCAAGACGTAGAGAAGACTGGAAGAGGAGACTTCAAGAGGCCCGAGTCCTGCAAGGACTGTAGCGCCATTTAAGAAGAAGAAGAAGAACCACATATGTAGCTCTTGTCAAGCTGAAAGTTTATCCATATAAGGTGAGGATCTGGTAATCAAAACCTGGGTTGAAATTTTGTGTCGATGTCATTTAGTCAGATACTCCGATGCCAGTGGTAGAGAGTGCAGTGCAGTAAAGTGTCCATAGGTCCTATCCACCCAGAATGGCGGTTTCTTCATGGCCTTAACTACTACCTGTTGCCAGATTTATAGACCATATACAGATTATATACGCAAGAGCAGGAGATCATGCAAAACAGTATTACAGCATCTGTCTTATCACCCCTGAAACACAGCAAACCACGTGTGACTTCAAACACCGTCTTTTGCTGTAGGTCTGCTAACTCAAAAAAACTATACTACCTTGAATTTTCTTTGGTGTAGAGTCTTCAATCCAGCTTTGGGTATAGAATAAGGCCCAAGTACTCAGCTGATATTGATCTGCTCAGAATGTGACCATTAATTGTAGATATACTAATAACCGCAATTTTTGTTGTTTTTGTGAAAATCGACGGTTCTACATCTCTATAACCTCATGGATTGTGTTAGATTACTCAATCGTACGCATTAGCATTAGTCCTGTCGTTTTCTGAACCCAAGTAAAAATAAAAAATGGGGTTACTGCGGGCAAACACCGGCCGTTTGGCTTGTTAAGGGGTATATGATTGCCGTAAAGTTTTTAACTATTTTAAATGGGAGCGGCTCTCTCGACGTCCAAAATTGAGCCAACGATTTAAATGGCTGAGTACTGTGAGCTGGACAAACGGGTATACGACGAATAATTGGAGCCAAAAACAGGAATGTGTATTGTGGTTTATGGGAACTTGATCATTTTCGTTATGTACAATTACAATGATCCTTTCGATTTATCCTACTTAAAGATAATCGATGCACAAGAGTGTGTGGGGCGTGTGGATTTCTATTTTAGTGGGAAATTTTCTTATTTAACCTCTCGAAGAAGAAAAAAACAAACCAAAAAATAAAACATTTAATTGCAGTGTGTTGATAAAAATACGGCCGTTCGGTCCTGCAAACAACCTTCTGATGCCCGTCATATGACCGAGGACTATGTTTCAACCACGGTCAGTGTTCGCCCGTTGTAAGGCCATATTTTATTTTTATTCGGGAAGTTTTTACATTCTTTTCCATAACCACTAGCCACAGTAGCGGCGAAAGGATTCCTAAAAGTTTGGTGTTTAGCGCAGGATGAACGGAATAATACTGATGATGCCGAATTCCACTAGGGCAACGTGAATAAGCTTGGAGTTCTATGCCCAGGAAGACTGTCAAGGTAAACTCTTTGTATTCTACGTGATATGCTATGTTAGGCAGTTATAGAATTTCAGAAGTGTTGGTCTAAAATGTGTTGTAAGCCTAAACGTCGAATGGCAAGCTTAAAGACCAATAATCCTTTGTCGTTCCAAGCCAACGTATATCTGACTTCGGGGTGAAGATCACTTTCACCCTTCTCCAAGAGTGAAGCAAGTACAGATACTTGCTGATATTGTAGCTCCTCACATAGTGTAGACAGTTTTTATAAATTGACCAAACCAACGAACCAACAATGTCATCGGTCTTTTGTACTATAATTGAAATAGTTCAGTGACTGTTTGGGAGGTCTTCCCATGATACTGCTTTCTTCGCCTGCAACCTGTGTCTGACCCCGCTTTTCGCAGGAGAGCTCCTAGAGACTCTATTCATGAATCATTTTTCCGACTGCAACGATGGAGTTGTGCTGTTGTTTAATAGTCTAAACTATACTATGCGGATGCTTAACAACAGATTTAGGAAATTTTTTTTAAATCCTGAATATTGAGTAGTCCTTTCCATATATAGTATTTCCTTAATTCATTTCTCATCCCAAAGAACTTCGTTTAGTCAAATAAATCTCACACTCTTCTCCCAGAAAAAAATAAACGCGAATCTTCAATATTCAATAGGAACCATTCATTTCCTTGCTCCGATAACGAAGCACTGCTGTGCCACATAATTACAACTCGAAGCTATGCAAATATTTAAATTCTAATAGAGTCTATCTTTGGCAAATCTTCCACTAGCACACCACTGGATGAGAGCCAATCTGACACGCAAAGCACCCAGAAACTGGTTGCATCGCATGAGACACGCTTTAATTCTACCGGGGGACGCTTAGGCTAATTTGCATTTTCCATTAACACATATGCACGCTGCGCCAATGTTAATTACACCTTAATATATACAAGGACTGTAATCCTCACCGGTTGAGGTGGAATAAAATAATAAAAAAATATAAAAAAAAAATGAGGAAAAAGGAAAAGAAATTTTCTTAAAAAAATTAAACGCCAGGAATTTTCCTGGTGGATGCCATTCGCAGAGTGATGATAAGAAAAAGGCTTAAGGGCCTGTGCAGCTCTCGCAAGTATATGAGGAGGCTCTAGCCTCGGGCTCTTATGATAGGAAGTCATCTGGGACGTAATGATTATTGTTCAGCTGAAGCGGATTTAATGCTGTTTCGGCACGAGCGTGATTGTGGTATTACCAAGTGTTTATGGTCTATTATTTCATTGAGTGCATTTGAGCTGGTTTATGGTCGACGTTTGTAGTGCATTTAAAAAGGGAATCGTTAAGTGGTGATTATATACGTTTTATGTTGTTTAGAAGTCGGTTAATAGGAGCTTAATCCTTAACTCTGAAAAGTAAATGTCGAGTAAAGGTGTTTGGTTTCTTTAAATTTGTTACGATTTGTGCATTTGAAGGATATATTTTGGTTTAAATCTTTCTTTAATCAATCTGTTTGGAAGAGTGTGACGATTTTTAAAGGAATATACACCGAATCAATAATATATCAGCATTTCGCATGTCCATAAATTGAATTGATTGATCCCTCTGAACAAAAGTAGCCAATTATATTCAAAAATTATTCAGTCCGAACTGAAGCTTCTAATTTTTCCAGAATTGAATTCAACCTCAAACTACAATTTAAATATTCCTACCTAAAAATAAGACAGAAGCTCAAATGTTTAAGCCCACTGAAATGCCGGTACACCTCCTAAAGAGTATTCAGTTATTGATAAAAGTATAAACATATGAAAAACAATTCAATTCTTTCCAAAATCAAGGATACAATAATCAATAGATATGTATTCCAAATATTTCAAATCCAATCAAACTCTATCCGACTGATTTACTGCCACTCTTCTTGTGTTCCTAATAAAGGACCTCAATCAAAATATACATCGCTCTGCTGAGTCTAGAGAGTATAGCACCAGCTCTGTTGACTAAACTACAAGTTGTTGATATCGACCAAATTCTGGAGAATTGGTTTAAAAGCCTTCTTTTTGGCCGTTTAAGCTAGTATCAGATAGTGTAGGATATTTGCCAAAGTTCCTCAGGGGTCAATTCCGTCACCAGCTCTTTTCCTAATCTTTATGCAATCCCATCCTACCCACAGCTTTATTTATGACGGCACTTTGCGGTATTGTTCTGACTTTAATAATACAAGACAAGCATGTGCCAGTTCACGATTGCGGGCATTATGTCTTACTTAAGCAACACGATCATTGAACTCATTCTTAATTGCAGCCGAATTCAACGTCTCTAAAACCTTATCACTACTATCATAGCGACTATGTCGACTACGGTAGTTTGGACATGTTGGATGACCGCTTGCCACGTAAACTTCTCTGGTGAATCCAGCGATCGGCACTGAAGAAAATCTGGCTAAAGAATATCGAGGGTGACCTAAAGAATCAACGGTTATCAGTTACCGAGACGTCGGCAAAAATCGGCAAGAATGGAAAAGAATCGTGAATAGAGTTCGAGACCCAGAGGTACCGACAGCATCGTATTCGTTTCGAGGACGTCCCGCTTGGACCACCACTCTTGAGTCTTTCTTCGTGGCCTCATTTCATTTTCATAGAGTGTCTAGAATTGCTCTCCATGAGGTTGATTAAACGTATCCGGTTCCAGGATGTTTTCGGCTGCTAATATTGATGCAAGGTATACAAACAAAAGTTCTTCTACCTCAATATGTATGAGACCAATTTTAGATCATCTCGCAACTGAGAAGATTACATACTCTTCCCTTTTGTATTCATGATGTGTAGCAACCATTATGGTGCTCGCTAATACTGGGTGAAGCTCGCTAATTTTGGGTTTCACGCTATTATGGGGGACCCTAGATGATTAGTACGCAGGGATATAGGGTTTTCACTATATAGGTTTCAATCTATTCTCTGGGCCCCATCTGGTTTGGGGCCTGGGGAAACTCGCCAGAGTTGCCCTCCCCATTGAAGCGGGCCTATAGGTAGGGCACCTGTATATTTTCATATACGACATATTATTCCATTCCACCTATTCCGCCGATGGCTGACTAGTTGAGAGTCATACCCCATATAAATTTGCCTGGCCACGTTTATTCAACCTGAGTAGTATTTTTGAAAGTTTTCGCCCTTGAATCTTGTTTGAATTTGTTGAAAATTAATGGTGGTTACAGACGATGTTAAAACGATTCCACCCACTCAGCTGGCCTTAACCCTTTCACTCGATACGTAGGACTCACTTTCGTATTTCACTCTAAGCCATTTTAATTTATAAAGTGTCGACAGATACATACACGCAGGTAATGGAATCTTAATCTTTCGACCTTTTTAGCATTTCCATTCACCTCTCGAACGTTGTTTTCCACGACAGAACAAACAACCCATGTCAGTCGGAAGTAATAATAATAAAAATAAATTTCCCCAAAAAAGTCGAGAATCTTTTGTTGAGCCCTTATAGAAATGTGAAAAGAATTCCTGGAACCAAAATAGAAGAATAACTGTGGTTGGGATATTCCGTGATGAAAGGTCAAGATTTATCTTTTTCAGCGTTATCTTTCTTTTCCGGGGGACCACGGAGCCTCCAGATTTCTCGAGGGCCTCGCTGTGGCTCATTTCGGGTTTTATGCCCTCCCAAATGGTCGGTTAGTGTGCATGTTGACAATTTTCTAGTCGATTTCCAGGCACTTAAACTGTTGAAAACAAGCAAATAAACAACTCTTCGGGGCCATGGCTGCGGCGCGTCTTCGGCCATCATCAAGTCTTCGATGTCAAATTAATTGCGCTACAAAGCACTTGACAACTTTTCTATTATCAAACAAGGCGGCCGCCCAAGAGCTGAGGCCGCGGCCGAGGCTGGGAGCAGGGCCCGCTGCGTGCCCTGCTGTGGTGAGAAATTCCTCTTCGATGCCTCCTTAAGGGCGACCTGCATCTTTTTCGATTCTTGAGACATTCACTAATGGTGCGAACATGTGTTCGGGCCTAATACTCGGCCAGTATTTAGTCACAAGTGTGGACAGCGGGACTACAGCGCGGACAAACCACACTTCCCGATCGTCTTGTGTGAGATATCGGTTAACGCAGGGATGTTCTGTCGCCGGGAAAAAGCCGAAAAATTTTGGGATTGGGATGAAGAGCATGGGACCCTGAATGGACCCTTGTGTCACACCCTAATACCGTGGGCCTTTTCCGTAATTATTTCCCATAAATCAACGCGATCGTGTTCCAAGCGTCCTCAGAATGGGTCTTGTGGTCCACGCTCATGCAGCTCGAATCCGCATTCAATTGAAATTTGCATAATCGAACACTTTAATTGCTTTACAAATTTTAATGTGATACGGTCTGGCCGATAATCTTGTTCTGCGGTTTGGTATGGTCTACTCCGCCGTCTGCACAGGGCGCGGCCTCACCTCACTTTGGCCCCAGGGAAACGGCTCGTGCTAAACATACACAAATGGGGAGAGATAAGTCAGACTATATTGGCGCTTGTTTTTCGTAATGGTACTTAGCTTTTGCGGATCGCCAATTGAAATTGCTTTTCGGAATTTATTTCGATTCTAGAAATTGTGACAAAACAAGGAAAACATTGGCAAACACACGTGATGAAAGGCGCCCGGTGAAAGGATTAAGTGATTAGATTGACCATGAAGGTGGATTAATGTTTGTTTTTGGCGTACTCGCAGCGAGATAATTATTTAGGTGTGTGCCGATCTTGTCTCGGGCATGTGTGGTAAGAAAATTAATGCTGGCTTATTTTTTATATTGAATTGTTAGTCTGTTGGCTTGTGACTAGAAAATGTCCGTCCGGTTTGTTGGACGTTAGCCATGAAATAAATGGACATGTTGCATTTTTTGTACACCTACAAACATGTGCAGAATTGACCATTAGAAAGTGAAGTAAAATTGCGAAAGGTGTGCAAAATAAGAGGTAACAGAGGCTTGTAATAGACTCTAGCTGAAGTTGTGGTTCTAGTATTTCAATATGAAGTTGTATTTCTTGTAATTTCCATTCTCTGACATTTGTTCTATGCAATATGTCAACTGGATTCTTTTTTTGCAATGTTTTAAAATTTGTTTAAGTTAGTAGGACACAGCTTGTGCACCCTAGGTGTTCCATTGCCACCGCACTTTCGCCGCAAATACTGGGTACCCAGATTGCCAACGTTGTTCTCTATGGCCCAATGTGCCTTGGTGATTGTAGTAATTCTGGTAATATCTCTTCATAGTGGTTCTGCTTAGGAGGCCTATTGTTCTTTCTTTGTCGTAAGGAGGTCTTCATCTTCTTTGATCCGTTAGCTGGACGTCCTTGCAACGGATACGCTGCTGTCGGTGCTGCTTGGTCCATTCACAATTCGTTTCCAGTCTTGACGATTTTTGGGGGCTTCTCGAGCCTCGATAACTGATAATATTCTTTTGCCAGGTTTTGTTCAGTGCCGATCGCTGAATTCTCCAGTCTGCCGAACGATCTCGAAGTTTACGTGGCAGGGGTTATCATCCATTCGGAAAACTTGTCCAAACCACTGTAGTCAACGTTTCAATGTCTCGCTTTGCAGGCGATGGCAAAGTGAAACACCGAGAATCGGCCTAAAGTATCTCATTTGGAATATCTTTAGCTTGTTGACGTCCGGCTTGAGCAGAGTCCACGTTTCCGATCAATAGGTAAGAATAAGGAGCGTCAACGTTCGGTCAAGGCGTACTTTCGTTTTGATGGCAATATTTGTTTCGTTTCCTTATGCACCACTGGAACGAGGCGACTATTGCTGTTGCTTGGCCGATGCGACTGTGAATGTCGGCCGTCGATGCCACTTTCTTTTCCTCAGCCAATGCTCCCAAATATGTAATCAGCGAAGCTTGTTCGTTTTGGGTTCTATCGAGGTGAACATTCACTCACCCTCTTTCCAATAAACCACCTTTGCCGCCGACTCTTGTCGTGTCATGAATATACTCGTTTGGAATTCAAGAAGTAAGATGCTTTGGTAACTTAAGTTACTTAAAAGTCGATCATCACTTGACTTCGTATTGAAGAAGGTTTTATTGCTTCCATTTTGCCATTAAGTCTTCAAGGACGTGCATTCCTACTACATCACAAATTCAAACTGATCGTGGAATCCAATTGTATTCCACCTAATAAACAGTTCCGCCCCCTCTCCTCATAAAACCCGCAAACAGCTCGAGCCATTCTTCACTTCTCCTCAAATCAGCGACGATTATCATAACTGCGCTAAATACCAAAATCAATTAGTCAGTACCTTACATATCTCGGACCACCAGCTGCTAAAAGGTATCTACCCAAAAATTCGATATCTTCAAGATCCATCAAGGTGGAAGGCACACGGTCTCTGGAGAGCGCTCCTCTTCGATCCCCTCCGGTTTGCCACATATAATCCTCGAATATGCAGATACGCGAGCCAGAGTCTGTGTCTACCGAAGGAACGTCGTAGTCGGCGATTATCATCTGGGATAACCACCGGCGATTTTCTGAATCAATCATACGCATTTCAAGCTTAAGCAGGTATGCATCATTACGATCACGTGTGATTAATTAGTCAAGCGCACAGCCTCCAATTTGGTGCCTAAGAGTGGCTCAGAACGATTTTTATCGGTAACCGATCGGTGCTTCAAGTTATGAGATTGGCTGCTTATATTTCTGTTCTCTTTTTTTTCCGTGGTGGACGAGTGTTCTTTCAGGTAGAAATGCTTAAAGTTTGTCGACATCCGGCATAAGTGGTCCATCATATTCGCCTTTAATCTATTTTTTAATCTATCAGAATCTTAAACTGGTCTTGAAATGTCATTGGAATCCAACTGTAAAAAAACTAAACTGAAAACATGATTTTTATTAGGTGGAAAATATCATGTTTTTCATACATTGGAACAGTTTGCATCAAATGGTAATTTCAACAAAAATGTTGTTAATAGAAGGGCATGCGGCTTTTGGTGATTGGTGATGATCGATGGTTTTGTGGGCATTTGTTGTGTTTAAGACTTAAGATATATAGTGAAGACTAGTAGGTATAAGATGATCACGTTTAGAATTTACTAGAGTTTATTTTGTAACAAACGATATACTCCCATATACTCCCACAATTCAGATGGCTTTCTAGCAAATTGTACTTAAGAAGGTGTCAGAAAAGAGCGCAGAGAATTTCTGTAACAAGGAAAACAAAAAGGAGGAAATATTATTTGGGTGGAAGAAGTGAAAAGGCTACGATCCAAGGAGCCGGTTGAAATCGAATAGCAGACCTCTGGGTTTGACTGGGCGAAACTTTTATTGATCAACTAAATCGTCGTATTCACTATAGATTTTTTCTTCAGGTTTTGTTGGGCAACTACAAATCGCTAAACTATACTTGAATCGTGAAAATGCGCCTTAAGCGACAAGCCTCTAGGCAGACTGCTGTCCAATGAAAAACCTCACAGAGAAAAACAGGACGGGCTGTGTGTGATGTGGCACCATCCAGTTAGAACCACATGTGCTATGGTCAATTGGGTTATGCAACAAGTTTTTTAACATGGCTCGGTAACGATAACCAGTAACTGTCATAGCACCGCCTCTACCATCTTCAAAGAAATTTGGCCCTATGATTAATGCTGGGTAAGACACGATTATAAAATGAGTTGATTCGAGGTGCCTCTTTTTCTTTTCAGCCAGTACAATATCATACTTCAAAAGAGGCGAGGTGCTACTGTAATGCCAAAATGACTAAAATCAACAAATTAAAAAAGAAAGAAAACTAATACCAATGAAGAGATTTTTTTAAGAGTTTGTATCTCATATGCAATTAACTGCCTCAGAATAGGTAAGAAAAATATGTCTCCACAATGTTTATTTATATTTTACAATATCACCTCAGCTGATTGCTCCTGCCGCAAAAGAAATAAGAAATGCCTCTCCAGTATTTACAATCCCCTGGCCTTATTTTAAGTTAAATTTGACTGGCCTAAAGATGTAAGAAATAAGAAACCCATGTCCCTCCACTTCGTATTTAGAATTACCTCCTCGCCTCATTTATCTAGATACACGCTTATATAACCGTAAGACATTATTTTTGAACCGGGACATTTAAAAAAATTGAGGCATCAGTACAAATTACCATGGTGTATGGGACAAATGTACTGCCTCGTGTAAGCCCGGGTTAGCTCTACCTCTGATATCGTCGTCCGAAATGCCGAATTACTGGATAATACTAAATTTAGTTTGAAAGATAGATACTAGAATAGATCATGCAAGATTTGGGGTGTTGGAGCAAATGGCGATGAGCCTTATGTTCAAATTCTTGCATTTTGTACCAGTTTGGAAAAAGAGATTGTGTTGCAAAGCCGCATTGTTCTATTTATAAACTAACTTTTACAGGTTAGTGTGCATGTAAAAAGGGGGATTACAGAGTGTGAGGATGAATCGAGCAGGCTAGTATTGTGCTACGAGTAAAATATTGCCACGCAGAAAGTAGCGTGAAACTAATAGGGAGCATCTCTCCGGGGCTGGGAGATGGTCAGTTTTCCAATATGCGTGCTAAAAAAGTTTCCCAATAGGCGTATTGAGAAAAGAAGAACAATGAGCTTCCTAAATAGACCCCGAGCTTTCTTTCCAACCATTGATACTGCGTATACTTACTCATAAAGGGAAAAAACATAATAGCATAACTATGTTGGCCCTGGCTACCTATTTCATAATATTGCGAAATTAAGTTTTTGGTTTGTGTTTTAGGCTGAAGCTATTGTGGTTTGTGTCTTGTTAATATTTTGCGAGTTACTGAACTTTTTTTTTTGTGAAACTTTGCGCTAAATATGTGAAACTTGTTGAACTTCGCTATAGTGTGTATTGGATGAGATTTCATGCCGGGTAGTCTACCAGGCAGACTAACCCTTCTGTCTAGCTGTGCACCTGAGAGCTTTAATTTAATTTATAATGTTTCGTACACAAATTGATACAACTATACAGATAGACCAGGTGGGCAGCTACACGACTAGACTAGTTGGTCTGACTGGTCTCTCTGTTTGGTCTGTCTGGTTTACCTGACCGGTCTGTCTATCTGGTCTCTATGTCTGATCTGCTGTTACTTGGACTAGCTTTAAAATCCAATTTGTGTGCGAAACATTATAAGTTCATGGAACCGTAAAGGCTTTCCAAGACGCAAACCGAAGCTTCAACCCAAGATATAAACAAAAAGTGCGGTTGCGCAATAGATGGCACCGGACCAGCATAGCTATACTACTAAGCATGGGAGGGCAGAAGTAAAACACAATGTTCTGTTCTGATGATAAAATGAGGTAAAATACTGTATCGGTAATAATCAGCCCGGAGCCCCTTTTGTGGTCCGGCCCCTATCAGACCGTCTATGTTGCCTATGCTTAAATCGGTCACTGGTACTGTGGGACTATACATACATATGTTTGATAATTGCATTCCGAGTAATCTTTTTGGTTTCTGATTGCTTATTTAGCAGGAAATGTCCAAATAGTTTGAATGGTCCATCCACTTTTCTAACTAAAAATGTCCAGTCTATTCGTAAATGCACAAAGAATTATCCCAACAGTTCTCCTTTTATAACCTAGATTAATTGTTTTTGCATATAGCTGCCAGATAAAAAGTCGATTGAAGCTGCTTGATAAAACCTACCAAAAACAACGTTCCTGCAATATTGCATCTCAAAAAATGATTTAATCTGACATTAATTCCCCGAAAATAGCATTGTCACGAGAGTGCCAATCAATCCGAAAAAATATTAATTAGTTTCCGTCAAAATAATAATAAAATTCGTTAAATTCCCTGACAACGTAACACTTCCACTCCATTCAACCCCGGATATTCGTCAAAAATATTTCCATATTATCAAAAAAAAAAAAAAAATTAATAACATTGCAACAAATTTGTTTATGCAATAATCCGCTCCCCCGTCCCACCGGAATAAAGATGCGCTCCCAGCAGCAGCAACCTGCTCACACCGGAGCAGTCCTGCCCTGGAAAAGGCCATTTAAATGTAAATAAGGAGAGCCTCGAGGAAAAGTTAATTAAACATCTCAGTGGCCGCTTCAAGAGCCCCAACAAGACTTCATTTAACACAGAAACGTGACATGCAAATTATTCAAAAGTGTTTGGACGTCAATCATATTTGTTTTCAGAAATGATTTATCATGTTCACAAGCACCAAACCAGACCGCAGCACAGCAGCCCGGGTCCATCTCGGGGGCCCCAACGATGGTCCACCGGCGGCGGCGGCGACCCAACACTCTGCCCGGATCCCCACCCGAATGGATAGTGGCCATCTTCTAGAGACACCGAGAGCCTTTTGCTGATATCTTCCAATTTTCAGACAGAATGAAGCCAACCAGATCTGGATCTCTTTCTGGGCACTGGCATCTGGGAACAGGTTGGGCTCTGGGTCTTGGGTTTTCGGGTTTTGGGTTTCATCGATGTTGTCGTTGTCGTGGGCTCTTTTGTAACCCTTTCTTCGTTTAGGGGCCTTTATGCCGTGGGTTTTGTGTTGTTACTAGACTTTTAAGAACTCTCCTCGGTCTCCTCTCGAAGATTCATCTTTTAATATTCCTAAAGGGATTCTCCTTGTACGGGTTTTCTTTACACTTATCATCCCCAGAGATGGACACTGATGGTGGGTAATACACAAAGGCAGACAAAGTATTCCACTCTGCTTTCAGGAGTGCAGTTCAGGTAGCCCATCGCATTATGCCACACCTGTACGGCAAGATGTCAGCCGCCGGGGAATACGTATATATGACACAGAATTAACATATTTTGATTGATGGATCGGTTTTCGGTTATTAAGCCGCGATGACCTCTGGGAGCAGGTTAAACGTATGTTTCGGTCGTTCCACACCGGTTTTGTGGTCATTATTCTTCGGCGGATCCGCCATGTCTCTCCCTGGCCACATTAAAGATCCAAAGTACTTACCTTTCGGTCCGGTTCGTAATTTGCTGAAAAATTTCTTTAATTATTCTATTTCCCAAAAAATTCTTAGCCACTAATTACATCGCGGCCACCTTCCAGCTTCTACTCAATGAAATACATCAGCACCGCCAGATCCAGAGCCGGTGGACTCTGGGCGATCTGGAAGTAAAAACGAATTTCTTAACGAATCCAAGAGGCTCCCGCTGAGCCGCGCCGGCGGAGCCCCGATCCCTGGAGCACATCAATCGCGCAATCCCCAAACAGGTTGGAGCCCGGGATTTGGCCGCGGATGATGGAGGCACTGATAAAACGCGAAGAGGAATTATTTATGTTGACAATTTGTGGCTGCCCGCTTAATTTAATCGCGCATTTCATGGGCAGTCTAATTAGTAGGAGCCGAGTTTTGTTTATTTTTCTGTTAATTAATTGCTTCATTTCGGGTTAGAATATGCAAAATAGTTTTTTTTCACCTGAGATTTCCTTATTTTTTCATTTTTTTTTATTTAATCATCGTTGCCTGGTAGGCAGCAGTCGTCGGCTTGTACGGTAACACTTTATGCAGGAATTGCGTGTACAATTTGTGGCTATAAACGAAGCATTTACTACTGTCCAGTCGTGTTAACAAGCTCTGTTTTTGAGCAATTTGAATATTTTTAACTTTTTTCGTTTAGCCATTCTCGGGTATCATGTTCGAAATGAATGAAGGAGTCTCCGATGGCCTACCAGGAAGAGAGGAGAATTTCAATATTTTCGGGAGGAATTCATCATTTTGAATGGTCGGGCACAGGTATCCGGATTAGATATGCTGCTGGATACGAAAAAATATGTTACAGATTTGTGAAAATGCCATAATTTACTATAAACAGGTAAAATTGTTTTGGGCGATGAGAACTCCTAATCTGTAACGGAGCGCTTGATAACTTGTTTTCTGGCCATCGACTTGCTATGTTCTGGTTGAAATCAGATAGAGACTTAAATTTACGACTGGTGTAAGGGACATTTGTTTTGTGACAATTCCTATCCTATTCTCTTCTATCTTTCAAACTAAGCTTTCTACTAGGCATTGCACTATGACTTGGACGACATGACAGACTGGTAGCATTAAGGGTGACTCCTAAACTTGGGTTTTCCATATTAAAAAATTGTTTTAAAATCTACCTATGTTACGTTAGTCTTTAACGACTCTACAACCGGGATCCGGTCCTGGCCTACTTATATTACTCTAGCTAGACTATTAACTATGTAGAAAATAGAAAATGTTGTCTTTTATTAATAGCTGGACATTCATGGTTTTTTAATTAGTTTTGCGTTTTCTTTAATGCTACTGGTAAGTATCATTTATCCTACAAATAGAGTATTTTATATTCTCTCAGAAAAGTTTTTGATATAGATTTGAAATAGGCAGGGTCGGCGCTTGGTTTTTTTGCGCCCGGTGCAGTATGCCATACTGCACCACATCAACTCCTCATTTTTTGATCGCAGTGAAAGACAATGGAAAAAATGCGTTCCACTCGAATTGCGCCCGGTGCAAGCGCACCTTTTGCACATATGAAAGTACCTCTTTTTTTTAAGTGCAATGACCTTCTTGAATGAATGGAAGAAATGTGTTTATAGCAAGTTTCAATCGCTCTTCTATCACGATCATATCAACCCAATTTCGGTTCAATCTCGTTTTCATTTAATTTCAAATAATCGCAATGCCTAACCGAGAAATAGCTTCCTGGATAGTAGACTTCCATCATGATTTTACTAGTTTCGTCCAGCTTCTCCCCCTTCCTCCTCATTGTTTCACGAGTTTTGCGACTTTCGGATATATTTTGTATGTATGCAGAATTTCGTCGATCTCGTCCTCGACGTCGTATAGTTTCTCTCATTTCTTTTTTTTCTGGCCTTATAGTTCTCCCAGGCAGATGAGTTGTCGCCCCTCATTACCTAATTTAAGACCCTTCTACTATCCTTCTTCCGCACAAGCAGAGTGTATGATCGTGCTTCTCTACTGGCATAGGAGGCAGAGCCGGTGCTTGTTTTTTTGCGCCCGGTGCAATATGCCACATTACTTGATCATTTCGTGGTCGCAGTGAAGGACATTGGACAAAGGCGAAAGCACTTAAATATTCAGTTTTATTAGATATCCAATGTAAATGCTCCGATAAAACTATATCGTGTAACTTCTTCCGCCCCCGGCATTCGCATGAGTTCGGGAACAGACGTACAGAATATTTTATCGAGATAATAACTTGGAAAAATAAATCGTTTATTTTCTGAATTTGCGCCCCTGCTAAATTGCGACCGGTGCAAGTGCACCATTTGCACCTATGAAAGCGCCGCCTCTGGAAAAAGGTGTCATTCTTTGAGCAGGTAAGTAGATCTAAGCTTTAAAGTTATAGTTGCGAATAAAGTACTTTCGAATAGGGAGTAAAAACGATATAACGAAAATGTCACGAAAAAATTATAGCATATTTAAAGAACCAATAGAAACACGCCAAAATTATTGAAATAAAGTATACAGCAATTTTAGTATTAGGTTTTCCAAAAGAACCGTCTCTCCTCATGGTGCCCTTTGATCAGATCTGACAAGACTAGCTAACACGGCTCACTCTCAAACACTGCAGTCGTCCTCTACGTACACATTAGAGTTGGAACTGTCTTCCACAGTTGGTGTTTCCGCACTCATATAATATCTCATATTTCAAACGCAAGGTTCATCGATATCTATATATCTACTTTCCAGCTCTTAGCCTATTCTTTCTCTTTTATCCTTCAATTAAAACTTTCCACAAGACATTGCAGCATAACTTTAACGGCATGACGATTGTACCACATAATTTATTGATATGCGATGCAATATAAGAAAACAAAGTTTTATACTCAGTAGACCGATCTCATTCAATTGCAGAGGTCAAGCAGCTTTGGACATGATGAGTACTTAGTTGGGGGACCCCTTAGAAAAACAGCATTTCCGTTTAAAAATATAAATCTTTTGACACCGTAGCAGTTGTAACTCGCCTAGCCGAAATTCTCAAATTTTTCATTGTCTTCTTCCACTAGGCCAATCCACTTACGCTAGTATGTTAATTGAATTTCTTCGAAGGCGCCTTTTTTACCCCATGCATCTCCTTTTCCCCGTTCATCTAAAAGCTCGTGAAAAACGTATGTACAAACGAACAGTCTAATCACGTTCTTATAGCTTGTCGTTCAAACATAGTAGTTCTTGCCCCTAATAAAAAGAAAGAATATGAGGTGCGCCATCTAGACCTTCGGTATTTCAACATTGAATTACTCTGTCATTTTTAAGCCGATTTTGACAAATGAGCAAGATTTATTTAGGATATTCTCTACCATTTCTTTCAAATCAGTTTTGGAACCGCGTTGTCTGAATGACGATAGACAATTGCAATTTGAATGACAACGCCGCTGCACATGAAATCAAATCCACTTTGATTTTTCTCTGCTCGTTGTACGCTGTGTGACGATAGTGTAGTTTAAAAATGTCATTCGTGGTTAAGCAGTCAAGTATGTATAAAAATTTGAGATAACGGCCTACCTCAGATATTGTTGCAGAGAAATTTCTATTCAAATCATAGTACTGTGCGAACTAAACGACGAATATTGTGTATAGAATAAAAGCGCACTTCGTCCGTTTTTCAGACTAGGCTGTTCGGCGAAGGCGGAGCAAAACGACGATAATGTGTAGCGGGCTTTACGTGCATCCTGTATAATATTGGCCAGCATTTCTGGCGTTATAGCAGCTATTTCGGCTCTTATGTTAGCTTTGGTTAATAGTCAGGAAAAAAATCTGGTGCCGTTAAACCCGGAGAACGAGGAGGTCTTTCCAAAACACCATTTTTCGATACGACGCGACGTGTCTCGGGAATTTATGCTGCATGAAATTCATTGTAGCGGCTGCTGTTTGGGTAGGTCTCGGCGCCGTCTTGTTGAAAATAGAAGTTCGTCAGACCTTTTTCATAAATTGCGTGCGCCGTCGACGGGTTTTCCAACTTTGAAGAAATGATCCGATGATGGTTTTTGAACACACTTCGGCCCAAACAGTGACGTGAATAACGTATGGGTTCTCCGTTTCCAAAATTTAACAGTTTTGTTTATTGAGCTTGAGCTTTCGGTGTACGTTGACTCATAGTTAAAATGGTACTCAATGACGTTTCAGAATCGTGTACATTTGTCGAAATCGGCTAAACTATATCAGACTTACTTAATATTGAAATACCGAAGGTCTAGATGACGCACCCGTATTGCTTCTAACTACTTCTATGATTCAAAAATTCCCTTTGTTTTATTCGACCGAAGTAACTCTTCATACGATTACAGAACTACCTTCCAAACCCTTAACTTCAATTTACCTGTCAAAACGATTCCAAGTGAGTCAACTTTCACAACACACATGGCATTTATTCCTACGCACTTTTATTTCTGTTTAATAATAATAAAAAAATACAGAACAGAGATCCTCTCAACAACTTCCGTTCCCACTGGGCATCCACATGCATAAAAGAGAATACAACAGAAAACGCTCCTAATTCGAATTTATATGCGAGTTTCGCAGGTAATCAAGTTAACTCAGGTATTTTATGACTAAACAGAAAGTGCATCGCACACCAACGGATTAAACTCTGAATGGTAGCAAAGACCAATGTGCATGCAGTCAGTCTCCGGCCAAGTCCACCTGACTTATTACGATTGTAATACAGTAATAAGAACCAGAGATGGTTAATCATATAACGAAAGGTAACACCATAGTCCCGGGGAATCAGAAGCAACAACAGAGACAGCAAACAGCAAAAGGTACACAGGTACAGGTACAGCCAGGTAAGAACGTAGTGCAAAAATTATGCAAAATTATTACTTGCAACTTTAATGGAAACTGGAATATGACTTGACGGTGGTGTGTGCGCCTTCATAAAACGCTAAACTCAAAATGATGTTGAACCATAGGAAGAAAAGAAGAAGGCCTCGAGGTGATATCTGCTGGTGTTGGCGGTATCAGGGCGAATTGCGGCGGAGACCGCTTGTGTACAATGCGGGCCAGAATCTGCAATTACATCCCAAAAGTCTGTTCCATTTCATGTTTTGAAGGAGACGTAGTCTGATAGGATTTTGCTGAGGCGCGCTCTACCTTAGGGAAAATCACCTGACAGTCAAGGGATCCGATATGGTGCTTGCTGGAGTACTGGCGTTCGTGTACTATAGGCTCTACTAGGGTATGGAAATGTTTCAAGGTGAACTCAGGTGACACAACAGATAACCCCCGGAAAGCCGCAGTATCTTGATTTGTTTATGCAAATTTATTTGATATTCGAAGGGATCTTGGTGGCGTCGGCGGTAGTGGTGGTATCTCTCTACCTGAATTATGGGAATTGAATATGGATTTTGGGATGAGATGAGCGCGAATATTCTTTTGAGGAAAAAAGTAACATTAACTGAATTTGCCGATGGTGAATTCAATTTGGTTTAATTGCTTTGAACATATCACGCTGAATTTCAGTCGTAATGGGCTTGAGAACAACGAAAATGTCATCCGGGAACAGGGGCGGCGAAGCATTCCTCCAAATCCATAAAGCCTAGGAATCATCACGTCGGGAGTACATTAGGTTGGAAAACTCTTGTGGAAAATTCAAAGAATTATTTGAGAGGTGAACTCATAAACTCCACTGCCGACAGTAAAAACTTCTGGTCTGGTAACCTAGATCAGGAATAATTTAAGTTCACATACAACGCCTTCATTCATTTACAACGAACAAGGGCTAACAAAAAGCAAACCCAAGGCCGACCTACTCTCTGTTCGCCGAGAATTATTTATATTATTACACGATACTGACATGCAACCTCTCACCACCGAGTGTTCCACCCACGCAATGGATAGAGTTTTCTTCAGGACGCATGAAGTGTATAAGCGCCTCAAAGAGCTTGACTTCCAACAAAGCCCCTGGCCCTGACAAAATAGCCCCTTTAAAAATGTGCCTCACCTTTGTCTAAACCTCTGCACAAAGTTTTTGCTCTTTCTAACTTATCCGGAGCTTATCCTGACTCTTGGAAATTGGCTCTTGTTCAGCCTATACCGAAAAAAATTAAAGCTGGTGACCCTGCTAACTATTCTCTCCAAAATTATGGAGGCAATAATAAATCGAAAGGTTATGGAATATCTTGAATGCAGCCAGTTGCAAATATTGGACGACAAGCAATACGTCTTTAGATCGAAAAGATCTACACGCGATCTCCTTGTTTGCCTAACAGAGCACCTCAGCCGAAGCATAAACCGATTTGGCGAAACTGGCCTGGTTGCTCTGGATATCTTTAAGGCTTTCGACAGAGTATGGCACCCCGTTCTGTTGGCTAAACTCCAAGCTATTGGTGTTGACTCCGTTCTAAAGAACTGGATTAATACCTTCCTTTATGATCCTTCAATCAAGGTAGAATTAAATGGCGTCGAACGCAACCCCAGCACCATCTCCGCAGGTGTTCCCCAGGGCTCAATTCTATCACCAGTTCTCTTCATAGTTTCTATAAATGACTTGCTCTCAATTCCCTTCAATTCACAGCTTTGCTGAGGACGGTACTCTACGTTACTCCTATGGTTGTGATAATGAAACACAAGTCTACGGATAGGTGGATACAACTCCATCGCACACTTCACAATCCATCCATCCAATGGCGCTACAGCCCAAATCGAGCCTTGGCCTCCTCTAGGGCATTTCTCCAAGTTTGACGGTCCCTTGCTGCATGTCTCCAGTTCCGGATGTTGAGCATTGCCTCTGCGTCAGCCGTCACAGAGTCTATTTATCACCTCCTGGGTCTACCTACTGGCCTACTTCCCGAAATTTCTGAGGCTATAAGCCGTTTTGGGATACGATTGTCCTCCATCCTGATTACGTGGCCGGCTAGTCTCAGTCTGTTAATTTTTATTAAAGTTGAGAGTTGTGGGTCGTCAAAAATTTCATACAACTCGTTGTTGTATCTCCTTCGCCATATTCCATCCCTTCTCGTTGGGCCTATTATGCATCTGAGGACTTTCCTCTCAAACCTGTTGACTCGTTCCTCTCTGTCCTGGGTCATAGTCCAAGTCTCGCTACCATAACACAGTACTGGTCGTATTACTGTTTTGTAGAGTGAGAGTTTCGTTTTCCTGTGCACAAATCTTGAGTGCAGGATTTGTTTTTGGGCATAAAAGGCTCTATTAGCCAGTAGTATTCGTCTGGTTTTTTCTTCTTTTTCTTCATTTCTTTTTGTGATTGTAGACCCAAGGTAGACTGTTTTATCGACTACTTCTAGGTTATGTTCGTCGATGGTTATATTTCTTCCCATTCTAAATCTTCCTGCTCTGGATTGTTGCATCACCTTCGTTTTTTCTTCGTTTATCTTCAGGCCTATGTCCTTTGCAGTCTCTTTTAATTCGACATACGACTTCTTTTGCTGCCAAAAAGGACCTTCCCACTATGTTTACGTCATCCGTATATCCAAGTAATTGAACCGACTGTGTACTTATTGATGCATTTCTCCGGACTGACGTTTTCCTTATTACCCATTCTAAGGCCAGGTTGAAAAGCTTGGGGGCCATCTCCTTGTCTAAGTCCTTGATGTACTTCGAACTCCTCTGTTATAACATTTGGGATCCTTACTTTCGCCAGTGAACTATTTGTGGCGCATTTGATCAGTTGCACCAAGTTTGAGGAGACTCCTATTTCCGATAAGATCTCGTATAGCCACTCTCTGTTTATTGAGTCATATGCCTGTTGAAAGTCGACAAATATCTGGTATATATCTACATTCCTTTCCCAAGTTTTCTCCAGAAATTGCCTTAAGGTCAGCAGTTGGTCCGATGTTGACCTGTTTTTCCTAAAACCAGCTTGATATTCTCCTATAAGGCCTTCCGCTATAGGTTCCAGTTTTTGTTTCACAAGGATTGTGAAGATTTTGTAGCTGGTGCTGAGTCTCCCACAATTGTCTTTCTTTTACATCGATATCGTTCGGTATGAATGCCTTTTGAAACTCTCGCTTGATGGTCGGGTGCCACACGCACGCGCAATTCTTCTTGGCTGGTGGTGGCGCCGTTTTTTCGCTCTTTGTAATCACATCTGTGACTTCGCTCGAACAAGATAATGGTCCGAACCGCAATCGGGTCCGCGCATTGAACGTACGTCTTTGGTCGTCGATCGGAATCTTGCATTGAACAAAACGTAGTCTAACATGGACCTGCCGGTTCGACCTGCTACTGAATGTGGATTGAAGTCCCCCGCGAGTATTATTAATTTGGTTCGAGGTATCATATCCACTGTCTGTTGAAGCTGATCGTAAAATTGGTTCTTGTTCGCGTCCGTGCTGGTCTCGGTTGGCGTATAAACGGACACGATATGGGTTTTGATCGTTCCACCGATGGTTAAAACCGCCAAATGCTTGGATATCGGTTGGTTGCGATAACGCTGCTGGCAGCTCGCCGATCGACCATAAAGCCGACGCCGGCCTGTCGTCTCTCACCACCGGAATAGCAGAGCGTCATCGTTTCGTCGACTATTGGCGGGACGATCGTCAATGTTCCGGATTGGGTCGATCGCCGTAGTTCCGATAGCGCAGCAACTGATATTTTACATTTCAACAATCCCATTGCTATGATTTTCTTTTGACCGACGGGATGTCCTGTTCGTACATTTCACGCGGCGAATTGAATTTTCATTTTCGGTGTGAATAATTTGAGTGTTCGGCCAGTAACCCATTTCTAACTAGCATCCCTGATCCACAGTCCTGGGGCATCGGCTGCCCGGATGCAGTAGCATTATTTCGTGAATAGTTACTTCGTGTATCCATACGGTTTCTTGCCTAGTTTCTTCAGTTTCCAGATTCTGGTCAATTCGGCAGGTCGACCACCCTCCTCTTTTCACACCTTGGGTTTTGGTCTAGACGACGGCTGATGCTTAACTCCTTCTTCGTGTCATATTTTAAAATTTTGTTCCATGAAAGTCCCACGAGTATGGCAGGAAAGGAAAGGTCCATCCTAACAGAGCCTCAATATCAAGATAAGGCTATATAAAACTGGCTGCGCCCGGTGCCTAGAGGACATCGTTCGGGACAGTGCAACACTACTCACTGCTACGTAGCCCTCGACACGATCACATTTACATCTTGGCTTCGTAGGCTTCTAAGAGTCTGCTCCCCTACTACCGTCGTTAGTTGGTTATCCAGGGGGCACCACGAGGAGGTGACGGTTCGATTTTACCCCTCGTAATGGGCTTGAGAACACCCAAAATATCATCCAGGCACAAGAAACGTAATCACTGGACAAAATTAGCATAACAAATGTTTTTTGGGAACACAAATTTGAATGCGGATTAACCCTTTTTATACTAACGACGAACCATTTTCATTTTCTAAATTTGAATTGCAACATTCAAGTCAAATGTCGAATCAAACCGCGGAAAAAACAAATTCTTCGTCAACTTTTTCTTGTCTGTGTCTTAAGTATTACCAACTTCCTTGAGTTGATCCAGGCTTCACCTTTACATGATTCGTTGATTGATTCTGTTGTAAGTAAAGAGTTTTGCATTACGTAAAGCCTATTAAGCAGCTCTTATTACCTTTTGCCTCAGCTAAGCAGATTTGCAGACTCATGTATTTTTTCGCGACATCTCTCATAGCATGAACCACTCGTTAGCTGCAAGTTAGCGACTACCTCACAAGTTGCAAGACAACAACGTATAGAGGGAGAGGAACAAAAAACAGATCAACGAGAACGGTACAAAAAAGTATCGAAGTACCTACAAGAATCGAGGTATCCGTAATCAATTTAAACTCGATCCGATAGCCACCTACGATATTTAGTTCAGGTGAGCGGGGGCACGGGCAGAGGTATACGGCACAGACACAACAAACCGTAATTCGGGGTCCAGTGAATAAATTTTCTGGAACCTGGTCCTCCTCGGTGTGTGACAGATCTGGAGCACAAGAAGTTGATTGTTTCGCCTTCTGAGAGACTGACGACGACGACGGTGGGTTGCGCGAGTTTCTGGGCCTTTTCTTGTTTAGTTTTGTGGAACATTATATATATCCCGAGAGCGACTTTCACTTTTTCATTGAAGTCTACATCAGATCCAGAGCTGGTCGCGCATATACATAGAGGTGCTGAGTGCCGAGACTGATCACGGGTATTGAATCATTTGATACCACCTCACTATACCGGTTATTTTTTTTTTTTTTGTTTATCATTTTCGTTTTTTTTTTCGTCATCTAAATTCTTTCTTCAAGACGGCGATTGAGTAAGAAATGTATCAACGAAAAAAGAAAGAAAAAATAATCTCATACCTTCAAATAGAGGAAGTGAAAAAACGAAACGAAAAGCGTGGACGGACTTGAAACAGTGCCGCATGATTGTAAATTTAATAATTTTTGATTTACTGCCCAATATCGAATGTCCAGTAAGTAGGCAAGAATTCCGTATTATAAAAAGGCCCAGCGCCAGACACACAAGAGAGTTGGCATACGTTCATATATTACAATTTGGTCCTACGATCAATTCAAATTGACAGAATGGACGCAATTATTATCTATCATGGTGTTCCTTAAGGTATATTGAATTTCCGTCTTTCATGCGAAGCATGTCGTCTGGGCGAGACAACCAGCCAAGATCTGGTTTTAAGAGATTTCTTCACATACTATATTCCATTCATACGGGCATTGTAAGTATTGTCAACGTGCGCGCGCAGCCTATTTAACATCACATAATTTTGATTGGCCGCGCACGCTGATTGGGTGTAAAAAAGAAATTCTGTTGCGCAAGACTTTAGCTTTAAGACGTCTAATTTCTTAGTAAAAAATACTATAGACTATTTAGTATGGAACCTACATATTACACAGAAAATTATGTAATATTATTTATAATGTAAGAGATTGTAACCAACCAGATTGAGAGTGGGAAAGGAATGTTTTTAAATATCTAAACTTTTTATTTTTTTAAAACAGCAATAAAACATCAACACATACTATATTAGAAGGCAGCTAATGGATTTTTTGTTATAATGGCGGACCTACCCATGAAAAGTGGCTTACAAGCACTACAGCGAAATAATTAATTTGTGACATGTGAGAATGTTAATATTTATGTGTGTTAATTTCAAAACTTTCGACGATTTATGTTTGTGATTCAAATTTACAACCAAACACCACTTCTAAATTTTAATTCAAAAACATAATTGCAGCTTTATTTCTCATAAATTTTAAGTGAAGTGAGATTAGGCATATAAATTTTGGGTATTTGGTGTTCATGGGGAAGTAATGTGTTTTAGTTTTTGACAAAATTTTGTAAGTTGAATGAATGCACAGAAGAATAAATTTATTATTATTAATTTTCTCTAAAATATTGCATGGTTTTAAAAATAAAAGTATAGTTAAGCGGAAAAAATTAAACCAGTAGGCAGGGGCGGCGCTTTCATAGGTGCGAATGGTGCACTTGCGCCGGGCGCAATTTGTCATGGGCGCAGTTTCAGAAATTAAGATTAAAAAAAAATTGAAAACTTAAAAAAAAAAATTAAAAGTATTCTCACGGGTGCAAGAAATTACGCTAATTTACCCAATTTTTGTCCCTGTACTTTCTTATGTAAGAAAAAACGGGGAAATTTCACCTCTCCTCGTGCAGGAAGTTTCCAGAGATTTTAGCTTAGAGAATTTTAGCAAGAAAAATCTCTCATTTATTTGGAGCCCTTTTTTAAAATTCTGTAAAAACCACCATATCCACTCACACAAAGGAAAAATTGTTTGATTGATATAAATTTAAGAGCGCTGTTGCTGCACTTTAAAATTCTGTTTCAAGAATTGTTAAAGGAGGTAAACGAACGAAATGAGGAGAGAAAAACTTCTTGTGGCGAGAGCTCTTTAATTCCTATTTTTTGTTTGTTTCTTTATACTCCGGCTTCACCGACCTCAGTTCAATAAAGTTCAGTTCAATCCGCATGAGTGCTTGTTGTTGTTGCTTTTCGCCAGAAGTTAGAAATGCAAAAGCTCACTGGAATGATATTCCATTATTCCAATTGATTAATCTCTTTTGAGCGAACTTTTACGTTCAATCTCAATTTCATGTTCTGTTGGGCGAACTTAGGAAATATTTTTCCTGAGTTCAATATGTGAAAATTTTTGGGAACTAAGGCAAAAATTGAAGTTCAGTACACTAATTTGCTCAAACTTATGCAGTTCGGCCGGTGAAGCCGGGGTTTTACTATCTAACAAATTAATATGCCCAGTTTCACACGGGCCAGCCTACAGAAAATGGCTGTAATCGTCAATTTCCTTTTGAAATTCGATGAAAAATCGCATAGGTTTTCACAAGAGCCAACTTTTCCAACAAACTATACGTTAGAATGTCTTAGCTTGTTGTTGTTGCTTTTAATTATTATTTATTCTCCGTTCTGCCATTTCTTTTCTTTTATTTTTCCTAGAAAAAGAGACAAAAAACAACAACAACCACACAGCCGTCAAAAACTCTCTTCTCCGCAAACGACGTTTTCAGTAGAATTTTGTTGGTTTATGTTGACCCTTGCGAAATTTTTTATCTTATATGCAATATTATTAGTGCAATCTTTAATTTTGCGCAAACTATGAAAATTATTATTCCCACTCAGCGAGTGTTTGGGTCTTTTCTATTGCCCTTCACTGCGTTCAAAAATTTTCAGCTTATGGGGCGCAGTATGGCATAGTGCACCGGGCGCAAAAAACCCAAGCACCGGCTCTGCCAGTAGGTGAGTCTACACGACAAAAACTTTTGTCCCTTCGACTTTCCGTCCAAATTTGAATTAAACGCCGACGGAATACTTGTGGTGCGGATATGTCAACTGAATGTCTTTGTCGACCTCTTCTAGCGACTTTTATTTGTTTTACTGAAAAATTCTATAGAACTCTCTCTATAGAGAGGTCTGTGGAATCAAAAGTCTCTATCGTACGATTAAAGGTTAAGGATTAGCCCAACACTACATTAGATCGACAAAATAGTGTTTGTAACTTCGTGCCATCGAAAAGTATGATTTCGGTTGATCTTCAAAATAGGTATGTGTTTGTATGGTGACCTTCTCGTTCAATGTGAATCTTTTTCCGTAAAGCCAATTTTTTCAAGCTTGGAAATAGCAAAAGGTCACTAGGCGGCACATCTGGTGAATACGGTGGATGTAGTAGTAATTGGAGCTTGAATTCCAATTCAATTCGCTATCGAAACCTCACAGCTGAACCTTGTACAACATAATTTTTTTTGCCAATGAGGACATTTTTTCTTGATTTCTTCGCTCAATCCGGCACAATTAAGACGCATAATACATCATTTAAACGGATCAAGGTGATTTACTATCGCGCTAATATTGCCCAATGACTTTTCAAGATAGTTCAAATTTCTCTTTATATGGAAAAGCTTGGTGTATCGAAACACAATGCTAAAGGGGTCCTTTACTAAGTTGCTAACAATGTTCTCTACGATAAGGCATTGGTTAAAAGGATCGGCAGATTTACAATCAAGTTGATTTAAAATAATATTGCAGGATCGATGAGGAGCGATAATTCTCTTCTTCAGGGATCCATTTAGCCGAATTAGGAACTAGTGGCTGCATATATCGTCTACCATTAAAAATCCTGGCTAGCATTCTTTTTTCTGAACCTCGTACAACGTTTCCAATTCATCGCGGTCTGTGGCTATATTTATTTCGTTCTACATTTCTTGAAATTCTTCGTTTGGTCTAATGCCCCATTTGTTTTCGTTAACCCTTTCAGGACCAAATATTCTTCTCAAGATCTTTCTTTCGAAGATTTTAAGTTGATATTCTGTCATTTTCCCAAAAACTAGCTAGTCATCGGTGTCTACATCAGCGATATATTCAGGATTGTTCAAAATCTTCTGAGCTTCAAGATGCGGATCTCAGGTACAGACAACAAAAGATACATCTATTCCTCACTTTTATTTGTTGATCACTCAAAACTATGTCATGGATTTTGTCATTTCGGAGGAAGACAGGCCCGATTGACAATGTGTCATTTGTTCGCTATTTGTGGTAGTTGCGGGCGCCTTAGGGGCAAGTGCGTGCCTGTGCCTGCTGCATGCTAAGTTTGGCACTCGGGGTTACACTGAACTTTCTGAATGATTTTCATTAGTTTTGGATGAACGGCAGCATTTAAATGATGCCAACTAAGATAGCGGGACAGACGGTACAGCTTTTTGTAGAGATAAGACAGTGCTTTGTTTTGGTTTGCGTTGAATTCGACACGATTCTTGAATTCAATGTCCCCGTTAATGGAGTTGGACATGAGTTCACGGTCCAGGAGACAAGATCTGGCCCATTTCATGCTGTATTGTCAAAGTTGTGGGAGTAATGCAGAGTACCGCCATCGGCAAAACTATGAAATGGGTTGGAGGGTATTGAGAGCAGATCATTTATGAATGGAAGAAAGAGGACAGGTGAGAGAATCGACCCTTGGGAAACACTGGCCGAGATGGAGTGAGAGTTGAATTCGACGCCAAGCAATACTACCTTGATTGAACGGCCAGAAATAAAGTTCTTAATCCACTTCTTTAGAACTGAGTCGATACCAACAGCTTGGAGTTTAGACAGCAGCGCGGGATGCCATACACTTTCGAAGCCTTGCAAATATCTGGCATTAGTTTAAAGGGTCGCTGGCTTTATCTTTTTTTGGAACGGGCTGAACATGATCTAGTTTCCAAAAGCCAGGATACAGTCCGGAAAAGTAAGACCGGAAAACCGGGGTGGCGTTTCAGCTTCCAGTAAAGAAGAATTTGAGGTAAACATAGATAACAATAATACGGTCTTGGATTTGCTGTCTGTTATCACCTTCTCCCTATTAATGAACTAAAGTAACTAAAGAGCCGTAGCTTTTGCTTCCTACGCGTGTACTGAGGATCTTACTTCTCAACTTGTTGTCAAATGTTGCTTTGCCCTTGCTGGTGATTGAATTATAGGAGTTTCTCGATTTCATATAATCACACCAAAGTGACTCATTTGGGAAACATTTGTACGCTCTTCGGCGGTTTCCTTAGCTTTAATTGCATTCATACACTCTCCATTGAACCATCTATTAGTACTAGGCTTTAAAGTTTTGGTAGAATGAGGAATGAACAAACACATGCCTGCCCGTATTTTTGTGGATATACCTAGAGCGGCATAGTTCGCACTAGCACCGCGGAAACTACAATTCCAGCCAGTGACAGACAGTTCTTTTGGGGACTATAATGGTTGCAGTAGAAGATGAATATGGGAAATTAGCTGTGACTAGTTTGTGGTCCGACGGGTGAGCTAGCCTCGACGATTTATCGAGCTCAGTATAGGGTATTTTTGAACCCCCAATGGTCTTCATCTGAAACAAAAATTGGATCATCAGTCTCATTGCTTACGGACACATAAACGGCACGAAAAAGTTGTTTTCTTATTGCTTTCTGCTTTTTACTTTTAGGAAACAATATAAAATGGAATATTCGTCACTACACAAACATTAAGAAAGTCTATTAATAGCACAGTTCGACAGAGAGCCACAATAAATGTAATCAGATCTTGTTGGCCTACAATCAAGTACCGAACCGAACAGTAGATGGTCCATTTTAGTAACTATAAATGATTGCTGCTTTTGAAATGGCATTAGTATTGCTTCTGTCCTTGTTAATATAGGATAATTAATAGGTCAAAATATCTTGCAATTTTAGACATTCTTAGCTTTATTAATAAAAATATAAAATACTATCATAAATTCAAGCTCTCAATATTTATTATATCAGGACAGAATATTCTTAATTTATAAAAAGAACATCTGCAGCGTGACCAAAAACTGCAAAATTTATGCAAAAGACTAATCGAAATTCGGCTCCGAATGTTGTCGACCACAGGTTAGGAACACTACCTGCTTCTGTGACTTTATTGCTGAACGTTTTCAAAGAACCAGAAGAGAAGAGAATTTTTTTAATTAAGTGAGTTGTATAGTGAAGGAAGATGTGGAAAGATGCTTCCAAAAAAATAAACCCAAAATTAATTTATGAAACTCTGCTGTATTCCAGGGTATTCCCTGATTTATCGATCGTGATGTAGATTAAATTATGTTCACAAACCACCAACATGAATACGAGAAAAAAATGTGTTGAAATTGAATTTATATTTTCAAGCAACCTTTAAGCAACCAAAATATTTTTTCTCATTTACTGGATGCCGAAAGGAACTTTTCTTTTAATAGAAACTTTTTCACATAATTTTATTTTTAACAAAAAAAAATTCCATCAAAGGATTCCTCAATTACTCCTGTGGTGTGCCGCATTTTTAATTTTTCCCTTTTTAAAAAACTGAACGAAATTCCGTCGTCGGCATTTCACAAACATCTGACCACACACACATCCCAGTTCTCACGTTGCTTCCATAATGAGTTTCACTAAACATTCGAAATCCATCGCCCAGTATTGTCCTTAAACTTGAATTACATCCTTAACGAGTCCTTGCAAACAATACAAACTTAGCCCGTTCCGGGTGGCTGTAACAAGTGTAACGAATTTTCGGATTTCGCAGACAAAAAGTGACAACGATTCTCTACACACCCGAGGATAACACCCAGAGGCAAACAATAGCTGGGCTGGAACAGAAGACGTGCGAACAGGTAGGTCCTGCTCTCCTCTCCAGACCCATCAATCAAAATCCTTTTATTCAGGCGGCCGGCATACAGGGCTGTCACATGAGGTCTGTAGCTGTGTGTAAGACCTTTGAATAAAGGGAGAGTTCTTGTTTTCCAAGACACCGTGCGTTCGGCAACCGCCTTTTGAAAGGGCAATAAAGGGCCTCGAACACTTCGGTAATGTCGCATGACTTGACATAAATTCCGAGGCCGGAGCGCATCGGTAGTGTACAAATTTGTAATGGAAAAAAGTGAGAATGCATCTCGATTTCTAGAGTCTGGGAGGAGGAAGATTATGGCAGCATTAGTTCCGCATTTGAATTCCAATGGCGCTCGGATTTGTTAGAAAGTTGCTCTTTGAATGCTCAGTTGCCAGACGAGGTACGCGTCTTTTGTGCTGCGTTAGGAGATAATTTGGCATGCATCTGTGATTTTGAAGGCACGTCGTGAGTTTTAATATTCAAAGAAGCTTAGAGGAAATTTATATTTTTGTAAGGATATAGGAGCATTAAAACAAGGCTTTGTTTTCGTATTGAACAAATATGAAAACAGAAGTAACGAAAGGCGATAACCCAAGTTTGTATTATTCACAGTTGAGACTACTTAACAATTTTGCTAGTTCAGAGTTAACAGAGCGCAATTATATGACTTTTTTATATATTCCTATTACAGGTAGGTACACGTTTATTATCCTTAAGCAAAATATAAATATAGAAAATTTGTATCAAAAGAATTCGTGTTCCGCAGGGTAATCATTTAGGTCCGCTGTTGTTCAATATATTTATATCCGCTTTGTAGGAGAGCAATTTCTACTGTTTCTTTCTTCCTACAAAACAAAGTACATACTCCGTTGAAATAGGCTTGAGCTCCAATTTCTCATGTCAGTGTTCTGATATTCAAGCAACACTGCTCCGAAATTGACATTAATAGAAATCTTGGCAGTATTGGAAAGCTAAGTGTTTGGGGCTCATTTACTTCCTTTAAGTTGCTGACTGGGACGTGTGTTTTCTCAGTAGGGGAGACTGGGTACGGTTGAAACACAGGACGGTTGAAACAGAGTTAATATCTTTTGAATCGTGTGCAGTAAGGGGAGGGGTATAAAGAACGAACAAAGCGGATGACTAGTTCGAACACGAATCTTAGTGGCGCGACGATCACTACAGGTTGTGGTTGTTTCCAGGGTAACCCAGGGTAAAGATATTAACTCTGTTTCAACCGTCCTGTGTTTCAGCCGTACCCAGTCTCCCCTAAGCACGCTAAACTCTTTCGCTAATCCTGTAATGGCGCGCATATTTTCGTTCTGGGAATCCACTTCGGAAGCCACCTTGGAATGGAGCGAATTTTTTGAGAACTTTTGAAAAAAGGGGGTAGGGTAGGGTAAGTTTTTTTGGACAAAAGGGTTAGGCAGGCCGTTTTTTCGAAAAAAATTATTGGCAGTAAGAAGTTAACAGGGATCAAAATATTTGGTTTCTTGGGAAAAGTTAATGTCAGTTTTTATTAATTTGAGAAAAATTCAGCCAACAAGTAATCTTGGAGAAAAAGTTGGTGAAGTCCGTTTTTTTGTTGAGGTGGAAAATGGCTATTTGTGTTCTGAGAAAAGTCTCAGAAACCATAGTTTCAGCCATTTTTCGTTGAGAAAAACAAAGAGTACGTCTGGTGGAGTTTCTTTGGAGGCTTGATCCGGAAACCAAGAGTTTTGAAGACCTTCATTTCGTGGCAAGGAAGAGAACTCATTGTCTGAGGGGTGGAGGAGAGAAGTGTATTTCGAAGAAGTACCGAATAAAGGGTGTTGTTCTAGTGGAACAAGAGGTGAAATTAAAAGAAACGCTTTCTGGAAGAGCAAGCTGAACAGAAAAGGTTTTTAGGTCTCCCACAACATAAGGAACAACAGAAGGTTTGCTGATGCTGCGCCACATCGGCATCAATCAAGGTCAAGAGGGAAGGCAACGGTGAAGGAAGCGGTGGTACGTAGTCTAGGTGTGCTATATAGGAAACAAACGAGAAAAATAAAGACATTTGCAGATTATTTTATCTTCAAATCAGTGGTTTTTGGGTGGTACGACCGGAGTCTCTGAGTCAGCGAGTCTGCCCTACTACAGTTGCGCGGGCACCGCCTTGGGTATGTGATGCCTGCTTTTTTTGTGGGAATCTGGAATTGGCAACTTGGAGTAACCAACCCAAGGCTCCCAGCACACGACAACGAATCGAGAACAATCTGACAACGTTGAATAATCTGTTCTCGAATCTAGTGCAAACCAAGTAGATATAGGGATTAGATTTGAATCCCAAATCTTATGCTGATGACAGGGTTCGTTTTAAATTGTTAAGCAATCCTTTTCGAAAGGATGTAAAACCTCAAGATAAACGCATATTTATGCATGAATAGCTCATATCATATCCCTGGTCAAGCTACTCATCTGTCGTAATAGGTCTTCTATGCCGAGTATGCGTATTGTTTCGACCTCAAGTACAACGCGGCCTACAAGGCTAATTTATTGTACGTCCTTGTCTAAAAGTTTCACGAACCTGCATGGGTTATCTCAGTGGCATCGTGAAGTTGGATGGATGGATAGAAAGCGACTAACTGCGTTCATGCAACTTTAGATTCAGTGCATAAGGAGGAAGTTCTAGAAAACAGGATGAAACAACGACGATTTTATTTTGGGGACAACACGATCCTCCTCTTCGTGGGTTCAGTTTTTACGAGAACGAAGAATTCGTTATACATTTCGCATCAGATTTACAACCAATTGATTTAAACGTGTTCTGACGTTCTTAGTGAAACGTGCTCCTGTTTTTTCTGTCTCAGCTGATGGGACTGCTGACATTAGTGGAATTGAACAGTTATCAGTTGGTGATCGCTATCTCTGTTGCTATCTTTGTTGTTCACTCAGACTATCTGGGGGCCTCGTTAGCTTAAGGAGTAAATCGTCTGGCTACTATCCCAGAGGTCCCCGGTTCTATTCCCGGCCAACCCCACGGAACTTCGCCTTTTCCACTTTCTCACCTACATAACTTTCCTTCTTTCTTCCTTCTTTCTTCTTCCCTCTTTACAATCCTGTTCCCTCCTGTCATAGCCTTCCTTAGCCCTTCCCCGCTCCGCCAAAGCGCATGACATCGGTTGGTTGGACACTCCAGCGAGTTGTTCCTCGATGCCCCGATGTCAAAGTCGCAATAGTAATGGCTGGAAGTAGGTGGACTAAAAATATCGCGGGTAGGTTGTGGCAGTTCCTTCCTTCCCGACTAGAGCTGCTGTTCGACATTGCACACTCTATACGAAGGAAATAGATTGTCGACAGTATAAAGGGCCTTTCCTGAGACTCTAGTCTTTCACATAACAAAAAAAAGACAGTTAAAAATTAGCCCACGTGCAGCCCATGCCAAAAATAGGTGACTTCAACAAGATTTCTTACTAGAAGCCTTCATCATGGAGACAATAATCAATAAAAATGTTATGGTATATCCTGAATCTGATCACCATATCCTGTGGTGATGTTGACATATGCCTAATATATACATTCATTTGGTGGGTCTGGTCTAATTGCTCTAGATACCTCTTGAAAGGTTATGGCACCCAGATTAGAATTGTAGGTAAGAACTTCCTCCTACTAATGAATTATCTAAAGAAAACGACATAGTTCGTAAGGGTAAGAGATACAGTTTGTGTACCATTAAAAGTGAGATGTCGTGTGCCCCAGGGCACCCAGCTGGGTTCTCTACTTTAACCGATTTAACGATCTATACAATATCTTAAATGGAATGCGTGGGCATGTAGTAGCCTATGTTGACAATACAGTTCCTGGCCCTAATTTTGAAAAATAATCAGTTTTTTTGTGTCTTCAAGTGTATTTTTTGAGAACAGGTTCCATCGAACTGCAGTTTTATTGTCATCAAACACATCTATAGTTTCCGCATTCCATTTGCAGCCCATTCGACACCATTTTGTTAGTTACAATTCATTAAAATCCCATAACCTTCACACATTCAATCAATAAAACATTTCAAAAGACATGTAAACACCTTAAAAAAACCCAATTAGAATGGCATAAAGTACCTTTAGAGAAGGTGCAAAACTTTTACAGTTGTTAGCCGTGCAAATCCCTCGACAGACCGGATAATCGCGCAACTTTTATCGGCAACAGAATAACGGTCATAACGCGAAATCATCACCTGTCCTCCTACTCAGAGGCCGCGTCCAAGTATCATCTATTCGCAGTAAAAAGTTCATTACCAGTGTTTTGTCGCTATGGTTGCCAGTTAACAGCCGCTGCACTCCTCATTTCCCATCCCCTGGAAACTGCATCTCGATGCATTGGCCGTTTCCGCTGCACCGTCGTCGCCATCGCAACGCAGCAGCCTCGGTTTGGCGCATTTCCAGTTTTCTGTGCGGGAAGTGTTCCCAGCCGCGCGATAAAGAATATATAAGACGCGTGTAATGACGATAATTACCAGGTTCGGAGCCCGGTCCCACAGCACCGATAAAAACCGTGTTTACAGCACCCATACACTCGTCCTTGCACCGAAGCGCGCACCGGCGGCGGCGGCGGGGATGTAAATACGGGCGTTAGCGCTCCCCGGTAATGTCTTGCGGAGCCCCGGCTTTCTTTTTGTGTCATTCACTCGGAGCCGTGTGCACGTTTAGAGCCTGACACCTAGTCGAGCGCGAACGGGCCGATGACGGATTGCAGATGCTGATGCTGTTAAGATACTTATCTTATTAAAGTGCAGGGCTGTAATTACGGACTCGTCGTCGAAGGATATTCGCCCGTAATTTCGTTGTAAATCCACTTCGGCTTGTAATAAGCTTAGCGCGTTCGCTAATTGATTCCGTGCAGGGCTTACTGTGCCAGGATGCGGAGCTCAGGCATTAGCAATTTGAGGCTCCTTTCGTGATGACGTACCTATGGTACAATTACTGCAGGCAATTAAACAATTTCGATTCTATTGACACGAATGAAATTAGCTTCTGTTCTAAAAAAAAATCTGGCAAGGACGTGATTGTACCATGAAGTTTTCTTGAAAAAATAACGACAAATTGCTGATTTAGATAAACCAAGTGAAGTTGCGAGAGCAGAGACCCCTTGTGAAAGTTTTATGCAAATTTTACCTAAAGGTTCGTACAAAAAGTATAAAATTGAATCATGTAATGGTATAGTTTGAAATTAATCAAAAACAGCTCGTCCTCAGCTCTTGCAACCTTTTTACCGGTCCCGTGTCTGAGCTGATGGCATTCAGTTTGGCAACCCTAATCTCTTTGAGTCCTAGTCTACGCCATTCTTTTAGCGGTAGCTGGATCGCCCTAGCTTTCGCACACTGTAGATCTAACCGCAGACAAAGCCATCCATCAAACCATTGAAGCCATTCTCACACTCTTGTTAAATTTGAGTTTTTATTATCCTAAAAGAATGGAAAAAAGGAAAATTCCGGGTATCGCATCAGGAACACATCCCACGGGTTCGAAAAGTGGCAGAGTCAGTACTCAAAGCCCGAATTCCGGCGTTTAGAGTAAGAAGGAGTGAGGTCGAAGCTGTAAATCTCCCTACCACCTGGATGAACCAGCCGCAGCCGGCAGAACAGTAGGACATAGTAGTTCTGCCTAGACTCACCTTAAGGAAACATTTGGCACCTACAGGAACCAAGTTCACCTATGGGAACATTTTACATACCTCGGTATGACCATAGGTTCAGCCGTGTGAATATTACCCATCTTTAAAAACTAAGGAACCGAATCCCAGGTATTTGCTATAAGTATAAGTACTTCGTAAAAAATTAGAAGGCTAGAAGTGGTTAGATAACAGAACCAACATTGTCAGGTAGTCCCCAGGGCGCGGCTCTGGGTCCAGATGTCCTGGCTCACATAGATTTTATTAGGCTACTTTTGAGTGTGGCCTGAATTGATTGTTGGCCCGCACCCTACCCTTTTATCTAGTCTACGTGTTGTGAAGCCTGAACTGTCTAATTGTATGAAAGAAAACGTCGCGGTACTAGGGCGGGTTTTTTCCAGACCGATTTTTAATTAAAGCTTTTTTGAACTGGTATGCTACTCTCACTTAGCACCCTTTAGCTCTTCGTTCAGTTGATATACTTTAAAGAAGAACGGACGGATGGTTAGAAGGACGGACAGAAGAAAATTCCTTCACAAAACCCGTATCGATGGTTAAAGTGACCCGCTTAACTAATCGAGGGGAAAAATTAATAGGAATACGAAATTGGGTTACCCAGGACTCTCCTGAAGGTATCAACGATAATAATTTGTAAAAGCGACGCAGAACTTCTCTGACAATCTTAATCTCTTCAATATTCAGAAAGAGGATTGTTTAAAGTTTGGACCAATTTAGATCACAGAATGGCCTGACCAGCATACCGAGCATGCTCCAATGGCTTAACAATTGTGATAATTGACGATCTCGGGAATTCCGAAATTGTTGCCAGACGCTGTTAAACTCAGGATTGTAGTTCAAATTTTCCCATTTCCCACATTTATTAGGTTCCATGACCCGGAATAACCACGCTGCTCCCTTTTGGCCACCTCTATATGCATCATATCTCACCTACTGAGCTTCTGGCTATCTTCGTGTCCAAGATTGTTCCGTAATTCCAGCTGGCGATATGGTAAAGCGAATTGGGTCGAGCTGATTCGTTTCTACCAAGCCACTGACTGGGGTTTGTGTTTCCGTAGTATGAGCACTAACTCAGTCGATCCCTGTATCACACGGTTTTAAAAGCCGAGGCTTTCCAGCTTAGTAAGACGATCAACTTCTTGATCACTTTAACTTCTATTTTAAAACAGACGTCTACGGTGCCTATATTATTATGCACCTATGAGAACTTAAGGAACAAGAGATTTTTTATTCTTCTGCCTGCCAAGAAACAATAAACCTAGAAGTATGAATTCGTTTGGGACTCTCAATGCGTACTTGATGAATTAGGTGTCTCTTGTTTGGGTCCCGGTGCATCAGGAGGCGCATTCCATTTTCATTGGAGTACGTAAGCCCGCGTAACTGGGCGTACATCGGCGAATATGCTGCTACACCACATATTATGGGCTAGTATAGCTGTATCTACGCCGATTCGAGTCGAACTACGGCGGCGTACGTACTCCAATGAAAATTAAACGCACCTAAGTACTCTAAGCCAATGAGAAGTTTACTAGACACTGATACAGAATTCACAGGTACGAAACAGGCTGTCGGTGCATTCATCGTTTGCTGAAAAGGATTGCAGTTGGTCAGACTTTGATGACATATACCAAACTCTGGAGCTCCTTCCACACTTGGGATGGTGAACTTTATGCCGTTTCTTGCTGTGTCATTTTGCAAGGACAAGGACAGACAATTTTTTGGAAACTGATTGGTTTCATTGCTGGACACTAAACCCTAAATTTTTTAGCATTGAGGACTGCTATATGGCAGAGAACTTCAACTTAGAACTTGCTTCGAGGAAGGCACTCTTCCTTGAGCAATCTGAATGAAAAATCCTTAGGAATACTGATGAGTCTATTTAAGAAGTCTGGCCTACAAATCTGTGGGGTAATAGTATACATATCTCGGTACCGGTTTAGTATGGTCCTTGTGCTGAAAGTCGAGTCGTCACGAACGACAAGTCGTTTGTTTTGAAGAAAGTGATGTTTCAGTCGATTTACGAACTTCAGTACAGGAGCTTAAACTCAACTTAACATTGCCAGTCTAGGCCCCTGTGCTGAAAGTCGTAGTTCGACTGAAACGTCACTTTTTTCAACTCTAACGAGCTGTCTCCAAAGACGACTCGACTTTCAGCACAGGGGCCTATATCTCGGGAACTGTCGCTATTGGCTGGTGTGGAACAGTTGTCGCATTAGATTGAAACCTTAACAGGGCAATTTTACAATACTTTTCTACTTTGTTAAACTACCTATTATGGGTTTATTGTTAAATAGGGAGGTGGTTGAATGGTGATACAAGACCTCAGAACTCCCAGGGTTCTTGAGTTACAAAAACTGAGTAACGTATACTGAATTTTCAACCATAGCTCTCTCGACCTGGTATAGCTCACTACAATTTAATTTTAGTTAAAGGTGTAAAGTCAAACACGATTGTTCGGAGCGTTTAAACTGAACTCACTGGTTGGTGACTAGGGTAACAGCCTGCTCTCAAGCCCGCTGTTCCAATAAAATAGTGAAAGCTAGGCTTAAGTCGGGCTACAGTGCCATTGGAAAAATAATAAATTTCAAAGTTAGCAGCAGAGGTACTCGATAACTTCAATCCTCGACCTCTATTTGTATACGATCAAGTGATCCGCACACAGAGCCAGGACTGAGCCTATGGGTTTATTCGTTGCTACATTCTGGTGTGGAGTTTACAACAATCACTATTAGAAGCCTTATTCAATATGATACTCCACGAGCCTCCTCCTCTTTCCCGCCTCCTTCGAGATCGAACACTTAAGAGAAGTAAGTATGACGAATCGATTGAGTGCAAAATGGGTCGTGGGGAACTGACAATATTATTACCCCCTAAGTTCAACCCAGGTTCAATCTAGTCATAAACGGGGGTCGAGCTAAAACTGGGTCCACTCAACTCAATTCAGCTCTCCTACCTGGGTCGAGCTGATATTTCGCTTCATATACGTGGGTTGAGTTGGTTGACATTCCATGTTTATAAACTAACTATAACGTAACTATAAATGAGAATCTCACACAAAAATTTGAGGTTATGCTTTGATGTTAGTTTAACTCTAATTCAACCTAAAGTAAACTCAACTCAACATCATATATGGTGGTTGAAATTTTAACTCAACCTCGACTTAACTTTTCAACCTAATCATAAATGGGGTTGTATGTGCAGATCAATGACACAATGGGGTTCCGTTCTGCCTAAAAAAATATATCAATGCTTGAGGGATACTATGAGGAACTTAGAATTTTAGTAAGAAAAAGAAAAGGTTGTGATATCAGGGAAATCAGTAATCGTGATATTGAGTTGTCTGCGCTAGGCAAAGTAGCTTGAAGTCAAGAAACCGTCAAGGTGTCAATAGCATACTTAGCACTAGAATTGCCACCTGCACAATTAACTTCCGTTCTGTTCTACTTCCTGTTTTATAGGCCCTCCACGTCTCCCGCTTCACCCATCTCAAAAAACCGCCACCATAAATTTGTGTTTGATATCATTAACATGCGAAATCGAAAGTCACTCCTCGAACCAATTGCGTGGGGGCGATATTAAGTGGGTATCGTGAATGAAGAAACCCATTCGTCTGATACTTAAGATTGTTATCAGTGAAGACGTTATTCGTTTATGACTTTATAGGTGAAGAATTTTCAGTTTTAATACGAAATAAAAAGTTTTTATTGCTGCTGCAGCGCTGCAGTGTGTAGTCGGTATATGTTCGCCGCCGCCGCCGCTGGTAAACAAAAATAAAATCCGTCATTCACATTCACGGTACAGTAGAAGGTTGTCATACACACCACGTATCGCATCCAGGTGAAATAAAATGGAACGATGGGATCCCATAAATTAAGACTCTCATGTCTCCTTCTTCTAGGGTGACTGATGTGGCCAAAGATTTCGTTGAGATTGCCCAGGCCAGGTTCTCCCTGCGCCTTGGCGGGGATCGTTTTGTGATTTTACGGCATTGCTTGGATTTTTATATGTCAATCCACTAAACGAGTGCAAATTAATGGCTCCTCTTAGCTCCCGGCTTCTTCGGGTTAATTGTTTTTTAGGATAATTATGAGTTTTACGAGAACTTGCCAGGTACATTTGCCTTGAAAGTTTCTTAATGGCTGTTTTGGATAAAATGTGGCCAAAAAAGATGGCATTGCCTTTAGTCGTAGGAGATAGGAGGAAGGGAATGTGTGGCAATCTACCTTGATTTTATTTACGTGGAAATTAAAGAACAGTTGGGGAATAATTTATATTCAGTAGCATTTAAATGTTTATTTTATTTTTTTGGGGTTGTTTTTTTTTTGGAGAAAGAGAAAAGATCTTGATAAGACGAAAAGCTCTGAAGTACTACTGACATGGAAGATAAATGTGAGAGGCTAAAGAATGGCCAATGTTTATCTGCACGAGCAATATAATACTTTTTATTATCTTAGCGGCTTCTTTGTGTAAGATGATTAGTATCCAGTTTGTTAATGGTCATAATGGTATATGACCAGTGCTTGAAGCCACGGCTATGGGTTTTTGCAATAATTTTTAGCGGTTTTCATAATATTTTTAACATTGTGCACAACACTGAAAGCCAAAAAAAAACCCACAAATTATTCCCCATAAACTTTACTATCTGATTATGCTAGAGCTAGATGATATTACTCACATACAACGTGAAAGTAAGAAATTAATTTAATGGCTACTGTGTATTTGTATCCTTTCACGGATTTTATTTCGACTTAAAATTTTAATTACTTTTCGCATAACGTTTATTAAAATATGAATAGAGAAATTTTATGCAAAACATTGCAAAATTAATTTTAAGCCAAGAAAATTAATTTTTTGCTTAGAATTATTATGTAAGCAAATTGATTCAGGTAGTAGTAGTTTTTGCAGCTACATATAATGTATATGGCCTTCTGGTGTGGCTCGTAAAATTGAATATGTTGCAGGCTTATAAACTTGAGAGAAAGGATTTGTACGTAGATTAATTGCTGTCGGACGAAGTAAAAGGTAATGAACTGGCAGTTAATCAGTAAAGAATTTTATACTGTTATAGTGAAATAGTGGTTAGAGTTATGTTACAATCGTGGTGAATGTTATAGAAAAGTCAGTGTTGAAGATAAAATTTTAATGCATTACAAATTTAATTGTTGCAAATAATGATCATATATATTTTCTTACACAACATGGTTTTAATGTGAGCTTTTTTCTGTGCTTGTCCACTGGAGTTCATTGTATCGTTATACGACGCCTATCTAAAAATTCAATTCTTAACTTATAAAAAGTTTTTTGGTCATTGGGTGCACCTACGTTAACTATTCCAGACTTAGTGGCGGATCCAGATGGGGTCCATAGGGTAGAGGGTTATGTCCTCAAAAACCATCTCTTTAGATTTACGTGACACTTACACGTTAAAATCTTTGGTCTGGTCTTGCTATGGAAAAAAGCCATAGTAATTCCATTACCTAAAAAATCCTCTCCCTCTGACATATCCGATTTTCGCCCTATAAGTATTCTACCCTTCCTAGCCAAAGCTTTGGAGAAATTAATCTTTATTCAAGTTCTTGGTTATCTTGATTCTAATAATTTCCTCTCTAAATTCCGTAAACCGTAAACCGTAAACTTCACAGCTGTGAGACAGCTGTACTAAAGGTAACTACTGATCTGCGTTCTATGCTTGACCGAGGTGACATTGCGATATTAGTTCTTCTTGATTTTTCTAAGGCGTTTGATTCTGTGGTTTACTCGCTTCTAATTTCCAAGCTTAGCCAGCTCTATAGCATTTCCTCTTCTGCAACTCGTCTTTTTTCTTCTCTTCTTTCTAATAGACTCCAATGTGTGCGGCTTAATTCTATTGTATCATCCTTCCTACCTGTACCCTTGGGTGTTCCACAAGGTTCTATGCTTGGCCCTCTCCTTTTTTCTTTGTATGTTAATGATCTCCCTGCTATTATCCATGGATGCTCCTTTCATTTATATGCTGATGATCTACAGTTATATACTTCATGTCCTCCCAAACGGATTGAATCCTGTATTTCTGATCTCAATAATCTCTTATGCTTGATAAATGAATGGAGCTCTTCCAATTTCCTTAAACTTAATCCTAATAAATCCCAAGTACTCATTCTTAGTCGTCGCTCTCTTTCTATGGACAATATTCCAACTATATCACTTAATAATGTTTCTCTTCCCGTTGTTGACTGTGTTAATAATCTTGGTATTGCCATTAATTCTAAACTATCCTGCTGCAACCATATCTCACTCATGCTTTCCACAATCTATGGCACGTTACGGAGACTTAGGCTTTATGGTAGTCTTTTATCATCGTCTATTCGGCTCAAGCTTGTTAAAGCATTTATTGTTCCACACTTCCTCTATGGCTCCCTTGTATACATATCCCTTGATGCATCTTGTCGTCAACGTCTATCAGTCGCATTTAATGATTGTTTAAGGTTCATTTTTCACTTGCGCAGATCAGATCATGTGTCTGGTGTACGAAACTCCCTACTTGGTTGCGACCTCTTCTGTTTTGTTGATGTCGCTGCATTGGTCCTAGTGCATAAATTTCTCCACACGAAATGTCTCTCTTACCTCTCAGAATTCCTCCTTCCTCTGCAATCCATGCGTTCGATTAAATTTCGTATTCCTGTACACTATTCCCTAATGGGTAGCCGTTCCTTCTTTGTGCATTCGATAAGACTTTGGAACAACCTTCCTAGCAATATTCAAAGAATAGGCACAGCCAAGACTTTCAGAAAGCAAGCATCTCTCTTTCTATCTCCCTCTACTTCTCTTTAGTATTTTCTGTCTTTTTCTATCTCCTGCTCTTTTCCTTTCTTGGTCCTTACTCCTGCACTTTTCCTTCTTTCTCGTCCCGTCCCTCTCATAGTTTATTAAGGTTAGGTTAGTCTATATATTATGTAGTTATATTTTTTTTCTTTCTTTTTTATATATAGTGTACTCTAAAAGATGTAAATCTTGTGTACTTTCCTGTTAATATAATAAATAAATAAAATAAATAAATAAATAAATATTTATTCCGAAACGTACAGGATGCGCCATCTAGACTTTCGGGATTTCAACATTCAATAACTCTGAGATTTTTTATCTAATTTCGACAAATGTACACGATTCTGAAACGTCATTCATTACCATTTTAGTTATGAGTCAATACACATTGAAAAAACGGGCTGAACTTGTAGAGCTTTACATTGAAAACATTCGTTCAATTGTAAAATCTGTGCGTGTTTTTCGTATGATTTTTGGTACTAAATTTTGATGACGGACGAAGCTCATTTTACATTCTTTGGCGTAGTCAATAAACAAAAGTGTCGAACACATCATTCACGAAACATTACTGCACGACGGGAAGGAGTGTACTCCAAAAACCATCATTGAACCATTTTTCATCAAATTCGGAGAAACCGTCGACGGCATACGCTCTCGTTGAATGTTGCCGCACTTAGTGTCTTTGTGTTGCCTGAAAATGCGTGAAAAAGGTCTGACGAACTTCTATTTTCAACGAGACGGTGAACCATGCCAAGACACGTTGTGTCAAAAGGTGGTGATTTTGAGTGACCGCTTCGTTCTCTGAATTAAACGGCATCAGACTTTTTCTGTCTGGTTATATAAGAAATACAATTTATGCCAGCAAGTCGGAGACCATTGACTAACTCAAAGCTAACAAACGAGCCGAAATAGCTGTTATAACACTAAAAATGTTGGACAATGTTATGCAAGATGCCCGAAAAGGAGCGGCCTTTCGCTTATCGAATGCAGGTGGTCAATTGATTGTATTCAAAACCTGATTTGTAATAAATGCTAAAGAATATCCTTAATATATCTGGCTCATTTGTAAAAATCGGCTAAAAAGTGTGTAAGTTATTCAATGTTGAAATACCGAAGGTCCAAATGGCGCACCCCATATAACTGATAGCAGCGAAGATCACAACAGATGACAACCATTCATGAAGCAATAGTGTTAGTAAGAGATCACGAATCGATTTCATAAGGCTGTAAAAGAGATATTAAGGGTTGCACACTATGTAAAATATATTCTGTCATTCGACGTTGCAAAGACCAATACCGGGGATTAAAATAGGTAAATAACATAGTGGTTTTGTCTCAGGCTATGGGATGAGGAGCTCGTTAAACAACTCAGAGAGAACTCAATACCACCTAACACAGCTTTGGTCAGAGTAGAATTCTACAAAAATCGTGAGAAAATTTGTCCCTTCTACTTATTTATTGGTTGCCTATGACCAATGAGACGCATCATGATATTTAAAAACATCTAAAGGGCGTCCATTAGTGATTTCGTTATTCCAACAGGGAAGTATGTTCATGCTATACGTCAAATGTTTTTGTTTTCTGTTTTGACATTTATCATTGTAAGTTTATGACAAGTTGAGCCATAAACGGTACATATGCCAGTACCAGTACATTTTCGTACACCTGTTCCATTAAAAACATTGCAGCTGTACGCATTACTTTGGCTAAGATTCAATCGAACTCTTTTCGCCATCGTGGTCAAGAACATCACACCTCACGGCGGTCCTAGCAGCGAGTTTTGACAAAGGACTTGAATTTGCACGCTTTATAAGATTCAATTATTTCGAGAACTGAAGCCTTTCCTTTTATGGACCATTTGTAGCGTCACCAATAGGACGAATGAAGGCGTGAACAAACGTAAGTGCATGCCAATCTTATGATGAAAATCATCTTCAGCTATGAGACGCTTTCATATCGATGCCCGAGTAAAAATAAAAGTGGTCCCCTCTTAGCCTGCAAAGCACGCATGGTGCCAAAACGTCTGGACGGCAGCATCAGCATGTGCAGTACGCCCGAGTAAAAATCATACTTTTCCAGATGCGGCCCACTAAAAGCAAGTACCAGTAAGAAACGTTGGGAATTTTATTTATGGAGTGGAGGTTTTAAGAAGACGATGGAATGAACGTTTTATTTTTTGGTGATAACCCCGTCGTTCCATTGCGTTTGACGTTCCATTGATTCTTTCGAAAATTCTATCACATCTAGACTCCATTCCAGCCTTAAATGTATATTTTCACGAGTTTTGAGTCTTCCGACATTTTTGAGGATATAACAAAATTAGGGCACCGCTGGCGCAAGTGTGTCAAACTCTGTCTTCGAAGAAAGATTATTTCGCAAGAGAGATTATGCTTACTTATAGAAGAACCATATTTAGTCAATACTATACATGGACTTGGTAAAAAAAACTGCTTATGGTAAACAAGTATCAAGTAAGCATTTTTGAATGGCTGTACTATGTTGAAATGCTATGACGAAACAGAAAAAAACGCTTACCAATTAAGCACACCTAACAGCCCTAAATGACCCATTACGCATCGTTTTCCACATAATCAGTTAAAAACAATTGAGCACCAACTAAACAAATTTCCTAACATATCCGCCAACCACACTTTTATCTCTAAAAAGACGTATTACATGTGCACGCCTCAGGTGTTTCGTAAAATGCTTAAAGTTTTTTAATAACTATTTACTTCATGACCAACCTTTATTCATATTGTAAACCAAACAAAAATCCCATTAAAAACTCAGATAACGCCTATATGTTGCCGTAGTAATAGCAAAAACTTAACTATGGAGGGAAAAAAAATAATAGTTAAGATTTTTGGTATTTGGACACCACAAGGTAACAAGCGAGCACTATTCAAGCTCTAAAAGTCCACTTAGCAGACGGTAAAAGGCTCGCCCTGGCCGAACACTTTAGAAATCACTTAAATGTCATCTCGGCTGGGCTAATTGTTTTGACCCACAATGACGACGACGGCGGCGACGGCATACAGCCCAACGAAATATAATGAATGAAATGAAATTTCGTTTCGGTCTAAAATGTTGCATTAAAGTCGCACGTCCATTGGTGATATTAAAAGCGACACCTGAAAGCATCTGAATTTTCCATTTGCAACGTCCGAAGTGTTTGTGGCCACAAAGAAGCACTGAAGTGAGGCTCTGGCTAATGGCGAATCGATTGTTGATTATTTTCAGATAAATCATCCGACGAAATTGCTGTGTCCTTGAGTAATTCACTTAACAATTATTACGAGTATAATCAAGCATCAAATCGCCGCCAGAGAGGTTTTCACTTTTCGTTTCCTAGGCGATCTCTGGGCATCTATTAAGCACCTTTAATGTGCGAGCAACCGAACGAACGCCTTTAAAGTTGCGCAATTTTTCTGGGTTATTATGTGTCGATTTCGATTTGATGGACTTCGCAGACTTCACGCTTTTGACGCCTAATCATTTCATAGGTGGTCAGAAGTGACTTTCAAATGCTGCTGCTGCCCGGGGAAAATCGACGGGGTCGCAGGGATGCGGGGGTCCTTTCATTCAATATCGCAGCTTCGATCGATTAACCACTAAAAGCAATCTCAGGGACGATGACGATGGAGATGCGAAATACTAGGCACCGATATTCCATCCATCCAGCCATACAGCCATAGAGCCATGTGCCCTAGGAACAAAGTGTCGTCGCAGTTTTTTGCTTGTTAGTACTCTGACATGCTTCTAATAAGCGCTGTGAAACCTTTGAATTACATCCCATCGTGGGGAACAATGGGACTTGTACGTTACGAGCTACAAAAGACACTACATTCATGTCCCCATTGTATGGATGCTATCATACAGGATATCAACTCGAATTTCATCGATTTACGCTTATTGCTTGGGGTGGGCGGGAGCGGGGGGAATCGGGAATTAGCAGCTTAACATGCAAGGACGAATTGGGGCTTCAAGGAAATACTTCTTATCACGGAACAATAATATGGATATGAATGTTAATATGCGAGATGGGTGTACTCGTATTAGGCATAAAAATAAGTGAATCCTTAAATGTTTCATATGTAAATAATGCAGGAGGATGTTTCAAGGACTCTCTATGACATTTATTCGCCCTAGACTAAAGGAATAAAAAATTTGAACACTACAGACTACTTATTTAAAGGAAGATCGTAGAGTTTCTGGTAGTATCGGTTAGCTTGAAAAACTGAATTAAATTAAAGTTAAAGTGAACCATTTCTGCGTAGGATTTTTTGAAACCGAACCCAGCGAACTCAAATTAACGTTTATAAGTGTAGCTGAGATGTTCTTCTTCGATGGCTCTACAGCCCAACTCGAGCCTTGACCTCCATCAGCTTCTTCCTACAGATGTGTTTCTGCTCCGCAGCTTGTCTCCAGTTTCTTATGTTGAGCACTTTTGCTGCATCGGCCTTAACGTTGTCTTTCCAACTTGACTGCGGTTTGCCAAAGTTGGTTTGCGAGGGAGACCCAACCTTGGCTGGAAGGATGGCGTAGACCAGAACGCTCAGAGCTTAGGGATGCCAAGCTGGATAACATCGGCTCAGAATCGGGACCGGTGGAGGAAAACAGTTGAGAGAGGCCAGGACCGGATCCCGGTTGCAGAGCCGTCAAAGTAGAAGAAGCAGTGGTGGTGTAGCTGAGTGGTGGAGTAGTTGAGATCGGTGGCTCATAACTTAACTACTAAGGCCCCCATACACAGTCAATTACAGTTGACGCTATTACAGTTGACGCCATCTAGCAAGCTGGCCAGTTCCACTGTTTATTTTGGAGGCTCGTTATTCTTTCATTTTTGTAAGTGAGTCAAGTCGTCCCAGAGATAGTACAGGACCCTGGTGAACCCCATTTTTGTCTGGCTAGTAGTCAGTCTCATTGACCTGTTAACTATCTCAATCTCCAAATCCCGAAGAGCGGCTTCTTCCTAGGTAGTTCTGATGCCGTCGCTCATGACAATTCCAAGTTAATTGTGCGTTATTGTTGTGAAGTTTATAGACTCGGCCTCGGGCCTCGGTAGTCTAGGGGTAAGGCGCCTGACTACTATCCCCAGAGGTCCCGGGTTCGATTCCCGGCGGTGCCACGGTCCTAGCCTTTCCCAATTTCCCGCTTACATAACTTTCCTTCTTTTTTCTTCCCTCTTTGCATTCCTGATTCCTCCTGTCATAGCCTTCACTAGTTCTCTTCCCCGCTCCACCAAGCGCATGTCATCGGTTGGTTGATGAGATTCAACTCGTTTCAGGAGGCTTAACACTCCAGCGAGTTGTTCTCGATGCCCCGATGTCAGAGTCGCGAAATGGTTGGGAGTAGGTGAAATAAAAATACCGCAGCTAGGTTGTGACAGTTCTTTCCTTCACTTCTCTCTCTATCTTCCGACTAGAGCTGCTGTTCGACATTTCAAAAATAAATAATACATGGTCGACAGTACAAAGGGGCCTTCCCTAAGTCTCTAGTGTGTCACATAAAACAAAAAAAAAAAACTGATGCAGCGAAAACATGGTAATTATGGTGGATCTGGTTACTTGCACCTAGACTATACAGTTTCGGGAGATACAATTATAAGCTGTATTTGAGTATCTATACGCTGGATGTGAGCACCGAAGGTCCAGATGGCGTACCCCATATAGCTGGGAGTAAACTTCTCATAGGTGTAATCGATGCTGGCAGTGTTCGCAATATAGAGGTTACAAGCATAGGCTTGGAGGGCTAGATCATTGCTCATTGGTGCGTGAACACAAAGGATTAGCTTAACGAAGCTGTCAGAAAAGTCATTGATCTATTTGGGAAGCGACTTTTTTAAAGCCTCGGTCTCCCTGCCTGACAATGTTGGTGATACAGAGTTACCGCAGGAGATTTGTAGGACTTGTAGGTGCGAGAACCCAAAATCAAGGGCATGGCTATGCGAAGCTGTCAGAACGACGATCAACTTTTGCCCAAAGCGGCTTTGCTACGCTCATTCCATCGTCTTTGGACCCCACCATCTTGACAATGTCGGAGACGAAGGGGTACAGGAGTAGAGTTGAAGGATATAATCATTACGCTTAGGTGCGTGTACCTAAAACTCAAGTCTTGGCAATGTGAAGCTGCGAGAAATTAAAGAACTGCAACGAGAAATAAATCTCCGACGAACATCAGTGTCAGTGCTGTGATCAATTTTAGGGTGATTCAACTGCCCATTGCCACGTCTCCAAGGCACTAGCAAGGACAAGACCTGCTATCATGGAGCTCCATTAGTTCGAAAGAAAATAACGAAATCTAGAGCAATTGGAGCAAAGTAGTAGTGGTATCATTCACGTATCGTGTTCGGTCTTGAAGACATTTAGGACAGTAGACTAGGCCCTCCCAAATCGTTGATACAATGTTCTGTTAGACATATTTTAAACACATGGATTCTTTTTGCTAGGTTTTAAAAGGTAGAGTTGATTAGTTTTTAGTAGTACACTATGCATAAAGGGAGTTCAATTTTTTCTCTATGTTGAAATAAATGTAATTATGTATAATAGAATATTACGATCTTTAAGGGTGGTTCATCGTTAAAAAAATAAAGCATCCTCTTTCACATTGCCAACGAATCCTTACATCAAACGTGAGTCTATAGATCCCTGCAAGTCTCCCTACATAAATTTAGACCGATGAAAATTTGCAATCACTTTGATGGCCGAAAAGACCAGCACTTGACCATCAACAATGCATAAACGACTTTCGAAAATGATGTTATGCGATGGAATTTGAGGCAGCATTGAGAAGTGCACTAAATATACCCGAGCACATGTCCGTTCCCAAACATCCATATGTATAACCACATTGCAGTAATATAAATGCCCCGGCAAGGTCCTCAGGAACGTTCAAAAAGCTCACATGCAGCTCATCGAGAATTCCTCTAAACAAGTCCTACAGCATCCGGGGGACATATTGACTGCTGCATATAGTCCTGGCTGCCGGGCCCTCAAATGTATTTGCCCCATGTCCTCATATTGTCAGGATTTGTTTGATTACATCTCTCTACCTCTATCTACGGAATAATATGCCCATAGACGCAGGTGCTCCGCTCAGGAGTAATATAAGGGCACAGAATCGCTATTAATTCAGGATGAGAGAGAGAGGCATAAATGCCTTTCGGCTTCAAGTGAACATGGATGGAAAAGTTTCGGACGTGGGGATTGAGTGCCAAGGACCAAAACGGCCCGAATAGTAGAGGGCGAGGTCAGTTCTGCAGCCAGGATAAATGCCGATAAATATTTATGTGTCAACACATTGCCGTACACGTTCCTTTCTAATGTGCTTGGAATTTTCGACCTGTCCGATGATTTATTGTTTTAATATCTACTGCAGCGGAACCCACGACTATGGGCAGAGTCCATTTTAGACGTTCGGCCCTCGATTATGTGGTGTTGGGCTCTCTGTACGTGCCTGGGTGTTGAAATTGGAATACTCTTAAAGGTAAACCAATTTGATGGTGCAATTAAAGCTTAGGGACCGGTAATTAGTGATAGTAACGTGTTTTTCGTGCACGAAACTGGAGCAGAGATTGAATGAGCTAAGGTGGAGTTCTTTGGTTTCCATGTGCTTTTCAAAGAAATTGTAATTCGTGGCTTTCATAGTAGAAGATACCAAAGCATGTTGGACAATGCAGAATCTCAATTAAGTCTGCCACTTTACTCTCCCTCTAGTGTCAGCGATACCTTATTGGAATATTGACTCGTCTTCTGACTCGTCTTCGTTGACCTCGTTTTTGGTTCATACGAGGATGTTGTGGATTCAGAAAGTTCCCATGGTGGTAAATGAGCAATTTTTTTAAGCAATAATCGCCGCCAACAGTAATGGAGCAGGCACCCACCTGACAGGCCGTGGACTGGTGGTGACCTGATGATTCCCTACATACAAACAGGTAAAGGCGACTGTTTAGAGTGGCAGATTGGTAATACAAGTGAAACATCGTCATAACCTCAACGACAACTTCACACTGAACGGAAGGTGAGATCTTCAGGCCCGGACTGACGACATATACCAGGCATAAATTTTTTTTTCACTTTTCCTGGACTGCAGGCGCCATTTAGTTAGCGGCCGGTACTATGTGGTTATACTCGGCCTCAAGGCGAGAAACTTTCAGGTCACGGCCTGTATGTGAATGACTGAATGGGGATTCTTTATATCAACGTTTGAGTGAACCGTGTCCGCGGTGGGCGGTCGCGTATATTCCTTATGTAGTATGTACGTCTGTGAACTCTGATACATATTTATCAAAGTAGCAAGTGCGCATGCGTCTATAAGAGTGGCGCATGAATTGAAAGGGCATGCTGACGTGATTGTCAAAGGAGGCGTGCAATCACAGATCTTTTTGCGTGTCACCTAGTGCATGCCATAGGTTGCCGACCGCTGGTCTACTTTTTCAAGGGTCTTGCTGAATTCAGTATAAATAGCTCCAATTTTATGGTTACTTTCCATACTACAGAGAAGTTCTGAGATTAGGAAGGACCATGAGCTCAAACGCTATTTTTGCAACGATGTTGTTATTCCCCGCCACATAGTCTTGCGGGCCTAGGACTTAAATATGAGGCTTTTGGTTTTGAATCTATTTTCGAGACCCTTTTGATCTGGCTTCCCTGGAATCGATTACCTGGAATCGATTCCTTGGAATCCGTAGCCGTAATACATAATACATACATACATACATACATTCCCTGGAATCGACTTCCTGGAATCGATTTCCTGGAATTGATTCCCTGGAATCGATTCAATGGAATCGATTCCCTGGAATCGATTTCAGGGAATCGATTCCAGGGTTATTGTAGCGGGCCAGGCTGGATTAGAGGGGACACCTTATCGCAGTTGTGTAGGGATTGACATCTGCGTTATTGGATTTCAATAGGCTAAGGTAAAAAATAAAAGAAACCATTCAGGAAAAGGAGAAAATCTATTCTGCGGATGTTTATGATTTTTAACTTAAGTATCAACAATCGATTTTCATTCCAATTTTCATTCAGTAGTTCGACTTTATTGTACCCACAAGCCTTGCCTGTTGCATATTACATTAAATATCTATTAAAAATTAATCATTTCCAGGACCCTCAAACAATGCATTCTGCATCAGTGACTATTAAATATAAAAATTGACCACAATTGACTTTCCCTTCCGTATATGCAAATACATAAATAAAGCACAAAAGCTGCATTTATGAACGTAATCCACTTTCATATATGATTTATTTCCTTGTTGGTTTAGACTGGTCCAATATATGAAAAAAAAAATACAGACCAACCACTCTCTAACAATAGTAAATACCTCGTGTGTCTGAATGCGTTCTCTAATAGCTATCGGCACCGAGCCACCACCGCCAAGTGATCGGCACAACGGTCGGCGTTCCTTTGTGAATGGTCGCCAGATTGTCACTTAATAGCATGCATGCTCATATTTTAAGCTAAATTATAAATCAAAATCAATTTATTTGCATTAAGTGCAAACACAATGGGTACATTAAGAGTCATACAAGCAAGTGGAGCCCCACAAAAAAGGGCAAACGGACGAGAGCGCACCACCGCACCGAGGCAATGGCCAACGAGCCATTGCTGCTAATGCCAACCTCTAGTGGTGCATTTCTGGACCATTGCGCCAGTGCATCGGGCTGGTGATACCATCTGATATGCCCTTAATAAAGAAACCATTAAAAATTATTGCATTTCTATATAAGTGACATTCCCGGCTCTTATCTGGACTGGCAGTCACCGAGAGGGCGAAAGAAGAGTTAAGAACTCCAGGGCTCCTCCGGCTTGTGTAGTATATACATAGTGGGTACTGGCGGAAATACATGGAAGTTGGCTCGGTTCGGCGGAGACTTGGAAAGCTCCAGAATGGACCCTTTCGGCTGCTTTCCTGGTGACAGCCAGCTCACATTCTGGAGATTTTTAACACAGAAATACTTGCATGCTATTGGTTTTCCACTAAAATTTATTCACTTGAAGCCCCCCGAGCGCGGGGGGGACAAGGAGTCCTGTTCACTCCTCTTAATTAATGTATCTAAGATCTTCAGATCCTCCGATTGAAACAAGTATTTTAATTGCTACTAAATAAATATATACCAGGGCTGGTTGTCCCTCATGCTACTATACGTCCCATGGCCATAACATCTTGCTCGTTCCGATGCCAATTTATCGAGAGCTCGGCCAGTTTTTTGCATGTCGGTGATGCAACTACCAACTACCGGACAGTGCTGTACATTTTGAGGTGTATCTGCGCGGCGGAGCCCCTGCCGAGTGGTGAGAGCTCAGCCCTCGATATCTTTTGTGGCATGTTCCGTTTTTACTAATTCATTAATTTTTATTTTTGGGCTCTCTGGAAAGCCATCGGCCACAGCCTGCAACATTAAAGATAACTGCGCACTGATAACGGACCTGTGCACTGCCAAAGGTAGAGATCCAGCAAGGTGGGGGAAAAAAGTGCAACACGAATCTTGACTTCACGGAAGTTTTCACTCATATGTATGCTGGGACTCCGCACCAGGAACGTGCAAGATCCTTGGCGGAGATTTTGGACCCTTATAGGTAACCTGGAAAATTGTCTGAACACACTCGCATGTGTAGCCATAGTCGTTATGACGGAGCTGAAGCGGAATCTTACCTGGTGTATCCTTCGGCGTTTTTGTTGGCTATATGCAAAGTTATCTCTGACTCTGTTAATAACCTCAGCTTAGCTGGGCAGTCGGCATTTGCGGTAATCCCGCCAACTTGATAACATTCGCACATATGGTGGGCCAGCAGATCATCTTCTTGCGGCGCAACACCAGAGCCCGGCGACTCATGACTCTCTGCGCGCCTGCAGATTATGATAAACTATTAATTATGGGTCTTGTGAACAAGGAACAAGCCACTAACAAGAGCCTCATCTCCCCATCATCATCTCTCGGGCCACGGTGTGTCTCAGGTGAAGGAAATCCGTACCCCTGCGCTCTTGAGACTCAGTCTTGAAGACTGATCCGCCGTCGCTAATGCAGTGCCCTGTGACACTATGCGAATGTTGTGTCATGAGAAACTATGAATCTTAATGTCATCTTGATGGATAGGTCATCATCAGTGCTGCGACTGCGGCGTGTCCTCTGGTGCTTATGATGCAAGTTGTGATTGTTCCACTCTGTATGTCCGTACATACACAAGGCACTCAATTAGCCCCAGCTCTGGATAGTTAATGAAGATTAGCGGTTTTGTTGCGGTTTTTTCGGATAAACCGACGACAGAAAATGTTGCTGCAACAGGCGAGAATATACAATCGCGGGATTCTTTTTTCGTTTTGGCGCTTGTAATTGCGGAAGTGTTGATTGAGATTTTAATTGGACATTTTCCCACCACCTTAAATTTTTTTTTCGAGAGAAAAGTAATTAGAAAAGGAAATTGAGGTGCAGTCAGTCACTGAAATTGAAGAATTTTAACTTCATTTCAATGTATTCGCATTTTATGTGGGACCAAGAAAGCGGTTGTCGTTATGGGCGAAGTTATAAATTAATTCCGAAATTGCTTCCGCGGGCGCTGAATTCCTTGATGACCCGCAGACTTCGTCTTCTTATTTCAAATCTTGTAGGTGTACTGCAATAATTTTTACGTCACCTGTTTCTGTTACGACTAGCATTGATTTGTTTATTTGGCATAGATGTCATCTATCCTACGCCTACATCTATATCTAGGTTAGCAAGTTATGCTGACAATGCATCACTTTTCTCGAATCTATATTTAATTATAAACTTATTAGGTAGTTAATTGCATACTCGTATTTGAGTCTCATACAATTGAGTAGTAGCTCAAAACTCTTCTTTCCAACAGAAAATATGAGATCCATCTACTACAGGAGACACATTTCCGTCCACAGCTAAATGCCCAACAAGAATAACCCATCCTTTACAAGAACAGTTTTCGCTGTCCTTGGTCTATACCAGATCATACAAAGTTTTTAACTGGCACTACCATTTAAACCTGGGTTTAAATCATACCTTTACTCCGGTTACAAGAAACCTTACTAATTCCGAAGTAGACTCCGCGATTGATTCACTTTACACCAGTATCAAGAACTTTTCTGAGGCTTACGTGACGCCGACCGCTGACGCCCCTGTTCCAAAACATAAAAAGATGGAGGAAAGCCTTCAGCAGACTTATTGATAGGCATCTTACCTGTGATTCTTCAGTCAAAGATCGCAACAAGTCAAGATGCCATACTGCACCGCGCGCAAAAATAATAGCGAACTTGAAGCTAACTAGTTCGTAATCTAATGATACAATAGCTACAATAGTTCTGTGAGCCTTTTTATAAACAAATTCCATACGATCCCTTACATTTGTTCCTTACACGGGTGTCAAGTGTACTGACTGCTCCATTTGCTAAAATGTCCCACTTAAAAAATGGCCTGCTACTCTTGGTATGAGCTATGAGCGTACATGCACCCAATGATGAATAACAGCTCCACAGCCTGTTATTGACCTTGGATTTCTGTAACATCTTCCTCCAGAACTGTCGGTCCATGTCTTGAAGACTTCAATTTGTAATACCTAGGGTTCGTAAATCTTCTGTGCTCTCTGTATATCGCTGCACCCAAACCCAACCCACGAATCTCAAGCGACGCAGGAACACATTCATTTTAAACCTTTCCGTCGATTTGCTGCATTGATATGCAGGTCTTTTTTATAGCCTTGACAGACAGGCATAGTCCAGTCAAATTAGACATTCAACTCGATTAGACTATTTAACCATTTTTAATGGGAGCATAAACGGGCTCACGACGGGCAAACTTGACCAAAAGATTTAAATGGCCGGGTACTGAGCCGTACACACGGGCATACGATGGTAAATTTGAGCCAAAAAATAAATCTGTATTAATGTATATTGTTGAGTATGGTATGTGGGAATTTGCAAAAACTTTAATTTCAGTGCTTTGATTAAATTTTTAAAATCTTCGAATGCAATGATATGAGTCCCAGATTCCATGATGTGTTTCTTAATAAATATACGGCCGTTCAGTCCGACAAACAGCCTTTTGATGTCCTGATGCACATGGCCCAGAACTATGTTTCAAACACGGCCGGTGCTCGCCCGTTGCAAGGCCACCTTTTATTTTTACTCGGGGAATTTACTATCATTTTTAACTGTACACCCAATACTACTTCAGATAACATCATCTCCAGATTTTGAGTACAATTTAATTTCCCCCTCTCTCACACCACCTAGGATCAGTTGTTTTTAATTGGGATAAGGATTAGTTTTCCAATATTGAATTAACCTACAGGAGCCAGTTGAAAAATTTATTGTAATTGTTTCGTTACTAATAGGATCACTTTGTTAACCATATCGAAGGTTTTCCCCATATTCACCATAATTACTCAGGGTTGTAGCTCACTTTCCTATTCCTTCGTGATTTGGTAAATCGCTATGGGTCAATCGAATTTGTGTCTACTCTTGCCACTGTACTTTCCCATTCTGCTATGGATTTTCCGCGAAACAATCTTCAGCTCTATACCTAAATAAAGTGAGGCACCTACCTTCTATGTAGTATAAATTTAAAAATACCTTTTACCATATCTCATTTCAAATTCTTTTCAAACCAGAGAATCTCTCACCGATAATAAATCCGCACACCACAATTGAAATTTTCACTTAACACGGAAAACTTCATTTCCATTGTTAAAAAATTGTCATTACCGTAAAAGTTTCCATCTTCCCTAAATGCTGCGAACATGGGTGTTAAGAAACTTCATCCGGAAAAGAAAAGGGGTAGAAATTGAGACGTCGTCCGACGGGCTCTTGCCCCATAGTGGAAAGTTTTCTCGCACGTAGAACTTTCCCTTGACCTGTTGCGCCTGAATAAGATTTACAAATGGATTCAGAGTGTGTCCATCCGCTACTGCAAAACGTATTACGACTGGGCTCCTCTGTCCCTCTCCACTTCACTCCACCACACTCCTGGACTGCCTTAACGGGAACTCATGAATCGGCTTAGTAATCCGATTACGGGGCAGAGTTAAGATGTTCCAGGTAAAATATTAACTTCGGCCATTTGTCACTGCACCTTAAAGGTGCTGTTTGGACTGTCAAAGACTCGGCATTTGTGCGGGCTTAAAGCCTTTTGTCGTTGTTAGTAAGCGCGCGATTTTAACAGTGACTTCTTAATTCCTGTAAAGAGGCATTGGCTATGTTTCAATATTTTGCGATAACAACCAAAAAGCGTCATTTTTCAATCTTGCACCAATGGGAACTTAAGCTGCGCGATTGGAGAGGACTGTTTTGGTGGGAAATTCTGTTATTTATGGATTCATTGCTGAAACAGATGCAGAAGGATTACGTTGCCTTGTTCTGTTAGTGGTGCCACGGTAGGTGATGGGATGATTTAAAAGGATACTTTGAAATTAATATAAGTTCTTAAAATAAGGAAAAAAAATCATTCAATGAAGAATCTCAAATAAGATAAACGATTCAGGAATAAACATTTTTACCTTAATTAATAAGTGGATGACGTAAGTTCGAAATATTTTGGTTGGTTGAAAACGTTGGTTGGAACATAGGGTAAGATGGGGGAATGGCGGTCAGCGGGAAATGCTGGTCAGTGTTCGAAATCTAACTTACTGGTAAAATTTCGTTCAAATACAAATGCTTCCATGCAGTATACGTTTGAATAAACTTATCTTGTAGGCGGTGCCATAATTTCGTCAACCGACAGTTTGTGTGACAGCCGGGAAAGTATCAACATATTTCGTTCTAAAAAATTGGAAATTTCGACAAAGGTAAGCTTAATATGTTTTATACGTGCGGACGTGGTTTTATTATCAATTAATACAAAAGTGTTCACAATTTTAATGTGGCGGTCAGATTTTTGATAGCTTCTTTAGTTTCTTTAGTTTATGACGACAAAATAAACCATTTTAGCAAATTTGGAGTTATGCCAGTCATTGGAAGCGGTTAATGGCAGTGATCGACCGCCATTATCCCATTTGAAAATGCTGGTTACTTTTTTACTTCGTTTAGAACATCGTCACGCTTAAATAGTGATTCATGATTATTTTTTGTGTTCTATGTAGATGCCGCGGACCCGAATTCGAACTACAACTAAGGCAAAATGGAGTAAAGACGATATTGTTTTACCCCTCTTATTGACCGCCATTGCACGCAAGGTGTGGGAAATGGCGGTCAACGAAGGATTTTAAAAATGTATGAAACAAATATCAAGTATTTTAATCTCGGTAAGTTATACTTTATAGACTTATAGTGAACTAAATTATCTATATGCAAGTGCAGTTACTTTGGCGATAAGTCCTTTAGGTAAAAAGTTATGTCGATCATACCTTAAGTGACCGCCATTCCCCCATCTTACCCTAACTAGAAAAAAATAATATAAGGCGGAGAACATAAAAACTAGTATAACATTATTTAGACCACCAAAAAAATTAGTCAGGTCTAAGTAATATAGCGTATCTGCATCATAGGTTTTTTCCCAGAGCCATAGAAACAGGTGGAGATAATGAAAATAATAATTTCAAAGCCGAGCAAGCCCTTATTAGACACATCATTTTATAGGACGGTATATCTCCTGCTTGGACAAGTTCTTCGAGCAAGTGATCGAGGGTCGAAAAAAGGAGACCTGTTAGATAGATCATGGACTTCCGAAAGGTAAGGTCGAGGACTGATGCAAGAATTATTGTGATTCACCTGTTAAAGTCAGCAAGAGAGAAGAACCATTTCAGCACCTTAATAACACTCGTCATTAAAAATTGTTCCACCAAATGATGAAAGGAACTAGTTGAGGCATTGATTCAAGCTGGGTTTGACTAAGGTCGATCAAACTAAGTTCAATAAGTTCAATATTCTTGGGAATAAGTAATATGAGTGGAACGATTGGCTGAAGGTGTATAAGGCAATAATCATTGGCATAAAACAAAAGTTGCGCTGAGAAGCACACAATTCTGATCTGATCTAGTTAGAAGAACAAAACAAGCACACACACAGCCTACTCTCAAGTACTTAGCAGTCAAGATTTCCTGGAGATTTAACTTCATAGCACGATAGGTTATAGTAGGAGATTGCAACTAAGAGGTTGGAGGCGTCATATCTGAGAATCCGTAATCATCCCCATTCAAACCCGTAATGACTCCGCAGTTTCATACAACTGGATTAAGTATTTCCTTTCTGACCATGACCACCTTTCTTCGCAGTTTCGTTGATGACCCTTCGCGTTAAGAAAATAAAACTTCAGAGCGATATTCGTATGCGCCCTCATCTTGCATACCTCCGTAACCTAAGAGCTAAGACACCAGAAATTGGTGATGAGCAAACGCAAGAACAAGACAAGACAATTCTTGGTCTTGCACAGTTAGTCTTAGTCTTGCGAGCAGTTCTGGTCTTGGTCTTGTTTTTGCTGAACATGCAAGACCAAGAGAAGACTGCAAGATCAAGACCATATTTGCTCATCACTACTCGGAATATCATTGGAACAGATGCTAAAGGCTGCTAAATTCTTTCGGTGGCTCAATGAGCCAATGGTGCCGCAAAAGGCGTAATCACTGATGAGTCCGATGAAGTATGTGGCAGTAAAATGTGAGATAGACAAATTGTAGCCCCTAGCCTGTACTTTCAGAAACCGTTTTGGAAATTTCAATCGGGCCACTCTGCTAATATTGGCGCAATGTGCAAGATTAGGGTCTATTTTGTTTATACTGCAATTATGCAGAAACTATACATGCGACAAATTTCATCTTTTGGCAGTTTAAAGTATATGTACCAGGGTATTATGTCCCAAAAAATCATACCCTAATATTGCAAAGTAACAGAGGTATGAGTTTTTGAAAAAAATTGCCTTTTTAAGGGGTTTTCTAGCTTTTCTCGGCGAAAAATTATCCGATCGAGGTATAGAAAACCCCATTTTGTAGGGTTTTCAATTCTCTACAAATATCCTGTTGAGAGTAACGTGATTCATCCAGTACTTTTTATTGTATACGCCAAAAACGGAAAAAGTACCCATTTTTGTTGCTAATTATTGTTTAAACAATTCCACATGAGTAAATTTTGGCTGGTTTTTTGGTTTTAGTAATCTATGGGATATCCTTGAAGTAGTAGTGCAAGCAGTTTGCTGTGGAATTTTATAACAAAATCTGCCGTTTTTTTCGCTCTAATGACTGGCCTAGAGATGACGTTGCCAGGATGGTGAACACTGCAATTTTGGGATGTTGGTAGGAGAAGCCTCTTTTAACGAGAAGGTGACTCTCTTCACCATCTCAACCTTACTGGCTGGGGCAAGCCCTAAGGCCCAACCATGCAATACAAACAACCAAATAGCCTCCAAAGAAGGTGCTGTTGGCGAAACGTCGGGGAAGCAGCTCTGAGAAGCCATGCTTCCTTTATTGCCGTTACAGAGGGGGCTGAGACCCTAAAACCACCATCGAAATCCTTATGGGGCCGCAGCCCATAAAGGCTTGCAAAGGTGGAGATATAATCCTGTAAGGAAGTGGCAGGCAGGCAGTGCCCGAAAAAAGTTTTATCTAGGACAACTCGAAATACAATTTATGTAAAGTGAAAGCTTCGACCAAAGGGCGCCAAAAGACAATCTCGCTCCACCCTCAATAAGGGCCCATCTCGATGCGCGCTTAATAATTTTAATACCACTTCGCCGCCATTCAAGGGCTGGACCACTTTGTTTCCACATAGCAGGCCAAAACCACGCCATCGTCTCACCACTTTAGTGGGCGTCCGGTCTTAGACACCCATTAGACGATGGGTTTTATGTCAATTTTGCCACAGTCATTGCTATGGCTGACGGAAAACCTATCATGTAAAAGTGAAGACTGAGGTTTTTTTAATTTTGTATATTTCCCACAATCATAAATTGATTGACGCTTGAACTTTCATAATGGGTGCTTTACGCCTTCGGAAATATGTCGGATGTTGTTTTAATCGTGAGCTCATGTCCAATTCCTTCAACAATTAAGTTCCTCCTTCTTCCTTCAGCCAGCAGTGCCAGGCTACAATATACAAATCCTATATTGGGTCCACCTCGAATAGAACTCGTTTATCTAGGCTGGAAAGAACCTGGTTAGCATGGCTTGATGAGGAACCAAATCATCGATGATCTCAAGCTTTGGGCGTCCTCAATGAATGAAGTACTTCAGGATTTTAGAAGCCTTGATAAAATTTTACCGCTATTACCATACCGAACTAGTACAATATCTTAGAGCTCAAACGAAACAATTATTGCCACCTGCTTTAGTACCGCCAGATCCCCTAACCTTTAATTTCCTATACTATATTTCAAACCAAGTATACTACTGGACTTTGCATCATGACTTGAACGACGTAACATAGAACAGAAACTCATTGAAGAAAACTACTTTTGCATATTTTTAAATAATTTACTCTCATTTGCGTTTGCAATCTCTAAAGGGCTGATTTTGAAGTAGTTTCTTATTATTTTCGACTTAGAAGAGCAAATTTATTTTTAAATTTGCGAAGATTAATCACCAGCATAGATCACATTGGCAGTACATTTGATCTATCACTCAAAAAGCATTGGCTCAATTAGCGCCAACCCTGACACTAATTCATCCACATTCAATACCTTAATCACATTTTTACCCACCATTCCCCATATTCTTTCGGATGTCGCTGTTCTTTACAAACCTGTTAAATGAAAAGATCAATAAAAAGCCCACAACAACACCTTCCATTATACTGATTACAACGATTCGACTGGCTAGTTAAATTCCAATATCAGCCAGTACTAAATTAAAAAAAAAAAAAAAAAACTTGTTGAAAGCGTTGAAAGATTTCTGAAATTTTTTTTCAATCGCATTTCGAAATGCCAGGGTTTGGCCCCGTTTATCAAATCTTTTCATTCCATCGCATAATGCTTACTCGATGTAAAACGTCAGACTCTGTATCTGCGGTGCTCAATGACTTTCCTGATTACAATTACTGCAGCAAATCAGTGTCTATGATGAAGTCTATAGGTCCGAATTGAACCTGTGACATGCCCGTGTTCGCCCTCGATTTGGGAGATTTTTTGTTTTGTTTTTTTCATGGACACTACTAGTGGTCACTTGTACCGCCGGTTTGTTTACATTACGCCTCTGGCCAGACTTTTCTCTCTCTGTGGCTCTGTGGCGAGTTGATGTCCGATAAAGATTAAGATATTGCAGCGGTTGTAGCCCAAGAGTGTTAACAAGGCAAGGGCAGCCAAACAAAAACACCCGCTAGTGATATATGACTCGGCAATTCGAGGCTGACAAGTTCCAATAAACGAGAGTTAATCAGCAAAGTCGAGATTTGGCATGTGGGCCCGGCACTGGAGGGTCCTGGCACCGAAACGTGTCTGTGCATAAACAAAGGCCCAAATATGGCCGAAAACAAAACACCCGAGCCGTAAACGGAAAGTGTAGGAAGAAAACTTCTGTAAACACTGGACAAAACAGAGACCTAGTTACAAAGTATCTCTCACTTGCCAGGGATAGAGTCCGGGTAATCGCCATTAAATGTGCTCCGGGTCCACTTGTCCAATGGCCAAAAATAATGAAATCGGAGCAAGTGTTAAGTGATGTCTGGACTGTAGAACGGGTCCAGATAGGCAACTATGTGTCCAGGGCAGTTGACATCTGAACTAAACAGAGGCTCTGCCTTTCTCGCAAGGCGGTTGGTGTTGGGACGTACCTAGGAGGGCAGAGCACTCTTCCGTGGATGATGTCACCTAAGAACAAATGCTGGAAGTCAGCTCCCAATTATCGTTTGATTTATGAGTGGACTTAAGTCGTTAGATACTGTGCGTAGGTGATTTGTATACAGACTTGACCTAGATGTAAGGCCGGATTAATTCCTGGACGTTTGTCCAGGGATGGAATGAATTAAGAACAAAATTAACATGTGTACTGGGAAATGTACGTTTTATGTCACCTCTGTTTATTTAGTAAGGACACAAATTTGGATTTATGAGTCTTGTTTTTGTTTATTTGAAGAAATTGCTGTTTAAGCTCGGCGGTACTCCCCCGTGGTACGTGCTATATGCTGACATTTGTTTTGTGCCAGTTGATTAATTATTTTTTATTAAAATAAAAGTTTCAAAAAAAACTTTGTGTAATCTATGTAAACATTTTTGGGGAAGGGTAACGTGGTAATGTGTAGTTAATGTCCTTCGTACCTTGACATAGATTTGATGGGACAAGAAGAAAATTTGTTTGCGGAATGTCAAAATTTGATGGGATTTTGTTTTATGGAGTATTAAGTATGGTAGAAGGTGGGTTTTAGCAGTAATTAATGGTATACTCATCTGGATTACAAATGTTCAATCAGAATCGTATGTTATTGGGCTTTTGGTGGACTCATAATACAATTTTCGTCTTCTAGCAGCATTATTAGTAACGATTTTTAAGTTGGGTGAACCAGTTGGCAATATTATTAAATACGAAGACCTCTCGGCTAGTAAAAGTAATTTCCAAGCTCCTGACTAGAGCTAAAGAGGAAAATAACTGTAGATTTAGATAAAATATCAACGGGGTAAGAGGCATTTTGGGAAGCCTAGATGAACCAAGAAAAATGTGGTTGCGCAACACAAACCCACCCTCGATATTACAAAAAATTGAACAATTCGACCCATATTCAATAAGATTAAAGCTTGTATTGTTGGAGGTTCTATCAAAGAAAAACAGCAATAGTGAATAGTAAACTTGAGATGAAACATGTAAAGGCCCTCATACCCGGCCAAATTGGTTGTACATCAAAGTGCGGATGTACTGCCAAAATTATCGATTGTGTGCCGTTCGCCCGAACAAAACGCGGTCCACGCTTGGGTTTTGATGAAAATCTGAATGTAAATCTAATTCGGCCGTGTATGGGGCGTTGATAATCAATTGAACGAAATAGCTGCCAACACCAGTATGCAATTTAACCCCACGAACTCCCATCCGCGATACCGCTACGTAGTATAGAGCTATATACTTCTGGCCACTAGGCTTGGTAGAACTGGTATACCTATTCTTCCTAAAACTGGTATAGCTTGGATCTGATTCAAGGCTGACAAGAGAACTGCCCAAGATGGGAGGCCCTAGATCTAGTCGTCGTCTCCTGATGGTGACGGTGGTTAACTCAGTCATACTGGGTATAGTCAGTATGGGCAGCAGCGTTTAGCATTTTGTGTATAGAGGACCACGTCCAATGACACGACGTGCGTTATTGTGTATATTGTCTCCACTGACGAAAGAAGGTATGCGTCTCTACGATTGAGTGTAGGTTAGAGTAAACCCATAAATGGTAGGGAGGTAGATGGCTCGCTGCAAGTCCGAAATGAAATGGCAAAGAAAGTGGGACGAGTCTAATAAGCGACAGTGGACCCACCGCCTTATCTCGACCTTACGTATTTCTCGAGTGGACATGGAGTGTAGCAAATACTGTTTCAAGCTCAATGATTTGCTGCTGTAACCGGTATTCCCAGGCATTCAGTAGTACACAGAGCACATGTTCTTTTATTGTACAAGATTTGACAGCCATAGGGTGGAGTTGAAAGCGTTGCCCAAACCACGACGAATACTGGTGAACATGCTAGGACACATATAAGAGTATCCTAATCTTAGAGATATTAAGACTAAGAGAGTTGATCTTTCTGAACCAAAAACGCACTTTACGAACTAAATGTCATCTTAAAATCTGTTAGGAGGTTTAAAAAACTGGTCTAGATGAGTCAGGTGCCCCGCTTCAGATCTACATGCAGTGTGTAATATCATCTAAGTAGACGAAGACAAGTTCAGATCTCTCGTGACTTTATTTATATAATCTGGAAGGTCCATTAGTCAACCCTAATGGAATACGAATAAATTCGGCTTCACCGGCCGAACTATTTGATCAAATTGTTGAACTGAGCTTTAAAATAACCTCAGTTCGCATACAATTTTCACATATTCACTGAGGATAAAATAGACTTCAATTCGCCGGACTGTATTCGAACTGACGGTAAACTTAAAAGCTCGCTCAAAAGAGAGTAATCAACTAGAATATTGGAATGCCATTCCAGTGAGCTTTAGTTTTTCTAACTTTTGGCGAAAAAGGAACAACAATATCAAACATTAATTAAACTTGAACTGAACTTTAGCCGGTGAAGCCACTTATGTGGATTGAACTGAACATTATTGAACTGATATCGGTGAAGCCGGGGCTTAAGCCAAAAGGGGTAATCAAAGCAGTCTCATGTGAGTATCACCCTGGAAGACACCAATTCTTCAGAGTAAAATGAAAGTCAACTAATTCCACCGACTCCCATATAACATAACCGCGACGGAACACTGACTTGGATTGTTCAATAACCCATGGCTTCCTAGACTTATTATGCCTACACGCGATGGCAAAAGAAGCGCAGGTAAGTTTTGTTAAGACGGAAGACTAGAAAGGGGAAAAATTATCTACACTGGGAGAAATGAAATGATCAAAGATTCATGACGTAGATTGGATTCGAATCATGAACCTCTGGGTAGTAGTTTTTTTTAGATATTGGAGCTGGGCTGTCGTTGTAGGTTTTTGCGTTGTTGTTGGTTTTCGGGTTATAATTGTAGTGGTAGTTTTACGTGGTGTTGCGATAGTTGGTGCAGGTTTAGCGTTTGGAACAGCCTTTTGTTTCGAACTTTCGAATATAACTGAATCTGCAGCCTCATTTTAAAAGTTTTGTTAAATTCTCGAAGAATAATCATACACTATCTGAAAACTAATCTTCATAAAATATTCCTCAAAACAAGAAAACATAAAACTGACAAATCCCTCTGCCTCAGATTACCTGGGTTTATTCATTTCTCCTAAATTCTATTTAAAAATTCTTAAATTTGTCCCAAAACAAAATACCAAAACAACCCATAATTTGCCTGCAGTTTTTGTTACCATTGCAGCAGATCCGTGCACGCGACATTCGCAACTCAGGTAACTTTTAACCCAAGAAACCCAAGTCCGAGGCTTATTGTTGCAAAATATCCAAAAACAAAAGTTACCATAAATCTTAGAGACCTTTGTACAATTTTTCCCCGAATGAAAGACAAGACAAAAAATAATTTGACATCATCCGCACGTCCTCGGCCGAAAATCCATATCCTTGAAAAATCCTGCATGTACTCAGTCTTAAGGAAGTATTTACGCACTTTTACATTTTGTTTTCCCAGGAACCGCATTTTATTTGCGTTAGCGTTACGGAAGCCTATTAAAAAAATTTCACAGCCCACAGGAAATTTTATAGCATCTCATAAAAGTGCGAAATGTCCTTTATGTCCTCTCAAGCAGTTGCCAGTAGCGGTAGCACGTTATAAAAATCCAAAATCCAAAAGCAAGAAAAGAAAAAAAAAGGAAGAAGGGAGCTCCCGTGAATAGAGGAACCTTAAAATGTTTTGACTTATCCCAGAAATTTACGACATGCAATCGGCTTGTGTCACCATTAAACACCTTCTGAGTCCTGTCCAAGGACAACCAGCAGCATCTCACCTATCTAAGCAGCAGAAATCGTAAAATTCCTGCTGAGTTCTGCTGGAAGGGGTTTTTGTGATTAAAATTCCTGGAATAAGTGTGCTAACCCCTAGGATTCTGATGGTCCACAGCGCAAAAGGGGGTCCTCGGGACCTGGTCCTTAGTTGCTTCGGTATTTTGGTCTTCTTTAAAATCGCAATTTTCTGTTAAAATTTTTCCCCTGACTCATGACTTATCATCGGCGTTGAAAATCGCTGAACAAAGATTTCCTCCGATTTCTATGGACTTTTAATTAGTCTTCCAATTACGCGTCTGAAGGAATTCCCCGCTCGCCTGATTAAGCAAATCCCGGAACGCCCGCCCTTTCGACGACGACGACGACGACGACGTCTTTGATTGAAGTTTATCCTGTTGGGAACTCTGCAGATTTTACACAAAATTTGAGGAATTAAATTCATTCGGGTGAATTGCACAAACATTTGGAGAGAGAAAAATTTCACTTTTTTTTCTATATATATTTACGGGCGGGGGAGAAACAGTTCTTGTTAGAGGCGGAAGGTAAGACGAAAAAAGAGAAGATTTCTTACCTATGAATGCCGCTGTGGAAATCTTCCCCCAAATATCGATGGTCCCCCTGGAAACCCTTCGACAAAAAAAAAATCCTCGTAGCAAAAGAATTGGAAAGCTTGAAGGATTTTTTTTTGTTTTTTGTGTTCTGATGGTTGATCCAATAGCAATTACTTGGTAAGGAATCGGAGCGATTGCCTTTATCCCTGATTCAGCGAAATAAATGATGTGGGAATGTCGAAAACGAAAGGGATTGGCCCACTTACCAAATCGTTTCGTTTCGTTACATATTGCTTACTCTTTATTATATTTGGATCATCTATGTCAATTCTCCAAAAAAATCTCATTTAATTTGTGACAAATAATAAGTAAGTTCTTGGAGTTTAACAAGATACGGTGATTTGTCGCCCGATTTAGATTGCTGTTAGGGCATTTCATCCAGATTTAGTCGGGTGGCACGAATGCAGAGGCGGAGGCTACATGATGGTCTTATCTGCTTGACGATCTAAATTGGTCGCACATTCCAGGGACTGGAGAATAATTTTGGACCAGTACATTGGATCGATAACAGAAGCTGAGGCATTGCACCAGGCATATGCTAAAAAGCCGCCAAAGCCTACTTATAGTTTGTTAAAGCTCTGCAAATCGAATTATCTAACCATGAAATCCAAATTACTGCTGTACATATAAGACTATAGTCTTCTTAGTTCTACCGATACGATATAAGGATCCGAAACTCCGGCATAAGGATGGCAAAAATACTCTCACCTCTTAGAAGTGTTCAGCGAATTTTCGGCTCTTTATATATGGGTGGGCGATTTCGGAGGTAAGATATTGGGTCCATTCGCGGCCATTCGCTTCGCCTGTTGTACTACACCCTCATACGTCATATTTGTGGGCCAAACCGAATCCGAATAATAACTAATAACTTCGCATCCGCGAACTAGGCCCTAAGCAACACAGCTTCTCCAGATACCGGAACCCACACAAAACATCTACAACCAAGCGTTACTACTACTCCTCAGAGAGAGTAAAGTGAGTTCTAAATACACGATGCCAGACATCGACTAGAATTGGACATGCCTTGAAAGTACTCTTATCAGCATCGTAGAGACTGGATGGGCTAGTTGGACTGGTTCGACCGGTTTGACTGGTTCGTTGATTAATGTGTGCTGACAACTGAACTTAAGAGTGCAGCGTACCAAGAAATGCAGTAGCTTAACAAAGCACGAGCAAAGGAGAATATAACAAGTTTAAAAGAGTAGAAAAATGGATTTAGAGACATAAAATAATTTTGGAATGAACATCTTGAACTAGAACAGTGCAGTTGGAAGGAAAAAGAGAACTAGTCGGTTAGCCCAAAATAGATCGCCCAGCCCCAAGATATCTTGTAGCGAAGGGAAGAGGACTTTCATGAATTGTTAAATGAGTGAGGAATTTACGGCTTAGCCAATATCTGATGATAATTCGACGCTGTCACCAGCAAGCTTTGATTAAATTAATAAAAACATACACTGCCTGAAATAGGGCCTCGGGTTCAAGTGGTATATCTTCGGAATCAATTAAGGAGGTCTAACATTACATCAAGCGATTTGTGATTTTCAGGGCCATGCCTGGGTATATGGCCGTCTGCGTACCAGTGCATATGGCCGCCGCGTACTGGCAAGGAAACGACGACGACGAATAGGTGGTCTTACAGTTGCGCAAAAGCAAGACCAAGACTGTAGGAGCACAGCTAGATTATAAATAAATATTGTAAAGTAGCATCAAAACTGATTTCCTTTGCTTATACTCTTAAGTTATCAGGCCCGTTTACAATGAGTGGTGAGCCTAATGCTAGGATTGAGTTTTACCTTGCAAAGGAAGTTGGAGTAAGAGAGCCATTATGCGAAAAAGAGTTTGGAAGCGATACAAAATCCCATGCGCGAATTTTTTACTTCAAATAACAGTAGCTAATAACCGAGCGATAGTGGCACAACCGTCGTTTCGTCGTCCCATAAGGCCGTCATATTGTGCCAATATCGTTCAACGTTGTATCGATTAGAATTCTTTTTACTCTCAGTGAAGGAAAACCCTTGTATGCTGAGATAAGGATATTCGATATATATATCGATACATCGAATTTACTCGATGTTTACAATTCGATACATTGAATCGTGTTTACAATTCGATACATTGAATGTTTATAATTCGATACATCGAGCTTTCACACGAGCTAACTTATTCAACCAACTGTCAGTTAGAATACTTTAGCTTATTGTTGTTGTTTTTGATTTCAGTTCTCCTTTCTGCCGTTTCTCTTTCTTTTCTTCTTCCAGTAATAAGGAAACAAAAAACAAGAAAAATCACACTCTGTGAAAAAGTTGGCTCAGAAATACAGTCAGAGATGGTTCAAAAAACAAGCCAATCTCATTGTCCTGTCTTACCCTCTTCTCTACAAAAGAGGTCCCTAGCCAATTTTTGTTGATTGACTGTTGGTCTATGTGAAACTGGCCTATCTAAACTTTGCAATTTCTTACAAATACTTGACCATGGTATAGGAACTTCAGTTATATCTGAACGTTTATAAGCTTAAATCGTGCTCACTATAGCTTAGTGATGTAATGTTAGAAAAAGTAGGTACTCGATTTTGAGAAAACATCTATGTTTTTTACCGATGCATCGAAAAACATCGATGTGCAATCTCGATGTATTGTATCGAAATATGTATAATATGGATGAATTTTCTAAGTGGACACCCCTATGCCGAGAGTATCACAACAACCGGGTTTTCAATGCTGACGTGATGATCCGTGTATGCCAGTCAAAGCTTCATAAGTTTCCACCGCATCGTACAGAGCAGCCTTGGTGGATCCACCACTGAGGTAGGCATGTTAAGCTGGTGACGGAAAATCACATTTTATTAATAATGAGAATGCTTCCAATTAACACCACTCCTTTCTCTGCCTCAAACCATGCCGCAGGAAGCTAAACCAAAGCCACAAACACACACTTAAACACGAGTTTGAAAATTCTTAACTCACACACGAGTGAGCGTATCTACTAGCCAACGACTCTCGCTCGTGAGTGAGGAGTGAGTTGAATGAGTGGCACATGAGTGAGGATTTTCGTACTCTGGAGAATACCCACTTCTCCGTGCGACTTATTGCTAATAAAACCGGTTTGATGGATATTTCTCTCGCTAACACATTATATTGCTCAATTAGGTTTGCTTTTCTGATTCTTTTCATAACTGTTTTTCTTGTTCTAGTTTTCTCATTTATGTATAAATGCTGAATGCTAAGAGCAAGATTCAAATGTTGAATCTGTTGTGACCTGAAGCTCACAAATGACACATATCGAATCCATTAGACATTGGACTGCCTTCATATTCCGTTACGAGTGAGACCCTAATTTTTATATAATTTTGATGTTGAGAGCCTGTTGGATGGGATGGCGAGGTAAACTTATTCAGTTCCTTGAGATGAGAATGGCTTAAAGTTAGGGTTGGGGAAGGAGCAGTTGTGAGAGCCCAGGTCTGAATCCCAATTTTTGACCCAAATTGAGTAGTAATGTATAGAGGAAGAGGATGAAATATATGAATGCTTTCTCAAATATATGAATGCTATGTGTGCGCTATGCTTAACTGACTGAATTTAGGATTAAGGTAAATGTCAAGCGGAGTTAATGTAATCTGATAAAACAAAAATTTTCTAAATGAAATTATGAAACGTGAAATTATAAAATTTCACGAACATCACGATCGAGCCCAAAACCCAATTTTACACCTTATATAATAAAACGAAAGCTCGCATACCAAAAGAAATGATATAACGGCAAATAAAATATTGAATGGCGTATAAAGTGAAGTTTTTTTTTTAATAAGTTTAGTACGTTGCCATAAATACTGAAACACATTAATAAAATACATTTTAACATGGTTCTTGTGGGTGAGAGATACTAGATGAATAGATGCGACCAAATCCCATTAAATTTCAGCTTTATAAAACTTTAATTTTATCACCCACATGGCTCGTTGTGTGTTGTGCAGCCACAGTACTAAAAGCCTCGCCATAAAATGCCTAAACAGTGCCATAACAAGGCACTAATAGCTCTCATCCGAACACCAAAATATCAGGGGCTAGAGATATCAGCCCACGACGCAATTGCAACAATATCTACAGTCGGACGACGGATGACACCCGAATCATCCATGCACAGTAATTGGTCGAATGAGATTCGCTCGACATAATCGGACGTGAAATTTATGTACTTCCGCAAAGCACCTCCAGCCCAACCCCAGCCCAAATCAAATTAATTTCTAATTACGCAGGTATTCTCTGTCGGTCGATGAATCACATCTGTGTCCCGCCCGCTCTAGTGACTATTAGGCTGCTCCAGTTAATCCGACAACAAATGCGACAATCACATTACGTCTATAGACTTCGGCCGGGGCCAAACAACAAATTTCCTAACACTTTGCCCTAATCGCATTTTTATTGTTTTGTAATGGCACCTTGCGGAGCTAGCCGAAGATTGAGCTGCGGACCTCATTAAAATCTCATAAATAAGTTCACCGTAAATACACACCCAGTATGCCCCGGCAAGAACGGCTCTGGGGCATCATTGACACCTGGACGAGCGGAGAGAGCACGTAAATTGGTCCTTACCTTTTGGATGCTGTGCTGCTCGCCATCCAAAGAATTCCTCTGCACCTTTGGCAATGAACCGGGCGAGCGTCTTATGCTCGGCCCAATTAAAGTGTTCTCGATTTTATACGGTTTTCGGTTGTCCCGCGTAATTATACCCGGGTAAAGGGCATAATTTCCAGGATTACCCCTTTTCCTGCTGCTTAGAATCCACTTAGTCCTCTCTAATTCGAACGACCCGATATTGTCTTGCCGGTGCCGCCGCATTACCGCTGGAAAATTATTATTTTCGTTTGAATTTATTAACCTCGAGTTTGTTTTGGAATCGGGTGTGGTTAGCCCAGTCGTAATCCCCTTTTGTGTACAGATCGAAGGAAACTCGTCACCTAGTTTACCTGAGCCGGCTAGAAGTCACCGGCCGTGCTTAGAAATGCAAATTTCTTCGTAATTTATCGATCTTCGACGACCATTATGGGAAGCGTTCAAATTCGATTTCTTAATATTGTCGTCGCCGGATTTCATAAAAAAACGTCGTAAATTCTGTTCGTAATTTTTTCGGTCGATTTTTGCAATAACTTCCAGAGTTTATTCGTCTCGAATCATTGCCCGCATTTAAATCGGTGTTTGAGGTGTTTACACCTTCATAATAATATAAATTAATTCTTTTTATTTTCCATCCAATGGCGCTACAGCCCAAATCGAGCCTTGGCCTCCTCTAGGGCATTTCTCCAAGTCTGACGGTTCCTTGCAGCAGTTCTCCAGTTCCGAATGTTCAGCATTGTCTCTGCGTCAGCCGTCACAGAGTCCATCCATCTTCTCCTGGGTCTACCTACTGGTCTGTTTCCTGGAATTTCGGCCACCATAAGCCGTTTTGGGATACGGTTATCATTCATCCTGATTACGTGGCCGGCTAGTCTTAGTCTGTTGATTTTTATAAACGTTGAGAGTTCTGGGTCGTCAAAAATTTCATACAGCTCGTTGTTGTATCTCCTTCGCCATATCCCATCCTCTCTCGTTGGGCCTATTATGTATCTGAGCACCTTCCTCTCAAACCTGTTGACTTGTTCCGCTATCTCCTGGGTCATAGTCCAAGTCTCGCTGCCATAGCACAGTACTGGTCGTATTACTGTTTTGTAGAGTGAAAGTTTCGTTTTTCTGTGCACAAATCTTGAGTGCAATATTTGTTTTTGAGCATAAAAAGCTCTATTAGCCAGTAGTATTCGTCTAGTTACTTCTTCCTTTTCATCGTTTCTTTTTGTAATTGTAGACCCAAGGTAGACTGTTTTATCGACTACTTCTAGATTATGTTCGTCGATAGTTATATTTCTTCCCATTCTAAATCTTCCAGCTCTGGATTGTTGCATCACCTTCGTTTTTTCTTCATTGATGTTCAGCCCTATGTCCTTGGCCGCCTCTTTTAATTCGACATAGACTTCTTTCGCTGCCAAGAAGGACCTTCCCACGATGTTCACGTCATCCGCATATCCAAGTAATTGTACAGACTGCGTTGCTATGGACGCATTTCTCCGTACTGATGTGTTTCTTATCACCCATTCTAGGGCCAGGTTGAAAAGCATGGGGGCTAGTCCATCTCCTTGTCTAAGACCTTGTCGCACTTCGAACTCTTCTGTTATTGTATTTTGAATCCTTACTTTCGCCAGGGAGCTATTCGTTGCGCATTTTATCAGTCGTACCAGCTTGGAGGGGACTCCTAATTCCAATAGGATCCTGTACAGCCTCTCTCTGTTTATCGAGTCATATGCCTGTTGAAAGTCGACAAATATCTGGTATATATCTATATTCCTTTCCCAGGTTTTCTCCAGAATTTGTTTTAAGGTCAGCAGTTGGTCCGATGTTGACCTGTTTGTCCTAAAACCAGCTTGATATTCTCCTATAAGGCCTTCTGCTATAGGTTCTAGTTTTTGTTTCACAAGGATTGTGAAGGTTTTGTAGCTGGTGCTGAGGAGTGAGATGCCTCTGTAGTTTTTACAGGTTAATTTATCTCCTTTCTTGTAGATTGGACATATAATCGCTTTCTTCCAGTCATCTGGTATAACTTCTTCCTCCCAGACGTTACATATGAGTTCGTGTAAGTTCCTTAAGAGTTGCGGCCCTCCTTCCTTCAGTAGCTCAGCTGCGATTCCATCGATGCCTGGGGATTTGCTGCTTTTTTGCCTTTTCACAGCTTCCCGTACCTCATCCAGTGTTGGTGGTTCTATTGGAATACTATCTTGAGGTATTACCATTGCTTCCGCCTGTGAGCCTTCGTTTGTTCTTTGGGTTGGATTCAATAAGTTTTGAAAATATTGTTTCCATCTTTCCTTTATCCTATCCGGGTCTGCTAATAGGTTCCCATCCATGTCTCTACAAATATCCGTTCTTGGCTGAAACTTATTACTGATCTGGCGTGTTCCTTTCTTTTTATTTTGGTGTGCTAAATATTTGAAGGTAAATATTTGGTTTGTTGTTGGCATTCTTAAGAAAAGTTTGGACTGCGGAAATGTCGGTCGAGGCTGGTCAGTGCCCAAATCTAGGGTGGGTCAAAAGCAAATTCAGGTGAAGTTCATGCCATGTTGGACTGTTCTAGTAATGATATATGGAAAGCTTATAGAAACAATAGGATATGTGCTTTTGAAAATGGCCTTGCGACTAACGAAACGAATGAATTTTGTCGGTCTAGTTCGAAGTTGCTATTCTATATAAATAAACCCAAGCCTTATATGTATTTGGTTGCTAGAAAGTAGATCGATGCTAAGGAGTAGCTTGTGTTTAAGCAAAAACCTTTACTGAACGAAAAGTGCTCTACATCAGTACAATATTAATGGATATTTTTTATATAAAAACCAGCACCGGCCCTAGCCTTTGTTATGGGTTGAGCGGGACTGTCTTTCGGCGCCTTTTGGTCGACGCTTTCACATAAATTGTATTTCGGGTTGTCCTAGATAAACCTTTTTTCGAGGCCTGCCAAGGCAGCCGTGGCGTGATAGTCAAGCTTATCTGAACAAGCTTTATATTGGAAGCAGTCTTAATTTCCTTAAGGGATTGTGAACCAGCCCCCCCCCCCCCGCGACACATCTGTAGCGAGATTGCAATTCCGGTTGTAGAGCCTTTTAATAAATAATAGCATGACAGGGCATTAGAGCAAGTGTTTCTTAGCAAAGTTGCTTCCACGGTGTTTCGTCATCTACGCCAGCGTTTCTTAAGCTGGTTATCTCAGGGTTTCTGTTTCCTTGGTGATCGGAGCGGAAATGATCGTGGTTGTTTGCCAGGTGCTGGCGGTCGATGGGGGGACATTGCAAGTTTGGCTGGGGGCACTTTGGGACATGGGATTTTCCTAATCCTAAGCTATGCCCGACCAAGCTTGCCGCCAATGTGGCCATCCGTCCGCCTCAGCTTGTCAATAGACCTTTGGTCCACAGAGAACTCTGCACTCCTACATCTTTAAGGTCGTTTTTTTGGATCTCTAACGTTTTTAACAAAATGTATCCGCAGGAAAGCACCGGACCACACATAGCTTCACGGCAGCTTTCTCTCGTCTACAGCGACAAGGCTTGCTCCTTTCAGGAGCTAAGGCGGCCCATCACAGGGGCACGCAGCAACCCCAATGAATCTGGGGTGCTCTTACTCCTACCCCAACTCGACAATCTCCTCCAGAAAACACTCCCTTGGACGGCAACCAGCAGTTCTGTGGTCAGGAGATTCTCCGGATATACACATCGCAAGAACGTGCATTCTGATACTTTCTGCCATTTGATCGGACTTCTCTTCTGAAGGGTTTTCAGTCGGATTCTCCTACCGTATGACCTTCACCTTTTCGCCGAGTTATTGTGATCTGAAGGAGATCTAGACGATCTAACTATCTTCTTATTAAGTAAAACGGCATTCTTCTCTTCCTCGAGAGCGATTCAGAGCCCACCAGCGTCTACACGGGAGTACCCAGCTTCCCAGAATTCGTCGTCTAAAAACGGTCGCTTTTTTGTGTCGCCTCTCCGATGGAGCAAAAGGTGCCTGTACTTCCGCAGGTGGGCCTCTAAGGAGATCTTCTTCCAATGAAGGAGTGATCCAAGCGCACTCCACCGTGGTTCGTGGGCTCAGTCTGCTCTCCTTGAAGAGGTATCCCGAAAATTTCCCTTCGTTGGAGCCACATTCGGCACCCTACTCCATGGGTTCAGAAATACCCAACTGGCCTTGCAGGTCGTCCTGTTAGGGGATATGAAAGCCCAAGAAGTGTTTGGCACTTTGAGAGGAGCTAAGGTTTTTTTGGAAAAAGGCGCCATCAAAATTTTATTTTTTGCTCGAAATTGTTTTTCGCATTCACTTTGGCGCCCCTGGCCACCTGGCGCCTAGAGCGACCGCTCCATTCGCTGTACCCTAGGGCCGGCGTTGATAAAAACTCTCATCGAGACAGTTGTGCCTTCATCTACCATGTATTAAAGATGATAGGTTATTTTTATTTGGTAATATTTTCTGCTTCATTATGCTAAGATTAACATCAAAAAATTGATTGCAAATCGCACAAATTTATTACAAAAATCGTGATCCTTCATAATCGTCGGTCTGTACAAATAATTTGACAAACTGGCGATTTTCTTGTGTACAATTGCAGCTCACCCTGTGATACGAAAAAGTATACAGTAAGCGAAATTGATATAAAGGCACCCTTGATGCGGTACTTTGGCAATATGTAGCTCTGATATTGGTTGCTGGAGCCCGAAGCGGTGTACCATGGCTCAAGCAGCATTCAGCCCTTCTTTTTGTTGCTGAACGGTTGAAGATTGTCTGTTGTTGGCAAAAACCCTAGAACTCCTCAAAGATTTACAATTGGGTTCTGGTCTGTACTTCGGTCTGGTCAAGAAATAGTCGGAATTTTGGTGCTCCGAAATTGTTCTTCTTCTACTGAACGATTTTTTCGTATGATTCCATAAATGATAATACTCGTAGGCAGAAACTAGAATAGTTTTCTTCCAGCATTTCCTTGCAAGTTATTTGTATTAATCTGCTAGAAAAGGTTCTCCTTATCAGTTTCTTTCGAGTTACTCGTAAGCAAATACTAGACAAGTTATCCGCACATTTACTAACAAGTTACACGTAGGGCCTCTTCAAAAGAAGAACTATTTGTACTTGGGTAAGAATTTTGAATGCTGTCGCCACACGACACAACCTTTTCGAGCAACCTTCTGTACAAATTTCTGATATTTCAACTTTAACTTTTTACCACAGAGCTTTGACATTTTATAGGACAAAGAAAACAGGCAATTGGCTTGGTGACTATAAAGAGTGTCATCATCTTACTAAAAACACCGGTTCTCGTTCGTTTACGAAGGTCAAGCAGCAATAGAAGCGGTCAATACTTAATTAGGGGACCACTAGCTAAAGCCGACTCTACACGATGCGATAAACGTTTTTTCCGTCAACTATTGTATCACACAGGCAGTAGCGCGAACATGTCCAAACACGAACGTTGGACGCTTGACATTGCTCACTCGTAGTTCAAATATTGATGCATCCTCCAAATGACACTCGCGTTTGGGAGGACGAAGGACGAGGACGGAAGGTCAATTGCATTGGATTTGAACCAGAGACCTTTGTGGTAGTAGTCGGACGTTTTAACTCTTATGCTACCGAGGGAAGCAATTTTGTAGCTTGATGCATGCTTTCTACACGTTGGGTATACGTTGTTTGAGTTTCCGAAAAAGCCAATATTTTCAATGGTGGACCATCATCAGGAAATAAAAGCATAGGAGGACCAAAAAAAGGTGCTAGAAAGAAAAAGGCTTCCGGAAACTTCGTATAACAAACTGGAAGCAACTATAGCAAGACTTAGAGACGACTAGAACAAGGTACTTCAAGAGTCTCAAGCCTTACAAAGAGTGTAGTGACATTTAAGAAGAAGAGATAAGGAGGATAAGGTATGGAATCGCTATAAAAAGCAAGAAAGAAACAAGAAAGAAAGAATATATTATCAAAGTAGGGGAATGGAAAGACAAAGGAGCTTGTCGCAGGGTAGACTCGAATCATGCCCCTATGTGATGGTAGTCGGCGTTTAGTCCCCTTGGTTTTCTAGCATCCAAGATATATCATAATGGTTTATAAGAGTTTCCGTTCACTATCATCTTGTAATCAAATTATCGAAAAATTGACTGAGAAAAAGTTGGCTGAGATATTAAAAATTCATTTCCATTGAAAAAACTGAAGTTTCATCATAAATTTGAAATACAACACCTTTGTTTCAATGTCTATAGAACGTTGTGAAAATAAATTAATTTCTGTTGGTCACCGTTTACTAATTTATCACGTTGAGATGAAATCCCTTATATAAAATGATGATAAATTCACAAACATGATTTTATTTTAATTTTATTTCTTATTCTGAGTAAAATTGAGTTTTTAATTAGTTACCTTGAAAGTGAGGTAAAGGTCATACAAATTAAAAATAAAATATAGTAATGCACTAAAATATTACAAAAGAATCTTAAAAATAACGCCTAGTAGAAAGAAGAATAATTTAATAAAGTGTTTTATATTAATATGAAACCGTAGACGATCCCAGTAAACCTTTTGATTTATAAGCCCCACTTAAGCGTAGGACCAACAATGGAATTAAATGCAAATACAATAATAAATATGATTTCATCTAATCTCCTTCAGCTTTCTCTCTGTCAGAGAATTCCATCGTAAGCACTTCTTTACGGCATCCTCGAACGACAAGTTAATTTGGTTATTATACAGCCACCTCCTCAGGCCGGCCGATCGGGGGCCGGGTCTCTCCCCGAGCAACGTTCCTTAAAAGCGCCTTAATTCCGCCATAAACTACTTGCTTCAACTTCCAATAATCCGGCCATAAATAACAGACTTAAACACCTATTAGTATCACATAAAATTCACGAGAGCCCGTGATGAAGGTCCACGTCGTGAGCAGTGCAACATCCCACATGGGCAACGGCCGGCCGGCATGGGCCCCGGGATCGATTCACGTGCTCCGCGAAATGACCGAAATCGGGCCGCGATTAAAAAAGTTTCCACAATTATGCGACCTCAGCACAAAGACAGCCTTTGGCACTCTTCCTTGGTCCACCACAGACTCCTTTGGCAAAGCACTTAAGTCGCGTTAAATACGTTCTGGCGATTTACTTTGTATTTTTTTTTTTCTTATTTCAATTTCGATTTTTTGCCGCAAGCGGGCGCCATAAATTTGGCAGACGATTTACAAAGTGCCTGTGACATAATGACACATGTTTTGGGTATGTAAAGTGCCCGGTACAAATTGCAAAAATACCTGGCGAAAAAAAAAATCAAGCAAACTTAAGGCGATAAAAATTGTCCGCGCCGCGCACCCAGGAGTGATGCAAAGCGAAGAAGCTGCGTTCCCGGGCGATGTAACAAATGTCTTCGGAAGCCTCGCACTTTGAAACATGGAGTCACTGGACTTTTAGTATCCTCACCTCATACCTGTCCATATAATACCTGCGCCAGCCTGGATCTGGAATTTGAGCGTGTAATTTTATTGCAAATCGATTTGTTCAGTCGGCTCAGCTCATCGTTAACTCCTTCATGGTTTTATGACTTTTTCAATGGACGATGTCAGGTACACTTTGAGGCTCTGCCATAGGTGTTGGCTGGCTGTGCTGAATTAGTTCTGATGAGTGGAATGAGCTGATCGACCTGTCATCCTTTCAGAGAGGAGCCTCTCTAGACTCTGCTTATAAACGAGATCACGCCAAAGTGATGAGTTGATTCTGATGGCAAAAAGCGGTTTTATTTCTGTTGTATCTTATTAGCTATAAAGTGCTGCTTCATCACTTTCAGTGTGAGTTGCAGAAAAATTAAATATGCAAATTTCATATTATCATAATTATCAATGACCTTTACTGGTTGGCGGATCGGCGAGGCCATTGCCTGAAGTTGATTTATGATAAGCAAGGAAATTGATTGTTTTAGCATTGTGCTAAGTACTTTGTCGAAATATTTTTGATTATGAGTTTTTTTTTGGAGCAGCTCACCTTTTGCTTAATTTATAATTCTGGTTTTTGTTCGATTCGATCAAATGCAAGCAAGTGGGAATCATCAAAGCAGATTGAAATAAGGTAAAATCTAGACAATTCAAATATTCTAAAAAAATCATTGTACATAGAACTTTCGTGGTTGCTATAGAGCATAAATATTCAATATGTTCTCCATTCTTGGCCTGAAGCATTTGACCGGGATGTTATTCATTCCTACAAATGCTGCCATGTCTATTAACTAAAATACCTTTGAATTTCGGAATTTGTTGGTGATCCTTTAAACTACACTTCATACATAATAGTCAGTCAAATCTGTACTTGAAAGACAAAGGATAAATTCCTTGGACAAAAACATATCGATACTGCCAATTTAATACCAAGCGATGTGTGGGGTAAGTGAACCATCCTTGAATATATGTAGCATTCCGGATCCTACATTTTTCGTCTACAGCGTCAGGTCTATCTTAATAACTATCGCATGCACTTCTTTTGTAATATTTTCACCTTTATTAAATAAATGCAGCGTCACAACATCATCTTTACTAGTCACAACACCATTGGTAGCGTTTTGATAGCAACAGGGACACCCGCAGTGTCGTAAACAGGCCAGCGGTTATATTTACGATTGACTTTAACATATACGTTGTGAAAAATCGAACCGAACCGAAAAAGCAAAATTAATTGGTTGCTGTCTTGGATATTCAGAAGCTTTCTTTTTTTCTGACGTCATGAAAGTTTTTCTTTGTTCTGCAATCACTAAAGCTTTCTTCTGACGTTACGAAAGCTTACCTTTGTGCTGTCACCGTGAAAGCTTTTTTTATTCTGACCTCATGAAAGCTCAGACGATTTTTTCTACCGAAGAATATAGTAAAGCTACAGCCTTTGTTGAAAGTAACATGTCCAACGTTCTCAGTTTAGTTGCTCTGTCAAAGCCAGGGTAATGGCGTCCGGGAGTACGTTGTTAAAACCTCCTTCTGTGTCAGCAAGTGCTACGAATGTGGTATATTCCTCACCCTCGAGGGATTTTCAATGATTGAAACGATTGAGTGAAGAGCAGTATCAGTAGATTTGCCCTTTGTATATAAGCATGTTGTGCAGCAGAGAGTTCTGAGGTTAGTATAGTCTGGCTTAGATATACTTCGATGAGCCTTTCTATAGTCTTTAACAGAAAGGATGATAGGCTTATTGGCCACCTCCCTGCCTTAGGTGTAAAAACTACTTCATCCTCTTTCCAACTAGGAAGGCGTTTACAAGTGGACAAAGATCAAGAGAAAAATGCTTCGGCATTCTAATAATTAGGAGAATAGCTACAACGGCCTTTCGTCACCTTGATAACTCACGGTTTGTGAACTTTTGGATAGTGGTAAGGGGTTGTGTGGACTTCGCGGTGAGCTTTCGGGGTAAGCTTTCGAGTTTGGCTGGTTGGTTTGTGTCTTGGATGAGCTTTCACGCTGATGGCCTTAGATGGTGTAGGAGGGCTTGATTTTGATGATTCAATAATAATAAGAATTAGATTTCACTTATGTAGGATGTCGAAGACGGGATTGGTTATCACTTAAAATAAATCCTTTACGCATAAAAAGCTGCATTTACAAATTCAATTTATGTAAGCATGCTTAGTTCCTCACATTTGTCCATTGCTAAAATGATCGTATTGGTAGACACATCTGAAATAATGCGCTTTCCCCGTAGTCCTACTATACTATGCACTGTGAAACAATCCTTTGATAACTTCGCATCATATTATACACTAGGAGTCTATACGACACTGAATGAGGCACCACTCGAACATATTTCATATTTCAAAAGCACTTAATTAAAATGATACTCGTATTATTTCCTCGGAGTATATAATATCAATAAATCATGCTTTAACAAAAATCAGCTCAAACAATTTCACGATTCGCTTCGTCTCCGAGTAACCGGAAGGTAAATGCCATACAAACTGAAAATATCAATTAAATTAGTTTATTGTGACAGGCGAATAACGCGATTACACCTTATACCGTCGTGGCACAGGTAGATCATAAATAACTGTGCCCCATGAAATATCTGAAATTCCGCAGATAATTAATTGTCAATTCTCGTAATTATCGTCCTCGCCGCAACTAAAAGCGAGGAAATTGTCCTCGATAGAGGCCCAAGATTCTATACGCTGCCACATTATACCTTGAGAGGCATATCAATGGCCCAGTACACATCGCACTGGAGCTGGTCCACGATGATTAATTAGCCACAGAATCCGATAATCCTGGTAGTTCGAAGAATTAGTTTACAACTTGCACAGAGCAACCAGAATGTAGTACCTGAGGACTCCATGACGCTGAAGCCTGGCTTGGATGGCTGGCACTGGATGCGATTACTTCTTGCGACAGGGCGTCCAGTTGCATGCCGGTCGGAGTCGTCTACACCTGGACGGGAGGAATGCGCCAAATCTGAACTACTCAGGATGATCTGGAAATGAACCACAACCAATCCATGCTGCGCCCTCTACAATGTATAGAAGAAGCTAAAGGACTAATGCTTGAGATGCTATTTTAAACGAAATAGCGGCACACACGTCTCCGGAGTATCTGAACGAAGGCATCCACCTTAAAAGTGCTTCTTAGCGGATTTTATCGCTTTTATTAATGGTCATTAGAGTTGGTCAATAAATTATTGACGTATAGGGTGGCGGATGTCGATGTTATCCTCACTTTCGTTCCCTACATGTAGCAGAGAAAGAAGCACAGGGAACGTGATCCGATGCCGTGTTCATTTCAGCTATACGTGTCGAACCGTGCAGGTGACAACTGGACCAAATGAATCGAAAACGGACCCAGGAAAAATGATCAGGTGTCACCTAAAGGTGAACTTGGATGATTTGTATCCATTCGATGTTATTTTGATGTTCGGCTTTCTGTTCGCGGGTACGCAGCTGTGTATCGTTGTCGATTTCATTAAAATTGACAGAATCAATTGCAGCCAATGTAATTCCTCACTCTTCTCTCTCTTTTTTTGTAACACGTTTTTTGACAAAGTATAAACATGGAATGAAGGTACCACAACAAGCCACTTCAAGGACATCTGCTCCATTAGGATAAATGAAACTGATTTCCTTTTTCTCTTGGGTATTTTTTTATTTCGTCCTACGTGGATATCATTTCAATTGGTGGACAAGGTGTCACTTCTCATAAGAGCAAGATATCTAGAACTGAAAGCTTTCAACACGTCTTAAAATATCTTAATCAACATGTCGTTCTGATTTTACCAAGAGCTGAGTTTTCAATATCAATTCTACTTTAGCAAATTTTTGACAAGTACGACTTGCACCTTTCTGACAAGTGATTTCGTGACTAGTCCTTATAGATGGTTCACATACCAGGGTGTATAGTCTAAACTTAGCGAGTTTAGTATACTTTGTTGCTTCATTGTTAATGAGCACGAAATTTGCTTACTCATTCATAAGGGTTCGTTTCTATGCTAAAAGCTTTTACAACTAGTTCAAAGCTTTTATGACGTCATTGAAGTGACTCTTCGAAGCTTTTAACATGTCAAAATTTTGGTTTTATGCTTTCAAATAAGTTTGGTTTAGTAACTTCAAAGTAGTTTGTTAGGAATCACACGAACCGTGAAAATACCACCTCGTGGAACACAGCTAATTTATATCTGCAATAAGATAAAATGATAATATGGAGAGAATTAGTTCCATTGGGTGATGTTAAAGCTGATTCCATAACTGTATTGAGATAATCTCTTGATTGAATTATGTCTGGTTTAGAGAGTGGAAGGCAATCAGCTTTCTTTCTACCGATTGTGGGTTTGAGGCCGTGGATTAACTGGCACTAAAGACCAGCTCGAGCTTTTTCTGTCCGATTTAATCCACTTGCAGTTAAGATTTTCTTTGATTGTTTTTCTGCCGGCATACACTCAACGCGTCTAGAAAGAATTATGAAGGTGTTGAAGTTGAAGTTGTTGGAGTTTACCATGTCCTGCATTCCATTCTTTGTGCGAGCGCCCATGATTCCCTCACGATAATTTAAATTTTGTCTTTTTAGGTATAGTCCGAGATTTTGCTTAATATCCGTGATCTACTGGTGCTTAATATCCATGATCTACTCGTTACTTTGATTCATTGATTGTCATACTTACACGATACAACGGCTGGTACGTTAGATCGTTATATCGGGCAATTATAACGGTCGAATGCTTCGATTGTTTCATCTGTTTCACTAAAGCAACGGTTGTGCTGATATCGCTCGGTGGTTTGGTGTCAACCAAATACGAGCATTGTACGTACAAAATAAGATCGAAAATAATTTTAGTTGCAGATGAAGCTGGTACGTGCGTATACAATACTATAGCTATTGGAGCGATAAAATGACAACGAAAGTTGTTCCAATCGTTGTATCGTGTAACAACCAATTAACTTCTTTACCTGCATCTTTAGGGCCGTATTCATCAAAGAAAGTAACCCTAAATGTAAGTTTTAACATTAGCATAACTCAGCATAAAATCCAAGATTAGGGGTAACTTGATAACTTTCTCTATTATGGAGATTCGAGTATATGGTGCTATAGATGTTGTGCGTACAGGTTTATGCTGGAAATGGTTCGGGAAGTGTAGCTAACACCGAAAAACATCCTGGAATATTAAACAGCATTAGCGGGAGAGTTGAAGCGTTGTGAAGTTAAAGCGCAAGTAACTCAGCACAAAATCAAGATCGCGAAGCAAATCCTGATTTGATAAAACCAGGGGGGGGGGGGGGGGGGGGGGGCGCTTTCATAGGTGCATTGGTGTCTTTGCACCGGGAGCAATTGGACGGGCCTCAATTTCCGGTGCTTTCGTTTTCAAATATTAAAGCAACTCCACAGAGGATTTCTGTTTTTTTTAAGCTATTGCATAGCTTTTATCGCAGGCTTCGAGCGCGGTGACCGAATCGAGAAATTCCGTAACGAAAAAAAACCTAACACGGTGCGTCATTGAATGGGGTTTACCCAAACCGCTAAAGCTATAGGGCTGAAATTTTGACAGTGCATCCCTATAATGGCGTGGACATCCACTAAAAAGCGATTTTTGGAAATTCATCCCCTAAGGGGGTGAAATGAGGTTTATCCAAACCGCTAAAGCTATAGGGCTGAAATTTTGACAGTGCATCCCTATAATGGCGTGGACATCCACTAAAAAGCGATTTTTGGAAATTCATCCCCTAAGGGGGTGAAATGAGGTTTATCCAAACCGCTAAAGCTATAGGGCTGAAATTTTGACAGTGCATCCCTATAATGGCGTGGACATCCACTAAAAAGCGATTTTTGGAAATTCATCCCCTAAGGGGGTGAAATGAGGTTTATCCAAACCGCTAAAGCTATAGGGCTGAAATTTTGACAGTGCATCCCTATAATGGCGTGGACATCCACTAAAAAGCGATTTTTGGAAATTCATCCCCTAAGGGGGTGAAATGAGGTTTATCCAAACCGCTAAAGCTATAGGGCTGAAATTTTGACAGTGCATCCCTATAATGGCGTGGACATCCACTAAAAAGCGATTTTTGGAAATTCATCCCCTAAGGGGGTGAAATGAGGTTTATCCAAACCGCTAAAGCTATAGGCCCATTTTACATGATGAAACACAAAACATAAAGTTTCCAGCAAGCTTAGGCAAGGGGTGAGAGAGGGCTTGAGGGGACGTGAAATTTTGCCAACAAACTTTTGGAAGCAACTTTGCGGAAACAGTTTGACAGTTACAGGTTTGTTGTTGTTTTTTCTCTGATTTCTTTGTAAAAAACAGAAATGAGAAGTTTACTCATGTAGACACCGATGAAGTTTTTGAGGAAACTCCAAAAGGGAATTAGCGATTGCAGGCAACTTTGTTTCGTTTCGTGTTTCATCGTGTAAAATGAGCCATAGGGCTGAAATTTTGACAGTGCATCCCTATAATGGCATGGACATCCACTATAAAGCGATTTTTGGAAATTCATCCCCTAAGGGGGTGAAATGAGGTTTACCCAAACCGCTAAAGCTATAGGGCTGAAATTTTGACAGTGCATCCCTATAATGGCGTGGACATCCACTAAAAAGCGATTTTTGGAAATTCGTCCCCTAAGGGGTTGAAATGGGGTTTATCCAAACCGCTAAAGTTATAGGGCTGAAATTTTGACAGTGCATCCCTATAATGGCGTGGACATCCACGATTTTTCGAAATTCATCCCCTAGGGGGGTGCAATGGGGTTTACCCAAACCCCTGGAGCTATAGGGCTGAAATTTTGACAGTGCATCCCTTTAATGACTTGGACATCCACTTAGAAGCGAATATCAAAGGAAAAACTTGAATTGATATCGGTGAAAAAAATACTGCATAAATAAAATAAATAAATAATTATAATTGCATGAGTTATAAAAAATGCTATGCAATAGCTTTACCGCGGCAGTCCTCGAGTGCCACAGCCCGTATTTTTTTTCATTTTCCTTCACCGCGATCAAAAAAATGAACAGCTGATGGAGGCGCAATATTGCATACTGCACCGGGCGCAAAAAAGCTACATGACGGCCCTGACGCTGAAGCTGCACTTTCCACTGATCAGTGATCATTGAACGTTTGCTCGCTATGAGATTTGCAGGTAACCTGTGTAGCATGCTGTGCTGGTCCAGTAGCACTCTTACCTTACCACGTCGATAGAGCATTCGAACGTTCTATGTAAAAATTCCGAAATCTTTGTCCGTTCAGTCACATTGTTGTGTTTTCCGTCCCCGAGCCTTTGCTGTAGGGTTCATAGCAATTGGTATTGCCAAGCAGGATTATTAGTTCTTCGTTGGTAGCCGGGAACATAGCCTCTCGTCATCGCTAATACCATGGATGGTTGTGTTGTGGGCACTACGACTAGGCGACGATTCAATTTTGCCGACCGCTAAAATACTATCAATCTTGTTAATTAAATTGTCATGTTCCAATCAAACAACAAGATACCTCATGAATCTCTCTCTCTCACAAAATTGATAATTTGTTGAAAAATGTTCACATGTATGCTAAAGTGTTAATACTACTAAAAAGATAAATTTTAATAGACATACAACATATCGAAAACCTAGCAAAATATTCCCCAATCAATAATTCATCCTTCATTACAAAGTCAATAATGAAAGATTCTATCATGACACTGGAGAATTTATTACTAAAATACATTTCCCATAAGAACTCGCCGTCCTTAAACTAAGACATCGTTAAATTTCTTATCACGGGAAAAGATAAAAATGTTTATGGCCCTGTCCCCCATACACGGTAATACTGCTATGATTACGCTACAATATTGCGAAAATGTCGACGTACATTCTACACCGGGCGGAGAGACATTCACCTACGTCCATCAGCTCATCTGAACTGATGATATAAAAGTGCCATCAAACGTTCTAGAGAATATTTTCTACAAACTCATCCCTGGTAGCATAAAAGTGATTTGCATCTAATTACTTTGTTGCCACACTGGTTACCGCCGCCGCCGCCAGATAGATAGGTAGATCGGTGGAGAGGTGGTCTTGAGCCTGGAGTTGAAAAGAAGAAACAACCGAAGAAATCCTCCTCAACTGGTCCGAGTTGCGCCATCATTTAAGACATTCTAGACATTTAAGACTGTTAATTCCGGGTCTAGTCCTAGGCAGTAATGAACTTCTGAACGGATCCATTAATTTGAGGAAATCTTTACAAACTCATCAGCAGGGGACGTCATTTATCACGGTGGGCATTCCCAGCACCGTGATGGCACTCACCGTCTTTGCAGGTGGTAGTCACTCCGCCAGGGGTCATGCAGCGATGACTAATAGCAACGAACCGAGACAAAATGAAATTATTAACAACTTGGGAAGGAGTCCTCTCGTGTACGCGCAAAGAAATAAACCTGTTGAATAAAAGTAAAGGTGCTGCTGCTGGTGCTTCTTTGGCTAGAGATAGATAGAAGCGTCTTAACAAGAGACATTCCGCGGCTAATTCGCAAAAATACGCGCGCTATCAAATTTATAGTGACTCATTAATCAGACAGAGCCGTGTCTTGGTGGTGGGTCGACCTTCGTTCTTGATTGAGCACAGCCCATAAGATCTATTATATTGCCCAAATCCGCAGCGGGCTCTGGGATGGGATGTGCGGCTCTAGCGCCGCCGGAATATACCCAAAACTTACGATGATTTTATTATTAACAGTGAACGTAGAGCCAGCAACCGACGAGCCAGCTGAGTGGGCCATAGTGGCTCTGAGCTCTGAGCTGCCCCAATTAACTTTATGGCCATGCTGATGGTGTTTTGACGAGCGAGGGCGATATTAAAATAAGCAAACATCGGTCTACCAGACAATAATGGTAATTGCCTTAATACTGGCCAATTAACTCGTTATTTATAGGTCTTAATTTGCGGCGACAATAATTGGTTAAAAGCTCTTTAGGGAACCACTTTCCCATCGCACAAATGCCCACCGGACCTTTATTGGATGTCTTGGATAATTTAAGACTACTGACATCACCCCGGAGCTCCGAAACTAGAACAGGTCCTTGGCTCTTTATAATTGAAAGCCCCACCACCACTGAAAAAACATTGTTTGAAACAAAACCATCCGCAATTGTAATACATCCACTCGGTTGACAATCTGCAGTTGTAGCTGGACATTGCCCAGTCCCAGTCGAGCATGTTTTCCGCATGAGGTACTGTCTCCTAGAAAAGTGCAGTGTGACACGAATCCGATTTCTGCATATCGACCAGAAACTACAAATCAGTAGCAGCAGCAGCAGCACATACTGCTTGGACGTTCGTAGTCCACGTATTTTCGGAATGGAGCGCGAAATGCATTCCACGAATTTATTTTTAATTTTTAACGTTTCCTGCCACACCAGCCAGGTACACTCCACACATTTCACGGAAGCAAAAAAAAAGAATTACGCAAGACCACGTTTTTCCGATTGAAAAACTGATAACCCACTTTTTATTTCGCTAATTAAAAAGTTGCAATGTTACCTGGCTGCAGGTAATACAGCATACACTGAAAACACGGTGGGAGAGTTTTGTCAATGGTGCATAAGTGGGTTATGTTACTGGGTGGTGCTCATGCTGGTTTTTTTCTACTTGCTTGCAACCAATTTGTGCAAGTGCACTCTGGACCATTTAAGTTCGACGTGCATATAGAGAGTTAGATAGTGGCATGCGGTATTTCTGCAGCAGTTGTTTTGTTACTTGCATGAGATTAACCGATTTCGATGGGTTTAACTGATACTTTATCTCGCGGCGTACAAGAGCGCTACATGAGTGCAATCAAAACTGGGGCTTTTAATACCTACTTATTTACTAACTTAATTTGACAGTTTGTTGTTTTGGTGGGAAAAAAAATTGGGGGCTACCAAGAACAAAATTTTGGTTTAACTCCGAGTTGTCTTGTTAACCAGAAGGTAAACATTGTAATCGTGCGCGAAGACAAAGAATTAACCTTCGAATTTTGGGTATGTTTTCCTTACTGTTAGGCCTCACAAATTATATTTGGGTCAGATTTGCAGTTGCATGTTGCACGTTTTACATGATTCAATCTGATCTCTTCAGTTTTTAGCAAATTTGGGCAGTTTTTGGAGAGGATCTTTAATAAGGAAGAATTTCGAGAAATTAAAGGAACTATACATATATAGCATATTTGAGAAACTTGTTGAATACAAACTTTCACCAATAATCAACATTTTAAATCTTTTGCGGTTTTTTGAAATCGTTTGCGAAAGAAACTAAGATTTAGGTACCGGATCAAATCTCCTAGTTTGAGCTTTGAAACCTCCCGCAAGTCCTTTAATACGACTCTTCTCTTGCCAAAAGTCTGCTTAGCGGTTTCCAAAAATGAGGGGCGCGACATTCAAGTGAGCGCGGCTGAAACTATCCTTTTGACTTTTTAGGCCCATTGTTTAATTTCTACTTAAATTCGTCTACTGCAACGTCATTGAGTACCATTTTAGCTATAAGTCTGCTCACATCGAAAAAAACTATTTGAAATTGCAGCGCTTTACATTGAAAAGAATCGGAAAATTGTGAAGACTACGTGCTTATCGTAAAAAATATGGGGGGAATACGACGCCTTCAGACAACACAATTCGTAGCTTGGAGTCTGTAGCCACACGCCAAGCGTCCTATTCGATGGCGTCCGCGACACTTCAATTAAGTTGTTAAACCGGTAATAGAGAGTGCTGCCAATAGTCCAATTATGTCGTATCGACGCCGATATCCCGAGTCGCCAATCGACCGACTTTAAAGAGGATTATAAAGCAAGATCTTCATCTCTTCCCAAACAAAGTGCAACTTACTCAATGATTGTTACCAACGGACAAGCCGCGTCGTTTGTAATATGGAAATGCCGTCGCAAGAATGATTGATGATGAGCAAGATTTTGGGAAATAATTTTGAACGAAGCTCATTTTACACCCTCTGGCGAAGTCAATAAACCAAACTGTCGAGGCAGAACCTACACGCCACGCCATTCACGAAATACCACTGCACGACGAGAAAGTCCCCAGTGGGAAAAAGGAGTGCTCCAAGAGCCATCTTGGAGCGCTCCAAAAGGAGCATAGAGTGCTCCCGTTGCCATACCCGTTCTATATTCTTTTTAACATTGCATGTCATTGCGAGGGAGTATACGTTTTTATGCTCCCAAAAACGCGTTGTTGGAGCATTATAAAAAAGCTTTTTAAAAAAGAAATATTCATGGGCGCCTGTGGGTATGTAATCCGGTATCGAAAAGCTTTTATTTTGTTTATCTTTTGCAATTGCCTTTTTCTTTCCAAGCCCGAGAGTGGCTTTACCAAAGCAGTCCCCCAACTAAACTTTATCAACTTCCAAAGCTGCTTGTCCTCCGTATCGAACGAGAGCCGGGCTATTGAGATTGCTAATGTCACATTTTATGAACATGAGGATAATTGCCCGTTTTCTTTTTTTATATAAAATTTATGAAAACTCCAAGAAAGCTCCCTTAAGAGTGCTCCAAGTACACTCCGCTGTGCATCGCTCCCAATTTTTCCCACTGGGTCACTGTTTGGGTCAAAGTGTGCTCAAAAACCATCTTCGAACCATTTTTCTTCAAAGCTCGAGAAATCCTCGACGACGTATGGTCTTGGTGCACTTTGTGTGTCCGAAAACTCGTCAAACTCGGGTATGACGAGCCTTTTATCAAAAAGACGGCGCAGCTTGCCACACCGCAGCCAATGGTTCTTGCAAAAGTAAAGTTTATGCCAGCAAGCTGAAGACCATTGACAAGCTCAAAGCTAACATACGAGCCGAAGAAGATGCTATAACGTCCGAAAACAGCCGGTTTTGCATATCGAGTGAGGATCATTTAATCGGCAATGTATTCAGAAACTGATTTGAATTAAATGGTAGAGAATATGCTAAATAAATCTTGCTCATTTGTCAAAATCGGCTAAAAAATGTCGGAGTTATTCATTGTTGAAATATCGAAGGTCTAGATGGCGCACTTCGTCGAGTATGCAAAATTACATATTTTATTGTGGTGTCCCAAGGGTATTTTATGTCACGGGAGGGGGGGGGGGGAGTATCATAAAGTTTGGAAACCACTGGCTTACTGGCTTAGGCTAGGTTGAAATAACTGTTTTCTCAGTTAGGTACTCCATTAGGATTACACAACCTACGCTGTTCCAACATTTTTGAGCCATCTGTAAAGAACACATAATGACTCAGTCGGGATAATACCATCTATCCAGTCATCTCTGGCCGAAATGATGGTATTGAAACCCTTAAGCGTTCCAAAAATGGGTGGGAACATCCTCCTTCAAGATCGAGGCTTGTGCGGGTAGTGTAGGCAGTAGTTGTAAAGTGAGACAAGCCATGGACCGAAACTTTCATGCCTCCTGCCTCTGCCTCTCGAGGAGAAACTGCACACAGCTTACCACACTTGTTTATATTAATAGCTAGCAGATTTGCTCACACGACACTTCTACTTTTGCTAATGGTTGTTGGCCCCTGTTAGCCGGCGAAGTGGGTTTTTGCGAGAAGTGCTAGAGCTTCCCCTGAGGACTCTGCCAATGTGGCATCTTCCCGTTTGATATTAAAAGGTTTGCCTAGAGAGAAAGATTTGCCAGGTCGAATCTCCTTTATTCTTTATAGCCTATACAGTTAGGAATAAGAAACTGAAAAAGACTGGCCAGAGATCCACAATCATGGAGGCGAAACTCAAGGGAAACCAAGAGCAATAATAGGCTGTGGAACTCCTGGTGAAGATAAAAGCCTCTATTTAGAGCTTTAGACAGTACTTGGAGAGTTTCCAATAGTTTTGTCAATAGGAGATATTTAAAACCTCCCTGAGAATCTGACAATTCTTCCTTCGTTCCTTATACATATATTTGACTAGGCACGGCGACCTGAATGGTGTGTTGAAATCACTTTCAAGAGTGTTAACCAATTTGTCAAGAACTTTGCGTGTGACAGTTAAAACATTGTGATATTTCTGAACTGTATCCAGTTCGTTCTCTTGCGGTTTCTATAAGAAATTTAAATTTTATTTATTTTACTAGGGATTGATGTTCTAACCTTCCTTTTAACCTTCCTCTTTTTTTTTCCGAGCTAGGTGAACTCACCAAAAAATGAGTCAGAGGAACTGCAGAAAATAAAATAAAAACACATTTCTACAATAACTATCTTCATTCCAGGCAGCTCAACATTTTCCTACTAACTGTGAAGTATGTTAAATAAATCCACATAAGATTCCAATCAAATTTGTTCTAAAAAAAAAAACAAAAAAAAAAAAATAATTCCAAAAAAATATGTAGGTCAAACCCAACATTGACGACTTAGATGAAAACATGCTGATTTTGCTCATCTACTTACAAACGATCACAATAGCACCGGAGGAGGTCACTGAACGCCCGCACGTTTTCCAAATACCGTGTTGTCGATCGGAATCTAAGGTGTCAAAAATTTTGTTCACTGTCATCCATCAATCACTCGAATTCATCTTATTAGAGATGCAGCATCGCTGATAAGCCATCCCCGCCAGCCAAATCCGCGGCTTAAGTCGCCAGTTTTCAGCGCGTTCCATCGATGTGGGCCGAGTCTTCGATCTGTGCAATTGAGGATCAGAGATCAATTGACGGAAGCTACTAATTGGCATCTGTTATCGATAACAGAAGTGAACTCGGTAATTGGATGTTTTTTTTCTGGGGCTGCTATTTCTTAAATCCTAAGATTGATATTGACATTAGAAGATTTGGATTTTTCTTGAGGGAAGAGTTTGGAGATTTTTTTACGTAGTGGCTTCTGATTAAAGCGAACTGCGTGACTAACATTGAGTTGTTGCGAAGGGAAATTCAATAAATTCAAGTCTTAGAAATTGTTGGAAGATTAACGACGAAAAAAGTGACAAATGAAGTACAAAAAAAATATGTACTTAAGCTGGATGATAGGCAAATTAAATTAATTGTGCTTCGATAAGCCGTAGTTTATCGAGAATATGTGAAGAGATAAAGTACTGCCATTGAAAAATGACTTTTATGTATAAAGGGTCATGTCCATCTGATAGTTTCTTAGATTTAGGTCAAAACAGTAATACTTCTTATGTCACATACTGTTAGCTTCTTAGATTATATTCCACATTCTAGGGTTTTGGGGCTGAGATCGTGAGATAATAATATGTGCAAATGAAGCAATCTGAGCGATAGAGTTGTGTCTGGTCTGATACTTATTGAATGAAGAACAGGTGTTGGTGCCGATCAGAAAATTTTGAAAGATAGCAACTATACGGGTCCAGGATAGGAGAACAGATCATTCCCCCACAATCTGCGCTAAGGTACAAGGAATGGATGATCGGCTTCGTCCAATTGAAGGATCATCTACTGTGCTTACCAATGTGGTGGACCAAGCCGTCTCCTCCAAGTCGCAGGACAGAAATCATGCTGCGGTAAATAGCATGTAGCCAGCCTTTACTCGAAGTCCAAAGTACTTAGAACAAGTAGATATACTAAGTCGATGGAACCAGATTCCAAAAGCGGAGCAAATAAATGATAAGGGAACGGGGGTTCAGGGAGGTACAGTCTTTCGTAGTCCCGCGTACGTATGAACGTAATGGGGCATGCCTTAGTCTTGAAGCGATGACTTGTTCTACACCGACGGCCCGAATTTAAATGAAAACATAGAGCAAATCATCTTTCAATGTGCGAGATTCGTCTCACGAACGGAGCTGGATGAGGTGGCCCAAGTCTTCCTAACACCAGGAAACATTCTGTAACAAATAAGAAGGTAGGAGAAGAGTTTCAAGGTCCTTTTCGCAGAATATTCAAAGCAGGTTGAGGTAGAAGGCTTAAGGCCCCTTTTCCCTTATAGGCCGCCGGCAGGCCCTGGCGTCTAAGGCAAGGTCACAGGCACGGTCCGATGAAGGCCAGACTTTAGTCAGTCTGACTGAGGGATAAGGGAACCGCCTGATAGGCCATTTACTGCAGGTGACCTGATATTTCCCGCAGACTCACAGGTGAACAGGAAATATTTGTATACAAATTTTATTTTATGTGGAAGACTAGAGCCTCAAGACAGGCCCTTTATACTGTCCGACAATCTGTTTTCTTCGTATAGAGTGCAATTTCGAACAGCAGCTCTAGTCGGGAAGGAAGGATCTGCTACAACCTGGCGCGCTATTTTTATTCCGCCTACCCCCAACCATTAATTTCACGGCTCTGATATCGGGGCATCGTGAAACAACTCGCTGAAGTGTTGTGCCTCCTGAAGCGAGTTCAATCTCATCAACCAACCGATTACATGCGATTGGTGGAGAGGGGAAGACTAGTGAAGGCTCTGACAGGAGGAATCAGGAATGTAAAGAGGGAAGAAGAAAGAAGGAAACTTATGTAGGTGGGAAAGGGGAAAGGCGAAGGACAGTGGGGCTGCCGGGATTCGAACCCGGGACCTCTAGGATGGTAGACAGAGGCCTTTTTTACTAAGCTACCGAGGCCTACATCTATCAAACCAGATATAAACTCCGGCTGATTGCACTGTTTTCACTTGTGGCCTCAAAGAAATCTTCAGACTGAATAGAAGTTCAAATCTTGAGGCGCCGACTGAGGGTAAATGCTCACACACATAAAGATTTTTGTCAGTTTTCCAAGACTACAGGCCGCATCCAGTTGGCTGCCTGTGAGTGTGTGGTGATACTTGGTGCCTCAAGGCGAGAAACCTTCAGGCCATGGCTTTTCGGCGCCCTGTGTGTGAATAGGGGCCTTTGGAGATTAAGGCTCTCTACACTAAGGGGCATGGTCCTTCGCCCTTTTATTTTTCATTGGCTATATTTCTTTCCTTAAACAAACTCTGTCCTTTTTCGCGGTAGTATTTAAAGGTGGAATAAAATCGCATGTTGGTGTTGTCAATTCTCTTCTTAGTCCTCCATATAAAACAGAGCCGTAAGACGAAAGTGGTAAAGAAATGCCAGAAAGAGCGGCGTTTCAATAAAACTGATCCAGTCCGCTGACGTAATAGCGAAAGACCTTCCCGTGGAAAAGGCCAAGTTCTGGAGGCGTTGTGGTTTGGGAATCCAAAATAAGCGACAGATGAGAGCCTGAGATACGTTAAGGATGACCTAATTGTTAGTAGTCAGTAGTTTTAAGATTGTTGATTTAGTAGGTAAAGCTAGAGACAGGTACGTACGTGCGTGCGGCGCGTGTGGTGATAGTTTTTTTCTATAGAAGTGCGCACATTCCTATGCAAGGCAAAAGTGGGTCTACTTTCAGCTTTTTCCCGCATTGCAGCATTCGACATAGCCCTCAATGATCAAACACAAACCTACACACAAAACACATGCATACGTCACTTATATTTTTTGGTTTTGTATGAAATACGAGACGAAAAATGGTAGAATGGTAGAACCACCACACGCAGTGCACACACTCATCTATTTGTTTATTTGTTTCCGGCTTAATTGTAGGGGACTTGATTCATTACGAATAGCAATTTAGTTTGGGCTGGTTTTAATAGACCTCAGCCGTTTATCAATATTTTTAGTTCTTCCTTTAACATATCGAAATAAAATACCTTTGTAGTGTTAACGGACTATTACTGAGACAGATTGTTACGATATTTTCCTTTTACGCTAAGAACATAAGTCAAAACAGCTGCTGAAATCGATATCTTTATAAATTACAAACTTCCATCATTAAAGGCAGGTAACAAAGAATGAGGAAGTACATGAAACAATGCAACTAAGCCCTGAACAATGTTGTACCAAAAATATCAAAAATATCCTTAAAAACAACTTTTCCTTCGCAAAACCTATTTAAAAACATCTTACAGAAGTTTCTTCTTCGTTGTTGGCAAAAACCCTTTTTCAGTAAAAATCTTTTATTTCAAGAATCGAGGAACAAAGGCGTCTTAAATGTCCTAAGAAGCTCACCTTAAGTCCCAGAAATAATTACCAGAAATTCGTCAAATATTCAGTAAAAGTGATGAAATCGTCTTAATAAATTCCCTAGAATAGAATTAAGCAGACCCCTAGAAAGGATTTAAGGCCCGGGTTGCCTCCAGAGGAGAGTCAATCAAAAGAGATGTCGACCTACCGGCGAGCGTCTGATCCTGGGCTTAGCCCCCAACAGGTCAATAGGATTATGCGATAGGATTTACCTAAAATATTCTGATCGAGAAAAAAGAAACCTTTAAAAAAATATATATTCTCTATGATTCGTTGTCGGTAAGTAAGGAGATGAGCACTGCTCAAAACGACAATTCCTTGAAGGGAAGGAGATGATAAGATGTAATTTTGGCTCTGGCGGGACCATGGGAAGACGGCACCACACCTTTTAATTCTATTTTGACAAGTGTCAAGAATGACTTGAGACAGGCTGATTGGAAGTGGTCTGGGTGCCTTTTGTGTTGTCTCCAGGGGATTACTAGCAACCTGTCTCCGGCTGTATATGAACTGCTGGATGCTGGTGATGGAACTAGTTGATATGCCGTCAGAAAGTGGTTTTTAGAGGTAAAACCATAATTAGGGGTTTCGTATGTGATTATAGATTGCTGGAATGCAGGATGAGAATTGCTGAGCGGTAATGTAGGGGAACTGGCTGTTAATATGGCCAATTATCTACTCGAGGGATTTTTCAACGACTCTTTAAAATATCTTGGGATAAATTAAAATGATTTCAATTTAGTCATTTTGTAAGAGATTCACACTTGAATTTTTGTTAGTGGATATTCACTTCAGGTAAGGAGTCTGGAATTTTGTGTCACTTTAAGATACTCAGTCGGAGATAAATGATATCTGAAAGCGAGGATTACTTGAGACGTCATTTGAGGCTGAAACTTCTTGTCGTATTGCTTCTTCCAATTCGGCAGTATTTTGTGAATTATATTCGATTTTCCTGGTTTTTACGTGACTCCACCGAAGAAAGTCATAAGAGACAAGAACAGGTGTACCTACTGACAGACGCTCTAACTTCTTCGCTAAATGACATCTATTGCCCTGGAAAAATTTACTTTAAAATGACTCTTGATCTTGCCGAATGACACCTAGCTCAATCCTTTTGGATTTTGCGAATTAGTCTGCTAAACTTGGTTACGTTTTAGTTACAGAAAGTGCCGAAATGCATCGATATAATGATTTGAAATTATGGAAACAATTGCCCGATCAATATTATTTTATTGGTTAATTTTATTACTAGCAAGTACACGCCCACAGCTAGCATTCATAGCGAACAAAGAGACATGGCACAAAAGTACGTACCCTCCCGCCACAGGCATGCACGCTTCCGCCACAGACAAGGAAATCCAAAAATTCAGACATGGATATATGTAGATGCACCCACATCGGCATATATTGTTCCAAACGCGTTTTACCATGTAGTCCCCCAGCTAAGCACTAACCATGTTCAATGCTGCTTGACCTACGCTATCGACCGAGAACTGTTCTACTGAGTATGCTATTGGCATCCTTTATGGACACCACGATAATTGGCCATTATCTTCGTCCTATACAATGTTTTAAAGTCATACAGGCAATTTCGTGCATGCCTGTGGCGGGAGGGTGCAAGCCTGTGGCTATCTGTTTTAAGAAGCGTAGAATGCTTTTTATATTTGAGCTTAGAAAAAGATTCTTTGACACTGATCGCACGTGCCATGTGAATGCTAGCTGCGGGCGAGTTTCATTTCGGGAAAACCTGCCTCTTCAAAAAAGGGCCCAAGCTTCCAACGAACCAAACATCAACAATCAAAGTGGCCTTTCATGGAATTGTAGAGTGGGGCAATAACGAAAATTCAGCTTGTTAACATTTTGAAGAAAAGAGATGCCAGTTGTCCTCACATCGAAAGACGCACGCCTGATAAACTTATCATGTTTTGTTTTTATGACCTTGCATTTTGACTTATAATTCCGAAACTCTAAAACAGCAGTTTGCAGTTTTTTTTGTGAAAGTCCAAGCTCAGGAGTAGCTCTTTGTACTACCAGTCCGTCTTGTCGTACTCGCCATTGTACAATGTCTGGTAGTAAGCTTAGTTGTCGTGGGGCTTTCGTACACCAATCAATCTGGAGAGGACCGGGACAAGGAGGGCTGAAGAGGAATTGGGGACCCCCACAGAGCACACCCAAGCCCCGCTTTTGTAAACGTCTTCCCTACAGACCAAAGGCAGGTCGAAGTATAAAGGTGCAGTACAAAAGGCCAAGTGAGTGGATGCGGCACTTTCGGACCCAATATCTCAAAAAAGCTTGGTTTGAAAAAAGGAGTAGAGGTAGTGTGTATTAACCACTAAAGACACCGAAATGGCTTAATTTGGCTACATGCCTATCTTGATGTGTGAATTTTAAGAGAATACCAATGATCACCGCACAACAAACAGAAACCAAACCTTGGCAGGGCCTATCGAAAGTGCTTAGTAGATGATGAGTTCACTTTTTCCAGTCTTCATAAAATGAAACAAAATTCATTGAAGAAACAAGATCGGTATGATCACGTAATATAAGTTTGTGCAAGAATAAATATATTTGTTTTGTTCAAATTTTGTTATTTAGTCAAGAAGATTGAAGCCAACAAAAAATAAATTTGTGGTAGTACAAATTTTTGTCAAGTGATCACGGCGATCTTGCAAGTTACAAATAGTGCCTCAAAACTTACGTGATAAGTATACCAAAACATTGTTTTGTGACTATTGTTTTGTTGCAAAATTGTGTCTCAAACTTAATATTTGGGCTATTTCTGTAATGAATTTTAATGAATTTAATATTTCTTGTTCGTAGATCCAACAAGGAATAAAAATAGAATCCTCACAACCAAATACCATCGCAACCAGGTCAAAGTACGAAAACTTATCTCTGCTCAGTTTCTGTTGCTGTTATAAATCTCAAATACTTTTTCGTTCGAAAAAGAAAAATCATTTATTTCAATTAATATGCGACAAGCACCGCCGCAGGCATGTCACGTATAAGATCAACCTTCCAAGAACAGCGCGCCCCGAACACACATCCCAAAAGACGCAGAAAATATAATCTTAGGCTCTTTCTTAAATCACTTTCTAAACATGAACCCCAGGAGGAATGGGTCTCATAACATTTCCATTCCGTGCAATATATCACAAGTACTGATGTCAAGCTCTCGTCCGACACAACTTCATCCAGGCACACAGAAGTGAAACGCCCTTTAATAAAGGCCTCTATTTTGCGGTAAAAAATGATTTCGGTCAAGGAGTGGGCATTGTCCATATATGAAAGCCCCGGCACGTCAGCTACATGTAGTGTATACCTGTGGCCCAGGTATACTGGCAGGCTCTCCGGGGCCAGGAGATTACCTGAAACAGATAAGAGATAAGTGAAATGTGCAATTATTATTCCTTTCACGAGTCCTCGTCGACGACGACGAATATAATATATATGTTGTATGTATGAAATGCTGTGTGCGCTACCAAGGAATCTCTCGTGTTGCTGCTAGAGAGAGATCACCCCGGAGTCCCATGGCTGCTTGTGGGGCTCCTTGAAAAGTTGGAAATTTCGCTTCATGATAGGAGCACAGTCCCTACAACTGTCATCAAAGTGATTTCTCTTTAATGGGCCTACGTTAGATTTTCATGCCCTCGACATGTCACAATTAATCTTCTGGGGTATAGATACTTCCTCCTCCAGTACTGCTCACACGTACCGAGAGATGGAAGGTATATGACGACTTGGGACCTTTCAAGGTTCCTGACGATCCTCCTAGAGCCTTGTTTGAAGCTCTTTTTTATGTGGCCTAGTTTAGTTTTTTCCCTTTTTTTCCTGTTTTGAAGGATATTAATCTCTGCATTCAGAGGCCTTGTGTGGGAAAGTGATTTTTGTATGAGGAGAAATCAACATAGATTTTGAGGAATGTACCTTTTAGCGGTAAATATTTTTAAAGGATTTGATCCATTCATGTTTTTGATACAGTTCTTTCTATTCTATCAATTTGGTGTTTCCGACAATCTGTCATGACTATTGTCACAGACACTTGAAGTCAGCTTTACATATATTTCTTAGTTTGTATTTTGAAAAGTGTCGTGTCATCTTCGACCTTCAAGATTTGTTTGGATAAGCTGATGAATGACGACGATTTGTATAAGAGTAAGTAAATAAGTATAGCTCAGTATGAATTCAGATCCAGTTCGTTATATTCAGGTAACAGATCATATCTCCTTCGTGAATTCTTCCCAAATTCTGTAATAAAATGCATAATAATCTGATCCTAGGCAGAATAGGAGAATTGCACAGAATATTCTGCTGTCTTTCTATGTTATTCCTTACGATAGTAGGAGTTGTACGACAGTCTTCATTTTGCAGAACTTTATGCAAATGCAATTTTCCTTTGACGATCATCACGATCCTGTTAACCTACTTGTGCGGTATCATCTAAGAGATCATGTGATCTCTGGTTGGTGTATTTAGTCTAAGCCTTTCGAATATTTGTGCATGATTTTGATTTTAAGCACCATTATCTAGAGCCTGCTATTGAAAGTACATAAATACTTGGGGAAGCGCTCCTCGTCACGAAGTGAAGTAAGCACAGTAACTTCAGCTTTTATTTGGCCCGAGCCTTTAGAATCATGATTCTCATACACTGAGATTGTTAATTATATATTTGATTACACAGCCAACTTACGTTACAGAATTATTTTCTTGATTAAGAACCAAACAGGACGATTCCGGATACTCTAAAATGACGAGCGAGATCTACGAGCGGGCTACAGTTTTGCTCCTATGGGCAGGGCATCTAACACGTATGAATATGAGCCTACTCGTAAAGTTCTCTGCAGTAAGACCTATGCGGCGCCAAAGCGATAGAGATCCAATCTTCACTGGAATGATGACGTAGACCAGGACGTCCAAAACTTACGGATGCCAAACCGGATGACATCGGATCAGAATCTGTACCGACGGAGAGAACAGTTGCTGATACAAGAGAAAAGAATGTGAAGAGAAGAGAAAGAAGAGTAGAAAGAAAGAATCGACTAAAATAATCTTTTAAAAGTTTGCTGAAAGTTCGGCTAGATGTCGCACTCCAAATACTCCGGGCAAGGTATTCCATTAATACGCAGCTTGGACAAACTAAGAATGATCGCCAAACAACGAGTTACACCTAGGAATCAATAATATGACCTGCCTATTGGATTGTAATAAACTTAGTTTCTCAAACAAATAACGAGGACACATTTTATTCATAAACTTAAAAATAAATTTTAATTCTTGATATGGTCGATAGTTTGCAAAAGTAAGACCCCATTAGCTGGATGCATATGGTGTGATATGATCATGCCATCTTAGCCCATACACAAAAGGGAGATAATCGTTAAACGAAACTTCAGTATTTCTCATACAAACAGACTTAAGTTTTGGGGAAAATTAGACCACCACACCTTAAGTGGGACAATATTAGAGCAATCACTAGCATTTTTCATATATCAAGGGGAAGAAGCCTAGAGCTTACCCATAGCTGATGCGGGCATCCATAGAGGTTTTGAAGAAGACTGCTCGCATGACTACAACAACAAAAATTAAAATTAAACTCAACACCTAAGTTTCTGACTGAGTCAACATAAGGCGAGATGATATCATTTATTTTAATTGCTGCGAGAATACCTACTTAATACAATAGGAGACATGAAGATTTCTTAGGATTTTGGGACATTTTATTGGTAGAAGTCCATTGGAAAATAGTCCTCAAACCGCTGTTCCAATACGCAGTTGAATCGATGGGGACACTTATGTAGGTTTGCACATCATCAACATATAAGTGAACAGTTGTGTTCTTAATATCAAGAGGAAGGTCATTAATGTAAATGCTAAACAGCAAAGGACCTAGAATAGAGCCTCGTGGAACATCAAAGCGTAGAAATATGGGCTCAGCGAATTTATCCTGGATTTTAACGATTTGAGAACGACGATTTTTTTTTTATGTGAAAGACTAGAGTCTCAGGAAAGGCCCTTTATACTGTTGACAATATATTTTCTACTTATAGAGTGCCATGTCAAACAGCAGCTCTAGTCGGGGAGGAAGGAACTGCCATAACCTTCCCGCGATATTTTTAGTCCACCTACTCAAACCATTACCATCGCGACTTTGACATCGGGGCATCAAGAAACAACGCGCTGGAGTGTTATGCCTCCTGAAACGAGTTGAATCTCATCAACCAACCGATAACATGCGCTTTGATGGAGCGGGGAAGGGCTAAGGAAGGCTATGACAGAAGGAATCAGGAATGTAAAGAGGGAAGGAAAGTTAAGTAGGTGGGAAAGTGGAAAAGGTGAAGGACCGTGGGGCTGGCCGGGATTCGAACCCGGGACCTCTGAAATGGTAGTCAGGCACCTTACCCCTAGACTACCAAGGCCCCAATTATTTTGCTTAGAATTAATTTCACAGGAGTAGAACCAAGACCGAAATTACTACCTAAATTCTATAAGAACTTTTCATGACGAACTAAATCAAAAGTCTTCGAGTATTCAAGTTAAGTCAAGAAAGTTACGTTACCGGTGTCCAAGGCATCATAGACATCAGAAGAGACTTTTAGTAGTGCAGTTTCACAATTGTGTCCAGATTTAAAGCAAGATTTCCATTTAGAATGAAGATAGTTTTTTTCAATATGCGAAATAAGTTGCTTAAAAATTACTTTTTTTTAATTCTTTTGAAAAGAAACATAGAAGACTAATTGGACGGAAGTCAGGGGGTTGCAAAGTTGACACTGTTTTTGGAATAGTAACAGCAACGCTTATTATGGTGGTGATTTTATACTTCTTGATTTAATCCCATATATCATTAATGATCTAATCTAAAAATGTATTTTTTTATACTATTTCTTAATTTGCAGGTGATCTTGTTTCGATTTTCACCTACTCTTGTGCACTAAAAAGTCTCTCACTTACATTTAAATAAAAAAGTTTTAAAAAGCAACATCGATCAGTTGTTAGAAACAAACTACACAAACCTAACAGCCTGAAAACAAATTTTAAGATGCCTACTAAAAATTTTGGTATCCAGGTGCAGCAATTCCGCAACAAAAACACAATTTCCAACCGCAACAATAACAAAAACCCAAAAACATTGATGATCTTCACCCACCATAAAGATGGCAATCCTTACATAATCGATATCCAAAGGCACTGAAAGAATCTTAGAGCCACATTCATCGCAGTCCTTGATGATGATGATGATGATCTTATCAGGATTATTTGGAGCGCCTAACAAAAAAACGACAAGAAAAGTCCCATTATATAAGATCCTTACCCCGAATGACAAACACGACAAAACATAACCAAACGTTTTACTTACGCCAATGGCGGAGGGTCATTATCCGAATCGAGAATCTAGCAAAAATTCCTTGCAGGAATTATAAATGATCGTGTACAAAGGAATGATTTCCTTGCCCTTTAGATGGAAAATGCGATCGAGCCCAGCGATAGTGGCTTCTGTATGAGGAGGCTGACATCGTATACATCCCTTGTGTATCGAATACACCGAGGACACGATAAAAGTCCCAACAATGGCCAGATCAACAAGAGGAGGAAGATAAAAAAACCGACCTGACTTGATAACGATCTTCCAGTGATATTGTTTTTTTCTCTTCTGTCCAGTCTTTGGGCTTATAACAAAGAATAAATCCTCAAGCAGGCCAGGACCAACCCCTGGGATTATGGCCACTAAGAACACTGATCTTCTCAAGAAGTCGTGACATACTTACCACAAATAATGTCGTCTTCCCTTTTTATTTGATGGCATTCGATGGCACTTGAGCGAGGCTTCCAAAATCTCCTCCAGATCGAGTATCCTGTTACGGGCGACTGCGACTCTCATAATAAATTATGAACTCGGAGATTTTGAGCCGAGATCGAGGCTTTATGATTACACACGGGCGTCTTCCCGTGCTCGAGATTATTTATTGGACGTCTCCATTATGTGATTCATTTTGTTCACAAGGACCTAGGTGATAGTTTCTGGCTTCCCATTAATTAAAGGTGGCCGGAGGAGATAAATTTGAATTTATTACCCACCCGCTGGGTTCGAGCCTTCGAAAATGCTTTCCGCTAATTTTAAACGTGATGCGAGTTTAAAATCTGCAGAGCGATTGTGTTGCGGTCGTGTTTGGGAGCTGGCTCGGAGCTTGTTGAATCAATCTAGATTAACTTTTCCCGCGCTCATGATGATGGATTAGCGGACTTGTCACTTTTCACGAACGAACCTAGTTAGCAAATCTTGAAATCAGATAAATGTCAGATAAATTGCTTAACCGCCTGTCTGATCTGTCTATGACAAAAAGTACGGGATTTGCTGTGTTGACAGTAACACGACAGCAACAGCCGTGTTACGCTGCGAATGCCGACTGCAGGTACAGTGGAGAGTTGCATTTTATTTTTAGCCAATCAGACGCATGCATGCCTCTCGCTAATTACTCGTTCTTCCATAATTAAAATTTATTGTGTTGCTCCCTTGCTGATTGCCAAATACTTAAGCGGTTCTCCTCGGTGCATTTCGGGCTGTTGTTGTGTTGTTGAGTCTCTGGAGGACGGGACAAAAGGTACACAACAAGTTCAAGAGCTGCAAAGACGCCGCTTAATTAGCACGGCCGTGTTAATTAGGAGAATACAACCGAACGGCCTTTCTCAAAGTGCGGTGGACGGTGATTTTCTATCTGGGACAATTAGTTTGTGTGTTAGATAACGAAGAAGTATCAAGTGTTTATGGGCACGCCATTATGGATATAAATTTCTTCGTTTATGATGGATCGTAAAATTTCGAAATTTTCACTTGAATTTTCCTTAAAACACACAAGGGTCACCAGGGTTTAGCTTGCAGGGCATTGCTTACCCGCCATGCGGTATTTAAATAAAAATTGGGCCATTTTGGTTCAGGTAGTTCTGGTACCTTGTTTATTTAGGTTATTTTATCCTTTTTTGATATACGAGTATAATTGACTACAACGAAAGTTTATAATGTTAAGGTTAAGCATGAAGAGAAATTCCGCACAGGTAGACACACTACGAAAAGCAGGTACAAACGCCTGTAGCAATTAGGTAATTTGTTATAAGATTGGATAAAGTATGTATAAAAATTATGAATTTTAACTTGTGTGAATAAAACATGACGCACATAGTACTATTAACAATTGACTAACAATAACAGGCGATCTTCGGTTGATATCAGGCTTTCCATGGTAATGTTGCGTTCTGACTTGAATGACAGTTCTTTCCCAGCGAAACTCGTGAGATCAATATTTATACCTTAAATAAAACTTATGAAGATGAAACACGGTATACAGAAACAGAAGGTAGTGTAAAATACTGAATACTGTAAGACGGCATTCTAGTGCTGTACTCACTTGGTGACCGCTTTCCATATCAAATCGAAGTTGTTGCTGTTGTTTCTGCATTGATGCTGACATCGGCGTGGAAAAAAGCGTTGACGTTGTCCCAATTTTGAAGAAAGGCAAGGAAAAAATTATTGCGGTATTAGCCTTCTTTCGATCGTTGGCAAAGTATTTACGAAGATCATACAATCGAGGCAACAGAAACTACGAGAGAAAACTAACCGGAAAGAACAAGCGGAATTTAGACCACATCGAGAATCAAATATTCGCACTCTGTCAGCTAATGGAAGAAAGGATTCGTTGCGACAAACGAACTGTCGCCGTTTTCGATTGCATCGATTGGAACAGCTTGTGGAAAACCTTGGAAACCAATCACGTGCCATTGAAAATCATCCAACTTTTCCAAGCGTCGTACGATGGCTCAATCAGCAGCGAACCAGCAGTATTCGAAGCGACTTGAAGAAATGTAAAAACGTCGACTACGGTGGTTTGGACATGTTTGCCGATGCCAGCTTGTCACGTAAACTTCTTTGGCGATACCGTCCCGCAGACCGAAGAATTGAGCGATCGGCACCGAAGAAAACCTGGGTAAAGGATTTCGAGAGAGACCTAAAGAATTAACGATCATCAGTAACCGAGGCTCGAGACTTAGCCAAAAATCAGCTAGAATGGAAACGAATCGTGAATAGAGTTCGAGACCCCGCGGCACCGACAGCAGCGTATCCGTTGCGAGGACGTCCCGCTCGAACTGCCAGCTAACGGATCAAAGAAGGAGAAGTTCTGACGCCACTGGCCGACTCTTTTCCGATATTCGAAGCTGGGAGTCTCTTTTACATTAACTTGTTTCTGTATACCGTGAAGACGAAGCACTTCTGGGACTTCCATAGCCCTAAACTAGGACAGGACACGATATCTCTTAGCCAATGTAGTAGGACTCCGAACGTCTTCCCAGTCAAGGCGGCTTTTCGAGATCATCCTTCAATGAGGGCAGTCTGTACCCGAAAACCGCGGCGGAGTACGCAGATATCACTCTTTCATTGGAAGAAAATCCCCATAGAGACCTGCCTATTCAAACGAAGCAAACCAACAATGTGACCGCTGTAATGGAGCGTCTCGCTTTAGTCTTTTTTTGCTAGCTATCTACTACCATAAGGAGGATACTAGGCTCTGCATGGCCTTGAAAATTATAGAGATATGATCTTCATAGTAAGAAGGATCTTGAACTCAGCAAAACGGCGAAGACTTCAATCATCCGGGCCGGAAAACCTAGCTGAAAAAAAGCCTTCAGACAAGAAGCCCAAAGCACCGACAATGAAACCTAGAACAACTCTCCTGATCATGGAACAACTTGTTTAGATGGAAGGGAGTCTTGAATTCTGGCTCGTATGCAAATTGTATTTGATACTTAAATTTACCCTATTAGTGCTGATAATGTAAGTAAAAATACTCTGTCAACTCTGTGGACCAAACCTTTTTTTGATGAGTTGATGGGGATGAGGGGCTAAATTACTACAAGTTTTGTTCGGCAGAGCTTAGGCTCAGAACGGAAGAAAAACCCATAACCAAAGCTACCTCCAACAAAACTTGCAATGTCTCATCAGCGGCCGCCAACACCGAGCCACTGCGATCATTTCCGCTCCGAGTACCAAAGAAGCAGAAACCCCAAAGGTACCAACTGAACCTCACAGGAGTCTACTACTGGAATAACTGTATTTATGGCTGGGCCCCCTATTGATTCTTAAGGAAGTTAATCTGAGCCCATTGGTATTATTGTCCAATATTTCTGCCATTTTGGACAATCCGTTTATTACGATTATCAGAAGTCCGTGAAAATGGCAACACGGTAGGTTTCTCTTTAGAGAAAACAGCGTATATGGCCCCAGAAAAACGGGTCTTGGCACTACCTACGTGATATCGGCTATCAGGAATTGGTTCGATCAGCAGTTTCTTCATAGCTGTATAAGCACCAAGGTCCTTGTTAAGCTTCCCTGCTCCCAGGCAACCCTACAGCCAAAAATAAGTATCCTACACAATATCTGTCGTATATAGCTGGCCAAAACTAAGCAGGATCTTACTAGGTACATGCGTCCTGGAAAACTTGAAAAAGACAAGGGGTCGCAGCATTGATAACATCCCTAGATTTTCGAGTGGCTTTGAACATTCATCATAGACCGTCAAACTACCACCAAACTTTAGGTGCACGAGCTGTGGCACTGTAAGGTGTTAATAGGACCTCCGGTCGCACTAAATGAATTCCAATACATAAATAAACAGAAAAAAGTAGTTTATAAAATATCGAATAGGAGGATGCACTTAATACTGCATCATCAGTTTGATCCTATCACAAGTTGTCCCTCCAAATGGTTGATTTAAATTCTAAACACCTAAAAACTACGACGTGATTGTTTAGGGGCAACAATAATGTTCGGCACGCTTCGAGTGCTCCGATAAACTTTGTTAGTTCTTGCGAGTGAAATGGATTTAAAGAAGATGATCTAAATTTGTATTTTAAAACTATAAAATAAATCAGAATTAAGTTACCTCCTATAACTGTAACCGATGGTGATAAGTAACTTAAAAGCTCCAGAAAAAAACCGTGAGAATCTAAAACATTTTAAAGATACTTGACAAGAATTCAATCACCACTAAAAGTCTGACCCATGAGCTAAGAAATTATCCAAAGTGGGACGAAAAAAAAAACAATAATCGAAGAAGAAGTCAGAAAAAAAAATCAAGTCCAGAAAAACGAAAGCAGCAGACATCCAAATGGACACACGCCGGACAAATTGATGGAAACGCTTCAACGAATGAGTTCACAGATCATCCCAAGAAGCTATCAGTGCGTGTAATATATGATTTCTTTTTGAGCGTTTCACAACGCTAGCCACACACACAGTCCGTCAATTCCCATAAATTCCGCAGTAATGTCGTTAACACAATTTCCTCTGTCACAAAATAAAACTTATGCTTTCTTTCGCCGTCGTCGTCGGTCTATGGAGGCGCGCTTCTAATCAAAGCCGGTATATGAAAAACACTCCAGAGACAAGCGGTGTCTTGATACCAAAATAAAAACACCACGAAAAAACCAGAAACAATCATCGAAATCGCAATTTCACGGTACTAAAAGCAATTGTCCCAAATTGTCCCAAAAAATTTCGTTTCTTGCGTTTGACGCCAACGTCTCTTCGGCCACAGCAACTTCAACAAAAACATGTTGCGCACTCGAGTGTGCAAATGATGATGTTGACTTCTCCGCGGCTCTGCGGCGGCTGCGGGCTAATTGAAACATTTAGCAACTGCGGGGTTTATTGGTTAATTAGGAAAAATTACGTTAATGGCTCCTTCAAATTATTTTAATTATAAAAACATTTTATTCGCCACAACGGCGCGACCGGATGCCACTTTTGCCGCAACTATGGGTGCAGATGCAGCTAGCTTAGCTACTAGGTCCAGTCAAGTGATGGGGCTACTGGGGCGCTTCCAGGCCGGAGAGGATGCAGCACCGCAACGCCGTAATTTTATATCGATCAAGTTTATTAGCGGTGATTATCGACTTCAATTAGAGAGAGTTTGGCTGTAAATTATTTTAAGTGGGCAGCCCGGGCCGAGCCGTAACGTGACCGGCCATGTGAACTATCTGGATTAAAGACTTATTTAAAAGCGTGAGTCTGAAGTTTTCTTATCCCAATTATTTTGTTTGCAGCTTCTTAAGGCTGGACAATAGAGCCAAGGCAAATATTTGGGAAACTTGTGGAAACTTCATGAATTTGCAACCTTCGTGTTAATAATTATACACAATTGTGAAACGTTCTCAAGCGTAAAGTTTGGCATTTGTATTATTTAAAAAAACATATTTGAAAATTAATTGGGATTCACAGGAATTCCTTCGTCAGTATTATTCCACGTCAATATTTGCTGTACGGTTGGAGCTTGACAGGTGTTCTGTCGCTTTTTAAAGGAAACAAAATCTGTAAAAAATTCCATTGAAAAATCGCCGTAGTCAAATTCAACTGGCTTTCTTAAACCTTAAAAATGAATTTAGTAGACATCGGGGTTCTTGCTTTGTCTGAACTGTTAGCATCAAAACTTCTCAGCCAAACTCAACCAAGAGATGTGTAATCGAAGCTTATTGTGATGGAAGACAAAATCTTTCCCTGCATTCAATTTGTGTCGTTTTCATTCAATTGTCAATTGTCTATCGGAATACAAGGTGGGGATGAGCGTCTCGTTCTCTAGAGATGTCGCAAGATGTGCCCGACCCCGCATTGCTCGTTCGACTGACGATATCTCTGCTGTAACCGAGGACTTCCGACAGAGTCCACAAACATCGATCCACACAATTGGTGAAAGACCTGAAGATATTCCCTTACAAAGTGCAAACCAATTGTTAAGGTCGATTCGCACTATACGGAACGTCAACGTCACGTCACGGAACGGCAACGGCACTTGAATTTTGCTTTCGATTCGCACTTAAACATCACGTCAACGTTACGTCAATTTTGTCGTTGTAGCGCCATAAGATGGATGGAAGGATCGCATTAGTTTTAGATGAGGAAGAAAAAAATTTGTGACAAATCATACAGCTCCTCATATCGTCGAACCTTTTCAACTAAATTTTCATCTTCCATAAATGCTTGAAAAATTCGAAATGCTTCCGTTACTACGTTCACATTGAACAGAATAGATCAGTCACGTCAAGGCACGTCACGTCAAAATATAGTTTGAAACTAATCTTGACGTGCCGTTACGTTGACGGTCCGTGACGTTGCCTATATATGTGAACGTGTAGTGCAAAACTCATTGAAGAATATTTTGACGTGCCGTTGCCGTTCCGTGACGTGACGTTGACGTTCCGTATAGTGCGAATCGACCTTTAGTTGCAGACCGTCAAGTGAAATTGACTAACTCCCATGCTCTGTTAAAGCTGGGGCCAGAGGAGGATGATTTCGATCAAGACGAGACTGATTCTTTCCCATCGCTAGCTATATTTCTTATCCTTTGATCCTGCCTGATAATGGCACGATCTTCCATGGGGTTGGAGTATTTCTTGGATCAGAAACTTACTCGGTCGTTGCCGCAACAGCCTTCAAAAAAGACTCGGACGGCACCACCGTAACCATAATTGGTGAACGCTACAGACAGATATTAAACGAGGTTTTTCCACAAGTTGCTGAATTGGGTCTCGAGAATTGTTAGTTCCAGCAGGACGGAGCATCTGCTCATACAGCTCGAACAACAAGCGAGATTTTGAAACACCAACTTCCGGGCTGTGTGATTTCACGTTTTAGCGATTTGAACTGGCCGGCCAGATCGCTAGATCTCACAGTGCCAACCTTCTTCCTTGGGTTTATGAAATTTCGCGATTACCACAACCTTGAAAGCTAACATTGAAGAAGAAATCACCAATTTGGAACCAGGTGTTTTGCGAGCAACAATTCTAAATGCCGTAAAATGAGTACAATAGTTGGACCAAAGATTACCTTCCAGTTTCCCAATATATCAACTATTAGCTTTCTCGACGTTAATGCTGCCTACGCGAACGGATCCCTTGTCCACAATTTGTAACGCTTCCGATTGTCGAAGGTAACCCACTTTTCGTCAACGGTTAAAAGACGTTTTTGAAATGGAGCAATTTGTTGCGTTTCAGCAACACAACATAAATGGTCTATTGTGGTCGGCAAATTGCATCTCGCGAGCCTCATGTGGCTCTTTGGTCCGCTAACCGTGGCTCTTCCAAAAATACCATCTGTGGATGGCTATCCATGCACTGAAGTCGGTTTTCGGCCTGGGTGAGTTTAATATCAAGAAGTGTCGGGGCGGTTAGTGAAGATGCCATTCTCTCGCGACTCAGGTAGGTAGGTAGGAGCGACAGTCCCGACCACGTCGTGAATAACTTTTGCGTGAATGCTTCAATACGCTAGGGATTTAGATCCATCCCGTCAAATTTAGGTACCGGATCAAATCTCTTATTTCAAGTTTCGCAACAATCACAAATCATTTAAGAAAAGTCTTCCAAATACACGGTGTCTGATGTTGGCCAGAGCTGGACAATCGCAGAGAAATGTTCCTCCCCGCAGCTGCTGCAGTAGGTGTTATGCGGAATTCTCAATTTGGTTGATGATGCCCAATAGGCCAGTGACCCGTTATTATTGACACGATTCTGGCAATATCCTTGCGTTGCATCACCAAAAGCGATCAATGTTTGTTATAACAAAGTCAAATCTTCCTAGACTTGTAACGTGAAGATAGGCTCTTCCATCTGGAGCCAGCTACTGAGGGAAAGTACATGGAGATGTCCCTCTTTAGCATGCACAGAAGCTTGTGTACATTCTCCACCAGTGTGCCTGCTTTCTTATTGCCCTTGATGGTCCTGTAACCCCGTACCCACTGAAGAGTGATCCTGCGCCTCCAGGCCAGGTAATAGAGCTCCTTCTGGCTATTGTCGACGATCTACCGAAGTTACACGGGCCGGGCCTTATGTTTTGATTGCCACTTGACTATCTGACAGAATTACCCTGGTTCCTGGCTTTGGATTTGACTGCATTGCTATACAGGCATGAAAAATTGCAAGAAGTTCTTCCTGAAAAGCACTGGTGAAGTTATGCCAGCGGAAGCTTTTTTGAAAGTTATATAACAATCGCTATGATCACCGGGTGCACTCAGTTGGATAATGCCTTATCGGGCTGAATAGAACGGACTGTCAGAACTTACCTTCCTTTTCCTTTCTGAACTAGTTAAAAGGCGTATATCCTGGCTAGACAATACTCTGACATTGATTTTATCGCTTAAAAACCGCATATTGGGACTAGTGATGAGCAAACCCAAGAACGAGACAAGACTAATCTAATCTGGGTCTTGTCTTGGTCATGTTCAGTCTGTCTTGTTCTTCTTCTTGCAACCATAACTAAGTCTTGTTCTTGTACTTGGTCTTGCTAAATGTGCAAGAACAAGACAAGACTGCAAGAACAGGACCATTTTTGCTCATCACTTTTGGTGATACTAGTAAAAAGATGGAAGACCATCTCGAAGAGCGGAATCGCACCATGGACCTTAAGGCTGGATGTCGGGCGCATTAGCCTTTAGGCTACCTAAGCTACCATGGATTTATTAGAAAACGAATATTCACCCAAAAAATTGATTATACCTCCCGTCCCTTTCTACTAAATTAAGAAGCCACCATTCGAGCTACTTGAAACGTTGATTAATTTTGTTCCGTGTTATCTTAAAATTACAAGTAGACCAAATTCCCAGCAAATGTACGCTCGACTAGAAGATAAATTCAAAATATTTTGAATTTTCCACCATTGTGATCCCAGCTGGAAAATTGTTAATAGATCGGCCAACAATGCGATCAGTTCAGGCATAAAGCGAGCAACCACTTAACTCCTGTTCGGACACCATTCGTCCAGCGTCTCGGCCTTATCTACCCACGGCGCTCGAGACATTTGTCAGACAGAAACTGTAATGGGGGAATAGCCTAGACCAAAAAGACATCCAAGTGTGGGCCCCCAGCCAGCGGAGTCTCATGAACTCGTTGTCTTTAATTAATCTCACCGCCAGTCTAGGAAACGCATTCACGATCAATTAAAAGGACAAATGGCGGAATTATGCGCTGAATTTTTGCTTTTAATTCCTGCTCTCTGTTGCGCAGCAGCGAACAGCCCGAACGGGACGACGACGACGAAGGTAGACCACAGACCATCTACTCCGGACACAAGAGGCAATTTTTAAAGTGTCAAAAGTGGAATTTGTAACGAGCCAAGTAATTGCTGGCTTAAATGTATTCGTGGTAATTTGTCTCAGCCCGGAGTAGGCAAACGCGACTCTTATATAGCTGGCAAGTTTAAGGTGCGCGCGCTCGCAAATACCTGGGTTATTAAAGCTGGGCAGGTGTAATGACCGAACGCGAACCAAGACCAGGGTTCCGCTATCATAACCAAAAGTAGCCATTCCATCTTGGCACCCGTGAGGTGATAAATGGGGTCGGACCATCGAGTGTGCTAATTTCGGAGCAGGAAAACCAGTCAGTCCTAATTGGTAGTCGGCCAGAAATGACACAAGGGAAGAAGTCCCAACCAGAAAAGGGACTGCGGTGGATGGAACTGTCAGGGACTCGAACCAGGTACATTTTACCCTCGGCGCCACGTAATAACCCCCTGGATGGTGAACATATCCTCCTACATTTCATTTCATATCCCTTAAGTGGATGATTTTCTAATTGATTGATGACATCAATATTTTGCCTTTTCCTTTTTATTAGGATTTTGGGAAAACATGGAATTATGGCATTCGGAACGAGCACGTAATGAAAGGTTTGCGGGAACTGACCAGATGCAAACCGAAGATTTCGTTAAGGATAAGATCCTTTCGACTGTAATGTCCCGCAGTGATGAGTCAAAAATTATTAAGTCTTGCTGAGATCTTAATGGACTTCCGCTTAAGGAAACTGGCAATGTTCACGCCTGTTCTAAGAAAATCGCTGTAATCCGAGGATGGTGATTTTATTATTTATTGTTATTCGATAAAAATTTAAAAAAAGGCAGTTTCCAAGGGCTAATTTAATGCAGGTGAGAATATCTTCTGAAATTGGGCAGTATTGATCATTTTTGGAATTTCAAATTGATGATTTTGTTATTTTTATATGAAAAGAGAATATCATTGTAGTTAAGGAGTTTTTCAGTGAGTAAACCAAAATGCCGCTACAGACTCTAACAAATATTCATAAGATGACGTGGCAGCCACCAGACGTGGTAGCAAATAAAAAATGAAGCACGTCCTAATTGAGCATACTGGATATAAGAATAAATGTGAGGAGCGCGCTGTGCCTCGGATCATTATCTAATCAATTTAGAGACCGGTAACGATCAAAACGCAAAAACGACCTACTCAACCAAAATACCACATATAGAAGCTAATACTTGAAGAAACGTGTCTTATTTCCTCTATAAAAAAAGCTTCAAAAAAGCTTAAAGCACAAACCATACCAAAACTTCCCTTATAGAAAAAGCTTTCATAACAACGAAGACAAGAACCGTGTCAACGTTTCCCGTCTGAAAAGCTTTAGCTCTAGCAGAGACACGAACCACATTCTTAAAAGCTCATGGTGGTAATGGGTATTAGGGGAACTTAGAACCGCTACAGCTTTTCTACTAATGATGAATGGTTAGATGGAGTTTTTTTAGTGCTGTAAATGGTGGCGATGAACTTTACGTTTGAAATTTTGGGTATTGTAGGAGTTTGGTTATATGTACTTATTGGGGAAGGCTGTTCCAGGTTTCACCTGTTCTATTTATGCACCACTGACAGAATGGCGGTAGTAGGCTATACGAGTGCGTCGAGTCTACCAGTCTGGTATGACATTTATGTTTTTTACGTGAACGCAGGAGGTTTCTTATTTTAGTGGAGCATTCGCTATAATAGTAGCGATAGAATTTAGACAGTCAGTTTCACAGCTATTGCCTTTTCGAAAGCCAAACTGTGTCCGACTCAATAGGGACCCCGTCTCACAGCGGCTGTCAATTTGCCATGAGATTAGCTTTCCTAGTACTTTACATAAGATACAGGACGATAGTCGGCAAGACTACTTGCAGATTTGCATTTAAGTAGTGCAATTTTTTTTCGCTTTTTTTCGACTGAAGCGAAAAATGCGATTTCATGAGGCAGCTATTAAAATATGGGCGATGTAGGAGAGATGTTTGAGTGGGAGGGTCGAGCGGGCTAGCCTTGTAGTACGGGAAAAATAGTGCCATTTAGGTACTAATTTTGGTGAAGCAGTCGACTTCAACGCTTTTTATTAGTTCTATGGTGGTTCAATGCGTCTATGGAGGAGCAAAAGTGACAACCTTTTGTGTTTGATATTTTTGAGTCGCCTTTAAGCAGTTTTTGAGGCGTCATACAGCCCAGGTAAACCGAGTTGTACTTGAGGCAAGGACAAATTCAAGACTGGTAATTGATCATAAGATGAGGCCACAGTCACCAGACGGGGTAACTAATAATCAAATTATTAGTGGCTTAATAGATGCCCGCATGCCGTCAATATTGGACATTCTTTCAGAGAGCACTCCTGTTTGTTTTAACTCTATGTTTCGTTGTTCTGTTTCAAGGGCATTTAACTTAGCAAGGTTAGTTTTTATCTTCTGGGATTTCTTTGTAACCTCTGAACTGAAGGTGCACTAAACCTTGCTTTGACCACATTAGAGACCTCTGTAAGATCTCACATCTAACATACTTGTTGCTGATCTCTTTTCGGTCAGGTCTGGGCCATTTCATGCGGATAGAGCGGGAGTCCATAGCCCCCTTACAGAAAAAAAGCCTGGATGTTCAAAACTTTCTACGCGCTCTATGGAAAATATGAAAAAGTATTGCAAGTATTGAAAGTACGTCAAAGTCGATCCAAAGTGAAGGCGATGTTGACGGTTTTTTTTCCGAGGTGTTTGTTGTCCATAGGAATTCTTGCTAAAAGGTGAGACAGTGCAAAAGAATATTATCTAGCGTGTGAGAGAGCGAATTCGTCGAAAAAGACCAGATTTGTGGAAAGACAATTCATGGATTTGCATCACGATAACGCACCATCTTACAAGGCTGTCATTGTGAACGAATTTCTGGCCAAAAACTTCACAAATCTTATCGAACAGTCACCGTATTTTCCTGACTCTGGCCGACTTTTAACTTTGGCGCCACAATGAATTTGGATGAATAATACATATCATGGTTTCATTCTTTGCATTTCGAACACGAAGGACCTATAGGTTACAACTGTTTAATTACTTAGAGCTGTTCCAGGCATAACAAACTGGATTATATTTTCTAAAGACTTGCAATAATTTGGTTTCGTAATATCTTTATGACGCATGCAAAAATCTATTGCATCAAAATTCATGACAATCACAAAAGCCATATCTGTTCTTTCCACAAAAGCGAGTGTTTGAGCTGTTGCAAGTCCTCCCTTACCAGCTACAACTCAATCCGTTCGGTAACTAAACCAGGTAATTAACCATGAACTCACTTAACCGTAGAACACGGGCTTAATTGTAGCCTTCAATCCGATTGTCCATGTTACACCATCAAGGTAGCTGCGTTAGTGTGTCAAAAAGGAAATTATGTTGCTGTTTGTTTCATATACGAAAGCATGAACAATGAGCCCCTCCCTAGGTACGTATATCCACCTGAATCTACACCGGTTGTTTTAAGTCTTGTTAATAGACACCGGCTCGACGCTGTTCTATTCTGTTTAGTCCAGTAATTCCCCATTCATGGCACAAAACGTTTTTCCATGTTATTCCAATTAATTTCCTCGATTTCGTGCAATAAAGGCAGTTAATTATGTAAATTTATTAGCACGATTAATGCCACACAAATCACACAGTCAGTCGACGCCATACAAACTCACCAAAGCTCACCATAAATTAACAATTTTTCAAGAGCCGCAGCCTTATCTGCTGATTTACATCTCAGCCACGGCCGCAGAATAATATCCAGCCAGGGAATAATATTTCCCTTGCAAGACGCTGCCAGACCGTTTCTGCACTGCACACCTAGGCTATGTGGAGGTCAGCCTTTGCCACATTATTCCCTGCGATCCGGAGCCGTGGCCCGAGTCGCGCAATCCATTAGATAAATTGAGTCGGCAGATAGACGAAAAAATCCGGCCCGGCACAGAAACACTTTCCAACATTTATTGGGTGCTCCAAACAGCGATCTGATAATACCTAGAGACACCTTGTAAAATTGCTCGCCTCCTTGTAGATACGTCGCAGTCATGCCATGTATCAAATGACTGCTCCAGATTGCATTCTGTTGCCGCAGATCGAACGCCATAGAATGCAACACCCAAGTGTTCGGCAACCTGATTTATTGGGTGTCGTGATAAGTTATTGGGGGGCCCAACAGAGGGACCTCTGCGCGGCGGCACAGCGATAAACAATCCCTCATTTTGGTGGCACAGTGCTAAGTAACTATTACTCGCGGGGCACCAACTGCGGAACTATGGAAGTGAAAGTCCTATGCCGATTACGAGGAATGGCTCCATTTAGTCAACATTAGGCGCGCTGCTATCCATATAGACACCCAGGACTGTAATTGCTCCAGGTGTCTCTGTTGGGCGTCATACCTGTAATTTCACGCCCAATTCAATTTTTGGGAATTTTATCCGTAGGTGGATTGATTGTAGCTGGATATGCGTTATGCAGGAACTAAATGCGCTATTGTGTCTTTAATAATAGGAATTAAGTGGAATTTCGAAAAGAAGGCGGAAATGGAAGGGAATTTTTTGGTTTTTCTTTTCTTTTTGGTTTAGGCTACATGCGAATTAATAAAGTGGAATTGGAGCAGCATTGTTACCATTCTTTAACAACATATGCTTTATGGGTAAATAGGCCGAGCTCAGCGATAAGTCCCTTTGTTTACTGTCGATGGTTATATCATATGATCACAGAGTCTAAAGGTCTACAAAAATCTCTACTCAGAAGGAATTGAAAGAATACCAGCACCAATACGCGGTTTTACCTCATCGACTCCCATTCAATACTACAGATATAGAACGCTGGGATAGGCTATCGAACAGCAAATAGCTCTCTGTCGGTTCTGCTTGAAGAATGAGTAAGGAATTGCTTGAAAAATTCACATACTAAGGGAAGGAAACATGTGGACCTGCTGCAGATTGCTCTATAAGGCCCACACAAAGGATCTGAGGCCTTGCCTCATTCGCACCGCGTCATAAGGAATGCCCCATTCGGCCCCTTTAGGAGAAATTATTGCTCCTCGATTCCCAGTGGAAAAGGGAGACCAAAAAATTTGTGAGTTTTAGAGTTGATATGAGAGTTATAACTGCACCAGTGTCGAAAACTTTATATTTTTAAACGCGAGTGTTGTTTTTACCAATACGGTCTCCCAATCGAGTACTAGTTACATCCAATGCTGCTTAACCTTTGTAATCGAACCAAAATTGGTATATTGAGTATGCTAAGTGATACCCTTCGGGATCACCAACATGATTGTCTGAAATATGAAGCAACGCAGCATAACAACACAAACTAAAGCTTTGTATGAGTTAAAGTAAAGCTTAATGCCCCGGCTTCACCGACCTCAGTCGGAATCTGGAAGTCAAGGTTTTTCCGATGCTCCCTGAGCGCTGTCCTCGGTGCGCTCCCCCACACCATCCATATTCTGAGAGTCTGTCTGAGGAAAGGCTTTTAAAAATTTTCAGTTTGGCATACCTGATAGGCTCTAGGATTTCTAGGGATATCCGCAGCTGGGATTAGCTTGAGACTCATGCCTTCCCGTGTGTCGTAGATCTCAGTTAGGCCTTCGCTTAGGAAACTCCTTAGGCCGATTTTCTCCCACATTTGAAGGGATTTACTCCAACACCATCTACGATAGTTTGGCTTCCGCCTCCACCCAAGTTTCAGGACTGATACGTTCCGCCAAAGCCCTCTCTTTCTCTCTGACCACCTCGCTAAGCTGCCTTTCTTGGCGCGGCTGTGAACCACCTGCCGCTGCAGTGGTTACTGTAGCAGGTTTTTTGTTGCGGGAACCCTTTGACCTTCTGGCATCTCTCTCGGGCTTCTCTTTGAGAATGGATCGAGGTCTTTTTTGTACCTCCCGCGTCCCTGAATGGTTGGTTTGATTTAGTGCCTGTCGTTTGTTGTTATTCTCTACAATCAATTGTAACTTTATTTTGTCCGACTGGTCCCGCTCATGCACCGTATCGGCCTTCTCATTCTTAGCAATTTTGTCAAGAATGAAAAGGGCGCTTCGGTGCTGGTCCTCCATGCGTATACCATCTGACCTGCACTTGGCATTTGGTTTGCCCGGCGCGATCCAAATCGAGTGTGCAATGGGTGGCACTGACCAAATTGATGATCTTCGCAGTAACCGTGTCCAGGGTGGTACGCTTGTATTTACACTAGACCAGCGACCAGCCCTCTTTAACCACTAGTTGGTCACGCAGCCATTGGCATGGCTAACACCTTAATTTAGAAGTGGGAAAGAGGAAATTGAACAAGAGAGGAGGGGGATATACCTAGCTTTGTCTGGCCTCTTCGCAATAAGCCTGTTCGGGAGACTCTACCGGTGGCTTGCAAATTCTCTGGCTTACCACTGGTTGGGAGCTTTTGATGCAATCATCACTTGTTCTGAAATCCCTCAATGGAGTTAAGCTTTAAAAGAAGTCTGTGAAAACTACTTCATTCAGCTTTTCAACCAAAAATCACAGAAATACTTCACCGATAGCATCATGAGTCTACCCCACAAGTGGCGAAACATTGTCGATAATGGAGCATATTTGACGCCGCGAGCTTTTTCCAGACCTTATACCATGTGGGGCTAAACAAAGGCTTTTAAAACCATTTGAATATCACACACAATGAACCACGATTACCTATGATCATATTTCAGTATGATTTGTTGTAGTTAGTTCACAATATCGACCTAATAGAATAACAATGAGCCCAATAACAGATTCCTGCACAACCTTCCACCATCATAGGCTATTCATATGCGCCAAACATGTCTAACCAGCAAGACTTCTTTTCGACGAATTAACCACAATCACAAGTAACCAAAACAAAACGTTAAATTACAGCGATTACAATTACGAGACGACGTGTATGCCCAGCCTGAACAGAAAATCAACGATAGTGTTGCAAGTGCTGCTCACATTTAACTAATAACACGCTTTCAGCGGGACAAGCAGGATTAATGGTAATAATCATGAGCACTGTCAGAACTATTTTTAACGAGGCATTGTTACCGCCACAAGAAGCCTGTTTTATGTGCGCTTATGTCCTCCTCTGTCCCTGGGCCCAGGCGTATGGTATCACACGGTACAACACGGAACAAACGAGGACCACGAGTACGGATAACTGCCATGCCAGCCACACCAAACATACATGAGAACGCTAGTACACCGCAGTACCGCATTCGAGCAATTAAAACCGCTCAAAACGCCATAACGAATGACAAATCTGACGTCAGTTGCAGAATATTAACCGCGACATTATATGCCTGGGCCGCCTTATCGTGGCACCGCATCGCCTTCAAATTATGCGGAAAAGAGTTGAGGCCCGAAAATTTCATAAGATGCTGTCAACGTCTTGCTCTTAAAGGAATTTTATTACCGACCTGTGGCTTCGGTTTATTATAGTGGCCCAGGCATAGAGACCGCTCGGGGACCGCCAGCGGATTCCTTTCGGCGCGGAATGATTTAGCTGATGGCCAGCTTTGAGGAATGGAGGTTGGGAGCAAGGTCAGTAAGTGTTTACCTCCCAAGTACTCACTCAACGGGTTTCGGATTCCGAAAAATTGTGAGAACAGTAATTAATCGCCGTCATTTTGGGGCTGCTCTACACTATGACTTTATGACAAAGCGAAGTGTCACAAGTCACCTCCAGAATGTAAATCAACCGAGGGAATCTTGTTTATTATTGCCTCGGTTTTTTCGGGAAAAGAAATAAAGAAATCCGGATATCTAGTAGTAGTAAGTTTGGGGATATCTTGAGAGATGGTAACATGTTTCTGTACTTTTATTTCTTGGATGTATGTCCCAAAGAATGGTCTAATAAATCATTAGCATCTAGCGCTAGAAACTGAGGTAAACACGTTTGACATGTATTATGGCCCCTTGTTTCGTAAGATATAGGCACGTATTCGTTTTATTAGTTTCTGGGATTCCATTTCAAAGAGAAAATTTTGTTGTGTAATTGTCCCTCGGTAGCCCAGCTGGAGATGTACTGTGCGTCGGCAGTTATGTAGATGATTCCCAGGTCAAAACTTTAGTGGCATTCGTAATGTAAATTTTACTTGATATCTTATTTTTCGAGATCCTGGTAGAATTTGGCTTTTTAGTCACAAAACTGCACAATACTTTCGGATTTCTTTTCTGAGTTGTGTAATTAAAATCTATGATGTAAGTTCAAAACAAAAAATTTCATATTAAATTCGTAAGACATAGGCAGCTTTAAAATAAAGATTAGTTAAAGTTACTTATGTAAATCCACAAATCCCGCTAAAAATAGGACTACGGCACCTCTGGGTCAGGACCAGATTTAGGTATTGTGGTGCCCCGTGCGAGATATTCTTATGCGCCCTTAACTTTTTAAACGCATCTCTTTTAGGTAGATTACTTATGTTATTATACACAAATTATACATAACCCGAGTAAAAATAAAAGATAGCCTTACAACGGGCGTTCACTGGCCGCTTAGGAGCACATACGGGTTCACGACGGCCAAACTTGACCAAAAGATTTAAATGGCCGAGTTTGAGCTTTGTATACACGGGCATACGATGTCAAATGTGAACCAAAAAACGAATCTGCGCCAAATGAATTGTTGAATATTCGGTTTGTTTTTCAGGAAGTGTGTTGTGATTTCTATTTTAGTGGGAAATGTTGTTATTTAATCGCTTGAAGAAACGGCGCATGTCCGCCGACTATATTTTAAACAGGGTCGGAGTAAGCCCGTTGTAAGGCCATCTTTAATTTTTACTCGAGAGGGTTATGTTAATACAGGAAATATGATAATGGTAAGGTCAGGCGGCATTAACCGCTAGTTTGTAAAAGCAAGTGGAGCTAGTTTACAGTTTTGACGCTACTTTTGCCATCTACAGAAATGGTGTTATGCTCAAATGGTATTCCACATCCCCTAGTAATTTGTTTGTCTATTTCTGGGAAAATGCAATACTTTGGTTCAAAAATAAAAAAAAAATGACGCACGTACAAACCTGTAATGTAAATCTGCAAACTGCAATCAATGGCTTCCAGTTACTCCATTCTCAAGATGCTCAAAGCCTTCAATCCTCAAATAAAAACCGATTGCTGGAAAGTTATTAAAACGGAGCAGACTAGCAGGGCCACAATGCAAGTTATTGTGCTCCTAAATAAAGAGTGTCTGGAACAGCTGGCAAAAGAGAAATACGCCGTGAGCTACGCCTTCCAAAAGATTAAACTAAAAGTCTTCAACAGCCACGGAAGCCTTTAGGAAACCAGGCGGCCTGCACCAAGGCCTGACTTGAAGAAGCCAAAAAAATTTAAACTGATGATGAAAGTGTAGCTCAGAGTGAAGTTGACACATCGATAGAGCAGAGCCATCGAAAAAATGTGCAGGAAGCATCAGCTGAGACATCGACGAAGACATCTCCAGCGATGACGCTGCGTTTTTGCTTCGTCTGGCATCGGGCGAAGTTGATGTTACCCTTGTCCAAGAGCACTGGATCGCTGGTGACACGATATGTGGCTTTAGCCAGGTTTTCTTCCGTACCGATCGCTGATTTCTCCATTCTTCCGGACGGTTTTGCCACAGTAGTAAGGTGAGGTAAAACCCAGAACAGGTATTGTGGTAAAAAATAATATAAACACCTGTTTTCTCCCTCCATTTAGTGTCGGAGACCTTTCTGTGGTCGACCTACAGATCGAACAGAAGAAACTCAGGGTGGATCTTTCTATCTAGCCCAACAAAATGAGGGCGCCCTACCTACTGTAGCCTTTCACGATCTGGTGTGATAAGGTACACCGATGCTACCACGGTCTTGGTTTTGGGAGGTGATATAATTGCATACCATACATAATGGGGAAACGTGAATACCAATTATCGAGGTGAGGTTATTTCTAACTACCTACTAAACACCAAGCTTGCTATTTGTAACAAAGGTAAAGATCCTACCTTTGTTACACAAAACAGAGAGAATTGCTGGACGACACCCTTATCTCAGACTGCCACTTCGACCGAGTATTGGCCTGGACGGTTTTGAACGAATACTCCTTTTCAGATCACAGGTTTATAGGTGATTAAATACACTCCGAAATGAGTTCAGAAAAACATTTCATTCAGATAGACGCAGCAACAGTGCAACCTCCTGGGGATGCTGTAAGTCGAAGATGGCAATAAGGAAGGCCAAACGTACTTCCTGGACTACCTTTTGCAGCAATATAGAGTCCACGTCCGAAGCCTCAGGGCTACGTTAAATACTAACTAGAGCTATAAATCCTTCAGCCTCACCACAGCTGGTCATATCTATCAGAAGTAGAACAAGAATTGAATGGGCTGTAAACACCTTCCAGCCCTATAAATAACCAGGCCTGACCGCATAGTACCGGTACAACTGCAGCGCACCATCAGTTACATAATGCCTTGGTTGCAGGCCATGTTTACTGGATGCCTTCAAAATAATTGCACCCCTCTAGTTGGAAAGAGGTAGAAGTAGGAGTAGATGGCAAGAAATGCCTCGCATGCAACACTTAAAGACTTCAGACCAATCCGCCTATCATTCTTTCTATTAAAGACTCTAGAAAACCTAATGGAAATATATCTGAGGTAGACCATACTAACCTCGGAACTCTCTTAACGTCAGCAGCTCAGCCATATCTAACCTAACCCAACCTACATCGGCCCAGCACGGATTGTGTGCGACCCCCTCCTAAGGCCATGCCGATGCTAGGATACGCCGATGCGCCAGACACCCAGACAGTGGTTCAGATTCCTGCTGACTAACCTCACTCACTTTTTTGCATGCCATTCAAGCCCCGAACGGTACGAGCCGCAAAGGCATTCCTTCAGCCTGACGTCATTACAATGACCCTTAAAACAGGAATCCCTCAAAGGTGCCCGCCTCTGTTCTTTTGGGTTTTGAAATGCTTAAGCTTCTGGTGAAAGACCTTTGCTTTAACACCACTTTCATTATTCTCCACATATCCTCCGACTTTATCATATGGTCCAGGCTTTTGTTCTTATTGTAGGACCGGTGGGCAAATACTACTCCGATCTAGTGTTAGGTTTAAAGGGCAATACAGGGTCAGTTGCAGGAGAGAACACGGGAAATCAGTGCTCATTATTATTAATAGCTCCATGGTATCTCTGGTCTTCTCTGCAAACCACCCTTCAGGAGTGTTGAGGGAGACAATGTTGTTGGAGTGATCCTTAAGCAAGACTTTGTGGAACCTTGTGGAGGCTGGAATCTTGTCTATGTCTTCCATGACCTGTCAACTCTAAAATAAACGAGTTTGATCCCCAGGTATTGATCCCCAATACCAAACAACCCAAAAAAGGATTATTTATAAAAATAAAGCAAACGCAAAACTGAATTATATTTAAAATTTTATTTCAACCATGGTCTTACAAAATTTTAATTGTTACCTTTCGCCTGGTCTTCGGCAGCGGCAGCAATAAGAGCCAAAATTGCAGCGATGAATTTCACCATTTTTGCTTGTTTGGGTAGTAGTCAAACAATGCTAACTGAATGGAGCTGTTGAGCTTGAATGTTGCCTTCCTAATCGGAGCTCGGCTTTTATCCATTTCAATTTTCACGCTAATTACTTGATAAAATCTAGATAAATTTAGAGTAGAAAATCAATTTGGACAATTTGTTCTAGATTGTGCTATAACCGAAAACTAAAAACGCGTGACTAAAAATCTTATCAGCAACTTATTATTCGGCAACGTAAATAAAAATTTGTGATAATGTATAGAATGCGTCATACGGGTCTTCTTAAATGGCGTCACAGTTCTTGTAAAAGTCTGATCTATTCTTTTTTTAAAAGACATATAGTGATAACTGTGACCAAGTTAGGCCTATACCTCACTAACGGAACAGACTATCAGCCTTCCAGACGAAGGCAAGAAGGTCTTTAGTTGAAGAGACCCAGCACTTAAGGTTCCTGATAAACGTTCTTCTTCTAACCCAGATCAGAGCGGGACATTCGCAGATGATATGCGTGGAAGTCTCGTCGCCTTCTATGCGAAGTCGACATTCTGGCTCTTCAGAAAGTGCTCGGTAGTGGAGGTGATACCGCAGGCCAATATGGCTAGTCAGATAACTCACCAGTAGCAATCGAGACCTTGGAGTTGCGTCCTGCGACACAGGCCCCTGAACCATATTCCAACTTTGACCCGTAGGTAAACCAGTGGAGATTATTTGGATCCCCGGGTAGGATCGCTCTGAATTTTCTTTGGAACCACAGTTGACCAACCATATGGTCGGATATGCGGCAAATGGAAATATTTGGGATATTGTTAAGACCACTGACTAGTGGCTTTACTGATGGCGTAATTCAGTGTACTACGCCCTAGACCTATATGAGGTGCACCATCTAGACCTTCGGTATTTCAACATTGGATTTTGATTTGGATTTTAAATCAGTTTTTGAATACAATGTCGATTAAATGGCCACCTCCATTCGATACCCAGGCAGCACGGAAGTCGTTTCAAGCCATCTGTTTCGAGTATTCCATTGAGTTTTTCCATTTAAGATTCGTAACAAATGAGTTGAATCGACTTCTGTGCTACCACCCCAGCTACTTCGGCTCGCTGGCATTAACTTAATCCCACAGAAAAAAGTCTGATATCGTTAAATCCGAAGATCGAGGAGGGCACTCCAAATCACAATTTTTCGACCCAGCGAGTCTCGGGAGCTTGTGCTGCAAGAATTTCATCGTAGTGGCTGCGGTGTGTCAAGGTGCGCTGTTGAAAATAGAAATTCGGCAGACCTCGTTTACGTATTTTCGAAAACAAAAAGGGCGTCAACATACAACGATAGCGTGCGCCGTCAACGGATTCTTCAAGTTTGAAGAAAAATGGTACGATGATAGTTTTTGAACAGAACAGACCCGGCCCAAACAGCGACTTTCTCATCGTGCAGACAGTGAGCTTCGTTCGTCATAAAATTTAGGATACGATTGTTTTCAATGCAAAGCACTACAAATTCAACGCGTTCTTGTGGTGTATATTTACCCATAGTTAAAATGGTACTGAATGACATTTCACCGAAGGCCTAGATGGTACACCTTGTACTTCTGAAATTCATTAGCACAGTTCGCAATGTCTTCCTCTCAGTATTGCAAGAGAAAATCGAGGCCCTAGTGGAGTTCTCTGGCCACAATGGTTTTGATCAGTACTTCCTCTATATACTGCTATTCCATACTACGGTTAGGAACGACTCGTCGAACCGCTGGTATCAAAGTCAAGAAATAAACTATCCGTTAACAGACATCAGGGCATCAAAGACGTGCTAAACAATTTGGCAACAGAAAGTAGTCAGCAGGTTTAAGGCTAAACCCGACTCAATTGACACCAAATTGCGGCTGTTCAACTCCAGCGTTAAGGAAAGTCAATCAATTAATCACAAGGCGACTAGAAGTTTTCATCAACAGATGCCTACATCGTATCCCAAAAGTCTGCTGACATGATAGAATTTCAAATGAAGAACTATGACGCCGTGCCGGCCAAGAAAGGATAGACAACCAAATCAGGCGAAAGAAATGGAATTATATTGGCCACACCTTGCGACGCGAAAACGAGAATGTACCCAAACAGGCCCTTGACTGGAGTCCGCAAGGATCACGTCGAGACCAAGAACAAAATGGAGGGGAACCCTACTTGGCTGCAACGACTGGAAGATCCTGGTTGGAGTTGAGAGCTGTCGCACAAAACTGAGCCTGCCGCTGTTTCCGCCCTATGTCCCATGAAGGATTAAAGAGCATAAAAAAAGAAGAAGATCACGTGAACAGATAAATGTAAAAAGTTAATCGGTCAATGGTTGGTTTCAAATTCTTTGGTTCTTGGGCTTTGCCCGACTAGCTTTTGGGGAGAGGGATGCAAATAGGGCTCCTATGAGGCCACCCCCACTTCCTCATGTGGACCATGTGTGGAATGCCCTATAAGACTCACAGAGGCATTTAACGTGCTGCTCCTTGAAAAATCGTTGCTACACTATCCCGAGTGAAAAAAATGGGGCCGAAAAATTAGAGAATTACCGCGTGGATATGTAATAACTGGGCCGATGCCGAAAGGTTTAGGTTTTTAAACGCGAGTGTCGTTTTGCTAATGTAGGTCCCCAACTGAGTACTATTCTCGTCCAATGCTGCTTATCCTCTGTAATCGAACCTTTCAAGGTTACCAACATAATTGTCTGAAAAATAAAGCAATGCAACAACAAAAACTGAAGCTTTGTATAGGTTAAGCCACGCATTCCAAACATTTGATAAACCTTTGACAAATGTTTCACAAACCTTTGAATTTTAGGGGTTATTTTGGGGTTACCGAGCTTTTATAATTCTCCCAGTTGCCGCTCTTTTTGCCTGCGTTGATTAGCTTCCTCGCAGCGGATCTCAAATTGGAGAGCTCGTTATTCTACCATGGAGTTTACCTATTGCGCGTCCTCGTCAGAAAGGGGAAGTTATTGTCATAAGCAGTAGTAACCGCCTCCGTAAGGCAGTCAGCGGATAGTTCTACATCCATCGTAGAGTTGATTGAGTGCATGAAATCCTTCAATACGCTACCGAGTTCGTCCCGAAAGTCTATTCAGTTATCGTGTCTAGGATACCTATATGACCTCACTCGTTCTAAAGACTCGCCCATCATAAGGTAAATGTGTCTGAGCAAGATGGCTCATCTGAGACCCGCCAATCACTCACGTAACGTTTTGAGAGTCTAGGCGTGATGTCTATATATTCACGTTTCTTACCGTTGTCGAAGGTTTGATCCGTGCCACGATTTATTACGTCCAGATTAGTAGTTAAGAGGTAATCAAAAAGGTAGTCATTCACTAGTTCACCCCACCCTAGTCATCATGATGTTCACTCGCATCACATCCTACGACCGCTCTCGTAAGAGGGACCCATGATATCCTTGGGTTCTTTGAAAGGTGGTTGATCTCTGAAGTCGTAGCGAAGGTATGCTGAGCACAATATAATCGTGGCTGCTCTCCTCCTCTATGCTAGTCTGGGTTCATATTCGCATAACGATAGCCAATTGAGAAGATGAATGAATTTAATATAGAGATCCTCCTCTTTTTCACTGACTTTAAAACGGCATATGATGTTGCGCTACGATCGAAAATCTACCAATCAATATAGGAGCTGAATTTACCAGACCAATTGATTCAACCCAGTTAAACTTCATTGAGTCGAGTAATAAACAGACTAAGAATATAGAACCCCTTATCGGGCCGTATCCTAAGACAAGGAGAATCTCTATGCTGCTTACTATTTAGCATCTTATTAGAAAAAGCGGTCAGGGAGGCACGCATTGAAACCAGAGGGACAATTCTAAACAAGTCTGTTCAGCTAATGTCATAGGCAGAGCAATCACTGCAGCAAAGGAAGCATATGTAGCGCCGCAAAAAGCAACATCCAAATCTGGACTTATCATCAATGAAAATAAAACGAAACATATGCGGATCCATGCAGGAAAGAGTAGAGCAAGAACAGAACAAAATATAAAAATCGACAGATATAACATAGAATCCGAAAAAGAATCTGCCGACTTAGAAAAGTAGCAAAACGTGGAAACGATTGGAAGAAGAGATCGATGTTACACAAGGAATATGACGCCATATAAACAGACCAATAGGAAGCATTCTCGCAAATTTTTATATATACGTTGCGGAATAATAAGTTGCTAATAAGTTCATTAGATACACCACAGATACGCTTGAAGCACAATCAATTCTAGAACAAATTGTCTAAATTTACCAAATTGATTTTCCGACCCAATTTCGTTAAAATTTTATAAACGCTAATTAGCGTCCAAATCGAAATGTTTATAAGCCAAGTTTTACGGGACGAAGGCCCCATTTACATACAACAGCTTTTTCAGTTAGCATGGTTGAACTAAGACACACACAAGCAAAAATTGTAAAATACATCATCGGTGCCCTTATAGCTCATACATCAACAGAGAGTGTAAATAGTAGCGAATAGTAGTATTTTAGTACTGTTATACTTCGGCGAAATAAAATTTGAAATGCATTCCAGTTTTTTGTTTGATTTATTTTTTATTAACCCTTTTTTCGTTGGTATTTGTGATCGATTCGTTTCTTTGGTTCTAAAAGCTCGATCACATTGAGCGAGTTTACAAGCGACTAGCCGGAGAGTTTAGAAGCCGGCGAGTCAGCTACTGCTACAGTGACGATGATACACAAGACTTTCCACTCGCTCAGACTACCCAACTAGCTTCTTCTTCTTCTTCTTTAAAGGCTCTACAACCGGGATCCGGCCCTGGCCTCGCGCAACTGTTCTCTCCACCGGTCCCGATTCTGAGCCGGTCATCCAGTTTGGCATCCCTAAACTCTGAGCGTCCTGGTTCACGCCATCCTTCCAGCGAAGGTTGGGCGTCCCTCGCTGTCGCACCCCATAGGTCTTACCGCAGAGAACTTTCCGAGCAGGCTCATCTTCACTCATACGAGCTAGATGCCCTGCCCACCGGAGCCTACCGAGCTTATTTTCTTCACAACATCTATGTCGCGATAGCGCTCGTAGATTTCGTCATTGTAGAGTCTCCGGAATTGTCCTTCCTCCCGTATGTTGAAGGTTGTGGCCTGCAATCCTCCGAAGTATTTTCCTCTCAAACACGCCCAAGAGGTTTGAGTGCTTTTTGCTGAGCACCCACGTTTCGGATGTATATGTGAGAACGGGTAAGACCATCGCAGTAGCGCAGTTTAGACGTTATGGTTAGATATTTGGATTTTAAGAGCTTTGACAGACCAGAGTAGGCTTTGTTGGCTTTTAGCAGTAGTGCGCGTATTTCTAGTTCCATGCTATTGTCGGCTGCTACTATTGACCGAAGGTAGGTAAATGATTTTACCACTTCAAACTCGTGTTCCTCTACCTTGATTGTGGGACCAATGTTAGGTGTTCTTGTAGACGAGGCCACTATGTACTTTGTTTTGCTTTCGTTAATGGGCAGTCCCAGAACTCCTGCCGCTTGCTCAATCTGAGTGGAAGCTTCTTGTACAGCTGTTGTTGTTCTTCCAATGATGTCAATGTCGTCTGCGTAAGCCAGTAATTGGGTGTACTTGTGGAGGATTGTACCCCTTGATGCCACGCTCGAATCTCAGATCACTTTCTCCAACGCCAGGTTGAAAAGGAGGCAGGCCAGATCGTCCCCTTGTCGGAGTCCATTATAGATGTTGATTGATCTGGACAGTGTTCCGAATACCTTTACTTGGCTTGACACATTGGTCATGGTCAACCTACATAGTCTTGTCAGTTTGTTGGGGATGCCAATGCTCTCATGGCTTTGTAGAGTTCTACTCTGGCTATGCTATGTTGATTTGCCTGGGCTGAAGCCACACTGGTAATGGCCTATGATGTTTCTGGCGTATGGGGCCATCCTGTTTTGCAGGATAGTGGAGAATATCTTATACACGGTACTCAACAACGTTATACCGCGATAGTTAGTGCACGCTGTAATATCTCCTTTTTTGTGTACCGGGCAGAGGATGCCTTTTCTCCAGTCTTCTGGCATCACTTCCTGCTCCCATCAGGTCATCACCTAATGAAACATAAACGCATTTTCGGCATAAACTCTCTAATCAATGACTGAAAACCTATTTGGGATGGCTCCTTTATTCATCCTCTAGGGATGGTACCCAAATTTCTTGCTGGGCTGGGTCTCAATATTAGTAAATGTGTGAAATCATGACCTTGGCAGGAGTCGTATTCCTATAATTTTTTAACTACACCTTGTTTGCGAAACAAAATGTTGCTGATATGTTCGTTAGCCACACTTAAAGCGCAATCAATACTTAGAACAAATTGTCCAAAATCGATTTTTCAACCCAATTTCTCTTAATTTTATCAAGTAATTTGCGTGAAAGTTGAAATTTATATAAGCCGAGCTGCGGAAGTATTGCTCAGTTACTAAAGTAAAGATTAACTTTGTACAGCAGAATGGAAGAGTACATCCATAGTCGTCGCAAACTATACATTTCTGATAGAGTGTGGCAGATATGTATATGGTCGCAGCAAGGTAATTTTGAATTCAGATAGACCAGATTGATGAGATAAGCACCGTCTTCATGAGAATGATAGGCGAAACGAAGGAAAGGTCTAACAACAAAACAGTCCGCACTATAAGGAGTGAAAGCCAGAACAAAAAGAAATTTTCAATAGATCACCAATACCAAAATAAACACCGTAGGATAAAGTTAAAACACACAAAACTGAATTAATCAAATTTTATTTCAATTTTTCCTTTCATCGCTCTTTATTCCTCAACTGCAACTGTTGTTTTAGTAGCAGCGGCAGCAATAAGGGCCAAAATTGCAGCGATGTATTTTACCATTTTTGCTTCTTTGGGTAGTAGTCAAACAATGCTAACTGAACTGAGCTGTTGAGCTTGAATGTTGCCTTTGGGCTTGAATGGTGCCTTCCTTTCAGAACTTACCTTATATACGTTTCAATTGTCACGCTGATTACTTGATAAAATTTTAACGAAATCGGGTTGAAAAATCAATTTTGACGATTTGTTCTAGTATTGATTGTGCTCTAAGCGGAACCGTCGCGTGTCTAATGGTCTTATCAACAGCCAATTATTCGGATAGTTTTTATTTCCTGGAATCTAATGGTATTGTTTCTATAGTAAATTTAGATATGACAAGCTTATTACGAACACCAAATAATATACGCTTGTTGTTGTAGACCTTGAGTACGGATCCGAATGTTGATAGGCTCCAAACTCTGGTTCCTTTTAGAATATAAAACTGCAAAACTGAATTTATTTGAAAATATCGTCTCACCACCTATGAAGATACCTTATCCGAATTCGTATATCCTACACTAGATTAGTTAGTAATTTGCCCTAATTCAGCTTATGTTTTCGCTAATATTCGCATTCAAGGAAGGATGAATAATAAAGAAAACATACAGACACCAGATGTTCATAGCACAGGTATAATACGCTCCCCCGTCCGTGCTCCTGTTCTTGGCACCAAGTTTTTCAGTTCAGTTCGTTGAACTGCATAACCCTCAAAGTGTCCCTCACATGGACCTAAAAATTGAGAAGACGAGTGTTGTAAACAATATTTCAACAAGTCTATTTCCATTTACTCTCTGAACCTGTAGTTGGTGCAGTCAATATTTGTTGAATGTTGAAATATGTGAGCAGATCTGTTATGCCCATTCATAATGACTGATATTTTGGAAATGAAACAGTGTCGAATGCTGCAGAACCATTGTGACAAAACATGAACGTACGTAAGAGCTTGGAAAACATACATATATCCACCCAAAGAAAGGGGCCGTCTATAAATTTCGTGAGCTGTTTAGGAGGGGGAGGGGGTCTAGCAGAATCTCACCAAATCTCACGTGGGAAGAGGGGGGTCTCGACAAATATCACGTAATTATTGTTTTTAAAGAAACAGTGTAAAATGGCAAGAAAACTTGGCTAAATTAAGTAAAACATGTTTCTCCACTAAAGACCACCATTCACTTACAGGCCGCCGGTAGGCAGTGGCCTGTCAGACCAGGGGTGGTAGCACGTAAGTTGTTTCAATCGATCTCTCCATACAAAAATCTTGAATTTTTTATGAAGATGTCGATTGAAACAATTTACTTTCTACCACCCCAGGTCGACCGGCACAACTAAGCTTGACTCAGTCTAACTGAGGGATAATACTTCAGGTATCCACCAGACAGGCCATGGCATGCAGATGAAATCATGATTCCCTACAGACTTGCAGGCGAAAATGACTGCTTAACATAGAAGGTTATTAATTCAAAAATGTTCATGGCCTCAACGAAAGCTTCAAGGCGGCTCCAGTCTCACGCCGTGAACACCCGCAAACAAGCGCGAACGCGAGTGTGGATGGTTTTCACGCTTAGCTCGCGACTTGCTTTCCGTTACGAGTGCATACGGCGTGAATTCTTGCCGTCAATTAACGGCTCGAGAGTAAATAGAAGCTCAGATCTTTAGGCCCGAACTGACGATAAATGCGATATTTGTCAGCTTTCTTGAACTGTAGGCATTCTTGAACTTCAGGCCATACCGTTGGCGGCCGGTCAGTGTATAGTAAGACTTGGCCTCAAGGCGAAAACCTTCAAGTCACGGCCAGCCGTTGAACTGTTTGTAAATTGGGCTGCAGAGTACGAGCCAAGTAACACTGAACCACGAAAAGGCCATTAGAATTTAGAACTACAAGAAGGCACACGCCGAATTTTAGCGAAACGAAATGTTTGTTGGGTCAGTGCTCACATTTTGGTAGTTGTGTGTCCACCACAAAGGGGGAAAAGGAAGTCCGAATTATCATAAATTATGCATTATCATAAAATATTGCTCCAAACACCCCCCACCCCATCCACCCAGATGAACTTTTTACACGCTCTCACTAGGTTACGTACACGGATTTTATACGCGAGGGCCTTTCCTGCAGTTCTATATTCAAAAAAAGGCCAGCCTTGCTGTGCTTACGTATTTTTAATGTAAATACTATACATTTTTTAGAAAGCAAGCATAATTGCACGTGAATCTTTATGTCATAGGCAAGGCAGAGTGATTACAAAAGAATGCCTGTATTTTCTGACTGTTTCAGCCAAAACGGCATTTAAACCAATCGATGAATGGTTATATACTTATGGGACAAGATTTTGCCCACAGTAGATAATATACAGATGCCTCTCCAGTTGTTGCATTTTGTTAGGTCCTACTTTTTTGGTATTTTCACTAGGATACCTTCCGTTCAACCCTCTGGAAAGTTACAGGTGTTCCATGCTTTTTCCAGGATTGGCTATAGTGCATCTGCTGTGAGAATTGAGTCGGCTTTCAATAATTCTTTTCAGCTGCTTTACCTTTGGCCGTTGCGTGAATTGCTTTTACTATTTCTGTTTTGGATGGTGCACGGGTGGTGATTCTTATTGGCTGTGCATTATTGCTGTTTTCTTGAGGTACCTGTGTAAATGAACCATTCAAGGCGGCAAAGGAGTAATCTCTAAACTTTTGAAGATTCTCCTCCGCCGGACGCTTCTTTTTACCTTCCGGTGTAATTGGGAGGTTGTGACTCACCCGGCTGCTAAAAATACAACATCCAAGAGTGCATACGCACTGTCTCCTCCTCATGCATCCACCCTTAACCGTTCATATTCTTTTTCTATCTTCAGGTAAAGGGTGTTTGCTTAGCTTGACCATGCCACATAAAAAAAATATGTAAGATAGGCTACCCTGGAATTTTCATAAAGTATTGCTGGGTAGCTGGCAATAACAGAGACAGGTCTGAAGTGAAAGCCCCAGATTCAGCAGGGCGATAAGCTTATGCACCCTAGCAACTGTCTTTCAAGCACATTCTCTTCTACAAGAAGATAAACCAACTACGGAACGAATTTAAGCTTAGACTAACAATGTGTAAGAATAAAAGTGGGGAGATATTAAGTAATAAGGACGAAGTATTAGCTAGATGGGTAGAGCACTACTAATGAGCCCAGAGCAGGAGCACATTGGTATCCGGAATATACAGAACTTGAATGCGGACGGTGAGAATGACAGCACATAAGCCCCTACCATTGAAGAAATAGGCCAAACATTGCGAGCATTAAAAAATATTAAGGCATCAGGGTCTGACAGCGTACCTGCAGGACTCATTAGCAAGGCGGAGAGGAAACTATCCAAAAACTGCAAGAAGTGGCAGTGGAAATCTGGATTCGGAAAGAAAAGCCGAGGGCATAGTATGTCCCTTACACAAAAAAGGAGCCCTTTATCTTGCAACAACTATTCTCTATAGAGAATAGACTAACAACTAGTTGACCCGGCAGACTTAGTTCTACCTGAGATTAATTAACTGATTGAAAAATACAACAAAACAACAAAGGATATATCTATTTGGATCAAAATTATTAATTTCAGTTATTAACAGTTCAATGGTAATTGTAATAGCATTATGAATTAAATTTTTGAAATGTTTTGAGTTCATTGCAATGCCGCTTTTAGTTTTGCCGTCTTTTGCATGGGTCAGTGGTTTCCAAACTTCATGATACTGCGGCCCCTCTGTCACAAAAACAAACCCTTGGGCTTCCTCAATAAAATATGTAAATTGGCGCCGTGTTGTTGAAAATAGGCTCGCCAGACCTTTTTCACGTGTTTCTCTGTTTCCCAAATTTGACAGTTTTGGTTATTGTCACCCGCAGAAGGCGTAAAATGAGTTTCATCCGTTATCAAAATTTCGGCTCGGTATCGATCATTCTGGCGACGGTATGTTGCAGCCGACGCGGCTTGTGCGTCCAATCATTCGTACTCATTGAAATTCTCAAAATAAAAACATCTTCGCCTTTGTACTTTCCCTTGATAATGGTAGCTTCGCTCACATTGGCCTCGATTCCCAGATCCGACGGGAGGGAAGTGAGTGCGGATTTGACACTTTGCGATTCTCAAATCCGCAGTCCCGGATTGGTTTAAATCGAAAATTCGGAGTGAAAACTCACGCGATAATGACATATACGATGTCGGATTTATCTTAGGCGCATTTGTCGTTCAAATCCGCAGAAAATTTGTTGCGGATCACACTTTTACAGCGCGGAAAATGTCAAAAAGAAATTCGGGGTTGCGGATTTGAGAATCGCAAAGTGTCAAATCCGCAACTCACTTCCCCGTCGTCGGATCTGGGAATCGAGGCCATTGTTCATAAGCTTTTTACAGACAATCTGTTGCCATTGCAAAGTCTTGGTGGATTGATGTTTCGCAGCATGATAAATACCGAACCGAACTTCAACTGAAAATAATGACACTCATATTGAGGAAGTACAGAAAAAAGTAATTCGCCAGTTTGTGGAGCCGCCATATTGAATTTAAAATGACGCCACATAGCTCACTGAGTTCTACTCGTCACACTCCTTCATTTGAAACTCATGTCGGGAGATTGTAAAAAAAAAGTAATCCGCCATTTTATAGTGGCCGCCATATTGGATGTACCATAAAATTGAATACAATTATTGTATAGCCTTTAGCACCCAAGGTGGGTGCCTAATTTGAACATCACTGGATATCGGGAAAAAGTCGAAAAATCTATCGCAAGATTTCTCACAGGGACGAAGTTCATAAGCTTATAAAAATCAGTCCAGCCGTTTAGGTATCGGTTCAAATTATGAATCTAAGCCAGTCTATTGAGTATACTATATTTCTTATTGAATTCTACTTATCATACTCTTTCATTTGATGCCCATGTAGAGGGGGTTGTGAAGAAAGTGGTATCCGCCCTCTTGAGGCGGCCGCCACGTATATTGAGTATACTATATTGCTTATTGTATTTCAGTTTAGTTTCAATAGCGTCAATTGGTTGACAGTTGCGTAAATTTGAAATTTTCATTAAATGTAATGATTCAATTTAATGACAATTTTACATTTACGAAGCTGTCAAACAATAGGTAGACCATGAAGCTATTGAAACTAAAATGAAGTGAAAATTCCTAAAGTTACCAATTTTTTTTATTTTTCAGCTGTTTCTTTTGTTTAAAGGTATAGAAAATAGCCAACGACCTATTCTCAGACCTACCAAATATACACAAAAAATTTCATACAAATCGGTCAACCCGTTTCGGAGGAGTTCGGTAACAAACACTGTGACATGAGATTTTTATAGATATAGATTATAGATATAGATAACGCTATTGTACACAAAATTTTCACGTGTACTCTATAATTGACAACAACCATACGTAGAAAAAATATGAAGAGAGTATCAATGCGGTTTTCGTCCTGGGAGATCCACAACAGACCAATGGTGGTAGCACGTAAGTTGTTTCAATCGACCTCTTCATACCAAAATCTTGAGTTTTTATATGAAGAGGTCGACTGAAACAACTTACGTGCTACCACCACAGATATTTGTACTCAGAGGAATAGTAGAACAGTCTGTTGAATTTAACATAAACATCCTCAAGTTATTAATCGACTACAATTATTATTCTTACGGTAGTGTGAACCGTAGTAAGTTATTTGGTGCTATGGAACAGCTCGGACTACCTAAACACCTTGTAGAATTGATGAAAATCTCGATGAAAGATGCATAATGTAGAAGAGTCAGAAATATTGGTGAATTTTCCCCACCCGTCAGAACTAATAAAGGGTTAAGGCAAAGGCGTGCATTCCCCTTCTTGTGGCCCTAGAAAACGCAGTAAGAGATGCATGGATTAACACACCCTCTGGTATATATTTGATAGGTAAGTGTAAAAGTTACCCTTTGACGTCGTCATTGCTATCCTTGGAAGATCATTTGGCAGCATAAAGGACATCATTGTAGCATTTAACGAGCACAAAACAAACTATATGTGCACAAAAAACACCAAAAGTAGCAGAGAATTTAAAACGATCGACACCAACCTAGAAGCAGTGAATGAGTTTTTATACCTAGACACGATTATGACAAAAGGTTATGATACTTCGGCCGAAATCAGAAGACTAATAGCACTGAGTAATAAATGCTACTTTGGTCTACGCAAGAGCCTTTAAAGAAGAAGAATAATAAGGCCTGTAATACAATATGGGTCGGAAGTGTAGACATTGAAAAACACAGACGAAGCATTGGTAGGAAGATTTGGAAGGAAAATCCTTCGTTCAATCAAGGAATACAGTTTGATGGCATTTGGAGGAGTAAATACAATTCAGACTTGTATGAAATCAGTAAGATTTCAAAGATCGTCAAAGAGATAAAAATAGACAGATTACGATGGATTGGTCATGTCCAACGAGGTGGGGAACGGAACACGACAAAGACAGTGCTGGGGAAAGTACCGCCAGGAAAACGGAGACCAGGACGGCAGAAAAAGATAAAAGATATATAGATGACGTCGAGGATGACTTTAGACAATTGGGAATAAAAAATTACCAAAGTCGGGCCAGGGATCGCGAATTATGGAGGCGAATGCTGAAGGAAGCCAAGGCTAACAAGGGGCTGTGGAGCTCCTGATGAGATTCCGATGGGTGGCACACGTACAAAGGCTTGACTCTTCTAAAATAGCGATAAATCGAATGCCTGATGGAAAGCGATATTCAGGTCGGCCAAAGAAGCGAGACATGGCATCCGTTGAGGGAGATTTAGTAAAGCTAGGCGTCCGTTATTGGAGGGCATTAGCCAGGAACCGAACGGGATGGAGAGAAATGCTAGAGGAAGCCAAGGCCAATAATAGGCTGTAGTGCTACAGATGATGATTACGTGACTTTCTAGTTTTCTATACGAAAACTCATTATAAGAAATTGGAGAGAAGTAGGAAAATGTACAGACGAAAGGACGAAGAGAAACGAGTTTTACAAGGGCTATGACGCCATTTAAGAACACCAATAGGAAGTAGGCTGTAAGTTCTGGCAAATTTCAATTTACGTTGCGGAATAACATGTTGCTGATACAGTTGTTAGACACGCAAGGGATACGCTTACAGCACAACAAATTGTCTAAATTGATTTTTCAAACCAATTTCTCTTAATTTCATCAAGTAATTAGCGTGAAAGTTGAAACGTATATTAGCCGAGTTCTGGAAGCATTGTTCTACTACTACTAACTACAAAAAGAAGCAAAAATGGTAAAATACATCGCTGCATTATTCGCACTGCTTGCTGCCGCTGCACCATATGATTCCGCAGATCCCGTAGTATACCCTTTACCTATATTATTTTATTAGAACGGAAGTCGTTAGGCCAAGGCTGTTTTACTTTTGCAAGGTAGGTTGTTCCCGTGTACTGGCCTGGAGCAATAAAAACTTTACATTCAAAATAATTTTTTTAAATTCTTATTTTATTTTTAAATAAAAGCGTATTTTTTTACTATATTTTTTATTTTTTAATTTTGTCTGTTATTTGACGACTCATAAGTCTGGGAGTTGGTTATGCGATTCCCCCACTCATGTCCGCTTTGTTACTTTACGTAGTACACCCTGTATGACGTTCGTTATTTTGTGGCGATCGTTTTTTTTTTTCAATCCGGGCGAAGTACGTTCTGGATTGTGGCTCGAGCAGTAGAGAAAAAGTGGAAACAGAAGTGAGGAACTATCGGAGATACTTTCGCTAGTCATCATCCGGCCTGAAGAAAGACTGGTATTTGAAGGGGAGCCTAAACAAGCGTTTGGAAACACCGAAGATCGCCCCCGGACTTATAAAGTGGGAAACCCCAGTAGCACCGGTCCATAAGAGGGGTCATTAGTAGTCGCTGGAAATCTGAATCCAAAGAAGCCCTCATCCCTAAGCACGAGATAGCTTGGTTAGGAGAAGGTACCAGGTGGCTTTGGACCTCCAAGGTATGTTTCTTCTTTCTTTGGCTGTCCGAGCGAGACGTTCCCGCAACGGATACGCTTTCTTGCCTTGTCTTGCGGATGGGGTTTCTTACCTAGTTTCTTCGGTTTCTCGATTCTGGTCAATTCGGCAGGTCGACCAACCCCCCCCCCCCTTTCACACCCTGGACTTTGGACCAGGTGACGGTGGAGTTAAGGTATGGTTAGTTAAGGTTAGGAAGTGAATGGAGTACTACGTTGCCTTTTCCATGGGATCGGTTTATGTGACCCCAAAGCGTGAAAGTAGCAGACGGCGCAACCTTCATAACCATACAGCGGAGCAGAAGATCGAGTACGATTACCGTTGTCCAACTGCTGGGGTCCTGAGCAGATTTGTAACTTGGTACTTGAGTGCAGTCGGTGTAACTAGCTGCACTCCATACTTTTGGGACGGGATTATACGGATGAGAGGCGGATCGTAAGAAAAATGCCTCGGCTTCACCGGCGGAACTGCACAAGCAAATTGGCAATCTTAACTTTAAAAAACCTGAGCTCGCATACAGTCTCCACATATTCAACTGCGGATAAACAAATCTCAGATCGCTCAGTTGAACGTAAAAACTTGCTAGAAAGAGAGTAATCAACTAGAATAGTGCAATGCCCTTCCAGTGGGCTTTTGCATTTCTGACTTCTGCCGAAAAAGCAACAACCAGAACAATCACGAACTGAACATGAACTGGACTTTAGCGCCGGTGAAGCCACTTATATGGATTGAACTGAACATTATTGAACTCACTCATACTGAGTAGTCTGTGGCCTTCATCGGGCCGTGCCTGTCGACCTGGTCTGAAGGCGGCCTATGAGTGAATGGGGGTCTTTAGTGGAGAAGCATGTTTTATTTAATTTAACCCAGTTTTCTAGCAATTTTACACTGTCTCTTGAGGTAAAAAAATACATTGCTATGGTGCAATCGATGACAAGGTATTACTCAACTACTGCCTGGACTGGAGCTAACCTTGCCAACCTAGCAATTAAACAAATAGTAAAATTGTCAGGACTTAAAAGAGTAAAAACCAGAACAAAAGGAAATGAACAATAGATCACCAATACCAACATAAAGGATAAAATTAAAAATTAAAATCACAAAACTGAATTAATTAGCTTTATTTGCACCCCGGGAATACCACTCTACGGGGGTATTTATCGGTAAAGCGGCAGCGGCAGGGCCAAAAATGCAGCGATGTATTTTACCATTTTTGCTTCTTTTTGTAGTAGTAGTCGAACGATGCTTCCGGAGCTCGGCTAATATACGTTTCAACTTTCACGCTAATTCTTTGATAAAATTAAGAGAAATTGGGTTGAAAAATCAATTTGGACAATTTGTTGTGCTGTAAGCGTATCCCTTGCGTGACTAACAATCTTATCAGCAACATGTTATTCCGCAACGTAAATTGAAATTTGCCAGAACTTACAGCCTGCTTCCTGTTGATTTAAAGTCGATAAACAGTTGATACACGTATGTAGATGTTGTATTCCCAGCATTTTCGGAGGTTAAGCCTTATTGAAAAAAAGCTGGTCCATTGATGACCTACTTCTTCTTCTTCTACCTACTTCTTCTGGTATTTACTTATTGCGGCTTCTGCATAAGGTTCCAGTCTGGCTTTAATTATGTTTGCCATTAATTTATATACTGTGCTTAAAATAGATATGCCTCTATGGTTTACACACTTGAATATGTTCCCTTTCTTGTGTATTGGGCAGATAATGTTTTGCTGCCAATCTTCAGGCATTTTGTCGTTCCTCTTTATACAGCATAGTAATTCATGTGTAGCTGCTGAAAGCGATTTGAGTCCTTGTTTGATCAACTCTGCTATGATGTTATCAATTCCTGGAGGATTTTATAGAAGGCTGTAATCCTTTGGCGTTGGTACATTTGTTTCTAAAATCATCGTTATGATATAGGTGGGGTTCTGGTACATGTTCAGCAGCTCGCTAATTTCTTCCGTATCTGACTTACTTGTACCCTTAGCGGGTTGTGTAGCAAGCCGTAGTACCAGTGGTTAGAGCCGAAAAAATGCCCCCCCCCCTTCGAACAAGCTAGACTGAAAATACAAGGAAACCCACCCTGGTACCAGCGTCGAGTTCCAAAGAATCAAAAAATAACAAACCAGCTTCAAACAAAAAACGGGGTTTTGGGGTCCGTCAACATCAGGGATAAATGATGGTATCTGGTGGTACATTCACAGATATAATAACGTGTGTGTCAGTCAATATGTAATCAAGGGATACTGTAGCATTTAATAAAAATTGTAGAAAGCAACAACAAACCCAAATAGAAGGAAAGTTCTGATAATGTCAGGGGCGGCGGAACATAATCTTTGGGGGTGAGGAGCACCAGGTAACCGTTAAAATGTATAAAGTTAATCGGTCAATTGAATTACCAGCTGTTTGTTGAGTTATATATGGTTTTAAATTCTTTGGTTATGGGGTTATGCCCGATTAGTATTTTGGGAGGGAGTGCTGATATAGTCCTTATCAGACTAGCTCGACCGACCCATGTGGACCTCATATCGATTGCTCTATAAGACTCACACAAAGGATCTAACAGCTAGCCTCATTCGCGCCTCGTCGTAAGGAATGTCCCATTTCGCTCCCTTGAGGAAAAAACATTGCTTTTCGATCTTGAGTGAAAAAGTGTTTGAGAATTTCTGAGTAACAGCTGTGTCGGTGTCGAAAACTTTATACTTTTAAACGCAAGTGTCGCGTCCCAACTGAGTACTAATTACGTCCAATGCTGCTTAACTTCTATAATGGAACTAGAACCGGTCTATTGAGTGTGCTAAAAGATACCCTTGCCTGAAATATTAAGAAATGCAACAACAAAAACTCAAGCTTTGTATGAGTTAAACTAAAGCTAATTGCACGGCTTCACAGAGGACATCAGGTATCCGCCTGACAGGCCGTGGCAAGCAGGTGACGTCATGATTCCCTACAGACACAGGCGAAGCATGGGCGTAGCAATTTGAAACCATAGAACTATAGAAACCGATCGGGAAAATCGCGATATCTCCGGCGGCCATGTTTTTGTTTTTGGATTCCGAAATTGTTTTCTTAAAAAGCCACAACGAAGCTGTGGACCAATTTTGGTGGAAGTTTTACTGTTTTAGATAGGCGGGAATATTTTTCGTAGATTGCTGCCTTATTCAAGAAATTATCGAATAGGGTTACAAAAATAAAGGGAGGTCATCTTCTCCGGTCCTACACCGTGTCGAAGTGTATGATCCGGCACGGCACACATATCGCATACCTGTGGGATGTTGTCTGGCTGTATGGTCTGAGAATGTTCCTGGCAGTGTACTACACCGTGTCGGATCATATACACAAGAACACACACAGACCAAACGTAACCCTATGCCAGCGAGCAATAATAACAAGAGATACGCAACTGATACGCTTAGAGCACAACAAATTGTCTAAATTGATTTGTCAACTCAATTTGAACTCAAGTTGAATAGTATATAAACCGAGCTCCAGAAGCATTGTTCGAATACGAGTACAAAAATAGGCAAAAATTCTAGAATATATCGCTGTATTAGTGGCCCTGATTTATGACAATGACGATTCTGACACTTCTCCCGAATTGGTGATTTGGAGTCCAATAAACAAACATTAATCAGTTTTGTGATTTTTATTTATAACTTTATCCTTTGTTGTTTATGTTTTGTATTGGCGATCTGTTGCTCATTTCTTTTTGTTCTGGTTGAAGAGAGTGGACGCTTTTGTAGAGTGAACTCTTTTAAGTCCTGACGGTTTTACTATTTGTATAATTGCTAGGTTGGTAAGGTTAGCTCCAGGGCAGGCAATAATTCGGTATCGCGATTGCTTGGTCAATAGCTGCTGCGTATACCCCAACTAAATTCAACGTATGATTTTCACAAGGGCCGAATGTGGCTTGTTCATTCAAGTCGAGATTTCTATGTTGAACCCCTGTGTGGATTCCAGCCATAGTTGATGCGTTGACGTACGATTGGCCTCTACAATCTTTTAAGCTCAGACCATCGGTCTCTAGTTTCTTCATGATGCCTTCGCCTTCTTTGGAGCACGTTCGCTGGATGAAGTCCATTGTTTCGACCGTTTCTTGGTATCTGGTAGTTTACCAGTGGATCCAAGTTTCGCCGGCGATCACGAAAGGACGCAAAAACTCCTTCGGATTGCGCTTAAAAAGCTTCTAACACTGCTCTGAAGTGGTCTCGCGGTTGGGCTTGTTGTCTGGAGTGGCCAAACGCGGCACCCATTGCCCCGACAGCTTTCTCAAGCCCAATATTTCATGCAGGTTAAAATCCACGTGGTCTCTTGAGATGCCTTCTGCCTCAGCTATCTCGTGCACGTTCAATCGGCGGTCTGCCAATACTAGATGTTGGACGTAAGTAAAATACTGGCGGGGAGGGGGGTCAGAATGCTCTTCGAGTTGTTCGAAGTCGATTTGGCTTCAAACTTGGAGAACGTCATTCCAGGTGCCGTTTGGTCCTCTTGAAATTTTGGAGTATATTACATTTCGTGATGTGCCTTAGATTTTCAATAGCATTCAAGTCAGGACTCTATGCAGCCAGTCTATAAGCTCTTGGCTAACTCCATTTAAGAAATTTTCAATGAGCCTGTACTGTTTGGATGAAGCAGTACTTTTTACTAACGGGTGATTCACTTAGAGGTCCCTTTATAGGTATGGATTTTATGACAGATCACGTATGAGTTATGTCAAACTGCCATGATATTTTTATTCAATTTTGTTTGAGATTCCACCATCTAGGCCGGCACAAATTCTTCTGCAAAAGAAAATGAAGGTCCACTAATTTCGACCAAAATGTTATTCAGCGATGAGGCCGATTTCTAGCTTAATGGCTACGTCAATAAACAAAATTGCCGTATTTGGGCTAAGGAGCGAAGTGGTTCAAGAGCTGCCTTTACATCCCGTGAAACGATGGATTCATTGCGAGAGAAATTCAATGAGTAGTTAATTTAGCGCCTCGACTCGGCGCAATGGCCGCCTAGATTATGTGATGTCACACTTCTAGACTTTAAATTTGGGGTAAGGTAACGTCTGAAGTATACATGGATAATCCGGCTACGCTCGAACGCTATGATCGAACGAGTCATCAAAAATTGGAACTGCATAATAGACTGTGTTAGTTGCAGTGCTGCCAACATTTGAAGGAAATAATCTTCAGAAAATAAATGTAAGGAATGGTTCTTTTGCATGATAATAAAGATTACCCTATAAAATAAAATGTTTTTACTATTTTTACTTCTGTTAACAGTACTTATAAATGGATCACCCAACATTTAATTTTTAGCGAGGCCCTTTCCACCATTAAACACTAGAGTCTTTTATTTCTAAACATTTGAATTTGCAGTGAAGGGATGTGCTTTATCATAACTAAGTGTTTACTATCTCAAATGCTTAATTGGCGAATCAGTGTATTACTTTTAAACACTTGTGCTTAGATTTTAATTATTTGGTAATAACCTTATTAGTTTAATTTCTTTTGAACACCTGAAGTGTTTAAGAATAAAACACTTTAGTGTTTGATTTGGTGCTTTAACGGCTTCTTCTGTTTGAAAAGTAAGCACTTTCCACCATTAAACACTTTTCGGTTTAAGAATTAAACACTCTCGCGCAGCTCTCACCTCAGGCAGCTCACTCAGGACTGCAATTTAACAAGACCTGCACCAACATAAAAGGAAGCCCAATACAAAACTTATAAGTGCCCTGAAAAGTTTTTCATCTCAGAAAAAAATTTCAGAATTTGCTTTGAAATTCCAATCTGAACTTGGAGTTAAATATTGTTGACAGACGGGTTAGCATTTTCCTTCGATGGTACATATCTGCAACAGGCTGGCTTCAACGAACCAACATGGCTTTCTTGCAGCTCGTTCTACTACCACCAATCTTCTTGAGTTCACTTCTCATTCTGTCGAGGGCTTCGTTTCTGGTTGTCAAATTGATCGTGTTTACACTGATTTTAGTAAAGCATTTGACAATCCCTCACACCCTATTATAATTCTCAACTTAAGAATGTTAGCACTGCAACCGTTTCTTGTAATGTTTCCAGTCTTACTTAGCTGGCAGGACCTAGCAAATTCTTTTTCGTGGATCCAAATCAGTAACCATTGATGACGCTTCGGTGTTCCTCAAGGAAGTCTTCTTGGTCCCCTGCTCTTTATTCTATCAATCGATGACTATGTTCCTTTTGCTAAGAATCTTGATTTATGTTGATGACATCATATTATACCGTCACATAAAAAGTATCGAGAATGGCAACCTTTTGCAAGTTGACCTTGACACTCTTATACTCTTGGTGTGCTAACAACAACCTCCCAACATCAGTGGCGGCTCGTAAGGTTCAGGATAAGGGAAGCAATACGCAAAGCGAACGATAAAAGTAAAAGTATCGAAGGCTTTAACTAAAAAAACTGAAAAATAACATAACATATAGTGGAATCAGATAAGCAAAACATAAGAAATTGTTTCCAGTTTCTAGTTACATCGAATGCTATACGAATCGCAAATCGTGAATTTTTGCATTTTCAATTTTTTCGAAATAGTTCCGCTGCTAGAGGGCATTTTGCGCCTTTTTTCAGATTCTGTTGATAATTAAGGCAAGTACACATTGGGCGTTTTGAAACGCACGCTTTTGAAATGAGCGTTTTACGAATCAAAGAGCTCCTATAAGGCCAAGTACACATTGGGCGTTCGGCGTTGCGTTTAGCGGGCGTTGGTAGTGTACACACTAAGCGTTAAGCTCGGCGTTTAACGAGCGTTTAGGACATCGCAGCAGCGAACATTAATAATTATTATTGCTCGCTGGTCACAGTGTGCAGTTTAGAAATGGAAGTCGAAGTCCTCCCAATACCGCTTCTTTAATATTTTATTTTTATATTCGGAACATTCTAAGTCCCAAATACCGGGTCTGTTGTGGATTTCATCTATAAACAAATCCGTATCAAAATGTTCGCTTTCCATTTTTTAATTTTCCTCTTCTAGATACGTGTTTTCAGTATAAAAACGCGCGTTAGAATGTACAACAAGTAGGCGACGTATGTATCTCAAAACGCCCGGAAGGCGTCCGTGAAACGCGCGTTCTAACGAAAATCTCGAAGCGCGCGGTTCACGGGCGTTTGGTCAAAAGCGCGCGTTTGCATGTGTACACCTAATAGGAGCTCTTTGATTCGTAAAACGCTCATTTCAAAAACGCGCGTTTCAAAACGCCCAATGTGTACTTGCCTTAAAGTGTACACATGCAAACGCGCGCTTTTGACCAAGTGCCCGTGAAGCGCGCGCTCCGAGATTTTCGTTAGAACGCGCGTTTCACGGACGCTTGCCGGGCGTTTTGAGATACATACGTCGCCTACTTATTGTACATTCTAACGCGCGCTTTTATACAGAAGAAACGTATTTGTTGAAAAATAAAAAAATTGAAAGCGAACATTTTGATACTGCTAGCGCTCGTTAAACGCCGTGCTAAGCACTTGGTGTGTACAATACCAACGCCTGCTAAACGCAACGCCTAGCGCTCAATGTGTACTTGGCCTTAAAGCGCCATTGAAAAACTGCAACTACTACTTTGATCTCGTTTAATTTTTCATGCAAATGCATAATTTTGGCTCTAAAGCTAAAAAAGATAGTAATAATAAAACCCTGCATACCTCGCATACACCCCTTATTTTCTTTTGTAACCTTCGCTCACCATCATTACAATCTTCTTGCAAAAAAACACTTTAGGCAACCCGAACTCAAAAATACAATTCTAAACATATTCTCTATTCCTTTAAATCTTCTTTATAGATAATCATAAAAAATATAATGGAAGCTACAAAGTTATCAGTTTATTTTTAATAAACACCCCCCCTAGAAAACAAAAGATAAAGAGAATCTTCACCTAACTTCGATCTCTTTTTTCTTCACTCAATATACAATAAACGAAAATTCATATTGTAAGAGTCAAAAACAAATTTCGAAGTAAATTTGCAGGAGTAAATTTAGTTCTTACTCGAAACCAGAACATTACCAGAAACGAAATCAAGAAAACAAAGAGAATACGGTGGATACAGAAAATTTCTGTATCTTCGACTTCTCATAACCCACGGTTCGGCTCCAAAGAAGCTACGTTTAGCTCAGCTTCTGAGGGTACTGTATCAACGCAAACCTTTGCGTGAGTGTGAGTTCAATCAAATTGAATGTGTTGGAGTTTTCACATTGATTTTCTGAGGCAAAGAAGCTGACGATATCACAGCTTCCCATGTTGTGTAAAGCTTCGGCCATGATAGGAGCGGCGAGAAGCACTTTAGTATTTGCCACTCTGCCGCTCACCATTCGCCGCTCAAATCGTGGCCAAGACTTTACTCTTTGTATACAGTAGTGTGATAAATCTCAATGGTACATTTGGTATACAAAAATCTGTACATTGCATACTTAGTGTTTCCAGTGGAGGAAATATATTGAGATTTTTCTTCTGATTAATCTTGATATATATTTCAATTAATTTTTAAGAAGTTGCCTATTTGGTCCAGGGAAGCAGTGCTTCCTTTGCTTCCAAAGAGGAACCGCCACTGCCCAACATGATAAAAAGGCCTCCTCGAATAATGTTGGATGTCTCCCAGGAGAGGTATTAATACCTCAAAAAAGTCTTCCTTTGCCATGATTTTAACTTTAGAATGTCATTGGAAAAAAGGGCTCCTTCTGACCTCCAAAAGAGCCTCGAGAGAGTGCTCCTATAGTACTCCCAATAGAGTTCAGTTGGAGTACTCCCGTAAAACTAGCTGAAGACTGAAATTGGAGATTTCGCCTTAAGTTCCAAAGTGATATGAAATGGGGGTCTCCTTTTAGCTTTCAATTATTTCTGGGAGGAATGCAAATAATACTTTATTCACTACACTTAGCGAAAAAATGAAGAATGAAGCAGAAGTTCGAGTACTCACGAGTACAAAATAGTAAAAAGGCAGAAAACGAAGTCATCACCTTCTTCTTCTTCTTTAACGGCTCTACAACCGGGATCCTGTCCTGGCCTCGTGCAACTGTTCTCTCCACCGGTCCCGAATCTGAGCCGATGTCATCCAGTTTGCTCTGAGCTTCCTCTCCTCTGAGCTCTGAGCGTCCTGGTCCACGCCATCCTTCCAGCGAAGGCTGGGCCTCCCTCGCTATCGCACCCCATAGGTCTTACCGCAGAGAACTTTTCGAGCAGGCTCATCTTCACTCATACGAGCTAGATGCCCTGCCCACCGGAGCCTACCGAGCTTATTTTCTTCACAACATCTATGTCGCGATAGCGCTCGTAGATCTCATCATTGTAGAGTCTCCGGAATCGTCCTTCCTCACATACGGGGCCAACAATCCTCCGAAGTATTTTCCTCTCAAACACGCCCAAGAGTTTTGAGTGCTTTTTGCTGAGCACCCACGTTTCGGATGCATATGTGAGAACGGGTAAGACCATCGTAGTAGCGCAGTTTAGACGTTATGGTTAGATATTTGGATTTGAAGAGCCTTGACAGACCATAGTAGGCTTTGTTGGCTTTTAGCAGTCGTGCGCGTCCCAGACGAGGAAGACAATATCTTACTTCCGATTAATGTCATAAACACAATCGATATAAAGCTTATCGACACTTTTTATAGCAATGATCTCCACCAAATTATTAGGTGTCCAAATTCCTGCGGTAAATGGTTGGACCTTATTTTCACCAATTCGTATGAGGAGGTGAACATTCTACCCGCTTCCCCAGAGGAAAATCTTTTCTCAAATTCCACCCACCACTCCGCATGGGTTCTTGAGCTTTTTTCTACAGTTTCTAATCATCGCAAATCATACAACAAGTCAATTGTGTATGATTTCAAGAACGCAAATTATACCAACATCGTCTCCGAATTATCCCTTGTCGACTGGGAGAATCGGCTGTTAGGCAATGATATTGACGAAATAGTATCACATTTCTATACTATTATTTTCAATTCCATTGACAAATATGTACCCAGAATTAAAAAAAGGGATAAATTAACGGAGCCATGGCTTGATAAAAATTTGCGGTCTCTTCGAAATCGGAGGAATAAATTGTATCATATGATTAGAAAGAACCCCAATGCTAACGCGGAATTGAATTTAGCTTATAGTGAGTTAGCCTCCGAATTCACTCTTAGGTCACGTGAGGCCTATACTGCTTATCTTAATTCTATCGGAGATAGCATTATAAAAGATCCAAAAAAATTCTTTGATTTCGTTAATGTAAAACGAAAGACCCAGGGCTATCCGACATCTATGACAAACGGTAGAAAGCACTCCTCGTGCCCACAGGAAATTAGCAATATGTTTGCTGCCTGGTTCAGCGAAGTCTTTTCCCCAAAATCGAATACAGAGCTCACCGACACTACGTACATTGGGAGTTCACTTCTAATAAATAATCTATCCCTATCCGTTGACGACATAATGACTGGCTTAAATAATCTTGATGCTAAAAAAGGTCCCGGTCCTGACAATCTGCCTCCTGCCTTTTTGCAGTGCTTCGCAAAACAGATCTTATTTCCTCTCCACATTATCTTCAATAAATCATTATCATTAGGGCACTTTCCCACGATGTGGAAAAAATCTTTCCTCACGCCGATACATAAAGCAGGCGATAAGCACTCGGTGGGCAACTATAGGGGCATTGCTATCTTGTCATCCATTCCCAAACTTTTCGAAAAACTTGTCTATGACAAAATTGCCCCACTTATTGACCCATTGCTAAACGAACAACAGCATGGTTTCAGAAAAGGGCGTTCGACGACCTCAAATCTTATGGTCTTAGCTTCTGATCTGCTGCGTGGCATGGAAAACGGGTATCAAATGGATGCTGTTTATACTGACTTTAGCAAGGCCTTTGATCGAGTAGACCATGACACCTTAATGGCAAAGCTTGTAAGAGCCGGTATATCAGGCACTACCCTGGAATGGATAAAATCTTATCTAAATGAAAGAACTCAGGTTGTTAGATTTCAAGGGTTTTTTTCTAATGAAATTGCAGTAACTTCCGGGGTTCCCCAGGGTAGTCATCTAGGCCCTCTTCTTTTCAATATCTTCATCACCGATTTATCTGAAAAGTTAATAGATATTCCACATCTCTTTTATGCAGACGACCTGAAAATATATAGCGCCGTTAAATCCCAAAGTGACGTAGTCTTTTTCCAGTCGAAACTTGATGCATTACATGACTGGTGCACAGCTAATAAATTGCATCTTAACACCAGCAAATGTCATGCAATAACCTTCTCACGCAAAAAAGACACGCAGCTACACTCCTATCATCTCAACGGCAAAACTTTGAACCATGTTGATCATATTGTGGATTTAGGTGTTGTCCTTGACAACAAACTAAATTTCAATCTGCAATATGATAATATCACGGCCAGAGCCAATAAACTTCTAGGCTTTATAAAGAGAAGGGCTAAAGAATTCGACAATGTATGGGTCACAAAGACACTTTTCTGTTCTGTAGTCCGCCCAATCCTGGAATACGCTTGCACTATTTGGGACCCTATATTTCAAGTTCACAGCAACAGGATTGAATCAATTCAAAGGAAATTCCTTCTATTTGCGCTGAGGCATCTACATGATCCGCATGATTATCATAGCCTTCCACCCTACACGGAGAGGTTAAAGGTGTTAGAACTCATGCCTCTGTCATGCAGGAGAAAGCTGCTCACGTCATGCCTCACCCTTGACGTTCTAAATGGCAATATTAAAGTGCAGTGTCTGTCGGATATGATCAAATTTAATGATGATGTTCGACAAACAAGACATACAAAACTGCTTAAGGAATATCCGCATCGTACGGAGTATGCTAGGAACGAGCCTGTCAACAGATGCTGTATGGTTTTTAATTCCTATGGATCATGTTTCTCTCCCTCCATAAACAAACATTCTTACAAAAAAAAACTTAGATCCCTACTAACAGCACAACTCAATTAGTATAACTTATGATTATTCTGCCAGTGCTTACTTTAAGTACCATATGTTATGTTAAGTACCATATGTAATAATTAGTTTAAGTGAGCCTTGTTTTGGCAAATAAATAAATAAAATCGTATTTCTGGTTCCATGCTATTGTCGGCTGCTACTTACTATTGACCCAAGGTAGGTAAATGATTCTACCACGTCAAACTCGTGTTCCTCGACCTTGATTGTGGGACCAATGTTAGGTGTTCTTGTAGACGAGGCCACCATGTATCTACTTTGTTTTGCTTTCGTTAATGTGCAGTACCAGAATTCCTGCCGGTTGCTCAATCTGAGTGGAAGCTTCTAGTACAGCTGTTGTTGTTCTTCCAATGATGTCAATGTCGTCTGCGTAAGCCAGTAATTGGGTGGACTTGTGGAGGATTGTACCCCTTGATGCCACGCTCGAATCTCAGATCACTTTCTCCAACGCCAGGTTGAAAATGAGGCAGGCCAGATCGTCCCCTTGTCGGAGTCCATTATAGATGTTGATTGGTCTGGACAGTGTTCCGGATACCTTTACTTGGCTCGACACATTGGTCATGGTCAACCTACATAGTCTTGTCAGTTTGTTGGGTATGCCAATGCTCTCATGGCTTTGTAGAGTTCTACTCTGGCTATGCTATGTTGATTTGCCTGGGCTGAAGCCACACTGGTAATGGCCTATGATGTTTCTGGCGTATGGGGCCATTCTGTTTTGCAGGATAGTGGAGAATATCTTATACACGGTACTCAACAACATTATACCGCGATAATTAGTACACGCTGTAATATCTCCTTTTTTGTGTACCGGGCAGAGGATGCCTTTTCTCCAGTCTTCTGGCATCACTTCCTGCTCCCATCAGGTCATCACCTAATGAAACATAAACGCATTTTCGGCATATACTCTCTAATCAAAGACTGAAAACCTATTTGGGATGGCTCCTTTATTCATCCTCTAGGGAGGTCACCCAAATTTCTTGCTGGGCTGGGTCTCAATATTAGTAAATGTGTGAAATCATGACCTTGGGAGGAGTCGTATTCCTATAATTTTTTAACTACACCTTGTTTTGCGAAACAAAATGTTGCTGATATGTTCGTTAGCTACACTTAAAGCGCAATCAATACTAGAACAAATTGTCCAAAATCGATTTTTCAACCCAATTTCTCTTAATTTTATCAAGTAATTTGCGTGAAAGTTGAAATGTATATAAGCCGAGTTGCGGAAGTATTGCTCAGTTACTGAGTAGTACTACACAAAGAAGAAGCAAAAATGGTAAAATACATCGCTGCAATTTTGGCCCTTATTGCTGCCGCTGCTACTAAAACAACAGTTGCAGTTGAGGAATAAAGAGCGATGAAAGGAAAAATTGAAATAAAATTTGATTAATTCAGTTTTGTGTGTTTTAACTTTATCCTTCGGTGTTTATTTTGGTATTGGTGATCTATTGAAAATTTCTTTTTAGTTCTGGCTTTCACTCCTTATAGTGCTGACTGTTTTATTGTTAGACCTTTCGTTCGTTTCGCCTATCATTCGCATGAAGACGGTGCTTATCTCATCAATCTGGTCTATCTGAATTCGAAATTACCTTGCTGTGACCATATATCTGACACACTCTATCTGAACTGTATAATAGCTTGCGACGACTACGGATGCACTCTTCCATTCTGCTGTACAAAGTTAATCTAAACTTTAATTCTTCCATTCTTTATTATACCCCCGGCTTTACCGACCTCGCATATGCATGCCTCTTCCGCATATGGAGATCAACGGAGATCTCAACTAACACCAAATTGCGGCTGTTCAACTCCAACGTTAAGGCAATACTTTTGCACGGTTGCGAAACATGGAAAGTCACCCAATTCGTAACAGGGTGCCTACAAGTCTTCATCAACACATGCCTGCGTCGTATCCTAAAAATCCGCTGGCAGGATAGAATTTAAAGCGAAGAACTGTGGCCCCGGGCCGGCCAAGAACGCATAGACGACCAAATCAGTCGAAGCAAATGGAATTGGGTTGGCCACACCTTGCGACTTGAAAACGAAAATCTAGCCAAATAGGCCCTTGACTGGAATCCGCAAGGATCCCGTCGAGTCGGAAGACCTTGAACAACGTGCAGGAGAACCCTACTAGCAGAAGCCGCAACAACTGGGAGATCCTGGTCGGAGCTGAGACCTGTGGCGTAAAACAGAGTCCGCTGGAGGGCAACTGTTTCCGCCCTATGTCCCATGAGGGATTAAAGGAGCGCAATGATTCACCGACTTCAGTTCAATAATGGTCAGTTCATTCCTCATAACTGGCTTCACCGGCTAAAGTCCAGTAAATGTTCAGTTCGTGCATGAAATTTTTATATAAGTCGATAACGTTCTTCGTTCCGGAATGCACATGACTGTATTATTTATAAACTCCTACACTCTGACCGTTCATCATACCATTATGTATATCTTCGATTTGGTCGTACGACTAGAAGAAAACTATTTATGCTACCTAGTTGGGCAGAGATCTTTTTTGTTTCCTGCTACTCTAGTTATCGCACATCCGAGGTCATCTTTAGGAAGAACTATGAAGTCCGCATCCCGTCACGTCGTGAATGAAGTAATAGACCACATTGTATTCAAAATGCCATAAACTTCTTCACTGATGGCTCTCAGCTTGAGGGTCGAGTGGCAGGAGGAGTCTTCTCGCCGGAACTTGGGATTGAAGCCTCCTTCCGACTACCCGATCACTGCAGTGTACACCAAGCGGAGGTTTTAGCCATACATGAGGCCTTTTTTTAAATCAACCAGCAATGCGACAGGAACCGAACTGTCTACATCTTCTCAGATAGCCAGGCGGCTCTTAAGGCCCCGCGCTCTTGCACTAATAACTCTAGAACTATCTCTGAATGCCGCAGATCTCTTAACGAGATGGCTCAGCAGTTCAAGACCCTCATCATATGGTTGCCTGGTCAGCGAAATATAAAGGGAAACTGTAAAGCTGACGAACTGGCTAAGAAAGGCAAGACCGCCACTCTCCATCCTGGAAAAGAAAGGGTTGGTATGCCTTGGGCCACCTTTAAACTCCGATGCAAACACCATACAATGCAACTAGCAGAAAAGCATTGGAGAGATCTTAACAAATGCACCTTGGCCAAAATCACTTGGCCCTCCTACGATCTCAGGCGGACCATCTCACTGCTGAGCTTCGGTAGACGAGACCTCTCAGTTACAGTGGGAGTGTTGACTGGAAACTGTCTGATAGGGACGCATACGAACCGCATAGGTCTTGAAACCTACGATTTCTGCAGAAGCTGTAAGAATATAGACGAGGAATAAAGTGTAAAACACCTTGTCTGTCACTGCCCAGCCCTAAGTAAAAACAGAATTACCACTTTTGGTGAACCCTTCCTTAGCACACTTGCGGAAATCCCGAAGTTTGGGATCCCACAACTAAGAAGATTCAGTACGTCCTTGAGGAGGTTTACCGAAGAAACGACACTTTAACATTGGGTTTAAAGTGGGATCATTATGGGATCACAACGGGCCTATCCCTTTGGCCTAACCTAACCTAACCTACTCTGGTTATGGTATAGTTTACCTGACGATATACAGAATGCGGGTCGTCGACTTGCCAATAATATTCCTCCACCTCATCTCTTTTCAGTCAAAACTCTCTGAACGAAAAACACTCACAGTTATAACTAGTCTTAATGACTTTCTCCTTAAGACTCTCGCCCAATCGCTTACGCACTATTATCACAGGATATGACAAAACCAAAAGGGATTAATATAAAAATCAAAAAAACAAACATACAACTAAATTACATTTTAAATTTTATTTCAACCATTTTTCTACAATATTCTAATAATTTAATAATTTCACTATTTAATTATTTAAACATTTACTTGGAGAATTCGTCTCCCATTTCGTCGAAAACAGCAATTATAGGGGGCAACATTGCAGCGATGTACTTGATCATTTTTGGTTATATTTGCCTAGTTGTATATGCTAACAGAACAAGCTGTTAGGTTTGAATATTACATCCCTTCCAGAACTCAGTCTATATATACATTTCAATTTTCACGCTAACTACTTGATCAAATTAAGATAAATTGGGGTGGAAAATTAATTTGGACAATTTGTTCTAGTACAATCAAAACTAACTATAAGCGTAACGCTTGCGAATCTAACGAACTTATAAACAGCTTATAATTCCGTAACGTAAATAAGTACGTAAATACTTGCTTGCCTGTTGGTGTTCTGAAATTGCGCCTTAGTTCTTGTAAAATTCTGGTCTCTTCCTCCAGTCGTTTCTACATTTTCTTACTTCTCTCCAATTTTTAGTTCTAGTATAATTTCTTGGGCGTACTACATTTCTTTGCTTCCTCTCTGGTGGGGCCTATTTTGCACCTGAGAATCGTCCAGGTTACCATAGCACAGTACTGGTCGTATTATGCTGTAAAGCCATAGGCAACTAAATTATAAAGTCCGGCTAGCTAAGTCGAAAAATCATGAGACTCTTAATCTCAGGGCATGAGTCGAGCCACACGTTCGTTCGTTCCACCTGATCGTTTTTAGACTCGCTTTAAATGGTTCAGTGGACCCGTGTTGTATCGGTCGGCAGGTACTAAGGCAAAATAAACTTGTACCACCTGCACTCTCAAAATCGCGCGTCGAAAAGGAAATATACAGGGTTAAGTCGAGGGGGCTAATGTCGGAATAAAGGCTTTAGTTTCACTAGAGCAATCGCAGTGGAATGGCAAAGTTAAGTCTGCTTTAACGTTTCAATTAATAAATATAGCTTACAGTTTAAGACAAAACAATTTTTAACAGTTTAATTAACTTCTTTACAGGATTTACCTTTCATAAGCAAATTTCTTCCTTTTCCAGATAACTACAAATTTATTTTCAACAGAACACTTCCAACTCATCTCTGTCTGGTAGCAGCGTCATCATCATCATCATGATAGAACATTCCCAGTTAAATGCTAAATGGATACTTCCTATCTCGATGGTGGAGCACTAGACTACTAGCATTTTGGTTATATCTATCTTCGGACACTACCGATACGGACGTCCGACTGATGCGGGTAAAATATCCTACGTGCTTCCGCCAGAAGGCAATAAAAACGTAATCTAACCTATTTCCGCCTCGCTGTCTAAAGCGATAAATATTCCTCCATTGCAGCCTCAAGGGTATATGCTGATCCTTGGATACACCATTCAGCCATTGGCCTCCATCTTCCAGCTCTGCAGGATGTTAAGCTTTTATGTCCTTCATATTAAGTTCTCGGCGTATGTAAGCATTTTTATCTTTCGAATATTGAATTCCGCCCTCATTTCTCTGCTCGGATCTCAAAAAAAAAAAAAAAAAAAAAGACTCCTCCGTGTGGTGGTGGTGGCTACGTTTTTAGTAGTTTTTTTTCTCTCCATTTCTGGCCACCACGACATCGACCCCCTCAATCCAATTGATTGACGTCTAATGTTGATGTTAGAATATTTTATGGCAGAGCATTTCCAGGAGTGTTCAGGTTAATAAATAAGAAACGAATCCACGTTATTTGCTTAAATTAAAATGTTTTTACTCAGAGTTCGAGTGGAGTTGGAGTGGAGCTGGGTGAATTATTCTTTAATCTGAACATATTTTTTGGACGAGAGCGTGCTCAAGGGTAGGGACGTGTTATTTGATTAAAACTAAAAGTGGTATAAATTTATAATGTAAAAATATATTATTTTCAGAAATTCTCAAAACTGTATTAAGAACGAAAATGAAATTGAGATCGAAAGCAACCTGTGTACGTTTGTCCTAACAAAATAGGATTGAGTTGTAGAAACCGTTTTTTATGATGTAGAAGATCGTATATAAATAGAGCAACAACACTGCGAAACGAAGCAATTGGCTGGAGCATACTCATTTTTATAAATCCACGGACAGGGACTTGTGTTTCCACAGCACAAACGTCGACTCCGAGCAAAAAGCCTAAAGGTGTTGCAAATCCATCCACAGCTTGATGCATTGTTGCACCCATAGTTTTGTAAGCCGTTTCAGTTTTTAAGCTCCATTTACACTGACGCTGGCTTTCGACACATATGTATATATTTCACACCTCTTCCCCTTCTTAAACTACGGGTATGACAAAAAGTCGATCGCGATATATTTTTGTGATAAAAAGTAGATCTTATGTATACAAAATTTGGCCACCCCTGCCATAGCCCATGAATAACACCACTAAACAGCAAAACTTTATGCAAATCTAGCGGTTAATTGTACAAATCAAAATAGTATTAACCTTAGATAAAATAACAATTATAATGTAACCATGGCTTTTAACACAGAGTGGCATTCTGATAAGGCACTTGTCATCGCAACAACAAAAACACTAACAAAAATCGCCTCAAGATATGCAGTAAAGATAAAAGTTCCCTATCTTAAAACCAGCCCCCGCGGAGTAATAAACTAATTTTATGACCCCTTTAAATACTGCATTAATTACAAGGACCAAACCAGTTGCTCCTTCTGCTCTACAGCAAGTATGTGCAGCATCGCACCCAGAATTTATAATACCCCCAGTAATAAACCCTGGAGATGATATCTGGGAGTTTTTGTTTGAAGTATATTAAAGTCCAATTTTATCCCGAATGAATCTCACTTGAGTGCCACCAAGACTTGTCAAACTCAAATTACGCAAAACTTCCCCCTCTATCACAGAGACCCCTATCGCAGTTCCGACTCCTTTTACCATCCATGCCGTGCCGCCCTACCACTTTGCAAAAACACCAGCATAGCAACTGTTCTCTAGCAAAACTTTCCGAAAATTTCGTTTCAACTTTGTCTTTTTCGGAAACTACCCCAATGCATTATCAAAGTTTAAAGCTTCGCAAGCTTGTAATGCTGATAGCAGCCAGCTATAGTTGTCCACAGGATCCACACAGACGGGCGGACGGAGGACATCTTTGCCAAAGTGCTACAAGACTTATTAGTAGTTCAACCCATTCCGATGAATTTTTGTACATTTTCGGAATTCTTGGATTCCCATTTCTCGGTGGTTCCCATAAGGATATGCCCAAAACGAAAATGCCAGGATATCAAAGTTACTTCTTTGCCCCAGCAATTCAAGATGGCACTCCGCTTAGCGCTCCTTCTATCAAGGACGAATTTCCGAACAAAGGCAGTTCGACAGTTTGGTAATGTATGCAGATTTGCAGTTGGTGAGCTCTCCTAAGTTCGTTTTAATGGAACCAGTTGGCCCCTGCTCGGTTTTCTCTGGTTTCTGGTCCTGGGGATGTCCTAAATCACGTTTCAACTCAACTTTCAAAGGATAATATTTCGTTTGTTTTTGTGCTATTGGAAGCCAATAAATTCGCATGCCTCAACCCCATTCATTACGATGTGGCTTTAAAAATTTAATTTTAAATTTCACACAATTTCTAAAAGGGTAAAAGAAGGTGGCTTGGGATGGGGTTAAACCGTTTGAAAAAAAAGAGGGAATCATGACCTTATGCAGGGGGGCGGTAAATTCCATTAGTATCGCGTGCCTCTGTGGGAATTCCTATATTGAATCATGTGGGAAATACGAATCAATATCCTTCGTAGAAATTCCTCTATGTATGTCAAGGATTGCAATTTTCGTGCATTAGATAATTAAGGATTACCCAAACATTGAATCGCTTTATTTTATAGGTTCATGTTTCTAAGGAATTTCGTGATTGTCGATGGTCTATCACCGCTGGGAAACTTTTTACGCTTAGTCATAAAAAATTTCTGTTAGTGGTTAGGTATCTCTGGGGCAGGTATTGCTGGGGCGGGAAAATTAAAGAATATTTAATATTCTTACTCTTATAGAAAGGCAGGTGGGAGTAAGATTTAAAGTTCAAAACGTATAATTTCTATTTTATTAGTAACGGGATATGGGAAAAAGTTTATGATATTTTTGATGAGAGATGTAATTATTACAGAGTTTCCATGAGCTCTGATTGAGTTTTCGGAAAGGTTAAGGCCGAGCAAACGAGATGAAATATCTAGGTACTATAAGAATATTCTCATGAGAATAAAATATTCTCATGAGAATAAAATATTCTCATGAGAATAAAATTTTCTAATGAGAATAAAATATTCTCACCGCCTAACATCATCTTTACCGAAAGAAAGTGTTGAGGCATGGTTTCAATACTATAAACGTAAACTTGCGTGACGTGGAAGATCAGGACCATCTCGGATGATTGAAAGGTTTGAAGACGCATATTTGGAGGCATTACTGGATGAAGATCCTTAAGAAAAATTTACAGATCTATTTGGCATGATCCAAGAAACCAATTTCCATCGTTTGGCAGCCTTCGGCATGATCCAAAAGCACGGAAAAATTGGTGCGACGGAAGTTGAAACTGAGAGGCTTAGTTTCATCGTGGTTTTTCCCGTGCGAACAGCTGTTCTGACGGAAAAGAAGGGAGGGTTTTTTTCGTCGTATCTGTTATGAGAATTCAAAGGTGCTCGCAGCACATGCTGTGTATTTGGTGGGACCAGCTCTACTTGGTATATTATGTTTTGCTATAACCGGCTGACGCGATCGCTGAACACGATTGAGCTGAGCATTGAAAGTAAATTTAAGGAAAGACATGGCAAACTGTTTTTGCAGCACGATAACGCTCGGCCGCATGTTGCTAAAGTCGTTAAAAAAGCCATGGCTGTCGACTTGTACTCCTAATACTTCAGAAGTAACGTTCAACACGAGCAGCGAAGGCAACGGAAGCAGTTCAATTGGGCAGATCAGAGGCAAATGTACAAAGTCGCTGAGTGTAACGAAGGGAGACATCATCATGCATTCTCTTTCAATAGCAAGCATCAAATGGAGAAGTTTAAGAGTCATGCGCAGTTCACGACCTCCTGGGAATGTTAAGGAAGGACATCGCCAGAGTTGTGTTGATAATGAAACGACGTTGGTTTGGTGATCGGGTATTTGAAAATCTCATGCAGCAAATAGCTGTAGGAAGAACAAACCAGAGAGACATCCGAACGTGTTATTTGCAGGTGGTCGTCAACACGGATACGATACCAAGCATGGAATTTCATTTTTTTTTTTGGAGTGAGCTCCTACAACACCTAGGAGTTCAAAGGCTTGATTCAATCTTTTTCCCTTAGCACCCTCCAGACTATTAAAACCCTTTCCTGCTTCTACTCCTTCCTTCAAACCAAGCTTACTACTATATCACATTAGACACAATGACGAACGACATGGCGAAATCAGTATTTCCGAATTCCTACCTGCTGCTCTTAACCTCAAACCTATTATATCCCCCATACTAAGCTTAACACTAGACATAACACAATGACGTCACCTTCCACACGACAGGATGAAAGGTCTAACGGCGACAGGAGAGTAGTGCAATAACAAAAGGAGCCTTCGATATAATTTTCTTGGAAACAGAGGTTTTGGTATACCTGTAAGCATCTGGAGAACAAAAGTAATGATCGAAAATCATTATAAGATTTGTAATGAAACAAAAATAATAACTAGAGCCCATCCTTCACTCCAATGGCACTGCAGCCAAACTCTAGCCTTTGCCGGGACGGCGGAGATGTATGGATGGATGGACAGTCCACGCTTTAAGAGGGGGAAAACCACCCTCATTTCATGTATAGATTTTTTCAAACTCCGTGACACAAAAAATTTGAACAGTTCTGCGCACCTCATTGCCAAATTTTATAAATATTGTTCTATCATTTCCCCGCTTTTTAGTTAAAACGGCAACAAACGCAGAAAAAACTCAACAAAATAATTTGGGAAGGGATGCGCGCATGCCGAATGAATAAAGTTAATTAATCTTTATATTTGTTGAGCAGAGCTTTTAAATACATGTAAAACTCCTGCTCAACCAAGTCAGTTTAGCCATCGTAATAAGCATAATTTTACTATAATTATGCTAAATATTTCTCATCCCTAAATTTAAAATAAATTAAAAGAATTGCTGGAAAAATTTCTTTTAAAGATATGAGCATTTTCATTCATAAATAAAGAGTTCTCCGCAGCCGCAAGCAACACAACCTCTCCAAGCAGAACCGCGCTTGCGACTGGCGGAAAATGTCAACAATCTAGTAATCAAAGTAATCAAATTTCGTATTTTTTAGTAGAAATTGCTACAAATTATTTCTGTAGCATATGTGTAAAAAACAAAAACCTTAAAATAAAAAAAATATATAAAAACGGGTGTTTTTCAGTCATAATTTGTAATTTTTTTAAATAAAGTCCCAGAAAAATACACCTCCCTCGGCAATACGCAGTCGCGACTGATTACATGGCAGCAAGTGATTTGATAGGAGGAGGTAAATGAAGCTTTTGTCTGAGCTTTTAAACAATTTTAAGAGCTTAGCTGGGGAACATGCGCGGGATGTCACGACGTTTGAAAACAACTATACACCTAATAACCCAGAGCGTTGGGAGGCCGTCTTGGCCACTGGCGACGAAGGAACGTGATCGAAGGGCCACGCACAAGTAAAGCTTTTCATGCTTTTCATTAAGCCCCATCCTTCTAGCATCCTTCAGGGCATGCCAAAAGAGGGATTTCCTGTAAGTTCCTCATGAAGAACCCCAATGGCAAATGAGCGGCATGCCGATAGAGAGCTTTCCCTTGGTTTCCTTATGAATCCTACACAAAAAAATGAGCCGTACTGCAGTGACCCGGTTAGCATTTAAAAGGTATGCCTCATGCAGCGTTTGGCACTATTTGCCAAACGAGGGAAATGCCGAAAGAGGGATTTCCCCGGAGTTTCCGAATGAGGACCCATGTGGCAAATAAGTGGCATGTTCAAAGAGGGCTTTCCTCTTAGATTCCTCATAAAGCAACAAACAAGGAAAATTCAGCGACACTGAAGTGAGGTATGCCATCATTTCACATTAGGGCCCTATGAGGCAAAACTTATTACATCTTCCTTTTCTTTGCTTCTTTTTGTAATTTTAGACACAAGGTAGACTATTTTATAGACTACTCCTGTGGTATTCGACAATAGTTATATTTCTACCCTTTTCAAAGGCTCCAGCTCTGGACTATTGCTTTGTTGTCTCTTCTTTTTGTGGCCTACGTCCTATGGCACCTCTTTTAGTTCGAGAAGGATCACCCCAAGATGCTATGTTGTTGTTGCTATTCATGCACTTCTCTGGATTGGGGTTTTTCTTCACACCAATTCTAGGGCGAGACTGAAAAGCATTGGGGCTCACCAGCTTTACTTGTTTACTGTGTATTAGTCAGCTACAATACCTCAATGTTCAGTAGTTGACAGCTGAATCATAATCTAAGTAAATGCAAAGCCACTTTGACTCACGAAACAGCAATTAAAGATGTCTCAACAGCAGTTCACCACGAATAAGGAAATCCTCTCTAAAAATCCCAATTCAAATTATTCTGAATCACAATCAATAAACGCACTGAGAGTAATAATCATTCTCTTGATTTATGCCAAGAACTGCTGCTCTAGATTTACCCGAAAAATTGGAGCAAATATAATGACCAAACCCCACGACATCGGATTGTTTGCTGGATATGCAAATCCTCCATCCCTTCATTCTGATGTCATTCATTTGCCGGCTTAAGTCTAAGTGGCTTATTAAAACATAGTACGATGAATAATAGCCGGATGCGATGATGTTCATCAAGTTTTTCCTTCATCCAGTAATTGACCTCATTGCGAATCATGCGTTGCTGCCATTCTGAGCTCCTGCTGCGCTTCATCTCTAATGGGGAGCCTTAGCCAAAGACGGCCCCGAAGATTGAGCTCTGCTCTTCTCTTCCACGCGCGGTCTAATCACGTTAGCCAGCTGAACTTCGCCGGTATTTTCTGATAATTCAATTTGCTCCTAACTGAGTGAAAATGCAATCAAATGAATCGTCATTAACCCCGCACAGCGTTATCGAGCTACCGCAAAAGTTTCTAATTGCATTAGGTAACCACCGGAGCACATATTGCAGCCATTAGCAGACCCCGAGTATCATCCGTACATGGCACAGATTAAGGTCAGCAATTTGTCGCCGATGATGGCTGCAAGTGCATTTTAGACCGTTTAAAGGACGGGCTTTTAGCACCTGCAGCAAGGTGTAATTAAATTTTTATATATAGCACAGATGAATCCGAAGTGCTTTGCGCTGTGATATCATCCTTTTCTCATCACATCCTAATTAATTACCACCTGTTGTTCCTCAATCAAAAGTGTTGCAAGGTCGTCGTCGGTGTTGTCGTCGTCATAAGGACCAACATCGCTGAATCATGAAAATCATTTTCTCCTTTTCTTCTTAGCGATAACAATTTTACCGTAATATCATTTCTGTCAAAAGTGGATGATGAGCAATTTACCTGCGGACTACATAAAAAGGTAAAATTCGAATTAAGTTCTTGATGTAGTTTACTATATGTATATGTATAGGTACATAGCGAATTCAACGATATCAACCAAGTCAGTCGTGATCCCACTCTCTCTCCTTCTGTTATTTCGGGAAGGTGTCAAGGAAGGTATCCTCGGTTCCTGGACATGGGTTTTGGGTTCGGGTTTACTTGTTACTATTTGGCTGGCGGCTATCTTTAATTTCCGACAAGGTATTCGTGTGAGAGACAGGTTGACAGATTTTTAGGTGAATTTTGCCACTTTTTGCATTCCCGTTTATGTTCTTACACTCGTCTAAACTGTCATAAGTCGACACCTTCTTAATTTTCGGAGCTTTACTTAAAATATTGAAAATTTTTTGGAAGAGTCACTGTTTGTGGCGATAAAGGTATTTAGTTGGGAGACTGGGAATGTTTGGATTGAATAAGGAGGGCAAATTAAATGTGGTGTAAATCTGTGGTGTAAAGTGTGGATGAGAGTAAATTTTGAAATATTTTTTATGGAATTATTATTATCCTTCGGAACACCTCTTCAGGAATAAGACTTCGACAAAGGTTCTTCGAGTAATTCTTCAAGATAATATTTCAATAGAACCACCGACTATTACACCGAAATTCAAAGGGGCATGCGATACTTAAAAATAACAAATCCCCAGAAATTGATAATATGCTAGTAGAGCTGTTAAAAAAGTAAGGCGAATCGCTTTCAGCAGCTATACATGAATTACAATTCTGCCTCCATATGCAACGCAAAAAAGTCTGAAGATTGGGAGCAAAGCATTATCTGCCTAATACACAAGAAAGGCTACAAAATCTAGTGTGCAAACTATAGAGACATATCTATTTTAAGCATAGTATACAAGCTAATGCGAAATATAATTATAGCCAGACTGGAACCTTAATCAGAAGCAGCAATAAGTGAATACCAAGCTGCATTCATCAGAAATAGGTGAACAGTGGACCAACTTTTCAATAAGGCAGGTCCTCTGAAAATGTTAGGGAAAATCTTGACGTGTATCAACTTTTCTTCGTCTTCAAACAAGCATACAGCATCGACAAGAAAAAAATGTATATGACAATGCTGGACCTAAAGATCATAATCTCTTGAAGTCTAGAGACGCGTAAGAACTAGCAGCAATAATTTAGGAAATACTGAACAAGATCCATTAGTGATGTTCCGATTCTTGCATAATGCTATGACGTTGTCTGGTAAATTCGGGGGTTCAATCGGCAGGTCTTTCTTCTTCAGCATTCACCACACTCTTTATCGTGTTCTCTATTCCAAAAACAAAACTAGTACAACATGACGGACTGGTAGTACAAAGGGTAATGCATAAGCTTGAGTTTTACATAAAAAGGCGATTACGAAAGAAACTCATCCTCACGACGTATACAAGTATGTATGTATATAATGTTTAGCGCACAAATCAAATTTGGTGGTTGTCGATCCCTGCGCAAATTTTCCGTTCGCGAAAAACGTTGTACATGTATTTTTCACTACTAGCCTTAAAAAGATACAAGCATCTGGTGTAATTCTAGTACAAGCACTCGTATGCCTTTTATATCCACTTTCGTACGCTTTCTAGAGTTCAATTCCAAACACACCTTATCTCATCCTGGTATTAGTGCAATAAATACTGCAAGACGGTGATCAATAAAGACTGCAATGGGTGGTCTCGATTGCGCCTTGGTTGCCAAAAGTTCAAAGTTTCAATACATACCAAATATCCATTGGAAGCTTCCAAACTTCGAAATTATAGATTGACCATATCCATATGGATGCAGTGGATACCCTTATAGCAAAAATTACTCAGAAAGTAACGACAATGTAATCCTTTCTGTGCGAAGAAAAAGGAAAGTAAAAATCTATGATCTTCTGTCCCTTTCAAATACGCGCTCCGGAATGGCGAGAGGGCGGAGCAACGGCAAACTACACAAACACATGCAGAGCAGGAAGTACACGAAGATGGTACATGAATTCACACAAGCAAAATAAAAGTCCAGACGGCACAAAAAATTGCGGAGAAGAGAAATCAGTGCGTTTCTTTCGCACTTCGTGAAATAACATTTCTTTATTTACTCTCTCTTTCTTCGATTTTTGTTTTGTTTTTAAATTGAATTTTGTCTCGCCTGCACCTTGTCGATTGATATATTCACTCGCAAGGGAGCTTATGGGAAATTTTGAGAGCGTCGTATCTTTATGGGTAATTTTTGCTTATAGCTTAACCCAGAAGCGGATTAAGCTTCTGCGGGGCCCTAGGCGATTGCAAATGTGGGGCCCCCTATTTTTACCCCCCCCCCCCCCGGTAAAAAATAAAAAAAATTGCAGAAATAAGTTTTTTTAATAAATTTATTCATACACTTAGAATTCTTATAATTAATATAATATTGAAGATTCGCTTAAATTGACTTGATACACACTTTTTCCTGCATTTAGACTTGCTGAATTCATCGATCACATCATCGAAATCAATTTTTCTCAAAATGTCGGATTCAATAAAAAGAATACTTAACATGTCTAGTCGCTCTTGTTGCAGTAGCTCTTTGAGCAGCCTTAATTCGTTTCAACCCTGAGAGTGAGAAATGAAAAGGCCGATTTGCTTTACATCTTCACCTTTATTAGGGGGCCCCTTATACCTTTAATTGGGAAAAATAACTGCAAATCCATCATTTTGTCCGAAGTTAATTTGACTTGAGTTATTTTTCCCAAAAGCCAGTAAAATCAGTCTAAACGTGACAAGGGTTTTTTTGGGCTCTCGGAATCGGGGGCCCCTTTAGCACCGGGGCCCCTAGGCACCTGCCTAGGTCTGCCTAATGGTTAATCCGCCACTGGCTTAACCCTAGTCGACAGATTCACGACATCGTGTAAATTCGAAACATCTCCGCTTCAACAGTGGCAAACAGTGGGCCTCGGTAGTCTAGGGGTAAGGCGCCTGACTACTATCCCAGAGGTCCCGGGTTCGATTCCCGGCGGTGCCACGGTCCTAGCCTTTCCCAGTTTCCCACCTTCATAACTTTCCTTCTTTCTTCTTCCCTCTTTGCATTCCTGATTCCTTCTGTCATAACCTTCACTAGTTCTTCCCCGCTCCACCAAGCGCATGTCATCGGTTGGTTGATGAGATTCAACTCGTTTCAGGAGGCATAACACTCCAGCGAGTTGTTCTCGATGCCCCGATGTCAGAGTCGCAAAATGGTTGGGAGTAGGTGAAATAAAAAAAAAATACTGCAGCTAGGTTGTGACAGTTCTTTCCTTCACTTCTCTCTCTATCTTCCGACTAGAGCTGCTGTTCGACATTTCAAAAGAAATACATGGTCGACAGTACAAAGGGGCCTTCCCTAAGTCTCTAGTGTGTCACATAAAAAAAAAAAAAAAAAAAAAAACACGTTCGTCGCTGAACTCGTCCCAAAATTCGGCGTACCTCTTGAGATCACAACAACAACAAATAACTGACTACTAAGATGTGGGGGATAACAGGGGATAACAAGTCTTTCATCTTCATACAAAATTACAAAATTCCCCCCCCCCCCCCCGTTAGTTGTGTGCGTGCATATATGAACATCACTGCTGAGCAAAACTCAATGTATACTTCGTGAATTCAGCGAGACAAAGCCAGATTCTCTCTTTACGATAAAGTATGCAGAACAGAAAAGGAAATCATAAATCAAAACAAACGAGCAAATATGCACCAATACATTAAGTTTATTCCCATATAAACTCATAAAAGTTTAGCTGTTTAGTTGTATGCAAACGCGTATAAAAATGCTGCATTCTCTCTCTGATAGCCAGACATCGTCATTTGAAGAACTTTTGCACATAGCTGTTCGCCTTCCACTCTTTAACTATATGAAGATGAAAGACTTGTTAATTTCTAGACTTTGCCCGCAGTCAGTAGACAAACACCTGGCAGACAAGCGTACGATTCGACCGATCTAGTCTGAGTCTCAAGCTCGATACCATTGTCTGCGCCTACCGTCTGTCTAACTCAATGCCAAATTACAAGCAACTTCAATCAACAATAAATACGTACCCACATAAATAAATAAATGGTATAAAAAATAAAATAGTCTTTTCTTATCGCAACATAAACATTTTATTTTTAATTTAACCATTCTTTTCCTTACCGTGGTGTGGCGCCTTTACGCCCGGTCCAGTGGGCCTAGTGGAAAATCAAGCCGTGGGTGTCTCCTCTCTCAGACGTTTCCCTGACAAGCGGCAGATGGCAATAAACTTTAAGTTAGAGTGTTGTAGGAGTTTAGATAGAAATACTGACTGGGAAGATTCCTCCACATCAGGAGTAAATAAGTAAATTCGATTTGGGTTGCGGAAAAATAGTGATTGATTGTAGATTCTAGTACAGGCTTTATGCGATAGGAGATATTTGCATGTCTTAAGAAACTCCAGGAAATGAGATGCTTGTTTGGCGATTTGGAACATGTGGTCATAATTTTGAAAATCCTCATATAAGGATAAAGTAGTAGGGCTAAGTGACTACGAGTGCAGTCATCGGTTGTTAACTTGGGTGTGGCTGTAGTTTTGGGTATTAGTGAGCGTCGCCTGTGACACCGGGTGTACCCCCTAATTCCCCAGGCTCATTCGAGGCACAGCGATGTTCACCCAATCTTATACAGGCAGCACTCACTAGCATCCAAGACCACAGCCACACCCAAGTCGCCAACCGATGACGTCAGTGCGTTCGTTATCACATAGCCCTACTACTGGTTCTTCTTCTTCTTCTTTGATTAGTTAGCTGGCGGTGTGAGCGGGACATCATACACTTATACAGAAGGACGTTTGGCGCAGTTTTTATTCGAGATGAGGCAGTATTTCGTTTTGGAGGGTTTTAATTTGACATTAACCTTGTTCACGCAGTCATGAAGGAGTTAGATGTTCTTAATGATAGAGTAGGACGTTAACTCACGATCAGTGTTCGTACTTCTATTTGGTACCAAGCATAAGCTCTAGAACGCATTGTATTAGTGCTTATAGAAATACAGACCGTAAACTCCGCAAAATCGATCGGACTTATTTAGATAATTCAAATCTTCGCCTTAACAACCGTTACCTGGCCTGGTTATTTTCTGCAACTGATACCTCCATTGGCTACATTCCTGAACCAAAGTCGACATAATGAATGACACAGCCTTTTTTAGGTATAGTTAGCCGGATTCATCTGTTTCAGGAGGCATAACTAATCTGCCTTCTTCGGCTGTTTTCGGCTAACCCCGACCATTACGACTCTGACTCAGCCGTCTCAGTCTGCTTTTGAGGATATCGACTTAACGAAATCGAAACCCCGTTTCAAAAAATTTTGGTTTTCATTATTGTTGCATCGTGGGCCTTCTGTTACAGTATTCACGGGTTCCGTACCACATCACGGGTTCCCTACCACATCACTGGGTAATGACTGGGTATGAACTCCCCAAAAAACCAACTCGAATTCCACTATGTCTCATAGAAACAACTTTTAGCAACTGATAACTACTTGTTAATACTGATTATCTAAAAATTTAAGGACTACATTAAGATTGGCAGAAGTACATAAATTTATCCGTCAACTCATTCCAGTAGCACAAACGTTTCCCTCAAGATAAATCCAAATAAATTGTTTTCAAAGTGGCGATTAATTAGTTAAATTAAAGCTAAGTCTTCGCAACCAGCCATAACAAAACAAAAATCAAGAATCCAATAAAGCTAGCACTAAGTACATGTCAACTTGCCATTGTAACCCATTGAATCCATTGTCCATTCGGTATGTGGGACATGTCCATACTCTTAACATGCAAATATTACAGAAATCGTCTAACAAGGCCTGGCAATTTGTCTTGTGTATATCAAGTAGGCAATTTTATACGGTCCAAGCATGCCAACAACTCGGATAATACCAAATTGATCCCATTTGTGTGATGAATTTGTCTTCATCTGATGAGCTATCTGCAGGGCATTATGCTTCTGCAATCTTTGCTTCTGTCCGAGGACTTAAAGCGTCTCCAGCCACTCTTGGTTGGGTCTCTCTGTCTCTTTCAGGGGGCCAGGAATCGACAACGAATTGAAATAGCGTCATCGTCATCGATATCTCCGCCATTAGATCTTTATTGTCCATGAGACTCATCTGAAAATCCGCAACGTAGTGGAATACGAAATCAGTTTTCTCCAAGAGTGTGTCCCAACGGCTCATTGTAATTCCATAGGAAGCCTTCCTGAGCCGATGGCCCGTCACAGGAATTCGGAGTCACTTAACCCGCTTATAACCGAATGCCTGTGACCGAGATATATCACCCGATAAACCTGATCTAGGGACAATCAGATACCAGGATAACAGCAGGATTGTGTTATATAAAAAATAAATTCAATCACGGCGGAGATGCTCTCCGGTGCTGTTTGCCGGGCTCTCCTCCCCAGGAGGAATATAGCCTGCCATCGTCTCCTTATCTCTAGCATCATCTTGGCGAAATGCATAAATTCCTTGGGGATGCCATGGAGGACATAGGAGGGATCTTATTCATTCCGAAGACAGAACAAACACACTTCAACTGTTGTATATCATTTTTAAGAGGACATCTAGGCCATAAACACCGTTGATTTATATGCAAATAGGATACACTCATATCTCTACAGATTTTTGCCAGCTATGCATATGCTGCCATGGCCGCTCTCTCGTCTAGTACACATCTCGATACTTCCAGCTCCTCCTTCCCATTTTTATCTAAAAGACATTAAAAGAAGAGCAAAAATATGGGGTCATATTTGGATGTTGTTGTTTGCGCCGAGATATAAAAATTTATTGCTCCTCTCCCGGTGGGGTACACGGCCATAGTTCCGGGGTTGGGGGCTGGGGGAGCACCTACTGACTTCAATCCAAAAACCTGCGGCACTCCACCACCCTCTCCACCAACAAATCCACATCAGGATGAGAAAAGACAAAGATATCGCAGTTCGCAAATCTGCTCTTAAGGCTCTGGGGAAATTATTTAATCCTTTCTGTCCGATTTTTTATGAGTGCATAAAAAATAATTTCCTTTATGCTCGGTGCTCGCCTGTAAACGGGGAATATTATTGGCATTCTATGGGACTTTTATGAATTGCGTTTACATTCAGGAATCATTGATGAAATATCCTTGATGGCTTGACGACACAATATGGAAATGATAATAAAAATCGCTTTTTATAGTTCCTTGCTGGATGTAAAAAGATTCTTGCCGATACGATTTTGTTTTGTATTGTTTTATTGCAAGTGCTCTATAAATTTTATTGCTTCACTTTGATAAGGATTCAGTTGGAGACAAAAAGCACGATGAAAAACTGAATTTTATTATTTTTTTTCGATTTTGATAAAAAAAAAACAAGTTTAAGGACATTTATTACAAATTTTTTATCATTTTCCTTTCATAGTTGTAACCTAAAAAAAAAGATATTGTTCTTTGCATGGTTTCACAATTAAAGCCTGAAGTTGTTTGAAGTGTTCCATGGTTGCCGGATTTTAAAAGATACTGGGTTGTTTCCAGTGTTGGCTTAGCCCAGTTTCAATTTCATATACCAATGAAAGTCAAATATTTATTTGCGAGCTAAGAAAGAGGTTCTTTATTATTTTGTACAAAGCTTTTATTACTTTAGTCGCTTATATACTATATTGATCCAATCTAATATTAATTTCTTCTTTTATCATAGCTTGAGCTCCTCCTCCCCTCGATCAATATATCCTGACAGTATACTTAGATCTAGAGAGTCTCTTTAACAATGGGCTTACTTGAGCAGGTGTCATACTCATATGTAGAAGCAATGCTTAAGGCAATTGTTGTGGGTATGTTGAGATGGAGAATACTCCAAGTGGATTTTGGGAGCCAAGATGCTAATCAAATATGGCATCAGAGGTACAACCAGAAGCAGAAGTTCTGTTAGAAAGAACTGGAACACGTTCCACGTTTGAAGCCATTCCGGGCAGACACTAGAGAGGAAAACCAAGGTTAGGTACCTAGGGGTTTGGCTGGATCAGTACATGTTTTACGAAAGTCATATACCTGCTGCTACAGTCAAAGCTCAGAAAGCCTTCCATATGACGAAGAGCCTCTTTTTTAGCAAACATGTTAACTCAAGGATTAAGGTAACTTGTTATAAGACTCTGGCCAGACCAGTTTTCAACTACGTCTGCCCAATATGATGGAACATATCATCACCTATCCTATTTTTGAAATGCTGAAGATCTCGAACATCAGGTGAGGAAACTCAGCAACTCCCTGAATAATGCATTGGAAGCAGCCTGTCCCATTAGGAAGTACTGGGGTAATACCTTATTGGTGGAACAGTAAGCTTCTCAAACTAAGGTTTGAAAGTACAAAGGCCTTCAATAAGGCCAAACGGTCTATCTTGGTTTCGGACTGGGAAAACTATAAAGGGCGTCGCAGGGAGTTCAAATACGAACTAGAAAATTGCTTTCTCTCTCGCAGCATGCCTACACGAAAGGTATATCGGTAGACACTGCTCTCCATTCCCTGGTAACAGTCATTGAAAAATCCCTTGAATTCAAGGAGTTCACTTTGGCTACTTTGTTTGATATTGAAGGTGCTTTTAACAATTTTAAATCTTCTGCGGTCACGGAGGCACTCCAGCGTCTGGGTGTTGACGCATACTCCAGGTTCTTTATTGACCAGCTGCTGAAGTGCAGGGTCATAAAGAGGCACACCGCAGGGTCTAGACGTTACCCTAAAGGGTCTAGACGTTACCCCAGCTAAGACTGAAGTAGTGATCTTTACAAGAAAACATAGACTTCCCGATTTTCGTTCTCTAACACTCTGCAATGGTAGACTGCAAGGATTATGCGAAATTTCTAGGTCTCATAATATATAGGAAACATACGTTTCCTATTTTTAGAGATACAATAAGACTAAAACAGCTCTCTTCTTATGCTAACGAACGATCGGAGTGAAATGGGGCCTTAAGCCCTGCATCGTCCACTGGTTGTATACAGTCGTAATCAGACCTATACTTATGCATGGCATATCAGTATAGTGGACTGCATTACAGCTGACTGGACAGATGGTGTCATCCCGATTGGGTCAATATGCATCTACACAGATGGTTCAAAAATTGGTTGTGGTATCTTGTCCGAAGTATTGAATATAGATAGCCTACCAGGCGGAAATCACTGCGATCTGGGAGGCTCTCGAATGACTGAAGATAAATAATATATTTCATAAGAATATGTGTATTCTTTCTGATAGCCAGGCGGTCCTCAATGCTCTTAATTATGTCGTTACAACATCCACGATTGCCCTGAACTGCCGCAGGTCTCTCCACTCAGTTTGATATAACACTGTGTTGGGTTCCTGGTCACAGGGGAATTAGGGGAAACTGCAGGGCAGATGAGCTTGCTAGACAGGAAACCGAAGTGGAAAGGACACCCCACATAACCCAATACATCTTTAAAATATGATTACGGCACTGAGTGACAGATGAGCCTCAAGTTCCGTATGGTAGCTCGACACAGCTATTAATTTAGCAATATCTTTTACTCGTGTTTTCCGTATGGTATGATGCTTAGTATAATTTTACACAAACTTTTAGCCTTAGGCTAAGGTTTATGTTAGGCACTGTAGATCCGTTGAAAGAAAGTTTTGACATAGTTTTTGTGTTGGCCAATTCAGTAGAAAAACTAACACGGTATAAAAACACCAAAAACCCTGTCACTTTCATTTCAGCTACAAATTAACAAATCCCCTTAGTAATGTTAAAAATTTTTTGCATTGCGCAACATTTCGTGAAAGCATCAAATCATTTCTAAAAGTTTACAAGTGACGAGAAAATTGCCGAATTGTTATCAATTTTTCAAAACGCACCCATGCCAACTCCGCAGCCTCCGTTGTCGTGCCTAGTTAAGGCCGCTGCCCGAAAAGTTTAATTAAATTCAACAAAAGACGTCAGGGCTTCAGCAGTGATCAACAAAGCAATTTTTTTGGCCAACTTTCATCGGTTTCACGGGAATAGCCAACAAGTTGCACATTGCTTACCCAGCGGAGTCTCATGGGGCGACGACGATCAATTGACACGAAATCGCGCAAACGTTGTTGGGAAATTGTGTGGTAGCAGCGCGCCTCAGAACCTCCGAAGGGAGCCCCGATCCTCCTCCAGCCGCAAGTGACACCGACACGATGTTCGCAAGAGCATCTTTGATGGGATCCAATTTGGGGATTGGCGGAGGCAGCATCTGGCCAGCGCGCACCGCAGTCCATCGTTCACGAAATCTAGTTGTGGTAATTAGTTAAACGCTATTTAATTCGCCTCGGAGCCGGCGGAAAGGCGGAAGAGGCGGCCGCTGGCACCTTTTGTGGATACAGTTCCTTCTGGGTGGCGCACTGGCACGACACAACGGCCCGAATGGGGCCCATTAGTCAGTTTTAAGCGTTCCACACGGGTGGATTGCCCGATACATATCAGTGCCGGGCAAACTGACCGTAAATGGAAAGCGATTTAAGCGAATTGAGTCAACACACCTTGAAATTTCATTATTTTACCTGGAGTGCATTCAAAAGTATGATTAATTGTTGCACTAATGCCGAGTGGGCGCCAACAAATGGACACGCTCTGTTAAATGAAGTGTGTCACTTCGCTAGTTGGACTCGGCTCCAAATCTGATGGCTAGATTCTTTTGGGAGGGCTTTATGGACGCGTTTTTTTGCTGGGCTCGCTGCTTTCCCGCTTACGAAATAGGTCAACCCTGGAGAATTTGAAGCTCAATCGCTTAATTAAGGTGGACTTTGCGAGAATGATAACCGGACATGTTAACTTCGCTTGGGCAGATTGAAGTTGACGTTGTTACCATGAATTTGATGGATTGGAGCTGGGCTTATTGTTAGTCAGCATATGTCACTTTCTTTGCCGTTAAGTCCAGAACTTTTCTGTGGACAAAACTTTAAGGAAACTTGAATTGGTTTGTGGGCTATTTTCAAGCAGCATGCGGTCGATTTGGGGTTGATTAAAAATTTGTTTAAGGTTGTCCTTAAATCACTGGAAATATGTCTGGAATTCCAATATTTTTGTAGTAAAGTAAAAAGTTTGACTATTACAAATACAAATGTCAATCTTAAGTGAGTACCATTAGGGTTTTAAACCCATGTAGGAACCCCAACTGAACCGGCCTTGATCCAAATTTCGGTTGGCTAGCCTTGGCTTTTCGACGAATATGACCGAGGATACTTGCCACAAATTACTTAATTAACCCTTAGCCAACGATTTAAGTGAAAACTACTTTTGTACTGACTGAATTAAAGGTGGGGTGGCCTACTTTATTTGTATTTTGATCAACCCGAGAAAAAATAAAAATAATAGCTTACAACGAGCGAACCCCGGCCTCTTGGGTTTTTATGGGGCATATGATGGCCGTACAGTTTTAATATAGTAATCCAGTTGTGTGTTTAGTCGGTTGGTGCATATTTTAACCATAATAAAACATTATGAAAAATAACAACAAATGATAAGCAAATCTCAAATGAATACTCAAAAAATATTAGTGTTTACTATAAAATGACATTAAAGCAACTGACGAACTTTTATAAAAAAAAAAAGACACTAACGGCGGCGTTTTAATCGCCAAATGGTATCTGATTACCGTTTTAAGCTGAAGCAATTGTCTACAATTGTTTTGCATTATCCTTAAGGCGTTTTCTAGTTTTCCAGTAATTTAAAATGTTTCTGGCATTTATGGGTACCATTCCAGGACAAAAGGGATATATTAACGATTTCATGAAACGATTATTGCATAAATATTTAACCCGATCACTCTACTAAGTAATATAACTCAACAAATACGAATTATGACGAAAACTGATTTACTGTCATCTTGATTTAGTTTTCATTGTGAATTGTTGAGAATTTCGCCTGCAGGTAAAGTACATAGCTTTCCAACAGCTCATATTAATTATTCACACTCTCCAGTCATGGCTCGGAGCAGTGATATGAGTCAAGTCAATTGCCAGGCACCTTATGTAAACACTCAGCATATTCGCTGAGAATATTTGCAGTGGCTCCCAGTATGACTATAGTCCACTTATCCCAGCAAACAATGGCGTATTTGCGCTTTCCTAGGGCATTCGAATAATTCATAATCAAAACAGAAATTTCAATTTATGTGTGTTTATTTACATTAATGCAACCTTCCCCCCGTTGCACATCATCAGACAAAACGCACAGAGGTAAATATATAGGTATGTGTCTGTGATGGAATTTGTTTTTGCACATCATCTGTATCCAAACAGGATCTGGACTGTGCCATGATACTCCCGGGGGATACACTGAAGGACGGAACACACCCTATTTATTGAGATTTTGTACAAATAAAAGTGAATCCGACATATCCCACCAACGGCACACCACACGGAGAATGTTCATGCTTTATATCCTGGCGTTTTGTTTGGATACTGTACCCAGGATATTTGTCCTTGGGTAGTCACAATCGCATATCCCTGTACTAGCGGATGGTGGTGGGTTTACGTTCTTCTCTATTGACATATTCCTGCTTACCTACATATATTTATGCTATGGGAAAATGTGCAAATGACTGACGTTGGTAGTAGCTACTGCCTCCCTGCAAGAATTTAGTCGCAGCCAGGTGTAGGGGAATGGGATGGCCTGCTGACGTGTAGCGCCGCGTACTAGTTCTATGTCTAGCGCTGTTTAGTAATCCCTTTCGGTGGTCTCGGTCCCGTAAAATAAACAGGTTTCGGCGGAGCACCGTATCGTTATTAATGCTACGTTTAATTTTCATCACATGATTGGATAAATATTTGTTATCTGTAATTGACTACTGAGGGGTTCTGATGCGATACTCAAACAAGCCACTGCTCCATAATTATAATGAAATGTGTTTCTCTCATCTTTATGGATGCCTGGAGAATAATACAAGTTAAAAGCATTAGAGCGAAGTTCGTCAAGCATCTATCAACTCTATTGTTTTCCATATTGTCAAACGAATAAAAATCACAAACAAGGATTTTAAGATCAGTATGTCCTTCGGTCTACCGGTTGAGGAAAGTCTTATAACTGCAGTGCGATGTGCGAATAGACCAGTGATGGGAAACTTAGCAATTCTTTTATCTTGTTTTCTTTGGGTATGAGCTGCTAATCCTTGTTCTATGCTATAAAATTTAGGCTCAGAAGGATACAATGAGCTTTATGATGGTCGTTCATATCCAATACATGGATTTTGATTGTAGGCCCAATGTGTATCCAGACGATAGAAAATCACTAGCCACATTTTTAGTCTTTGATGTTGAGGTGTTGTCACGCGAGGTACTGTTTCGTAACGGTTACTTGAATGACGAACGCTTTCAGTTACTGTTGGATCTAACAACATGTCGATTCGTATCAAAGGATAAAAACAACATATACATAGGTTCCCTCCCAATTGCACCAGAACGAGGCTAACGAATGCCTGCTGGGTTGGTCAACGTCCCAGGCGTGTTCCAGACAATGATCACTCAGCTGTTATAAAACCCGCCAGTAAAATCATCAGTTATGTCGCCGAGTTATCAGTCGTAGCTATCAGTCCAAGCTACGGTAATTGCCAAATGTCTTAAGGGACAGATCGAATTTCTAGAATTAGTACGTCAGGCTGGGTTAACACTGCGTCTGAGTAAATGCAGTTGAAATTTCATTCTTGGGTCACCAGACTCTCCTGGCGAAATCCATCCGGCAAAGACTCGGCGATGTTAAGACTACATTTTGTCGTTTTCATCGTTTTCATTAAGTCGTTTTCATCGATTACATCCGCTCTCGATTGCATCGATTGGAACAGCTTGTGGAGAGCCTTGGAAACCGAGCACGTGCCATTGAAAACTAAACTTCTAACAAATATCGAAAATACCAAATACCAAAGTAATCGAAAGGCAGTGTTCACTTCGATGGAACCCAAATCGAACAGGTTCCAATGTTCAAATATTTGGGATCATTGGCTAGGGAATCGAAAGTGGCATCGACGGGTGATATTCACAGCCGCATCGGCCCTGCAACAGCAACAGTTGCCTAGCTCAAACCGAACGTTAAGAAGCTCGGGGTCTTCCAAATGCGATGCTTGAGGCAGATCCTCGGTGCTTCACTACGCGATCGCCTTCAAAACGAGACAGTTATACAAAGATGCTATCAGCAGACACTGATTGAAGAAGAAATACAAAAATGTCAACTACGATGATTTGGACATGTTTTCCAAATGGATGACAAGCGCTTGCAACGTAAATTTCTATGGCAAGACTGTCCCGCAGACTGGACAGTTACTCCTGGCTAAAGAATTTCGAGGGTGTCCTAAAGAATCAACGATTATTAGCTACCGAGGCTCGAGACGTCGCCAAAAGCCGACTGGAATGAAAACGTATCGTGAATAGAGTTCGAGACCCGACAGCAGAGTATCCGTTGCGGGGATGTCCCGCTCAGACTGCCAGCTAATGTATCAAAGAAGAAGACCCCAAGAGTGATAAACGACTGAGTCCTGCACTTAGAACACTTTCTGCTCTCCTTTTGCGTATTTGCGATTGATTTGCCTTTTTAACGAACACCAACCCTTTTTTGCAAGGTCATCTCTACGTTCCCAAAACTCCACAATTAAAAATCATTGTTGGTCTGGCATCGCCAAGATAACAATTTTTATCACATTAAAATCTGATAAATCACAACAAAAATACGAAGGAAGAATCCATAATAATTATTCCACAGCTAAGATTCATGCCAACAGCTCCATTATTAATGTTCGGGCTGATCATCCCCTGACTTTGGAGCCCACATAACATCAAAGGAATCACGAAGAGCAATTAATTAACCCCATCCATTGCTAGTGCGGATCTCTCTCTCGCCCAGCTGTATTCGGGGGCCCTTCCGTGAGCCCCAGACAAGTGAGTAATAACAGGCTGCCGTTCTGCAATTGGAGCGTGGCATTTTGGCAAAGTGCCTCGCAACAATTAAAACCACCGTTCCGCAGCTACGAGCGAGAAACAGTATCCACCGGCGTCCAGATCCAGCATCTTGGCAACAATCCCGGCAAATACCCAGAAAAGATGAAAATTAGGCGTTTGATAAAAAGGTAGGTGCCTCCCCCTTCACGGCCCCGTCAATCGATCCAGTAGTGCTCCACCGGGTTCGGTTCGTCTCCCTTCACGTGGCTGTCTTTTGTATGCCGGATTTTCGTGGCTATTTGAAGTTATTACAGCAACAACTCTCCGGCGACTTAATTGATAGTGTGCTGCAAGTGGCCACTCCCTGCTCCGGTGATACTCTGCAGTCGGGTGAAACTGAATCTTTCGGTTGTCCAAAGAAAGCCTTTTTGGGTTTCACAAAACCTCTTGGACTGGGTCACCCGTTGGAGCCCATAGCATCAAGCTAGAAAGACATGTTATTAGACAGCCGAAGATGCTCGACCATATCGTGTGGCATGCAATCTGTCTAATACTCAATTAAGTATCGTTTTTGTGCCACAACCCAAAAACCTGGGGAATCTCCTCGGCTCGCATAAAAACATACAGAAATTATGACCTGATAAAAAGTTGCGGCTGCTTTCAATTTGATTCTTCTCCAGGTGAAGATGCGAGCAAAAGTTTTTCCGTTAGATCAAAAAATCGGTAGAAAGTTGGGTTTCAGGCGAGGAGATTATTTCCAAAATTGCCTCCAAAGTTGCTTTTAATTCGATTTTGAGCGCTAGCGGGACAAACGCGGACCAGGTTCCAGTAACAACACGCGATCCGGGCTTAGCTTTTGATTAAAAGAGTGAAAAGTTTTTTCGGGGTTCTTTCACTAATTTTTAATGATCGCAACTTGGCAGATGTTCACCAGGTACGACTACAACTTCTCCTGCACTTTTCAAGGTGTGCTCAAAATCTCGAGATGAAAGTGAAAATTTCGAAATGAGTTTGACAATGCCGAGGAAACTTAAACTTAATAGCAGCGCAGCCACGGCAACGTCCCAGGGCTTACCTGTTCAGATATTCATTTTATGATAAACGGAAGCACTGATAACAAGGCAGATAATCTCGGAGTGACACTTTTCCCTTGCGTCGGAGCGGGGGCGGGGGTGAAATTGTAAAACAAAACTTCTCATCATCTCCTTTACAGTTTTCCCCATACTAAAGGCAGAAAGACCTTTGGCAATTCACGGGGATTTATTTCAGCTCAAGTGCCTTCCACTAATACCCGGATATCGCTTACAGCGAATTTAAAATTCCAATGAGATTAAAGCCCGTGAAAGAAGTACCGGGGAAGTTTTTTATTTATACATTTTTTTTTTATTTATTCAGGTTGGTATCACTCATGTACCTAGCGCTTCGGCACCATGGATCCGATATTATACATATATTTGCCGGCCCCCGAAGGATACTGGTGCGCAGCGTCGTCTCCCGTGTCAGAGTATATACAAAATGCCGAAGCTATCGGAAAGTCTAATGCAATACGATTACGTCTAATGCCAATCTTTCTTAAATGTAATTGAGCCCATGAAGACAATGAATTTATTTGAATATTTTGTTATTCAATTACACGGGGGTTGTTTAATATTGGATTACATGCCGATACGGAAATTTAATAATACAGTCTCGGCGCACAGCCGAATCCCTCCTATGGATATTATGCGGCTGTGTGTACGCATTATTCTATGATGAAAACCTGAAGCTCTGTGCGGCTTTATGCAGGCAACAGATTGACTTTTGAGGCATTGTTTCGGTGGTGAGAACATAATGGGTGGGTTTTAAATGGACTTAGGTTAGTAAATTTATTGATTTCCGGTAATTGTTAAGGTGAATAGAGGGCGAAGCTAATTGAAATTGTATTATGAGATTAAAAAAGTTTGCTGCTAGAGGATGTTGAATTTAAGATATTGAATTATTTTAGGAACACAAGTCATCAAACATCAAATAAGACGATGAGTTAGTTTTAGAGAAGATTTAACCATTGACTAGCAAGGCGATCTAAACGAAAGATTCGTCCTTACACTAAATTGTCCACCATCAGTTGAAAATGAAAACGTATAGAACTTGATAAACCGATCGCTATATTCAAAGATTGTTGTTGGACATGATATCGATGGCAGGCATAATGTATGGACAAGCAGGTGCCAGTCTTTTACAGTAGTAAGGCTATGAGGTTCCGGCGTCAGATAGCCTCTAAAGCTGTCCTTTTGAGAGCTTTAATTAAAGTTACAATGTTTCGCATACAAACTGGGGTTTGAAAGTAACCAATTTAATTGTTTATAATAGTTCTTAGGACAAACAGGTCAACATCGGACCAACTGCTGACCTTAAGGCAAATTCTGGAGAAAACTTGGGAAAGGAATGTCGATGTATACCAGATATTTGTCGACTTTCAACAGGCATATGACTCAATAAACAGAGAGAGGCTATACGAGATCCTATCGGAAATAGGTGTCCCTTCAAAGTTGGTACAACTGATCAAATGCGCCACAAATGAGAGGAGTTCGAAGTACGTCAAGGGCTTAGACAAGGAGATGGGCCAGATGCTTTTCAACCTGGCCCTAGAATGGATGATAAAGAAAACGTCAGTCTAGAGAAGTGCATCGGTACAATTACTTGGATATTCGGATGACGTAAACATCGTGGGAAGGTCCTTTTTGGCCGCAAAAGAAGTCTATGTCGAATTAAAAGAGGCGACAAAGGACATAGGCCTAAAGACAAACGAAGAAAAAACGAAGGTGACCAGAGCAGGAAGATTTAGAATGGGAAGAAATATAACCATCGACGAACATAACCTAGAAGTAGTCGATAAAACAGTCTACCTTGGGTCTACTATCACAAAAAGAAACGAAGAAAAAGAAGAAATAACCAGACGAATACTACTGGCTAATAGAGCCTTTTATGCCCAAAAACAAATCCTGTACTCAAGATTTGTGCACAGGAAAACGAAACTCTCACTCTACAAAACAGTAATACGACCAGTACTGTGTTATGGTAGCGAGACTTGGACTATGACCCAGGACATAGAGGAACGAGTCAACAGGTTCGAGAGGAAAATTCTCAGATGCATCATAGGCCCAACCAGAGAGGATGGAATATGGCGAAGAAGATACAACAACGAGTTGTATGAAATTTTTAACGACCCACAACTCTCAACTTTAATAAAAATCAACAGACTGAGACTAGCCGGCCACGAAATCAGAATGGAGGACAATCGTATCCCAAAACGGCTTATGGCATCAGAAATTTCGGGAAGTAGGCCAGTAGGTAGACCCAGGAGGAGATGGATAGACTCTGTGACGGCTGACGCAGAGTCAATGCTCAACATCCGGAACTGGAGACATGCTGCAAGGGACCGTCAAATTTGGAGAAATGCCCTAGAGGAGGCCAAGGCTCGATTTGGGCTGTAGCGCCATTGGATGGATGGATGGATGGATAAGAGTTCTACCCCCACAAAACACAAACACACATACAACTCAGACTAAACGAGCCTCGCTAGCTTAGAGAGTAAGGTGTCTAGCTACCATCACAGGGTTTGAATCCCGGTCAGCCCCACGATCCTTCGATTTTTCCACTTTCCAACCTAAGTAACTTTCCTTCTTTCTTCTTCCCTCTTTATATTCCTGATTCCTCCTGTCATAGCCATCCTTAGGCCTTCTCTGCTCCACCAAAGCGCGCATGCCATCGGTGGGCTGAGGAGATTCAACCCATTTCAGAAGGCATAACACTCCAGCGAGTTGTTTCTGGATGCCCCCATGTCAAAGTCGCGATAGTGTAATGGTTGGGAGTAGGTGGATTAAAAAATGCCGGAACTTTATAGCCTTACTACTCTTGTCTTCATGACCATAAACTAATGTCCAATTTAAATTTAGCCGTTTTGACAGCAGTCACATTAATAGTAACACATTCTTGATTGGGACCGACTGAATCGAGTTGAATTCAAGGAAAGTGTGAGTTCGCCGAAGTATTTGAGCAATAAGCAATGGAAGCCCCAAAAGTTTGTTCCAATTCTGAAAGCTGGGTAAGCTACCAGGGGACCCCTCGGCTTACAGGTGAATATATCTTCTCAACAACAGAAAACAGGCTACTCCCAAGCACCGAGCACCAAGGATATATGGGAATAAGAGTTGCTCATTGGTAACCCTTGACGTGAAAAATACTTTCAACACCGCAAGGTGGAGAACGATCGTCGTTGCTTGATAGCTTCAATGATCCCCATTGATATTCTAGCATTGGAGGGCACGAGGTTGTACGACCCGAAACGTTCTGCCCGGAATGCCCAGACGATAAAGAGGACGAGGAGCATGTCTTTCTTTAATGGCCGAGGTTTGCGGAGCACAGGACTCTATTGGACGTAGTTGCTGAAGTGCAGCTAACGCCTGAGAACATCTTAGACGATATGATAAGCTAAAGGCTATTCACCAGAAGCTTAAGCATTACGAAACCCAAAGAAATCGAGAAAGGTAAATAAATGCAAGGAGAGATAGCAACTAAGTAGCTAGATGGCTAGAATGTTCCGGCTCTAGTGAGAGCCTTTGAGGGATCCCTTTTTTAAGGACCATATTGATGAAGCCAGACCGAATTAATGCCTTTACGGCTTGTACCGTTCTAGACTTAAACGTCATGCAAAATAGGGTGGATTCTCCTGTGGTAGGCATGAAAGCCTTACAAAGTCGATTGCCACATTCCCTGGTGCTAGACCGATGTAAAATATTCATGGAACTCCAGGAAAAATAGAAATCGAGTCTAGTTTCGGTCCACATCGCAAAGTTCGCCCTTACCGTTCCCTTGACCCACGAACTGCGTAGTGTAGCTCATGTATCCTCTTCCTAACGCTATAACATATTCGTACAAAATTCTGGATAGTAGAAGTTCTCCCAATGTTATTTGACGAAAGATTTGCATGCATAAATATCTGGGGATCGATTCTGAATAATATTTTTGTGTAATCTTGTCACCTTAACTTGGGCGATATTCAGAAGATTCCTTTATATCTTACGTCGAACGAATAATTCCCATGTACGTTAATTTGAACTGAATTAGAAAGTTTTTTGTTAAAATTTAACTCGCAGAGAATGATCAGCTCAACCTTCTCTTGTGACATGAAGTTAGTCTTAAATCTCTACCAAAACTCGACCAAATATTTTGGGTTAAGCTAAATCCGTAATATGTTCACTATAAACACACTAAAACGAAAAACTCGAAGGTAATCTCATAATTGAATTCCTGTGTAATTAAACGAAAAAACTACACAAGAACCAAGGTGAGATAACCATCAGAGGCATTCACCTGTAGGTCAAATGTCATAATTTTGACGATAGTATTACTTCACTTGCGCTTTCATTTCCAGGCGATCGATAAACACACGCGCAAAAAAATATCTCAGAGATTGACAGATATGACTTAATTTGGGTCACAAAATAGAGCTATCGCAATTAGCCACGGAATTTTTTCTCCAGCACCGCATTTAAGGTATTGCACCGCGGCAAAAAACTGCAACAATAATTAATCGGTCTCTAATTGAATCGAATCTGACAAGTTGCGAAGCTTTTTGGAGTGAACGCGACATATCAATCGATAGATAGACACGAGATCTGCATCAGCTGATTGTGCGAGCGAAAGGTGAGCGGCGATCACTTCTGGTATATTGATAGCCATGCAATGCGCATGCGCATGTACCTCATTAGATCAAAATTAATCAAACCAGTTGCATGTGTGAGAGCTGGAAAGCCTCCCAAACACCCTTTGCGCCGCCGCCAGCTGTTCGATTGACTACCACCAGCCACACTCTACGAGCGTCGACCAGGCCTTGTTTTATGAGCAACTTTTTGATTTAATTGAAAGATAGCGACTTCGTCTACTCGAATCTTTAATTAAGACGTTGCGGCGCATGCCCCGCGTACTGGCGTACTACAACCTGGTAGCCGAGAGGCCCCAGCAATGGCGCGAGCTTATCGCGGAATTTCAATCGGCGCACAACTGTGTCCGATGATTGGATAAACACAGATCAACGCTGGTTTAGTGAGGAAATCCGTGGCAATGGAGGAGCCCCAGGGCTCCGGCGGAGGAGTGGACAACCGAATAAAGCCGGGTGACTTAATGAGCATATCGAATACTTCGAAAAACTGGAGCTTTGCTGGGAGCTTTACGTTTCTGCCGGTATCGATCACTTTGACAACTGATCGACACTTATTACATCGTCGGTTAAGAAGTCTCTCGAAAGTGAAGGGAGTGGCTGCTGGCACTTGCGCGCTGCTATTTAAGGTGTTGGTGGATGGTAGATATATATAGCCTATAGCGTCTGGAAATTTACTCTTTTTGGGCCGTACTTATCCTTGACGGCATGTCATCAGCTACGCAATTGCGACTATTGACAGGAGGGTTAAGTAGATTTATGAAATCGTTATGCCAAAATGAAAGTGAAGGAGAGACCTTATAAAAATGCTAAGGCCGCCGAGTAATGAAGTGATTTAGAAATTAATTTGTCACATATATCCAACTGGGCGGATTTTTTGATTAGCTCGTGCTTCGAATTTTATGGTTATTTAACTGATTATGGATGATTACGTGTTCTGTGAAACAATTTCGGCAAAATTGATTGGAGCAATTTTCATATCATAAAATTAATTTAATCTTCATGTAATTAAAATAAAAAATGAGAATTAATTATGCGTTTTTATGCATTAATATAAAATTTTCAATCTAATTCCAAGCCCTTTCCAGCTTGGTTAAAGAAATCTATCAGAAAAAATGAAACTTAGGAATTAAAGTTGTAAAACAAATGATAATTAGCACGTAATACTAAGACGTAATGCTGAAGAGCATTTCCAAGCTCCACTGGACCATACCATAATGAACATACTCCGCACTGATATGAGAAACTTTAGAAAGCCTTCAACCCTGGTGCTGGGTTTGAAAAAACTTCCAATAGACCTACTTTACATCCTTAGCAATATACTGAAGCTGACAAATCAAGTGGTCACCCAACTTAGTACTAGCCACGTCTAATGCTGCTTGACCTACACAATCGTACGAGATCCGTTTATTCGTCCTATACAATTCCTTAAAGCTCCAATTTTCCTCCATTTGGTCTAGAAATAGTGTGAACGGACAGTGCTTCGGTTGTTCTATTCTAGGAGTCCTCTATTGGTACGTACCTATAGCGGGCTGCATTTGTAAAGGTAGAATTTATACTCCGGCAAACCGTGCTTGTTTTGGATGTCATGTAGGTGTATTGAAAACTCTTATTTTTACCCGAGTGTGAATAATTGGGCCTGAATATCTCAATTTGGATACAAGAAGGTTGTTAAACATGTCACGGTAGCGTTCGCTAGTAATTGTTCCAGAACTACCTCTAGAATCCTCGAAGAACGCCCCTATGATGCTCCCAGCCCAAATGATGTATTGGTGTATCAATTAATCGGCTGTTTTGGCGTTAGATGATCCATTGAAACTTTGTGCGAACTTTTTGTCATAGCAAAGTGCCACACAGCCAACGCAAAATTGATCTTTTGCACAATATTTTCGAAAATCGTATAATTAGCCGAAATGCTGATGTCATTGGGCCACCTCGAAGCTGCGATTTGACTCCATGGGATAATTTTTTGTGGGTACCTGTTAAGGACAAGTGTTACGCTAACCATCAAGAGACGACTTGAAACATGAAATCGAAGTTGTCATTAACGAAATGGAGAGCCAGACATTCGAAAATGTACTGATAGATTGGGTCGGCAGAATGCGCTACTGTAGAGTCAGCGATATTAGACATTTCAACGATATTGTGTTTCATATTTAATTTAAAAGTATACTCTTTCCAAAAAAGAAACGACCATTGAAAAATGCTCATGCGTTTTTGTTTTATTCCAATTTTTATAGTAAGCTTAGATCGAAGGATAGGTTAAGCAGAGTTTGGCGAATGCTTGAGAAGGGGGCGGTGAGCCTCGCGTTTGAACTATTCTTTCCTAGTCGATAATCTAGAAGTTATTTCCATTTAAATTCACTCCAACAAAACATAATCTAACTTAGAACATCTGTAATTACTAAACACAGCAGTGAAATAGATAATCTTCTTAAGGCCAGAGCGCGCTATACAATTGCAATTCCAGGAATTCTGTTAAAAACAAGCTTTGCAGTCGATCGATATCGGCGCCTTGTTCCAGGAGCGCTCTAGTATTTTTTAAATCAAATGCTGCAAATCTCCCAGCTAGATAAAATTTTCATTGAAGGGCTTATTAAAGCCTAATGCAAAAACTAAGTGCTTCTAAAGTACAGAATTGGCACTAATACTAAGCCAAATCGTCGAATTTTGCAAAACTTTTCACGGTGCTACGTTCGCCATTGAAATAAACGCATACACTTAATCCTTTCATTAATCCACTAAGTAACAAAATCCGTCCATTTAGTTGATGCCTCAGTAAAGCACACCTTTTGATTAATTTGCTAATGTCTAAAAGCCATAAACTAAAGTCGGCACTAAAAACCCCTCCAGGTAACAAGTTTCGTTTCAATTTGACTGAAAGCTCAGCCATTCTTGCCGGTAGCCACCACAATGCAGCTCGAGCTGAATTAACAGGTAAAAGGTAATACACATTAGAGCTGGAGTAGGGATTGGCATGATTTTATAACGGCATTTGGCACCCTATTAATTATTATTGCATGTAAGAACATCTCAGGTACATAGCAGCACGCTAATGCGTCCAGAATCCCGACTGACGACTTCGCTGCACTTCATGCAGCAGCGGCCACTTTTTGTACATCAGCAGCGGCCTTTCGGAAGGGGGCACTTCCGTATGCAGTTACTTTGGCAGAAGCTTCCCATACTGCCTACTGTCGAAGTTTTAATGCAATTTCCGCCCACGCCACCTATCGAGTTAACTATAAAACAGAAACTGCAACTCGTAGTAACTTTGCGAGGCGCTCCGTGCCCCACTTACATGCAGTCCCAGGACACCGGTCTGTGCCCCACATCATCACCGGCACGAACTAGCTGGAACTATCTAATGTGCATTCAGCTTGTGTGTGGAGCTGCAAATCGACGCGCATTATTGATAGGATGTCCAGGTAAACATCATCGGGAGGCGCACAGGTAGAGCGAGAGCGCTCATAATTTACGGATTGAAGCGCACCACCCAGGGATTTACAGAATAGTCGGGGACTGACAGCGTTGGCGAACTTGTTAAGCGGATAATTAATACCGGTTCACATTTCAATTCACAATCGTGAGTTCGTGCGGCAGCATCCTGAATGCGATGGGGATGCAAATATGGGATTTGTGCGTGCGAGCACACTTCCAGCCCGCTAAGTTTATTCAAAGGAGCGCGCATTTATAAAATATATACACGGTGCACAGCCGGCAAGACGTGAATCAGTATTTGTGTTAGCAAATAGTCAAATAATGAGGATTTATCATGTTCCACTTTGTCTGGGATTAGCGATAAGAGCAGCCGACATGCAGCATTTGCAGCAGCCAGGAGAGATGCAGTGTGTGTGCCACAGCGTATGCTGCCGGATCTCGAACTCCCATATCACCTGGTGGCTTAGGTGTGCACTTATCGGGGTGACTACGGCTCTATGGCCCCGGTATGCTGTGGAGCACCCGGGCCGGGGCCACCTTCGCAGACGGAGCAAAACCAGCATATATGTGGCACAAAGTTGCGATTTATGTGAATTTATTGCTGGGAATTATGCTTTTGTGCATTTACGCTTGGCTGGCAGCACAGATAACGATGGGGTTCTCTGTGTCAGCCTAGCCACAGAGCTAGGCTCTGTTCTGCACGGGAATATAAGCGCTATACAAAAGCTAATCATATACAAAATTAACATGTAAAGTGGAATTAGATAGCAATTATAAACTTGCCTCGTAAATATGCACTCTGGAGTGCGAGTGCTGATTTGGCACTATTTGTGCGCTGCTGCTGCTGCTCCTGCCGTTCCACCAGTGCTGCCGACGTGCCTGATGCCACATCAATGTTTTAATAAAAGCCCTATTTTGCCGGATTGTTTGTGCGGTGAACAGTGGAACAGTGGAATGTGGCAAAATAGTTGTTAATTGGTTAAATATTTTATATGATTAAACGCAAGCGGAGATAAATGTTGTTAATTGGTGCCTTTGAATAAATATTGTACCTACGTTATTAGATATTATTAGCCGTGCCAGAAGGAATGCAACAATATCCACTCAGCCACAACTTTCATACACAACCTTTGTGGGAAATTTTACGCGGTTTTGTTAGCGTGTCAGAAGGAACTAGCCACAAACGGAATGGATATTGTTCGGGAATATATCCATGAAGACTTTAGCGCAAATGTTGGCGAACATTGAAATAGTGATTTGGCGTTCACATGACAGCGTAGACATTTTGCTTTCATCTTGTCTAGTTCATGTACAAACAACATCAAAGCTGGGGTCTGGCCTTTTAGTCAAATTTAACGATCGATTACTTTGAAATGTGGTTCGATTCTGGTTACTTCAGGTTTCACGAATCACAAAGAGGATAACTAGGGTATAGGGTAGTATAGAAGTTCACTCATACCAATCCCTAGTTTATGATGTTAAAAAATGTACCTTTTGCATACATAAAATAAAGCTCAGGAGATATCTGTTAGGCCGACCGTTGACGTCACATGCCGCTTTGCTGCATTTATCTCCAAGCAATAGTGACGAAAAACTACATATGAAGCTTTGGTATACGGCCGGCCTTAAGCTTCCTCTTCTTATTGTATCAGTCCTTGTAGGGCATAACGAGTTCCATTTTGTACAACTGCTTTCAGTTTTGCCAGGGTTTCCAAGATTCTGTGGCTTCTGAAGACAATATTATTATCGATGTTGACCAGAAAGGGCTTTCGGCTAATTTTCAGGTTGACAGTTCTCAACATCTACATAGGTCCAAGCCAAGGAGCTATAGAGATATAACTGATTTTTGAATGTAAAACAATTTATTCTTGTAGTCCAGCGAACGGGTACCCTAAACAACCAGCCCTTTGACCCTTCAACTACCAAAAAGCCAACCCCTCCCCTTGTACGCCCCCTACCCTAACCACGGCCCACCCTATGGCTTTTTCTGATTGCTGAATTATCAAGTAGGCAACCAATGATACTTCAACCTCTGACCATGTAGATCATAACTCTCCCCTCTCTCTGCCCTCTCCCCCCCCCCACCCCATCAGCGAACTTTAAAACCATTCTCAAATTCTGCTCCGAAGAAGGTTGGGGATGAATTTAACTGATCATGAGTATTGGCGAACCTACAGTTGTTTACTTTCAGACAACCGTTACCCCGATACTTCACCCTCGACCATTTAAAATCATACACTCACAAATCATAAAATCACAGATAAAAACCTTACTTATAACTCTCAACTAGATGACTAAAACGCGCCTAGGAATATATTGATGTCCTCAAATTCTTAGATTGGAATAACTCTGGATACCGACCCAAAGGAGATATCGAGGCAACCAAATAGAAAACTGCCCAGCAAAAAAATTGTGCGAGCCCAATATTTATTGGACCAGAACCGTCCTGTCTTCACAACTGGGCCAAAGAGCTAGCAAACTTAATATTAGAACAACCTCAAGGGGTTATCCCTCGTATGAGTGAAGACGAGCTTGCTCGGAAAGCTCTCTGCGGTAAGACTCACGTGGTGCGACAGCGAGGGAGACTCAACCTTCACTAGAGGATGGCATAGACCAGGACGCTCAGAGCGTAGGGATGCCAAACTGGATGACAACGGCTCAGACTCGGGACCGGTAGATAGAACAGTTGCGAGAGGCCAGGACCGGATCCCGGTTGTAGCGCCGTTAAAGAAGAAGAAGAAGAAAGAGGTTCTTCCACATTCCAAGATTCATTGAAATCAAAGATTTATTCAGATCAGAACTCAGAATCATTCAGACACTTTCCCCTTGTTATTTTCCCGGTTTTCCCCTCCAAAACCAAGTACTGTCTTATATCCAAGAAGAAGATCAACACCACACCATCCTTGTCAGTGGATGGCGTGGAACTAAAGGCCGACCCATCCCTACACATCTTAGGCGTGACATTAGCCAAAGACTTGCGATGGAACGACCACATATTCCAAATCGCCAAACAAGCATCCCAGTGCTTGGGATTTCTTAAGAGGTGCAAGTTCCTCCTCCTGCCATCGGCCCGCGCTGTTATTTATAAATCCTGCATTCGGCCTCTTCTCGAATATAACTCCCTCGTCTGGGGCGGCGCGTCGATAACCACCTTGGCATGGTTAGATAAGGTCCAAAAAAAGGCCCTTAAATTAATTGATGACGACACCGCCTGCTCCACCATCGACCCCTTGAGCCACCGTAGGAATGTAGCAGCACTAACAAAATTTTATCGCTACTATTATAGCGACTGTTCCTCCGAAATAAACGCTCTCCTGCCTCCACGGCAATCTTATAACCGCAACACCAGATTAGCCCACTCGTCTCATTCCCTTTACCTACAACTCCCCCTTTCACGCACTCAACAAGATATGAACTCGTTTGTTAATAGAACAACTCGACTGTGGAATAATCTCTCTCAGTCAGTATTTCCGAGCTCCTACAACATCCAAGAGTTCAAACGCGGGGTTCATCGCCACCTTCTTCAACACCCCTTCACACCCCCATAACCCTTAACCTATTCCCCCCACTCCCCCATAACCCTTAACCTATTCCCCCCCCGTACTAAGCTTGCTGCTAGACATTGCACCATGACGTGACAAACGACATGACGGACTGGTAGTACAAAGGGTGATTCCTGAGTTTAGCACTGCCACATAAAAAAAAAAAATCTTCTTAATATCTTATTGCTGACCTAAAGTGACTTAATAGACCCTTCTTGTTTTATTACTGAAGTCGAGCGCAATGACTACTAAGATGGGGGACGGTTTTGGAAACTACTTACTATCAGCATCCCTATTTAAGAGAAGAGCAAGGATCTTGAAAAAAGGAGCTATTCGGTATTTCCTAAAAAAATCGATACCACGTGGTAAGTTGATTGGCACAAATCCGACATCTGAAGTATTCGATTGCAGCTAATAATAAGTTTTTCTTCGATTCTCACCTCCAGATGGAAGCCCGTACCTAGCATGCAGCAGGCATGCACGAGAAGTGTCACTAGCCAAACTTATAACCTTATCAATGTATAAACTTATCAATTTTTGAGTACAAACCTTTTTCAAAAAATATTAACTCTCAAAATCGCCACTTATAGACAAATATGCACCCATTTCCAAAAGCCACAATTTCTGTCTACTGCACTAAAAAATATCGATAATCTAAAACTGCAATAATAGACCCATAAAATTCTCTCATAAAACGCTTATCACCTCTGAACCTGTGCTAAACTTTGCAATCATCCTCCAAGAAAGGAATCCGCTCTGCCGTTGCCCACTCGGAGCACTCCGAACTGCCTTCACAGCCTTGCCGTCCTTCCTCCAGGTTCGATCCTTGCAATTTAGCGCAACAATCTTTCTACGCGCCATAAATTATGCTATTAAGCCCGAAATATGACAGCGCCATTAAGTCGCAGTGACCACTTTAATGCCCGCCCGATACTAGATATAAGCAGCGCGATGTAAGCAAGCTGACAACCCGATAAATCGATTTTGCTGATCCCCGGTCCCAAGTCGGATGCACCGCGATGGCCAAGGGGAGGAGTACCGACTGCACCACCAGGAGGACGGTGGAAGCCCTGCCGGGGAACTGTGAACACAGCTTTGAGAAGTTAATAATTGCCAAACTGACACCTTGATTTACAGCCACTCTAGACTCACTGATATTTTCTAACAGGGGAAATATCATCATTACCCGGTCTCAAGGCGCAGCGAGTCCCTGCAACTGGTTCCTAGATGGTAGCCCCGAGGATGACGGCCAGAAAACGCAGTTGCAGATTTCGGCTCCAACTCTCCACTCAAGGATGAATTGCTTTCAGGAGCATAAATTAATGGCAGCCAAGCTGTCTTCGGTGTTTCCAGGCGGTGTGTGTGTGTGTTTGTGATAAGAACCAACTTTAATTTACCTGGGACTCGACCATAGGAGATCACCTTTGCATGGGTTATTTAGTTTGTCACAATATTGATTGATTGGAAGATAGATAGCTGGAGACTATAATAAGTTCAGTGATAGCTGTTCCCCAGCGGCAATTTTATTAGTCGCCGCGCTCTCGGTGATTGCATTTTTATTTTCCTAGAATTGTCGTGGGTAAATGCCACATAAAATTGGTCATAAATAAAGCCAGGATTCTCCCGGCTAACACTCGTAAATTAAAGGATCTGAGCTTGAGCTTCGTGAGAGGTATCATTGAAAATTATTGGTATTTAAATTCAAGTGGCATATCCAATTGCTGCGGAGTTCTTGGGTAAGTTTCTTCAGTGGCACTCCTTCTGGTAAGATAGATGTTCGAGCTAATTGCATTTTGCTGCATAAATTATATAAACTAGAATTGGTTTGGGGAATTCATTTCTGGGACTTCTTTAATCGAAAGCAGGTGAAGCTATACCTGGATATATTTCTTGCGTATTTCTATGCATGAGAAAGAAAATCTCATCTGATGATGTTTAAAGTGAAACTGAAATGTGAAGAAATACCTAGTGCTTTAGACAGAGGCAGTGCTTTCATAGGTGCTATTGGTGCATTTGCACCGGGCGCAATTGGACGGAGCACGTCTTCAAAAAAAAAAGTGAAAAAGTGTTTCCGTGCCTTCATTATCATATATTAAAGAAACTCCGCTGAGTGTCTTTTTCATTTGTCCTTCACTGCAATTACTGAACAGTTTATAGGAGGGCAATATGGCATATTGCACCGGGCGCCACTGGACGAACCTAAAAAGTAATTTGAAAAAGTCAATGTTTGTTTACCAAAGTTGATTAAACAACGCTCTGTAGATAGTTGTTCACCAAACGCCAATGAAATTTAACTAAATTTGTGCCGTTTTGATCGATAGCCGTTTGCCAATTATTCTGGATGCATGCCAACAATGTAGATCTTCAGGTATTTCTGGGTGAAAAATTGAACCAGATGCTCTCATAAGCCTCTTTTGTAGTTAGCTTTACACCTTTAAGGAAAGTTATTCAGAGAACAAAACAAATGGTACTCGTTCATGGGTAGGTCCGTGCTATACGGTGAATGCATCAAAACGTTTCCGCCTAGATCTCTAATTTTTTTGTGAAATTGAAGAAGGGTATTTACCCCGTTTATGACAAGATTGAAAAGTGGAGTCGAGGTTGAGTTGAAATTTCCACCCGCGTATATGATGTCGAGTTGAGTTCACTTTGGGTTGAAATAGAGTTGAAATGAAATCAAAACACAACCTCAAATTTTTGTATGAAATTCTCATAGATTCTCATAGCTCAGAACGAATTAAGTTTTTATTCCTGTGCAAGCAAAAACACCGAACACAAAACTAACGCTGAAGGCGGACTTCACGGATGGTGAATAAACAAAAAAAAATTCACTTCAGCCCAATTACAACTCAAACCTCGTATATGAGGCGAAATATCAACTCGACCCACGTAGGAGAGCTGAGTTGGGTTGAGTGGACCCAGTTTCAACACAAAGCTATCGTTAGGATGGACCTATCCCAGAATCAGGACGGCCACGAAGAACACCCGAGTCCCGCTCCCGCAAGCACAAACAAGATTGTGGTCGATCAGAAAAGCCCCAGTTGGCCGGCATCACAATAGCAGTGGTACGTTGTTCCGGGTGGTACCAGGGCCCCGGTAAGCTAGGGAATAAAGCGTCTAGCTACCATCCCAGAGTCTCGGGTTTGAATCCCGGCAGTGCCACGGTCCTCTGGCTTTTCCACTTTCCTACCTATACAACTTTCCTTCTTTCTTCTTCCCTCTTTACATTCTTGATTTCTTCTGTCATAGCCTTCCTTAGTCCTTGTACCGCTCCACAAAAGCGCATGGCGTTGGTTGGTTGATGAGATTCAACATCCTTACTCAAACGACTGTCAAATAACAACTGCGCGTCCAAAATGGCTGAAACTTTGGTGAGTAACTGTCAAAAGATGCAAAACAACACTAACTAGCTTTTATTGACGAGTGCTGCCATCTTCACGTTGAGGTCGGAAACTTTTCAGACCATCCTCGTACCGGAGCGATATGTACAGGTAACAAACTGAATGGATCGGAGAAGTTTCCTAAATCTAAAATAGAAATCAGTCATTGCGTACCCTTCAGTGCATCCTTCGTTACAAACCAGCTGCAAAGACTCAATTTAAATCTTTTTAACACTCACAAATTTCACCAATCTACTCTAAATTGCAGCTTCGATTACTGCTCTTGAAGTTCTTTTTTAGTTTGTTGAAGTTCTCGTTCAAAAACTGCAAACTCCTTCGTCCAAGTTCTTTGGTGAAGTTCTCCCTCAAATAACCTTGATGGAGTTCTTCTACCACCAGCTTTGATGTAGTTCTTTGTCCAAGAAATTTTGTGAATATTTAATCTACTAGTCTTTGAATCACTTTCGCGAAGTTCTTCGAGTAACATCCTTGAGAAGTACTGCATTCAAGCATCACACAGAAGCTAACCTGTGCAACTACTTTGTTTCAATCCTTCGCCCAACTATTTTAATGAAGGTTACATTGTTCAAGTATCACGTCGAAACACTGTGGTGAAGTGCTTTGTCCAACTTCTTTTGTGAAGTTCTTCATCCAATAGTCTTGTGTTATTCGTCCCAAAAATTTGATGAAGTTCTTCAAAAACTTTGGTGGAATTTCATGTTCCGCAATTTTAGAAATTATTATCATACAAATACTTCGATGACATTCCTCTTTCAACAGAATTGACGAAGTTCTTCGTGCAATAGTTCTGATAAAGTTATTTGTCCTACTATTTTGAGAAGTTCCTTGTCAATAAATTTGATAAAGTCCTGCGAGTAATATCTTTGGATATAGTTCATCTTACACCAAGTTTAGTGAAGTTTTTCTACTATGTGCCTGAGTGAAGTTCTTCGGCCAAAAACCATTGATGAAGTTCTTCGTCTAACAGCTTTAGAAAAAAAATAGGATAGCTACTTTAGTGAAGTTCTCCGACCATTAAATTTGATAAAGTTCTTCGGTTGTTTTGGTAATTTCTTCGTCCGAAAACTTAAGTAAAATTCCAGTAACTACTATGTCGCGCAAGACAGACTTCGCTAGAGGACAACTCTTTCCGCCCTATGTCCCATGAGGGATTAAAGGAGCATAAAACGAAGAAAAACTACTTTGATGAAGTTAATCTGTCAAAATCATTGGCGTAGTTCTTCAAAGAATAATTTTGGTAAAGATATTCATAAAATAGTTTAGTTCTTCGTGCAATAATTTGGTCCTCGTCCAGAAAAACACTTGTTGTAGGCCCATAGTAGTTACGAACAACAGTCTTCACGCAAAAGGTCTGCAGACGATCTTGCACAGTGTTATTCATGGTGTCGATTTCAAACAGTTCAATTAGCACAACTAAGGCACATTGATCATCACTCATAGCTCATTATCATGAAGAAACCCTGGCAAATTCTCATAATAAGAAGTCATTCTCCATGCCACATCCTCACCCATCCAATCTGGGTTCAGCAATAATTCTTTTTTCCCCATGAAACACAACAACGCACTTTAAGACCAAAATAACAGGAAAAGTCTCTTTTCAAGTTCATTATTGCATGTCCTTGAGGAATTATTCCATGTGACAATCCCGTTTACATTCCATGATCTAGTATCGAAAGTCTACAGAAACGAGCAAAACAAACAAAGCCCCATCGACCTGCGTACCTGCAAGGAAACCAGAATCATCCTCAATGTCCAGGTTCAGTCGCGCTCGGCAAAATCGATCTCTCTCTGCGAATGGCAAAAACTGTGGAATATCAGATCGGTTTTATTGGATGCTGGGTAAATATACACGATACCTTGTCCTTGTTTGACATAATTCGCCCTGATCATCGCTGCGATAAAACACTTTTGAGGCTCAAACGAACAGTTCCATCATTGTACGATCGTCTGTGTCTCAGATCAGTCCTAACAAGATCGCCCGGTGCTTTCCGGTTTGATAAATTTATTCCGGACGAACATGTCATTAATTGCCATTTATCTTGCGGTATAAGTATTTTCGCATTTTCGCTTTCGCGTATACTCTGCACACAGCCCAGGCAAGACGATGCATGTACGACGTATGTCCAGACGACAAGATCGGTTTCATTTTAGACTGTCGCCCGTTGTCGACAACATTTCGCTGAAAAAGTGCGATATACGATCGTTACGTTATTATCGTTGGCTAATGGGACTCATTGGTGGAATCTTCAGGAACAATTAATAAATTTTGCTCTTCCTCCTTGCCCTTGGGTCTGGGAACTTTTTTATCGTATATTCAGTGGGCATCGGTGGGACCTGTATATAGATTATCGAAAAATAGCAGATGCCGTAGGAAGATTTATTGTTCAGTGCATTGGCAGCAGACACTAAGCGATGATGTCGGCATTTTCAATTGCGCTTACTTATTAGGAGTTTGCCGGGAATCTACTCGATCGGAGACGTTCATATTTCGACTTTAAGTTATTTTCTGAGAGAATTTTTTTAATTACTTGGACTTTGCTTATGTATTCATAGACGTTGACAATAGTTGGTTTGGTGCAATTATTTTTTTCTTTGAATTGAAGAGTTTTTCATTTAGTTCAAGACCTTCTGAAACATTGTTGAGCTGGTTATGGTATTACGTATGGGGCTTTAGATAAAAATTCCATGGTTAGTTTTTCAGGACTTTTTCTTAACTTTTTACCGCGGAGTAAACATGAAAGGAAATGTTAATGATGATAACTACAATAAATCAAAACAACCATATCGAAGTTTTGACATTTTAACTAAACTCTAGAATCAACTACTCTTACCTTTTCTTTTGTTCGTACGGCTGCACTACCTTATACTACTGACCGCTTCGTATTAATTTATTAAGTTCAGATTACGAGAAGCTTAAAGGCCGGGTCACACCTACAGCGGTGCGGCGCGGCGCGGTGCGACACGGTGTAACGCAAGAAGGGGCTGAAACAGGGGCGCGACATATTATGAATTTTCATTTTCAAATTATTATCAAAACATGAGGTGGTTGTTTTAATAGAAAACCCGATTTGGTATTTTATGTTAAAATTCAAACTAATATTGTAACTCGTGTTTGTGAAAGTGAATCAAAATGTGTAGTAGTTCCGAAGACGAACTTTTATTGTTAGTGGCTATGGTTGAAGACGAGCAGAGGAAAGCAAGAAAATACTGGGAGCATCCGATAATAAAGAAAAGGAAACAACTAGGAGAATTTTCTAGACTTGTTAGAGAATTAAGAAGTGATGACGACCGGTTTTACCAATATTTTCGAATGACAAAAGCTTCCTTTGAGGAGCTACACGGACTAGTTGAGGAAGATATACAAAGGCGAACTACCAAATTCTAAATTCAGAGAAAGTATATCATCCAGGGAAATACTTGCCCTTACCCTAAGGTATAATATTTTCTTTTCCGGAATACTTTAAATATCTGATACATAAACCTTTTAGATTTTTGGCCACAGGATACTCGTATAAAACCATTGCATTCAGTTTTCGAATTGGACGATCAACGATGACTGGAATTGTTTCGGATGTTTGCAAAAGTATCTGGCAAAGACTACAACCTATTTATATGCCTTATCCAAACAAAGAATTGTGGGAAAGGTCTAGTGAAGGCTTTGAGTCTGCGTGGCATTTTCCAAGTTGTATTGGTAGTATCGATGGGAAACACATTACAATCCAATGTCCCAAAAACAGTGGATCGTATTATTGGTGCTATAAATATAGATTTTCTATAGTTCTTCTGGCGATAGTTGGCCCAAATTACGAGTTTATTGCGGTAGACATCGGCGGCTATGGAAAAGACAGTGATGGAGGAATACTTGAGCGATCTCCAATTGGGCAGAGACTGGCTAATCAAAATTTTGAAATACCTGAAGCCAAACCTTTGTATAAGGATGGACCTGTAGTTCCCCATGTTATTGTTGGTGATCAAGCATTCAGTCTCAAAACTTACCTTGTGAGACCATTTCCCGAAAACAAAGCAAAAGGCAATGAACATCTTCTAGTTTTTAATAAACGCCTTTCTCGTGCCCGTAAAGTAGTAGAAAACGCATTTGGAATTCTTACAAACAAATGGAGAATTTTCTTCCGTCCAATTCAAGTAGAACCCAAAACTACCATAAAAGTTGTTCAAGCAGCCTGTTGTCTGCACAACTTTTTAAGAGCGGAAAATGTCAGCATTCGTCACACCGACAGTTCGTTAGAGCGAGAATACAAAGAAAAGACAACATCATTTTTGAGGTCAATTGAGGTAAACACTAGAAGGGGATGCAATGCTGCTTTTGCAGTACGAGACACCTTTGTGGCTTATTTTAATTCACAAGAAGGAAAACTCCCATGGGAAAATTAAAAATTTGTTATATCTAATATGAATAAAGTTTATTTTTCAAGAAAATTATAAATATTACTATCCCAACTATGCTCAGGGCTTTCGGCGGTAGTGTTTGCCCGCTAAATTGTGTTCACGGCTGGCACGGCTGGATTGTGAAGCAGTTGGTACTGCACTATATGACGTTGAAGTTAACGAAATGTTACTGTCGTTTGAAAAAATGGAAACCTGCGAAAATGGCTCGGTCCTCTTTAGCATTTTCTTCGTACTCAGCGTCAGCAAATATTTCCGCTATTTTTCTCTTTACCATTATCTGCCTTGTCTTCCTAAACGTTTCCAAAGTTTTGGCATAACTTTGAAAAAGCAAATCTGTAGCATCTTTTTCCTCTTTTTGTTGATGCCTTCTCTCAAAGTAGTTCACCACTTTATCTACATTACTCATATTTTTCCGAGAATAATTTTTTGGTTGAATTTTACCTATTTTTGGTGGTGTCGTATTCTCAGTTCGTGGTGGTGTATTCTCTATGGATATAGAACATGAATCGCCCTCTTGTCTGGTAACATTTGAGACAGTGCTACAAAAATTAATATGTGAAAAAAAGAAAAAATATACTCTTATAAGTGCAATTAATACTCTTGTAAGAGAAGATCACGTTTTAAAAAACTCATCATTTCCATGTACGCCCACTTTCTCTTTTTCTCATTTCCTTGCCCAGTGGTTGGTTTTCCATTTTTCGAAATCTTGACGTAAGTGTCTCTTAAATTCTTCCACTTGGTTTTTGCTACTCCTGCGTTCAAAAGGTTAGTTTTAAAGATGTTTCAAAAGAATTTTTGCATATTATCTTCATCCAACCCACACTCCTCTGCAACAAGTTTCCATGCTTTTTGCTTTTCTCCATTGTCTTTATACGATTTATCACTCAAGTTGTATAAAACAGGGTACCTTTTTACACATTCTATTAATTTTTCCATTGCAGACCTTGTTTTCATTCAAGAAATAATTATGAAATGTGATATTTACCGCTGGCGGCGACGGCAAAATTTGGTTTTGAGTAATCTCGAATTTTGCCGCGCGGCGGAATTTATCCTTGCCGTGCCGCGCCGCTTCTGGTGTGAATCACAGATTCATTTTTCATGTACAAATCGCTTAACGGCAATCGCGCCGCGCCGCGTTAGGTGTGACCCGGGCTTAAAAGAACACAAAATCTGCAAGGAGTCAAATTCAAAACTAATAAAACCTATAATCCTGTATTGAAACATACACCTGGGTTAAGTTACTTCGACTTATCAGGATATTAGATTAATAAGCTTTTATCGATTTGAGGTAGATCAACAGCATTCTATATGATCAGTTTGAGGCGGAAGATCGAGGCTACAGAAAATATCATTCTACAGGCTGCTATTAGATTAGAGTAGATCGTCCGAAATAAAATGCAAGATGATTCAATTGGCCAAGATCGAATTGAAAATCGTGCGATAAGCAAAGGTCAGCTTGAAGCGAATGTAACTGAAAAAGTCGTTCAATTGGCTCGGTTGGTTAGATACAGATGGGCAGCATCCAATAGGACATATCATTCGATAGGACACGATCAAGTTAAGGTAAATCGTCGAATAAAATAGACAAAACCGGATTCTGTGTGGTCGGAACAAATAAAAAAATAGTTTATGAAGATCAACAGGTTTTAGTGGAAAGACCAATCGATATGCCATGATGAATTTGAAAAAGATCAACCGAGCATGCTTTGAAATACCAGCCTATCGTTCCAGACCTGGTGCAGTGTTTATTAGTAAGTTAGTTTGAAGGATTGAAGAGAATAGGATAGGCTAGGGTATCTGAGGGTACACGCCCGAGGTATATTGAAAGGCTCGTTCGATAGGTCGTGGCCGAAACCATATTTGACACAATAAACCAAAGCGTGATGTTTAGTATATAAATATCCACACCACTTAAACAGGTTCAGCAGTGTGCCTAGTGGGTTGTCGATGAAACTTGACTGTTCGAGCAGGATATTGTTGAACAACGTACCGCTGCCATGGTGATCCCGGCCAACTGAAACTTCCCGTGTTCCTGGCCGCAGTCCTGCCTTCGTTCTGTTGAGAATGCGTTCACGATTGTGGAGCTCGATTGTCGGACCATCCAATTACACTCGATACTTGCTTTGGCCCTCTGGTCCATCCAGATACTTAGGACACAGCGGGGGCTTCTGGACCGGCTTGTTGGGTCGCTTCGGCTCTCCACTTTCCTTCCTCTGCGGACCATGCTCCCCTGGAGAGTTTTCTGGCCTTTGCCGTTTAAGCAATACCCCAGAAAGGTCTGGCATAGTGCAGATGACATGGGAGTTGGCCCTGTCCATTTTCTGTCGATTCCAGAAACTTTGGTCTTTGGCTGTCTGGGCTTCTTGTCTTCTCGGGCTCCTGACCGCCACCCTGCAAACGATCTGTTTGGGAAGGAGTTTGCAAAGCGGGGCCAGGTGTGCTTTCGTGGAGATCCTTAACTCCACCCCGATCCTTCTTGTGTTGATCCTCAAACTTAATTGGTCCATAAAAGTCCGATGAGTATGGTAGAAAAGGGAAGGTTCTTCCTGACAGGAGCCTCTACACAAGGTTAAACGACACTAAAAAACTGCAGCTACTACATAGACTACACATTGCTCCCCAATCTCGCTAGTGACCAACTGGTGGTTCCGCATTTAATTGACAACTAACTTTATAGATCTGAACAGGTTGCCAACAATTTAAACCATGATTAACTTAATGTTTATGGTGTAAGGGTGCGTTCACGTACAAAGCTCGTTTCCAGGGTAGGCAAACAATTGCCGACAAGCGCTTACAGGCGTTTTACTCGCCTTCAAGTATATGCGTTCACAGAAAAAGCTTTTATGGACATGTAAGTGCTTGCTGCAAGTTTCGACTGGCAAACAAGAATGAGTGAAACAGTATGGGTGTCTTCGAAAATGCATCACTGCGGTATTACTGCAATATTCAGCAATTAGAACTCTGTGGCTGAATATTGCAGTGATACCGCAGTGATGCATTTTCGAAGACACCCTATTTATAGTTGTTTTCAAACCTCGTGACATCCCGCGCATGTTCCTCTGCTAAGCTCTTAAAAATGTTTAAAAGTTCAGACAAAAGCTTCAGTTAACTCCTCCTATCAAATCACTTGCTGCCATGTAATCAGTCGCGACTGCGTATTGCTAAAGGGAGGTGTATTTTTCTGGGACGTCAATGATTATTTAAAATATTTACAAATTATGACTGAAAAACACCCGTTTTTATATATTTTTTTTATTTTAAGGTTATTATATTTTACACATATGCTACAGAAATAATTTGTAGTAATTTCTATTAAAAAATACGAAATTTGTGTTTTTATCACTTTGATTACTAGCATGGTACAATAATACAAGGTAGGCTCGTAAGGAAAAGCTCTGTTTCCATCTTGAAAAGCTTCTACCATTTTTATATGAGAAAAGATCTGAGTGACGTCACGAGAGAGCTTTTTTCCTTTGTGAACTAAGATCTGAGTGACGTCACGGGGCTCTTATAAGCTTACCTTGTAATTATTGTACCATGGATTACTAGATTGTTGACGTTTCCTGCCAGTCGCATACGCGCTTCTGCCAGGGGAGGATGTGTTGCTTGCGACTGTGGGGAACTGTCGGTTTATGAATGAAAACACTCATTTATTCAAAGGAATTTTTTTCAGCATTTTTTTTTTAAATTATTTTAAATTTAGAAATGAGAAATATTTCCCATAATTAAAGTAAAATTATGCTTATTATGTTGAATAAACAAACTGCCTTTGTTGAGCAGGGGCTTTACATGTATTTAAAAGCTCTGCTCAACACATAGAAAGATAAATTAACTTTATTCATTCGGCATGCGCGCATCCCTTCCCAAATTATTTTGTTGAGTTTTTTCAGTGTTTGTTGCCGTTTTAACTAAAAAGAGGGGAAATGATAGAACATTATTTATAAAATTTGGCAACGAGGTGCGCAGAACTGCTCAAATTTTTTGTGTCACGGAGTTTGAAAAACTCTATACAGGGCTTATTAAGCTGGCGGACACCAATGGGAATATGTCTAGTAGTGAGTTTTTTTTGCATCTAAAAGTTTTGTTTGTATTAAGAAATCGGTAGATGCCAAAGAACTATTTCAAAAAAAGATCCATTTAGGACAAAATATTAAAATTACATGCAAATAAAATTCATGTCAACAAGTGCTGGAAGGAGATATGCACTGAATTGAAATTTGAAGCTATTTATAAATAAGATTATTTTCAACACTACATTTCCAATTAAAAAGCCTACATTTCGATGACTGCAATTTTTTCCAGCGTTTACCGTGAAATACATAGGTTTTTGTAAGCGCTTGGAGCAAGCTGCAAGTCACAAAGCGCTTATTGCCAGCTTTGTACATGAAGGCGCCCTAAGGCTTCCTATTCTTAGAATATTCTGGCTATGTTGAAAAGATATCTTCTTCATCTAAGTTAAGTAGTATTAGGTCTGATTAGTACGTAAGTGGAGACCACTTTGCCGATCGTTGATCCCTTAAACCTCATTTGACCTGAGGGCTAGTGCCACAAAGCTCATTCTTTCTCATTGTATATTACGTAGCTGTTCATCTCGGCAGAACAATGGCGCTTCTCTGCGGGTTCTTGTTTCAATGAATATGAAAAATAATTTAATAAAGATGAAGAATGTGTTTTAAGTAACTTGCAGACCATTTTTCAAAACGTAATATCTCTTGTGGTATCCGTATAATGTAGAATACTCTGAGATGTTATCTGACTCCTTTATCTGCCTTTGTAAGTGCCTTTTCTCTGTTTTTTATCAAAATTTACACAACACAAAGTCGGCAAGGGATAAACCCAGAATTTTATCAAGAACATAATAAAAATTTTGCTCACATTTGTAAATGAAATCATCAAATTGCGAAAATTCTTCATATCAGTGTATCTGTCCAATTTGTGCATTCACGGGGATTGCCAGCTAAGGTATGCTCTACCGCTGCACTGTAACTTATCAAAAGGACGATCTAAATCGTGAGCTACCCCTGTCCCTCTGGCACTGTCATAAACTGATTAAAAATTCATAATCATTCTCTTCTGTGCTGTTCTGAGATGCAACCAAAGCCAGAATACCACCAGAATTTACAAATGACATTATTAGTGAGGCCCCATCCATAACCAGGGTAATGGCAACCTGGCGGAACATCAAAGCGGGCCCGCCGTGATTAACAATGCAAAAAACGTCCGATAAATTATTTTTAATATAACACGAAGGACGTGGATCCTCTCTCTGCTGCGGCTGATGCGCGACGGCGGCCGGGATTTAACCTTGCGTCCGTCTGTCGGGGCCATTCATTCGACCAGAAATTTCGTAAGACAGATCTCATTACTCATCGCCGACTAACAAAGACGGAAAAGGGATCCTCTACTATGGCGCGCGGCTGCTGCGGCTCTGCTTTATTTTCCAGAATGAAATGTAATTGTGCCTCAGATTTGTCCAAAAGATATCAGACGTGACTTTGGGACTGTCACAATCGTATCAGGAATTTATGAGAAATTTGTTTTAGTCACTGTACTTTGGGTGGGTCAATTTGTCAACGTGAAAGAACTTACCTGACTCGGTTTTTCGTGGAAAATTGAATCATTTAGCAAAATGTATCCAGTCCTTGGGGGATGTAAACATATTTAGTAACGTATACATTTTCGGAGAATCGTTCTACCTAATATAGTACGTAACGTCTCTATTTGTTACAACAATGGACGTTGCCTCTCTGCCCGATGCACCACTTCACAAATTTTCCCATTTTCAATTCACTTTTCCCAATTGTGCATACAAAGCGAAACTTTCTTGTTATCACAATAAATAATTGAATTAGGCAACAATGAATTCGCTGTAATCAGCCAACAAATGGGGACAATTTATCCTTCAAGCAAGGAGGAAACAAGTCCAATAAATAAAATTCTGTAGAATTTATCACTATGCAGCTCAGTACCTATGCCGAAATGCATTGTAACCAAATGGTATAAAATGCTTTGTTCAATTTATGCCTTAAAGTAGGTACCTATGACCAGGCACTAGGCACTAGGCACTACCATATAGTTTCACAAGAGCCACCAAGTACCGAAGGTACCCGGGGCTGCGGCCCCCGTCAGTTTTGTTGCCTGTGTGCCAAAGCCTCGACAAAAGTAAACAAAGTTGCTCACGAATTCCCTGTTTTATGCAAATGCACTGCACTCATATAATTTATTTGTTAGCAATATATCCAACTGCATTGTCGTTGTTCTTGCTCCATTTGATGCTATTTAGTGCAGCCAGTGTGGAACATGCACATTTGCCTCGACGTTGATTTACTCTGATTTCCATCGAAAGTGACTCGGCGAGAGAAGCATTAGTTATGAATTCCGTAATTAAGGTAATGCAGTTCGGCCGATTTACGACAGGCTTTCGCAACTATTTCCACGCTAGTTGATCTGCTCTTGTCCCTGGGCTCCTATAGGATTAGATTAATGCCGATATGCGCTGGGTGTCATTTGATTTGCGGACTCACAGTCATTTAGAAATTGCAATAATTGAGATCTCTGACCCAATTCTTTGAGTGGCTTGAAATTACTTACCCTGGCTGGTTCTAGGCGGTCGGGTCGGCCAGTCGGATTGAATGGATCCATTGCAGTCTACATGGTGATCAAAGTGACGCAGCTCAACTAGAAGGAATGCGGCGGCTTTAGAAACTGCGAGCGATTTATTTCCTGGTCGATGAAAGCGGGTAAACGTGTTTTTGATAGATTAAGAGCTGCTTGTGGCCTGAGATAATTGTGCGTATGAAATATCGAGGCTTACGCCGTACAAATGCTTTGTACTTATTCAATTGGAATAATGGTTATGTTTGTAATAAATAAAAGTGAAGGAAATTGTTATAAATTCAATTAGAATAAATGTTCTTGAAAATGCAAGGGGACAGGTTTGAGAGTGACTGATCGTTCTCTCAGTGCGTATTAATGTTTACACTACTTTTTCTGCGATGGTTTTACAGCCCAATTCGAACGTTAGTCATCTTCAGCTGCTTACCTTACATCACTCTGCTACATAAGGTGGGTCCCAAAATGCATCACTGTGATATTACTACAGATAACCGTGGTTTGACAACTGGTCCGGCTTTCTCCATGCATTGTCTTCATTGACTGGGCCATATATTCTTCGGAGAACTTTCCTCTAAAATTTTTGGAAGATTATCACGCTTCACATTCATTAGGTAAGAGCCATTCAAGCAGTAATTCTTCTTGGCCTTGGCGCTCTTCCATATTGAGCCAGGTACTGAGAGAAAGTAAATCTCCGTTTAGCATGCAACCGATTTCTGGGCATACTCCACCGCTGAGCCAGCCTCCCCTCTGGCTAATTCATCTACCATCCCTCGATATTAATGTGACCCGGTACCCATTGAGAAGTGACCCTGAATCTTGGTTGAAGGTTATACGGGCTAAGCCTTATGCCTTGATGATCGCTTGACTATCTGATAACAGAATTATCCTGGCTCCCGACCTTGGATATGGCCACAGACTTGACTATTTGAGATGCGGCCGGAAAAATACATTTTTCGCGTATAGAATGAAATTCTGAAGCCACCCTCCCGTTCTCGTCTTGTTTTGTAGATCATGTGTAACGAAAGCCAAGTGCACTGGGATTTATGATAAATTGCAACTAGCAATTTGGTAGGATCACATTTTTATATGAAACGGAGCATGCACATTTGTATGTATTTCAAATAGTAAAATCCGTAGAAAGACTGTCTTGAAAAATTGCCAAGAGTTCTGCCTGGAACACGCTGGCGAAGTTAGGCAGGCATTTGTAAAAAAAGGATTAGGGCGCTAGCTCGGCACCCGACTCTGATTTGGATCCGTCTGAATACAGGAAATCCCAACGGGATCACGAAGAACCAGATTGACCACGTCCTTGTAGAGAAATGAGGCGCATAGGCGTATTAGATGTCAGATCCTACCGGAGAGCATGCTGTGGCTCCGATCAGTATATTGTTCCGAAGAAGAAACAGGAACGATTGGTTAGACAAAGAATGTAAAGCAGCAGTAGAAGAGAGATCATTAGGAGTATATCACCAGACCGACCAGGACTAGAATCGAAACCTTTAAAGCCAAACAACGCATATGAAGATCGAATGTTAAGGAAAAAGAAGAGGGAGCAACAAAATGCGAGAATCCTGGAAGCTAGCTTGAATTTTAGCTACAAAAAGATTAGGCAGGCGTATAAGAATATAAGCACAATTACTGACAAATTTAAAGCCAGAACTAGTTTGTGTAGAGACGACAAAAGGAGTATTATTAGTGACCTAACGAAAGTCCCAAGTACATAAATGGAAAAACTACTTTGAAGACCCGCTTTACCAAAATGCTCCAACATCAACAAGAACAGACATAGCAGAGAACCAACGAGGCCGAGGACAAGGTTAAAAAAGCTATAAATAAGCTGTAATAAAGCTCCTGGAGGAGACGAAATTGCTGTTAAGCTCAGCAGCACCCTAAAAACATTTCTTTGCCTTCTTGTGTTCTGGATACACTGTCGAGGGTTTAAAAAACCCATTTCAGGCATAAGCTCTACACCATCAAATGACAAGAATGGGAAATGGTTTTATTGGAAATACGACAATAGTTCATTTTGGTAATACCTAATGAACTCGATTCGATTCTTGCCTCAATCGAGAACGAAGTTCAATGTCTCTGTGTATTGAGTTAGATATAGGTTAGACATCATAGCGACAAGGTTTGACATTTGCTTGCATTATCGAAAACACAAGATTTGGTTGATTAGGACATGGGATCGAAAGCAGCGCGTTTATAAAAACTAGGTGCAGATCGGGTAATAACATTGATCCCACACCCAGTTTGGTGTAATGTTTAGATTTTACATCTTAATTGAACGATCTGAACGAAAAATCTCGATCTAACCCTTTAGATAATAGTTATAGCTTGGAGTTTAGCTAACACGATACCATAATCTCAAAAGCTAGAGCGACCAAACTAGATTCACTAAAGCAATGCTAAATCGAGACTACACCTATTTCGTTAGAAGCCGAAAATAGAGGTGGTAGTACCGAAAATATTCACTACCCCTATTTCGAAAGGTACCAATTCCCACTTGATACCTTCAAAAGCTTCCATGATGGATGACAAAATCGAAGCTATGGTAACTTTGTTCGGGGTCATGTTAAACTCAAGTTCAGCTATTTCCGCATCATCATAAATAATTGCAAATACATAGTTCGTAGCGTCATGGATTCTGATGGTTAAAAAGTTGGGCATGGGTGGTGGTACAGGTGATAACTATACTTCTAGCCACTTCATCGAAGCACACACCTTACTAATCCCATCCTGAAAAACCGTGCACCAGAATTTTTGATAAAATTTATTTAATTTGGATGGAGTTTAAATTATCCTAAAATTCCCGAAGGAGTTGATAAATGTTGATCATCTTACCCTTCTTTATTTATGACCAAAATACAAGGCAACCCACATGAGGTGTGAAAATGAGATTCGTTTATGCCCCATCACACAAATATTCAAATTCTGACTGTCCCCCGCCTCCTAGAACCAGCATAAATCTAGCGCTTGTTAAGCCTAGTGTCAACACACCTCGCCTCACAATGAGCCTCCTTAGGGAAGTCCTAATTTGAGGAAAACGTCAGTTATTAAAGTTCGCGTGCAGGCAGCCCATGCAATTACCAGGATCCCACTAGACGCGAATTAAGCTACGCAACGACATTAATTAAATGCACTTGCACCAGGGCTCCCCATTCATGGGCCGTCGACATGCACCGCGCCGTTGTACGTGCAGCAATGCATCTGTGCCCGGTGCATGCTGCATCGCCGAAGGTGGACAACCGGCCGGGCGGCGGCGACTTGTTGCGTTGCGTTGGTGTAGGCCAGCCGAGTCCTTGTTCCTTTCTTTTACTTATTGGCGACTCTGTTAATGTTGTGTCTTAATTAAGCCTTAATGAGTATTGGCCTCGTAAAGTGCGCCGCTCAGCCCCGGTCGTAGCATAAATTTTCGGTTATATTGCAGCAATTAATGCTCGTGGGCAGTTCCTTGTGTGGCTGCATGTCTTGTTCCTGTGCGAGCATTTTATCAGAGATGGCCGGACACGGGCGACCGGAGGCCGGGGGCGGGCGCTGGCTGTGGCGCTTTCGAGATACTTTACAGATTTTAAGGAAATTAACCCAGGACATCCCGCGGCGCGAGAACACTTTTCAGTGATTGAATAAATCATATCAAATTTCATTTGGCTCAAGTGCATGCTCGATCGGACTCCGCGCCGGCCATGGGCGGATTAATGTTGCATACATACTCTGTGTCATGTTCGGAGTCCCTTGTTCCTTTTAATTAGAAGATAAACTTTTGCCATGTACATGTTATCAGCGAAATGAATTGCATGTTAGCCGGGGATTGTAGTGCTTTCAGTTAGTAGCAATTGCTGCATTTAGTTAAGTCATAACGAAAATGATTTAATTAATATCAAAAATTTCCTTGCCTCTTTTATGACAAACGGAAGTGCCTTATTTATTAAAGGGCTCTAGATAAATTGCTGTGCTTGTTCAAAGTCGCTTGAATGTGGGATTGAGTGCAGATCTGGGCGGTTTTGCTGCCGCATAAAATTGAAATGAACTATGCACGATCATAATTTCATAAAGATATTTTATACGTTTTTTGCTGTAGGGACGTGTTATGGTTGATTTGTCAGGGCATTTCTTTTTAATTTTCGCAATAAACGTTCATGTGGAGTGCCACTATCTCATACGACTTAAAGGCAAGATCTTTTAAGAAATTTCAGATCTAAATCAAATTTTTATGATCCAGAGGAGGATTTCCTTTAAAACTCGAACACATAATAGATTTACGAGGAGATTGTAACAGCCATGTTAAATGTGGTGATTTCGTTTTAAGATATTTGAACTTTTCTAAGTGGAACGTAATATTCCTCTCCACTATTTTTATGTGGATATTAAAATAGGAATATACTAAAAGTTCATATCAATTCCACCATGTAATTTGTGCTTCATATGGATGTGAACATTGTTAAAAATAAGAGAAAACAGGAAAACGGTGATCCTAATGGCGAAGCAGGTGTGATTATTTTGGCCAAACTTTCGTAAAAAGACATTTTCTTAGAGGAAATGTAAACTTTCATGTTTTGTTCTCAACCAGTCAGGTTTAATGTGCTGAGTACTATTTTAATAAAATATAGTGAATACAGCGAGGGCTTTTTACAATTTTGATCATTATGAAAGGGATCCCAGAAGTAGGAATGCTGCAAGATTACATACCCACGAAGACTCCAAAGTTTAAGCATTCGTCAGTTTCTTAAGACAAAGGCTTACTTAGGTTTTCCTTAAGACATCATAAAGGAGACTTATATGGTATACGATGGTCTCGAGGACAAAGGCAGATGCTGGTGCTGGAATCTGGTTTGAAAGCCTAGCGGTTCTAATGAATTCAGTTTGGACCCCCCAAATACCGTCTTTCAGGCAGATGTGCTAATAAAAACCTAATACGGGCCTAAGTTAACCAGGTTTATACTATCTGACAGCCAAGCAGCAGTCAAAAATGGCAAACTTCCGTAGGACCAAGTTTAAAATAGTTTGGACATGCTAACGCAAAGTTAAACTGGATTCTACCAATCGGACTACCTTTGCTCGGGTTTCGGGCTATAGGGGGATTCGAGAATAATGAAGAAGTTTTTTCAGCTAGGGGTCTTTAGGCCTTTGGCATTTAACCAAGACAATAACCTCCACAAAAGCTTATAATTCTTCGTGGGTCCATGACCAGCTTCGACATGAGCAATTCTTAGAAACCGAACAAGACCACAGCAGGATAATACCCAAATACCCCCTAGCGCGAAAGCTCACCAACTACCAATACACAAACCTACTGCCAAAGCTTTAATCTGATACACAAACTTAAGATAGCTTCAAGCAAAGACACAAACCGAAGCCCAAGCTTCATGCTAAGACCACATCCACATCAGAGACCGCAACCGATGACGTTACAGATCCCGTATCGACAAAGCTAAACTACTGTATTGATTCACTTCCTTCCTTCTTCCTCCTCGTGTATCCTCTTCACAACTCGAATGAGAAAAAAGCCAACTTTAACATAATTTGCTAATATCTACAAAAATAAAGGCCGTAACACAAAATTTGTCTGGACATTATTTATAAGAAATTGTCCAAGGTTCCTATTTTGGAAAAAGATATAACTAGGTATTTTTGGGAGAAAAAGTTAGTTGAAAAAAACAAAATTTTGATTTTGATGACTCATAACTCTTGAAGTGGGTAAAGTAGATCCTTCACTTTTACAATTTTAGATAGGTGGGAGTATTCTACGTGCAGCGCATTTATAAAAACCAGACATAGGGTTACAAAAATACAGGGTGATGTGCAAAACACTAAAAAAACCATTACGATTCCACCCTCCCCGCTCCAAGGCCATATGATTTTTTGTTCATCTATCCAAAACCTATCCACAGCCGGTCGCTTTGTAAGTTTATGCAATACACCCTGTACAGTCAAAACATTAACCTCGATTCGAGGGCAAGGTTTACCCACAAATTGACGACATAAGAAGAGATAGAAGTTCTTGACTTGGCAGTTACCCTCTCAATCTGGGCTTTTCCTTGGCCTAAGCTTATGGAGTATCTGAAGGGAGAAAAACCCCCTCTGCAAGCGGTGCTTCGAGGAGTGCGAGCATGACTTTCACGTCCTCTGTCATTTTCCTGGGATTTTGCTTTAATAAACGAGACTAAAGGTTTCAGGCAGACTGTTGGGCGTTTTTAAACGGCCTAGACGACAAATCTAGATTAAGATAGATTAATTTAAATGCGTCTAGTTATGGTACAATAGGATCATGTCACGCTTGCTACACTACTTGAATCATAACCTCACTGAGAGCAAAAAGAAGAAAGATGTTAATACCTTCACCGGCCTCAGTTCAATAAAGTTCATTCCAATCTGCATAAGCGCCTTCACCGACTGGCATGTTCAGTTCGTGGTTGAAATTGTTGTTGCGCCAGAAATAAGAAAAGCAAAAGAGCACTGGAATGATATTCCATTATTCCAGCTGATCACTCTCTTTCGAGTAAGCTTTTACTTTCAACCTCAGTTTCATGTTCTGTTAGGTGAATTCAGGCTTGATTTCTCCTGAGTACAATATGGGAAGTGACGCTAAAATTGACGTTCACTTGAATTTACTCGAACTTGCGCAGTTTCGGGTGGTAAAGCCGGGGTATGACATAAGGTTGTCTACTTGCAATTTGTCAACGTTTTTATCATTTTTCCTTGGGTAAATTACTTATACCTGTGGAGACAAAGTTGGAATATGGCAGCTCCACTGGGAAATTTTGAAGTGAAGTTGGTGTTGCCATAGCGACTGTCACATTGAAATTAATACCCTCGTGACTGCATGGCAATATTTTTACCACAATATAAGTCCAACGCACTCGATTCACTTTCACGCCCTGCTGTCCTCTTTTTCATGCGCACTAGAATCTACAAATTCCTTTATAAATAGAACAATTTAACTGTGGAACAATCTTTCCCAATCAGTACTCCCGACCCCATCATCTTAGAATTCAAATATAAGGTTGATGACCATCTGTATCAGTATCCCCATGACTCCCCCTAACATATACTGGTCAATCCATCAAACTAAACTTACGACTGGACATTACACCATTACCAGACAACAACAACACAGATTGACAGTACGAAGGCTGATTCCTAAGTTGGGGTTTCCTCATAAGAAAACTTCTAAGAATATTGTGCATTGAGCAGTATTGCGTAATAAAATTGATAGTGCAGGGGAGCTTTATATCAACATCAGAAAATTGTGTTAGATCGCAAATTACCCCAGATAGCCGGGAAGCTCTGAAATGAGGATATTAATCTTCAGAAAATTAAAGGTGATTCACTTCTCCCATTTTTTTTTTTTTTTTTTCATTTTTTTTAATAGACCCAAATTGAAAGCCCATAAATGAATGGTAATAGGATCTCCGTCGAACATGAGATTTTCACTAACGAAGTTGTAAGCCGAACGGAATAAGTTCGGAAAACATCTTTAATCAACATCTATAGAAAGAAAAGTAATCCAGGGAAAAAATCTTGTTTAAAAGCGATTACAGTGAAGGATTTTCTTTGGTTTCCACAGAAGAAAACTTTTCCTTGGTCGCCCATTTTGCTGCTTTAGCTTACCTTCACCCCCTCCCCCCACCCTGTAACCTTTGAGCTTCTTTTACTTGGACATAACTTTAATTTGATCTCGGTGATCCAACGTAGAGCTGCCAGCCGGCCGCAGTTGCGTTTCTATAAGTTCAAAGACCACAGATTGGTTTCCCCTTTTTTGGTTTTCTTACCTGTGAAAGGGTATTTGCGAGAGTCCTTGCTGCTGCTGTGCTAGGACTCTGCTAAAAGTTGAAAGAAAGGAAAAATGAAAAGGAGAAGAATCGGTCCACCTCACCGCAATGGCCAAGGATAAAAGGGCAATCACCACATTTTCTTATTTATCTTAGCAAGGATTTTCCTCCGGTGTATGTGTGTGTATGTATGCGAGTATAAGGAAGGTACACATGTCCTGAATGGGCAACAGTAGTGCGAACGTAAAAATTGCCATGTAGAAAGCTTTTAGCTGGACAGGAATGGAGGAGAGTCCTTTTGCAGTGATCAAGGATAAGGCTGCCTGCCAGGCCGGTGTTGGGGCGGGAGGAGGGGGGAGGTATAGAGACTACAACTGAATGGAATCATTACAAACATATGTTCATTTTGTCGCAGGAAAAAGGTATCCCTATCTGTCACGTTCTGCTTACTTTGGATGTTTATTGTACATCATCCTCGTAATTTATTGGATGTCGTCTGAAGGGGGCCACCGAGGGCGGCGGTTCGACTGTGGGCCATAGAAGGAATCCTCCTTTTTGGTAAAGGTTTCCATTCCCACTATATATGTCCTTTGTGCCCTTCCTTTGGTCTTCGATGTGCACAATGAAGAGGACGTGCAGTTTGACAGGGTTCGGTCAGCACTGGGAATGGTTATTCAAGCAGCTTGGGGTGGACTAAGCAAGAAGTTAACATATGGGAAATTGCTTCTGTAATTGAAATAAGGATTAAAGGTGGCTTAAAGTGCTGCAGTAGATTTTTCCTGGTTAAAGCCCTGCCGACCATTCTCGGCTTCAATACCAGCTTTAATAACAAGACAAAAATACCATGGTGTTCATTTGACTGCTTTTCACTTGCGGTTGCGGGGAAAAATTATATGCTGTCACGTAAATTGTTTTTCCTGGAGACTGCGGCGCTTATTTATTTCACACTTGAGTGAAAATATTGTTCATTCCATAGTTTGAGTTCTTTTAAATAGAAAATAGCGAAGGCAGAGATTTGTGCTCGAGTAAAGCAACAATATTTTCATCAGAACCTCTTCGCGGAAACGTTTAGAAAGTTGTGGGTGGAAGGAAGTTGACTCCAGCGATGCAAGCAATTAAGATGTCACACAGTTCTGCCACATTAATCGCGCACGGTTCGCATCGAGCTTGAAGGGATTTCTATTTTCAACTCACACTTAATGGAGGAGTTTGTGAAATTTAATGTGGTTACAACAACATTAATTACCGACATGTTAAAATACGGAAAACAAAGATTTCCTTTCACGGTGGTTTGGTACTGGAAAATACTAAAGTCGGGGCCTTTGACTAAAATGATGTTGGCTTGGGTGCAATTTGATGCAGTAAAATGGAAAATTTCGGAGAATTTTATTAGAATAAAATGCAAGTTGTGCAATCAGTATTCTGCGTATTTTATGAACAGAAGCATTTTCGGAACAAAGGTTTATTAAATATATTGTTGCTAATACTGTGCCACAACTCCACTGCCGGCACTAAGCCTGCAAAATGAGGGAAGGCACCTACAGTAAAACCATTAATTTATCAATTTCTAGTAAAATATGTAAACCTGGTATCTAGAGATATATGTATATAACCCATGCCTCTAGTAGAAGTAAATATTCGTGGACTAGTCCTCTTGGATTGGTGTATGGTGAAAGGTCGACAAGCTCTCTTCGGAAATTCAGGACTTACGAGAAAGACTTTAGCAACGTCACAGGAAAATTATTTAAGGAACTACGATATAAAATTCGTAACGTGGAATCTCAGGACATTAACCTGTAGCAATAGCAGAAATGACAGATGAGCCCATTTTTAAGCCTGGGGTGTCCCTGCACCCCCAAGTCCAGCTAAGGGGTAATAATCCCTCTCTCAAAATAGCTTTAGAAAAATAAATATTCAAGCACCAGACTAAAGAGAGGTGATTCGCCTTTTCAAAGCTTCAAATTGAGCTTTAAAGTGTCGCAGAGGATGGCGCCTCTAGCAGCTTCCACATTTTTAATTCCTGGAACACCGATCAGTATCCCTAGCGTGAAATTATCCAAGACACAAACCTACAACAGCAAAGTTCAACTAAATCCACACAGGTGGCGCTCAATTACTCCGCAGGCATAGCCGAGACCACTAAAGATGACGTCACTGCTTCAGAATAATGTAGCTATTCTACTACTAAGCTAGTTTACAGATTTTGAGTAGTTATTAAAGTCGTATCTCTTTAACATTTTTGAGATTCAGAAAATCCCATTTGCCCTCCGCACATCTTTCCTTCAAATATGGTTTTAAGCCTACTCCAGTGTAAATTTCAGTTCCACGAAAAAGATTTTCATTGAAAACACCACTAAAAGAAATTGATAAGATTCTCACTTCCAGCACCCACGGAAATTTTCGTTTACTTATAAATTTATAAAATCCCCCATTTTTATGTGGCCATTTAGAAAATGTCTAAATGCAAAAGGAATCATCTTAAATTTTTACAAGATTAATGTCCTTTTGAAAATTTCAGGACTATGGATGTTCACGTCTTGGTTTGGTGGAGCTCTTAAGCCTGCCTGGGGCCACATTCTGTTGAGTAGAATTAAATGGCGAGTGGTGCGAGAGGATGTGGGGACGGTGCGAGCGAGAGGGAAAGCAAAGGCAGTCCCAGCTACTAAAATAGCACTCAGGGAAATATTTCACTTCCTAAGTAAGTTCTTTTCCCTTTAATTAAAACCACGACGACGAAATTGAAACATTTGCACTTAATTCTGGAGAAATCTCATTTACTTTAACGACGCCATGTTCAGTTTTCCGTCAGGTCCTGGCTGGCTGTGTGCAGGGAGAGCGAGACAGGCAACGACCAGGATCAGGGCCCGACACTGGCAACTGGCTCGGGCTGGGGACTCTGTTATGGCAGCGAAAACCCTTTAACAAATCTCTAACAAAGTTGTAGGGCTCGTCTAGAGAGCCCCATCGAGGGGGCTGCTGCGGCGCTCCGGTGGCAGTGCAGACCAGAAAAGGGTTTTCAGCTTTTATAGGCCTAATTAAAACTTATGGTTATGGTTGCGTCCTTTCCAGAGTTTTGGGCAACTTATCAGAAATTTTATGCTCCTTTGGGTGGCGGGGGGCGGCACTGGCGCCTCCTCACACCTAGAGCGGAGCACCCCCCGGCCCCCGTCCTGCACCCGGGCGGCCTCCTGCTGAAATAAAACCGAAATTAGAGCCCAGCGACAGTGAAGTGAATACCCGATGCCCTTGGATGGCCCGATTACTGGGAATTTATGAATTTTTGTGCAAAATTTAAGCCGGAACAGTGTTAATTGCGGCAGAGGCTATAAATTACACATTGTGCAGGGCTCACTTTGGGTTATGGTTAATTATGGAAATCTGACGTAATAAAGGGAGTTTTTCCGTCGCCTCCACGGCGGCCTGGGCCCGGGGAGGGCTTCTATGGAATTAAGTAACTATTAAATCAATAACGACTACGGGTCAAAAGTTTATTTTTCAATTAAAATTTGCGCATTTTTTCTTTGCATTATTAAAATTTCAAAAGGGGCATAATTACTTTATGGCCGTTGCTGCTTTGAGGGCCATTAAAAAGTGTCAAGACATTTTGTGTTGTTCGCGCGAAGATTATAGTTGAAAAAGTGGCAAATTTCAACGTTTCATTGTTGGATAATGGCAAATGTAATTGGTCATAAGATTGTGAGAAGTTCATAGTTTGTTTGCGAAAGTCTGGAAACTAGTAAAAACTTCAATACATAATAATTTAACCATTCATTTTCTAGGATTCCCCTTTCTAGAAATCTAGACTGTAGCAGTTCCGAATATTGTCAGTAGCTCACTCACAATTCTACCGTGGTGGAAAGATCACTTCGGCAGAGGGGGCAGGGCAATTCTGCTAAAAAGGAATGTTGTCTACATGAGTCAAAAGGACAGACGAAGGGTATGCCGCTGGTTGAATTCAAATTACGGAGCTCTTGTATTAGGCCTACCCTAAATGGGACGTGAAGGGAGGTAAAGTTACGTCCCATTGCATATGAATGTATGAAAGTAACCAAAATAGAAGTGAAGTAGAAGTTAAATTTCGAAAAATTTCGAAAAGTCATTTAGAGAAGTAAGCGTGCGGTAAGAAACGCACAAGAAGTAAACGAAATTTAAGAAAGTAAGGGTGTTTACTTGCTACACTTTTACACGCTTTTTATTTTGGTTTACATGTGAATTTTTAGAAAAATTATGCCTACTTCACTTCTACTTCACTTCCGCGTTACTTTTCATTTAGGGTAGGCCTATTGTCTTCCTCTTTCAATGAGGTATCGAGTCCAAAATGTACTACGACATGACCCTATTCGGGAAACAACGACTTAGAACAAGAAACGGTGAGCCACCTGAGTAAAAATAAAAATGGTCTTACAACGGGCGAACACTGGTGCGAGGCGGCAGCAGAAAATTTTCTGCAGGACTGTACGTCCATGCACCACGGAGTGGGCGGGCGCCCAAACCCATGGCAAACCTAAACGTGTGTATATATTGACATAATTTCACTAAAAAACAAGAAAATTATCTTGGGAAAAGAGTGACTTTCGCTGATCAACAAAACTCAAAACTCTACGGCTATCATATGTCCCTTAAACACACAAGCGGCCGGTGTTCGCCTGTTTTTATTTTATCTCGGGAATCCTGCTTAAATCCAAGCTTGCAATTGGTACCTTCAATGCTTTTCCGATAGTTTGTTGGAAAAGTTGGCTCTTGTGAAAACCTATGCGATTCTTCATCGAATTTCAAAAGGGAATTAACGATTACAGCCATTTTCTGTAGGCTGGCTCGTGTGAAACTGGGCATATTAATTTGTTAGACAGTAAAACCCCGGCTTCACCTGCCGTACTGCGTAAGTTTGAGCAAATTAGTGTACTGAACTTCAATTTTTGCCTTAGTTCCCAAACATTTTCAAATATTGAACTCAGGGAAAATTTTGCCTGAGTTCGCCCAACAGAACATGAAATTGAGATGAACGTAAAAGCTCGCTCAAAAGAGATTAATCAATTGGAATAATGGAATATCATTCCAGTGAGCTTTTGCATTTCCAACTTCTGCCGAAAAAGCAACAACAACCACTTATGCGGATTGAACTGAACTTTATTGAACTGAGGTCGGTGAAGCCGGAGTAGAAAGAAACAAACAAAAAAGAGGAATTAAAGAACTCTCGACACAAGAAGTTTTGCTCTCCTCATTTCGTTCATTTACCTCTTTTAACAATTCTTGAAACAGAATTTTAAAATGCAGCAACAGCGCCCTCAAATTTCTATCAATCAAACACTTTTTCCTTTGTGTGAGTGGATATGGTGCTTTTTACAGAATATTCAAAAAGTGCTCCAAATAAATGAGAGATTTTTCTTTACACTTGGGAGATTTTATCCCAAAATTTCTCGATTCTCTAAGCTAAAATCTCTGGAAACTTCCTGCACGAGGAGAGGTGAAATTTTCCCGTTTTTCCTTACATAAGAAAGTACAGGGGCAAAAATTGGGTAAATTAGCGTAATTTCTTGCACCTGTGAGAATACTTTCAATTTTTTTTAATCTAAATTTCTGAAATTGCGACCCTGACAAATTGCGCCCGGTGCAAGTGCACCATTCGCACCTATGAAAGCGCCGCCGCTGAGCGTGTGTCCCTATTCGCTTTTTATGTGATAGTTGCTCAGGAACTAACCTGAGTTACTACCACTCCGTTGTGCCTAGTAGCAAACTTATAACAGGGAATAGAATAGGTTATGGAGGTTAAAGAGGAAGGAGGGGCAATGAAGAATTCTGCGTTTGAAATATTGAATGTTGCAGAAGCTCGGAGATACTGACTGGGAAATATTGTACCACAGCCGAGTTGTGATAATTAGAAACGATGTGAGTGCGCTAAAAGACGAGCTGCAGATGGAGGGAATGGAGTGACTGGGCTAATCTGCTGTTGCGGAAATAAGGTTGCAGTAAAAGCAGGAAGTATTTATTTCGATAAAACAGTCGCGAGATCATTGATTAGTTTGCACGATGGCTGAAATATATTAAAAAATCTCAGGCATTCAGGAGCCTGTCTGAAAAATTGAAGTAGTATGTGGTTATTCCATAGCAAATTCTGGGGTTAATTTCACGCCTAGGATATTAACGGATATTTGAAAAAGCCCTAACTAGCTGAGTGCCTTATTAACCCTAATTTTTCGCTCAAAATCTCCGTGACCATTCCCAAGTTAGCTTCCGCCATACAAATCCTCCCTGGGTTACTTTAAAAAGAACAAAGGAAAGCCCATTTGCAAGTTCATGGAAATCGGCTTAACGTGTCGATAGTATTCTCGCTTCTAGAATCTTTTCCATAATACCTGACCAAGATGGGCATTCGTTCTCAGCCTCAGTGCAATGTTTATAGCGAATTTCTCTTTTTCGAGATGGAGTGGTACTGTAACGGCGGCCATAGCAGCTAGTTTTGGAATTCACTTTAAAGCCACCCCCTTGAAAATGGATTGACGTTCATGAAAAACTGAAGATAACAGTAGTTTTTGGAAGTTGGGGATAAACTCATGAAGGATGAAAGTATAGTTTTTTTGTAACCCGTGGTATAAAACAACCTAATTAAGCATAGGCCAAGTTTTGGGTCTCATTGCGGTGGCTAAATAGCACTTCCACCTTTTGTATCAAGCTCCATTACTTTCGGAGATGCCGTAGAAAAACAACACTAGTCCAAAGAACAACTATATTTGTGATTTGAACTTTTGTGGGTAGCACGTTACGGTACCAAGGTGGGTTTTTCTTCCTCACATGATGACCAAACGCAAGAACAAGAAAAGACTGACTTGGTGTGGTTCTTGCAAGCATGGCTAAGTCTTGATCTTGATCTTGGTCTTGCGAGCTTCGCTAAGTCCTGGTTCTTCATCTTGCTTAATGTGCAAAACCAAGACAAGACTGCAAGATTTTTGTCCGTTGAAACTCTTTTTATGTGATGATATTTGGGTTTGAATTTCCGGATATTGAAGAAGTTTACACAGAAATTACACAAAAATGTTACCAAAAACAAAACAACTTTGTGAAATAGGGCTTCGATTTCATAAAGTTAATATCCTCGGTTAAGCTAGCAGTCGGCTAAGCGAGAGACGTAACCTTCGGAGTTACAAAACCGACTCGTGGGGTGTTATGTTTCCTTGAAAAAAGTGGGATAGAGAAGGTAGATAAGACTTACTTGGGCTCCGTCAGTTTATATGGTATAATATTTTATGTGATCGTGATCTTCCACTGGTGGCCTGCAGGCACTGCAATTTGATTCTATGATTTTTCACACTGCATTTTTCGACGCACTGTATTCGGCACGTCTCTAACATACTCTCGATCATAGAGATCTATGCCTTCTCTTACCAGTTCGCCTATTGGGATCATCCCCATTATCACGCATGCTACATCCTTGCCGGTGGTCTTGAATGCACAAAACGTGCGAAGGGCGTTAACTCTGTATGCGGCCTTCCATTTCCTCCTGTTAGTCGTCCTGATTAGCTCCGCTGCTAACACTGACGCTGCATATAGCAGGACTGAGTTAATCACCGTCGTTATGAGGAGGCGACGACCTTCACGTTGGGAAACAATCTTGGCAGTAACGGCTGCACAAATAGCCCTATCCGCCAAGGCTTCCAAGTGTGCTTTAAAAACTAGTCTGCGGTCTGTCATTACTTCAACGTATTTTAACTGAATGATCTCTTCTCATACCTTGATCCTAGCGGACACCACTTTTCTCCGTTTGAACAGCTTCAGTTTTGGGCCTCGCAAGTGTCAAAACATCACTTTCAGGTCACGCTTTAATATTCCAGGTCACTTGGTTCGCCCATGACTTCATCTCATCAAGGCGTCGTCCTATGGGTCACTTCGCCATGTCATCCGCGATGGCGATCGCAATTACTCGTTTTTGGAGAACAGATCTTTATACATAGTGATCCACAGGAGTAGCTTCAGGCCCTTTTGTTAAGTCAAGGATTATACACATGTCTTTAAAGAATCTAGACCTATCTTCATATTAAGTCGTTACTAGTCTTTACGATGGTTGGCTGTTCCATCGTTTGCTCGTAATGTTTTTCCGATAGTCGCCAATTTTGATATTAATTTGGAGAAACCCTCTCCCAATGATCGGTGGTTTTAAACAGATTCCTAAAATGGAGAATTACTTTCAATTATACAATTTTATGGAAGATATATCCTAAAGCTGATTGAGCCAAAGTACAGTAAACAATAATGCTTGAACGAAAGGAAATTTCCTAAACAAAAACGAAATTATTTTCAGCAGCAGCAATTTCGTGCCTTATTCACCTTTACCTACCGCAAATTGAAAAACAATCGTAACTAATTTCAATTTCAAGACATTGGAATATTACAAGCTGAAAAGGTTATCAAACTCTATTTTGTTTGAAAAAACAACACAGACCATCTCGTTAGGTTTACTGACATCTTGAAAATCGCGCAAACTTTAACATTTTACCTTATGAAATATCCATTTTACCTCGCATGTACGTGATGGCACCCGGTTACGTAAAACCCGGCGAAAAAAAAAACTATTTAATCAAACGAAATTACAAAATTTAATCCTCACTGGCTGGCTGGGTTGGTTGGTTAAAATCGATTTCATCCAGCAAAGAGCATAGCCCCCCTATGTCGACTATGGGTCCACTTTAAACCCGGCTCACAAAAAGAATTTAATTCCACCTGAGATTCGTTCCACATGACTTTTCGATTTTCAGAAAAATTATAAGAGCGAGAGAGGAAGAGTTTTTCGAAAATCTCTAGACTTTCACTTTTATTGTGTCCTTCATTTCGGCGCCGTCTGTTGATTATTGGTCCAGGCTGATAGCCTAGCTGGGTGCACACAGTGGCTGGCTATGGTGGCTCACTTGTGTTCCAATAGACCACGACAAATGCGAAGCCCCAATGCGCCCCATTCACAAATTAACCCGAACTCAATTTCAGATCGGAACCGTTTGCACTGGAACGAATCGAGCACGTTCGAGATTACAAATTGTGACATGACTGCCGACTCCCGAGAGTCCCCAATCAAAGCCTTTCGGTTTGCCTTTTGGAGAGATAGCCAAAACCGGTATACTGGAGCCCGGGAGTATCCTTGTGGCTGGGAAACGAGCCCGAGCAGAGACATAGGTTCACTTGTCCAATTGCTGGTAATTTGCAATTAAAAGTCACACTATTGCCTGCAATTTCATTATACGTTCGGTGCGGTTTCATCTCGCTCAAGGACCACGTTCTTATCGTCCACTCGTGATTGGCAGTGGTTTCTGTTCTGTCTCTTTGTTTCGCCACGGAATTGTATCCAATCACGGAAAATGCTTATCATTATGTGCTCGAGCATCACGGACCAATTATTCGGAGCCAATTATAAAGATATTAGCCGTGAGCCGTGATCGAATAAAGACACAGGCACAATCGAGTGTGAATTTTGGCACTTACCGGGACCGCCCCTCGAGGTAGAAATCAATTAAAATTACATAAAAACAGGTAAAAATAATTATTTAGAAACAATTACCGCAATTATACACCGCCGCTGGGGGAGCGTAACATCATTTTTCCAGTGTGAATTTATTTGATGTTTCGAATTGAGTTATTTATGGAGAGGTGAATGTGTGGGCAAAACAGTGTGCTCAGTGAATTCATGAAGGCTTTATACAAAATTACTCAATGCCATGCCGGGCATTTTGATACTACCTTGTCGGGATGGACGCAGCTTCACGATCAATGGTCATAAGCACGCGTTCAGTCCAGGAAATATAAACATTAATCTTTTGCTTAATTATAGATTTTACGGAGAAATCGCACAATTAATATAGTCTTCACTGGAATTTAGTGCATTTATAAATGAATCTTTCAAGTTCAAGCACCTTTTGTAATGGGTAGAGGATGCTTTAGTCATTAACTTGCGGACGAAGTTTAGTCTTTATGTTTGAATTTATAAAACTACATACGAGTTGCACTAGCCTTCACAAAAACTTTTAAATAGCTCGCATATTTTTCGTGCATGTCGTTTTTTACCATGGTTAATTAAGGTTTTTCTTGTTTCATAAAACAGACAAACTTCTGTTTTTTTTAGAACGAAAAAGATGAAAAAATTTTATCAGGTGTTATTGGCTATGATCATTATCTGCTATTAGCAGAAATTAGATTCAAAACAAGGCCTTGAATTGAACAATAATAGAAATACAAAAAAAAATCACCAGATTTCTTCACCATACGCTGTAATTGTTCGGCCCCGAACACAACAACCTGAAAGGGGACAGGATTCAAACAAAAAAAAAACACAACACATATAAAATATAAATATAATTTGTCCTAAGAAGTTATAAACTTAATCTAATTATCCTAATTCTAAGACTTAAAAATATAAATTAAAAATAAACTTAAAAAACGAATTTGAAATAAACTTAAAAACTAAATCTAACTTATAAGGCATGCTGAAATAGAGAAATATATATGTAAACAATACAATGAATTTTCATAAATAAAAAAAAAATCTGAAAAAAAGAAAATAACCAACTACGAATTAAAAATTATTCTCTGAAACATAAGGAAAAAATAAATAATAACCCTGAAATATAAAATGATAAAAAAGCTGAAATTACAAATGAACCTGAAATAAATGCTTATAGAGTAATTAATCAACGATACTTACCAAGCTCCTATAGCATACTGGAGGCTACTTCATTTCGGAGCACCGGCAAGTTGAAACTTGTCTTTTTACCTAAAACCCTAAAAATGAATGAAATTATTAATAAAATATTAAAAACAAACTATAAGATTATACTTACCTGCGATATTTAGCTGAAACAAGACAAGCAGAATTAATAAATTTGAAATTAATTGAAGGTCAAAAAACAACAACAACAACCACACGCAGAACGTAAACAAACCGAATTCAAACAATTAACACATAAAAAGCACATCCAAGTTAAACCACTTGCGCAATATGTGCTACATATCATTTCACCTGTACAATATGTGTATATGTCACACATTACAGGTGAAAATAGCAATTTAAGGTGGAAAATGACGGATATAACCTATCATTTTTACCCACCTATTTTCTCACAAGAAAACACGATTTCCGAAACCTACAACACACACAACTGTTCACAGGTGAATAATAAACACACCACATCACATTACTTACCTGAAAATTAGTGAAAAACAGGTAAAAAAAACACTAAAACAGCACTCGCGATGTACACAGAACTTCGCCCGGCAAAGAAACGTCAAACTTTATGTTTCATATGAAAATGACATATGAAACTTATGTAGAATTTCGCGCGGATTCTAATGGTGACATTAAAAACATCGAAAAGGATACGCGTAAAAAGATATTTTAATAATAATATTTCTCCATAAGGTTAAGGAGAAAGAAAGAGAAAATAAACTTATGAAATTAAAGCGAGACAAGAATAGTTGTGTACAAAATGGAGAAAGGAAATTATTTATGGCCATTTTAGGGAATAAAAATATCCCTGCAATAAAAATCGACAAAAAAGAGAAAAACAGTCGAAAAAATATAAAGAAAAATTAGAATAATTATTTTAAATACAGTACAAATAATTACTATTACAATTGGCCTCTAAATTCGGTGAAAGTTAATAATTTTACGCTGCCGATAAGGCAGTTCGCAACAAGGAAATAAAATTTCCTTAAGGACACCGTTATCTTTGGACTATAAAAACGCGGACGCATCCTTAGTCGGCCTCTCTCAATTTTCAGCTACGCAGGGAACTCTCCAAACCAATAGGAAGGTGAGAGTTTTACATGCAATATTAATTTCTGAAAATTTTTGATAGCAAGCAGGAAATTTTCTCGCACACCACTAAGTGGAAGGCGGAAAATTTCACATGCTCTTGTTGTTGTATTGTGTTTAATTTGGTAGCGGGCAGCAAATTTTCGCGCACACCACAACGTGGAAGGCGGAAAATTTTACCTGCATGTTTTTGTTGTAAATTTGATTTATAAAGAGCAGTGAACGCATAGGCACACCACTTTGTGGAAGGCTAAGGTTCTGCCTGCACTTTATTCACTTTGTTTTTGTCTCACGTAGAATAGATAAAAAGCAGTAAATTCATGCGCATACCATTTTATGGAAGGCCAGAATTTATCTGCTATTAAGTTTGTGTTCGCGTATCAGTCGTAGAAATTAGCAGTGAGTTTCTGCACACCGCTTACTGGCGGAAGGTGGCAAATTCTGCATGCTTGTTTGTGTTTAGAAAATATTAGAATTCAAACAATCGCAGTGGATTCCTGTGCATACCATTAATGGAAGGCCGGAATTCTGCCTGCATTTGAAACATATTAAACACGTAGTAAGAGAAACATCCAGGGCATCAAAGGAAATATTCAGCGGACCACCACGACGCAGGACTGGCATTTTCACGACGACCAGCGACACCAGGGCACTGCAGCAAGCAATTTAACCATACATTAGCATAAGTTGCATGATTAGGTTGTAAGTTTGCAAATATTGAGGTGTACTTATTGAATAAAATTGAATTACCAACTGCACGTGCGTTTTTTTTTCACTATTTTATATTTGTACGTTTCCGTTTGAAACATTTGGAGGTTCCACCGAGATTTCGTGCAGCGTATTCAAACTTATTTAATTTTTATACTTTTTGCAAACTTACATACATTAAATCATGGCGACTCTGCAACAATTGTGCCGAAAACAATCTATGCTACGAAATCGATTGGAGAAATTCGTCGAAAACGGAAAAAAAACCGCGATAGCAAAACGTTCATATGGATATTATCAATCCAGAATCAACGACTACAAGGCATTATGGGAAGAATTCTGTAATAATGACTTAGCCATAAATGAAGCAGCACTCGATAATCCTGTAGAAGTCCCGGTGGAGTATTTGCGTCTCGATCGATATAGTGAAATGGAAATCAAATACGCCGAACATATGGGTGAATTGTTGGATGGATTACAAAGAAATGCACCAAACACTTCTTCAGAGCCAGGCACCACTCCAGCTATTAGAACACCAGAGCTGCAACAAATTGGGACGCAGCACGACATTCAGCTCCCTAGAATTAGCCTGCCAAAATACAATGGCAACTACGATATGTGGCGCTCCTTTCATGACGTGTTCGTGTCGCTGGTACATAGTAACCCCAAGCTAACAGCTGTGCAAAAACTGCACTACTTAAAGGAATGTCTAGTTGGGGAGGCAGAATCTTTATTAAGGCATGTACCAACCACCAACGATGATTACTATCCAGCCTGGACAAAGCTCAAGGAACGTTACGAGAACAAACGAATCTTAGTTAATCATCAGCTAAAGACATTTTTGAGTATTGCTAAGCTATCGACGGAAACATCCAAAGGTCTGAAGTCATTAATCGATACAACAACCGAATGCCTGCAGCAATTGAAGGCTCTTGGTGTGGACACGAGCTCGTGGGATGCAATTCTGATTTACTTACTAGTTCAACGATTGCCATTCACAACATTGAGGCTTTGGGAAGAAGAACAAGGATCAACCCAAGCGTTACCCACTTGTGCCCAATTCAAGGCGTTCTTGACCACCAGGTTGCGTGTTTTAGAATCCATTGCAGATGTCGTAGTATCTAAGCCTGCATCTAAACCCAACCCACACATCAAAAGGGAAACTTTTCATACACATCACACAATAAACCAAAATGGTTGTCCAGCTTGTAACAGCAAACACTTTATTGCCTTCTGCAGGAAATTCAAATCAATGAATGCGGACGCTAGGCGTAAAATTATACAAACCGCGGGCTGTTGTTTAAACTGCTTTTCACGTCAGCACACAATCAACAATTGTCCGAGTAAATATAGATGTCGCAAGTGCAACCAAAAACACCATACAACATTACATCCTAAGTCAAGGAGAGAGAGCACTGGGTCAACAGCATCCAAAGGGAATCTTCATGAAGGAGGTAACATACCAAACAAATCTCCTACAGCCCCGAAGATACACTCAGCTAATGAAGCTGAACATCCAATACAAACTTTCTTAGCCACGAAAAATCGCCGTGCGTTACTGGCGACCGCACGTGTGATGGTATATAGCAAACAAGGCACAGGAAAGCTACTACGTTGTCTCATCGATCCAGGATCTGAGGCATCCTTTATCACGGACGATGCATGCAGACAACTACGAGCTACCCCAACTAACACAGAGGTAGAAATTACGGGCTTGAATTTAGCCCCTGCAGGCACATCAAACCAAAAGGTGAGCCTGTCGTTAAGATCATGTTACCAGACTGAGCGGGCCGTAAAAGAGGAGTTTCTAATCATAGACAGGATCACTAATCCTTTACCAACCACGACAACCCGAAAAGGAAACTGGCAGCATCTCAAGAACTTGCAGTTAGCAGATCCAGCATTCTGGAAAACTGGAAGCATCGACGCCCTACTGGGAGTAAGGGCCTATGTGAAGATTTTAGAAAACGGCATTCGTCGCGGAGATAATACATCTCCAACTGCCATCAAAACAGTGTTTGGATGGATACTAATGGGACCAATCACAGCTACGGTCGGCGATCAAGTCGCAGCATTTACGACCAGCACAGCAGATCTCAAGATAGATAACCTGCTGAAACGTTTTTGGGAAATTGAGGAAACTCCGTCAAGGAAAATACTCACGCCAGAGGACGAAACATGTCAACAAATCTTCCACAAAACACACATCCGGAAGGCAAATGGAAGCTATCAAGTGGCGCTGCCCTTTGTGGACAACAAGGCTCCTATCTTGGGACAGTCAAGGCCACAAGCAATGAACCGGTTTCTGGCATTGCAGAGACAATTCACTAAGAAGCCTCAACTGAAGGATGAATATACCAAGTGTCTGGATGAGTACATAGACCTTGGACATATGGAAGCAGTAGATACCCCGACCAATGACGAGGAACATTACTACATACCTCATCACGCTGTCTTCAAAGACAGTTCCACAACAAAATTAAGAGTGGTTTTTGACGCCTCCGCCAAAACAACGAGTGGAAAATCCCTCAATGATCACCTTTTGGTAGGACCAACGTTGCAGCCCAAACTATTCGCGACCCTATTAAATTGGAGAAAATATAAGGTGGCCATGAACGCGGATATAGAGAAAATGTACCGCATGATCAGTATTCATCCAGACCACCAGAACTTCCAGCGAATCATTTGGCAGCATCCCCAGACTCGACTACCACAGGATTACAAATTAAAAACAGTAACCTTTGGAACAGCATGCGCACCATATTTAGCTATACGCACGTTACAGCAACTTGCGGAAGATGAAAGGGAAACATGGCCCTTAGCATACACAGCCATATACAACAATTTTTATGTTGACGATTTACTAAGCGGTGCGGACAACGTTGAGGAAGCCAAATTACTGCAACAAGAATTACGTAGCATCACCAAAGCAGGGGGCTTTAAGCTACGAAAATGGACAAGTAATTACCCTGCATTACTAGAAGACATTCCACAAGAAGATCGGGAATTAAAGTCCACCCTAACCCTGGTTTCAGATGATGTCGTTAAGACTCTTGGCGTTCGTTGGCATCCAGGACCAGATTATTTTTCCTTTGTTGTTAATCCACTGCCGGAGTACGCCGTTGCAACCAAGAGAAATATCTTGTCACAAGTCGCTTCATTATACGATCCATTGGGATGGCTCGCACCTATTCTGATTACTGCAAAAATAATAATGCAGTCATTATGGATAACTGGTCATGCTTGGGATCAACCAGTATCAAGCTCAATAGAGAATCAATGGAGTACATTTAAAACGGATCTACAGCATTTAAAAACTCTGCGTATTCCAAGATGGGTCGGATACTCCAAAACGGCAAATATGCAGCTACATGGGTTCTGCGATGCGTCATATAGAGCATATGCAGCCGTCTTGTATTTAAGAGTGGAGACGGATAATGGAGAAATTACATCACACTTACTCACTTCCAAGACCAGAGTGGCGCCCACAAAGCCCACAACGATTCCTCGATTGGAGCTAAATGCAGCTGTACTCTTGGCTAGATTACTGCAGACCACCCTAGACGATATGCAACTACTACACATGCCCATATATGCCTGGACCGATTCTATGATAACTCTGCAATGGGTGAAAGAACATCCGGCTAAATGGAAGACTTATGTTGCTAACCGCGTCGTCGAAATACAGGAAACGATACGATATGATCAATGGCGGCACGTACCCACTAAAGACAATCCAGCGGATATAGCTTCAAGAGGCATCACAGTTTCTAATTTGGTCAACCACCAGCTGTGGTGGAACGGACCAAGTTGGTTGATTTGCAATTCCGATCAATGGCCAAAAACTCAGAACATACCAAGCAATACGGAATGCGAAGTGAAACGTTCAGCCACAGTTAATTTCCTAGCTCAATTGGAAGACAATATTCTGCTACGATATTCAACCATCACACGGCTCACACATATTATTGCCCTCCTCTTACGATTTAGACATAACTGCAAAAATATACATGCAAAACGGGTTAGTTACATATCCACAACTGAATACCAGGAAGCACAGACCACTATCTTGCGGCTTGTACAAAAAATCGAATTTGCCGATGATTACGCGAAGCTCCTCCATAAACAACCACTAGCGCGCACCAGTCGTCTGCTTAAGCTGACTCCATTTATGGATAAGGATGGTCTAATACGATTAGGAGGCAGATTATCAAACGCAGCATTAACACATGACGCCAAGCACCCAATCATCCTTCCGCAGGAGCACCAAGTGACACATATGATCATCGATCAACTACACTTAGCAACTCTTCATGGAGGAACGTCACTCGTTCTAGCTACCAGTCGCCAAAAATATTGGATTCTGGATGCTAGACGATGCGTTACGAGTAGAATACATAAATGTGTCACTTGTGCCAGACATCGAGGTCAGACTATGACACAGTTGATGGGGGACTTACCAGCACCCAGAGTCAATATCACCAACCCATTCACTAAAATAGGAATAGACTACGCTGGCCCAATAATAATCAAGACTTCGCCGTTACGCAATGCTAAACTACAAAAAGCTTACATCTGTGTTATCATCTGCCTAGCGACCAGAGCCATTCACATCGAGTTGGTGTCAGATCTCTCTACGATGGCCTTCATTGCAGCATTAAAACGCTTTATTGGCAGAAGAGGATTACCATCAGACATATACTCCGACTGTGGCTCCAATTTTATAGGAGCGAAAACCATATTGGATAAAGAAGTACGACAAGCCATAAAAGACGCTAATCCAAACGCTGTACAATATTTGGCAATGAAACAGATCACTTGGCACTTCAACCCACCAGCGGCTCCCCACTTTGGAGGAATCTGGGAAGCGGGGGTGAAATCAATAAAACATCACTTGCGTAGAACGCTAGGAAACTCAATTTATACCTTTGAGGAATACGCAACCGTCCTCAATCAAGTTGAAGCTTGCTTAAACTCACGACCCTTATGTAGTGTAAGAAATGATCCAGACGAATCCTTTGTTCTTACCCCGGGGCATTTTTTGATTGGGCGAGCACTCAATGCAGTACCAGAGCCAAATATAGAAAATAACATGTCATTATCACGGCGATGGAAATTGATACAAGATATAGTTAAAAAATTCTGGAATACATGGTCCAAAGATTACCTCAATCAGTTGCAACAACGGCCAAAATGGCAAAGAGAGCAACCGAATCTCCAAATAGGCGACATTGTGCTTATAAAACAAGAAACCACAGCACCAACAAATTGGCCACTCGCCATCGTGGAAAAAACATTTCCAGGACCTGACGGCTTGACACGGGTGGTACAAGTCAGAACCGGCCGCAGCAGCTTTCAAAGACCGATAACGAAGATTTGCCGCTTGCCAACAGAGCAACATACAAGCACAAGGGATAACTAACTCCATAGTTGGCAACGTTCGTGATCGTCTTGTTAAATGTCCGTTTCTTGCATCCAGTTTTGTCCTTATCCTATCATGAAATCCGTAATCCATAAGCCTTCTTTCAGATGAGTGAATACGACTATACTGAAGAAGATTTAGCGGCAGTGGAAGATAGCTTCCTGTCTGCCGGCAGCCCTTATTTGGACCTCGACTGTGACTTCACTATCGATTTGTCAACCCCATCACCACCAGCATCTGCCTCGGAAACACCAACATCTTGTCCAGGTCCTAGTACCGAGGAGCCTCCGAAAAAACAAACACAACCCCCTATCTTAGAGAAACCAGCCATCATCAATGGGAGGTTCTACTACAATTTGGAGAGGCTCACACCAACAACTAACCTGACCGAGCTAGCCCAACGTGCGAACAACTGTTTCCAGCGCTTTGTCACCCGTGAAGGCGAAGATTTATACCTACCTCGGAGTATAATCCAACGGATTAAGTTCAATCGAGTCCGAGAGACAAGGAAAAAGGAAATCACCGTCAGTTTACCCAACACCTATCAGGCACGGCTCCAGGTCAAGGCAGATGGACGTATAGTGTTTCATCACCACCACAAAAGAGGCTTGAAAAAGCTGAAAGAAAGGTTGAACTTGAGAGTTCAACGCGGGGGAGAATGTTCGGCCCCGAACACAACAACCTGAAAGGGGACAGGATTCAAACAAAAAAAAAACACAACACATATAAAATATAAATATAATTTGTCCTAAGAAGTTATAAACTTAATCTAATTATCCTAATTCTAAGACTTAAAAATATAAATTAAAAATAAACTTAAAAAACGAATTTGAAATAAACTTAAAAACTAAATCTAACTTATAAGGCATGCTGAAATAGAGAAATATATATGTAAACAATACAATGAATTTTCATAAATAAAAAAAAAATCTGAAAAAAAGAAAATAACCAACTACGAATTAAAAATTATTCTCTGAAACATAAGGAAAAAATAAATAATAACCCTGAAATATAAAATGATAAAAAAGCTGAAATTACAAATGAACCTGAAATAAATGCTTATAGAGTAATTAATCAACGATACTTACCAAGCTCCTATAGCATACTGGAGGCTACTTCATTTCGGAGCACCGGCAAGTTGAAACTTGTCTTTTTACCTAAAACCCTAAAAATGAATGAAATTATTAATAAAATATTAAAAACAAACTATAAGATTATACTTACCTGCGATATTTAGCTGAAACAAGACAAGCAGAATTAATAAATTTGAAATTAATTGAAGGTCAAAAAACAACAACAACAACCACACGCAGAACGTAAACAAACCGAATTCAAACAATTAACACATAAAAAGCACATCCAAGTTAAACCACTTGCGCAATATGTGCTACATATCATTTCACCTGTACAATATGTGTATATGTCACACATTACAGGTGAAAATAGCAATTTAAGGTGGAAAATGACGGATATAACCTATCATTTTTACCCACCTATTTTCTCACAAGAAAACACGATTTCCGAAACCTACAACACACACAACTGTTCACAGGTGAATAATAAACACACCACATCACATTACTTACCTGAAAATTAGTGAAAAACAGGTAAAAAAAACACTAAAACAGCACTCGCGATGTACACAGAACTTCGCCCGGCAAAGAAACGTCAAACTTTATGTTTCATATGAAAATGACATATGAAACTTATGTAGAATTTCGCGCGGATTCTAATGGTGACATTAAAAACATCGAAAAGGATACGCGTAAAAAGATATTTTAATAATAATATTTCTCCATAAGGTTAAGGAGAAAGAAAGAGAAAATAAACTTATGAAATTAAAGCGAGACAAGAATAGTTGTGTACAAAATGGAGAAAGGAAATTATTTATGGCCATTTTAGGGAATAAAAATATCCCTGCAATAAAAATCGACAAAAAAGAGAAAAACAGTCGAAAAAATATAAAGAAAAATTAGAATAATTATTTTAAATACAGTACAAATAATTACTATTACAATTGGCCTCTAAATTCGGTGAAAGTTAATAATTTTACGCTGCCGATAAGGCAGTTCGCAACAAGGAAATAAAATTTCCTTAAGGACACCGTTATCTTTGGACTATAAAAACGCGGACGCATCCTTAGTCGGCCTCTCTCAATTTTCAGCTACGCAGGGAACTCTCCAAACCAATAGGAAGGTGAGAGTTTTACATGCAATATTAATTTCTGAAAATTTTTGATAGCAAGCAGGAAATTTTCTCGCACACCACTAAGTGGAAGGCGGAAAATTTCACATGCTCTTGTTGTTGTATTGTGTTTAATTTGGTAGCGGGCAGCAAATTTTCGCGCACACCACAACGTGGAAGGCGGAAAATTTTACCTGCATGTTTTTGTTGTAAATTTGATTTATAAAGAGCAGTGAACGCATAGGCACACCACTTTGTGGAAGGCTAAGGTTCTGCCTGCACTTTATTCACTTTGTTTTTGTCTCACGTAGAATAGATAAAAAGCAGTAAATTCATGCGCATACCATTTTATGGAAGGCCAGAATTTATCTGCTATTAAGTTTGTGTTCGCGTATCAGTCGTAGAAATTAGCAGTGAGTTTCTGCACACCGCTTACTGGCGGAAGGTGGCAAATTCTGCATGCTTGTTTGTGTTTAGAAAATATTAGAATTCAAACAATCGCAGTGGATTCCTGTGCATACCATTAATGGAAGGCCGGAATTCTGCCTGCATTTGAAACATATTAAACACGTAGTAAGAGAAACATCCAGGGCATCAAAGGAAATATTCAGCGGACCACCACGACGCAGGACTGGCATTTTCACGACGACCAGCGACACCAGGGCACTGCAGCAAGCAATTTAACCATACATTAGCATAAGTTGCATGATTAGGTTGTAAGTTTGCAAATATTGAGGTGTACTTATTGAATAAAATTGAATTACCAACTGCACGTGCGTTTTTTTTTCACTATTTTATATTTGTACGTTTCCGTTTGAAACAGTAATTGTACGCAAAAAGCATGGAGGATACAAAAAGTAAATAGTGGGCCTCGTAGCTAAGTTGAAGAATTTTGGTATATCACCTTCTTGTACCTTAGTACCATCAGTGACGGCTTTAGATATTTTGACGCCCCGGGCGAAATATTTTTAACCCACCTTAATTTTTTAAAGCTATTTCTTTTAGGTAGATTACCTTTGTTATTATTCACTAAAAAAAAGTTGACGCACTAGAGGGTCCTATTTCTCTCTCACTCGAATTCACAAGCAGTATAATAGGGCTCTGGAACTTCCCTGGGAAGCACGTGTGGTTCCTAAGAGCTTACTGTTAGGACACGATTATCATAATAGCCTCGACACACGGTAATCAAAATGTGACGAAAATTCTTCATTTATGACGATCGTCTTTAGGGGGTGGCACAGGTTAAAATACGTCATTATATTTTGACTGTTGTAATAAGTAGTAATATAATGAAAGTGAACGGACAAAATTTGGTGCCCGGTTTTGTTGCCCTCTACAACGTACCAAGGGAACCAAATTGTGTCCGTTAAATCGGCTAATATGTAAACAAGTTATATATTTCAAGTAAAATTTAAATCAAAATCAGCTAACATCTTAAGACGGTAATTGTGAACCTTGGGCTGGTTGCCCAAAGTAGCCAACACCAGATCCACATACAAAAACTAAAAAATTTAACAAAAACTTAAAACCAAATGACCATCATCAAGGCGGTACCCCGGGCCTCACGAGAAGGGCTAGCTCGCCGGTGGAGTCGTGGATGGGTGATATCGTACCATCTAAGCTAATGCACCACTTACCTGTGTGGGAGCGTCTTCATCACCCGGACGTAGAGGACCTAGTGGAAGGGGAGGGCACCTGAAAAACACTGGAACATCCTGTACATTACAATTAGGACAAAGATTAATATTTCAATTACTCATACTCTCTTCGATGGCTCTACATCCAAATTCGAGTCTTGGCCCCTATTAGCTTTTTCCTCCAGCCGTATCTCTGCTCCGCAGCTTGCAGTTTCCCGCAGTTTCTTGTATTGAGCAGTTTTGCTGCATCGGCTTTAGCATTGTCTTCCCATCTTGACCGTGATTTGCCAACTGGTGTTTTGCCATCTGGTAGTAGGTACAGGGCTTTTTTTGGTATTCTTGAGTCATACATTCTTTGGACATTACCTGCCCAACGTGAACGTAGCAGCTTGGCATGTGTCGAGAGTTTGCAATTTTTGTATAGATTGTACAATTTGTGATTGTAGCGTATTATCCATGCGTTGTCTTCATTCATTGAGCCGTATATCCTTCGGAGAACCTTTCTCTCAGATATATTCGCAGATAGTAAAATTCGTTTACCCATTCGAAGTTACGAGTGATATTCGTTTATTCCCCCAGGTGGTGTTGTTACATGAACTCATCACCCCAACAAACACCAAAAACATCCTATGCTCTATACACTACAGATTAACTCAGGCAGTGGTTGATACCGTATTTTCCACTAAAAACTTAACTTTCAATATTTTCTGAAAAACAAGAGACCCACAAAAACCAACCTGGTACCAGTACGCTTCTAGCTTGTTAAAATTTGATTATCAAGTTATTAAGATCCATTACCATACAGCCACTACTAATGACTCAAATAGTATTTTCGACACGGATTTCTCTACCTCGAGGTGGAGCCGTACCAGATTGAGGAGAGTTTTCAGCGCTGCCGTTGGAGAAGTGCGGATAGCCCCAGAAAGGCAGGCGATTCTTAGAATTTTGACCAATTTGGTTTTGAAACACTTTAGCGCCATTCTGCGCTACCAAAACTAAAGCTCCAAAAGTTACCATGGGCCTAAAGATGTTAGTGTGTATCAACTACATAGGTTTTGGTTGCAAGCCCCATGTGGTTCAACAAGCTCTGCGGCAAGCCCACAGGGATCTGCGCGACCTGCTTATCGGAGTGTCCATATGCTGGTTCCAGTTGAGCTTGGCGTCTAGTAATACTCCTAACTATTTGGATTGTTGTGAAAAGCCTATGGTTCTGCCGGCGAGTGTAGGTTCCGAAAGTCCTGGTAGTATTCGTTTTCTGGTGAAAGCAACCAGAATCGTTTTTCGGGATTGACTATTAGTCCTACGCTGTGCATCAGCTAGGCGTGAGATCTAATGCCCGTGCTATGATACCCACGGGGATTTTATCGACCAATTAAGTTGGAGACGGTTGTAGTGGAGTTGGTAGGCTCCACAAAGCACACTGGAGCTGCGCTTTCCAAAATTTCTCCCCAAGAGACAGAAAGCAGCACTGCGGCTAGGAACCCAGGAGGCTCCAGTTGCCCAGGATCACCATAACAGTGGTACATTGCTCAAGGAGTCCTTGCTCGGATAGGGAAATATAATCGACAAGCTGCTAAACAGATTGTTCAAAAGGTGTGATTTCCAAATAGAAGGTGCAGGGGTGTACTACTAAAGTGTGGTCTTCTATCAACCTCCACTTTCGAGTTAAAAGAAGTTGTCAGACTTTATTTACAGCTTTATAATTCTTTATTGTAACTGTTTATTCACATAGTTTTTATTATAACATGTATTTATCTATTTTTATTTTTATAACTGTTAGGAAACTATTAATTAACTTTTATCTATTCTTTTCTCACTTGCAAAAAAACTTATATTATTAATTTTCAACTTACTTATGACGGATAAGTCATAATTTTTATTTTTTTAATTTTTAGCTTTTTCAAAAAAAAAAAAAGCTTATACAGAGGCTCTGTCCGTCTGTCCGTCTGTCCGTCTGAAGCCTACTTTCATCTCTGAAAGTACTGCAGATACAGACTTGGGAAATATCTCAAAATGTAGCTCTTGGTCAAAAGACCAAAAACTGAGAAAATGGTCTGGAAATTTCAACCAGAAGTATATTTAAACAACAAAAAAGAGCCTTTAAAGAAAATATTGTGACTAATTTTTGTGTTCTAAGGCTTATAACTTCTTAATTATTCATTTTACCACAAAATTTCTAAGTAATAAATTGTGTGGAAAACCCATTTGCATACGTTTTCCAAGATGGCGGCCAAATGGGGGGGGGGGTTAGAATCCCGAAAATCCTCAAACTTAAAGCTCACCCTGACCCCCCCTACACATCCAAAAAATAAAACCTTGTCCTGCATTTTTGCAATGTTAAAGTACCATTTCCATGGACTATAAAGGGCTAGGGAAACTCCCTCGTCCGTGGGGCTGCGAGTTCGATCCTTCGGCACGCGGTGCTTTTTTTTCGTCATAATAGTTTTTTTTAATTTCCTTCGGGGATTTTGTTTCATATGAAACAAGTTTTTGACATGAATACGTCTCTAAATTTGCTTCCAGAACAAAAACCGATGGATAACGAAATTATGGCATATAGTTTTTATTTGCAGCTCAAAAACTATCGTTTATATTGAATAAAGAAATATACCATGACGTGTGTGAAGAATCAAAGAATTTTATTGTTTACATTTGATTTCCTTTTTTTTAAGCTATGATGATTATATTGTAGTGTTTGTTAAATACTTTGTTAAGTTTTAGATTACGCAGTCTCACAACTTATAACCTACATAAGCCTTTAACAAAAACTTTTCAAGATTAATTATATATAGCGTTGGTCAGTGTGATACTTATAAATCTCCATGGCCAAACTAGGGTGCGGTAAGCCGAATTTTTAACAATAAGACATGTATGTTTAAGTAAAATAATACACCTAATTCTGTTGTGCAAAGTGCACCACATTAGATTTTCCTCCAATCCAAAGAAAAATGTTTAGATTCGTTTTCTATAGTGTTTACATATGTGATGTGCTTTTTTTTTTCAATTTGACACATTCGAATTATTGGCCTCGATTCCCAGATCCGGCGGCTTGGAAGTGAGTGCGGATCAATCTCCACTTAATATATTGTCATCCAATCTGAAGTGTTATTCAACAGAAAGAATACCATGAAAAAGCGTAATTAGTGGCTAGTCTCTAGGCACAACATCCCAATAGTTTTACTTAGCCTTGGCCGAATTTTTTCGTGATCCAATAAGCGGCATGAGGGCGTGTAATTTATATAAATTAAAAGAAAAGCGAATGATAGAATTGACCCTTGCGGAACACCGGCCGAAATGTTACAGGCTTTGGACTCGTCGATGATAGTATACTACCGTTATTAAATGCTTAGAAAGGAAACTCTTAGTCCACATATTCGATACCAATGGGTTTAAGCTTAGTTAACAAAGCAGGGCGCCATGCTTTATCAAGAAGATCAATGTGATTAAGGCTTTGGATGAGGTAGTTTGTCAAATACACGAGAAGGACGCCAGTATATCTGCTTCTAGTCCAAATCCAGGGCTAAAATGGGAAAGAACCTAGAACGCGAATATAAGCTTCAATGCTTCGGACCAGCATGGCAAGTGAACTTATAAGTTTCAACTTGCTTATAAACCAATGACAGCTGGTTTTGGAAGGGCTCCAGAGAGTCAAAGTTTTTGAGGAGAAGGACATCCAAATCAAATTCAAATTCAGAAATCAAATTCTTAGTTATTTACGATGTTAGGAAAATTTTCCAGAATAGTCAAAATCTTTCCCTGCAGATTTGCGAGCCGCTGGTGATGTTATTGGCGGAGCTATTCTACTGGTTTTGACAGGATTAAAATCAGAGAGAACGGCTAAAACCTTGGGAAGGTTCTACCCACCGAAGCTATTAGCTTGGCTTGTGAACAATAGCTATGGCAAGACTCGACATGGTTCAAAGTTTGCAGCTAAGGTAGCCGGCAATGGTATCGATTGCCTGAGAGATCTGCATGAAAGTTGAAAAAACGTGTGCTTTGGCCACACTTGCTGTGTTTAATTCGCATTCTAACACAGCTGTGATCATTATTGACATATTGTAGAACAGCCTCCATAGCGAACAAGTCTGATGAGTATTTCGTGGCTGATCCAAAGGTGTCCCTTTAATAATTAAAATAAATTAAAAAATAATCAATAAAAAAATTAAAAAAAAAAAAAAAATTTAAAAATATATAGTAAATCCAAGTTAACCTACGCTGTATGAAAGGAGTCTCGGATATACATCATTTGACATAGACCTCATCTATAACATTCTTGTCAATGGTTTTTTTCATTATCCCCAAATTATTTTTCACCAAGTCAGTTTATTCTCGCAAAGGATTTTCTGAACACTAGAATCATAACTCTGCACACTTCCTGGAAAATGTAAGGAGAACAATACCCCATAACTGCCAATAATTGTTGGTCATTGTTGCATCACTTCTGTACTTTGCAAGGAAACAAGTTCAAGTGGTATTTGAAGTCCTGTGGAAATATTGATGTTTAATTGAGAATCAAATTTCATGATTGCTTTACAAATAAGAGGCATGAGGAATACCTCTACCATGACGCTACCTAATAATTTATTACAATGAAATCGGATCGCCCATGAGTTAGTTATTGGACTTCCGACTTTTTTTTGTTTTTGAGAACTCACCGTATTAATATTATTAGTATGATACTACAAATTTGTAAGTCCTTGGTGTAGGTGCGACACACCTCGAATAGCCAAAAAAACACATCCAATAAAATTTAAAAAAAAAGGTATGATATGAAGATGCTCCCAAGACAATAAATCTTAAGCAACAAACATTTGAATCATCATCAAAAATTTGTTGTCTGCCCACAATAAGAAAAATACAGACTTCAAATAATACATGATTGGAATATTAAAGCTACTTTACATAAATTTTTGACATAAATCATTGTGCCAAACAGAAAAACATTGCTTCATCGCCATTAAAAAATGAATTTACCTCATTCACACCTCAGCGAAGGACAACAGAAATTTCTCATCCACCTGCCAGTCATTCTTGCGTTTGGTATGGTGAAGAGAATACATACGTGAATACATATACGACGACGACTACGGCGACGAAAATGAAAGATACCCAAGAAAATTTCAGTCAGTACTCCTCCCATATGGAAATGAATAAAAGGTGATAGGTACTAAATCAAAAGAATTTACATTTTTGGGACAGAAACCGTGAGCAACACGCCATCGAATCAGAAATTCACTTCAGCCCCGGAATCATCCAACACCTGTCCATGTACGGAGAGAGAGATGGAAGCATGGTAATATACACATTAGGATACACCCAGGTAAGCAACTGTCTATGGCGTACTAACCAGGCTAGCATATACGTACCTACACATTTCTCATCGTCACGAATCAGTAACAGCAAAGATGAAAAAAATATAAGAAGGAGCATAAAGAGTTGGAAATGTCTTTTGACGACTATCGACTTTGTGATTCATGGCACACGTCGCTGCCAAGTGGCAGGTTAACAAAAAAAAATAAACTCCGAAAAAACTTCATTCAATTCCAGGACTCCTCGACAAGGACTTGGTGTGGATGAGCCCCGTTAAAAGGAGGGAAGAATTTAATTCCATATTCGGGATACTGTCTGGGACCCCCGATTTTCAAAACTTTGGCAATTATGAAAGGTGTCAAATGGAATCAAAATTATTAAAATTATCATAAATTACGGACGACCGTAAACCTGATATCAATCGGCGGAACGTGACGGTTGTCTTGATTTCGAGACTGGGAGACTTTTATTATGATTTGTTATACAGCGGAGATATTGTATTGGTACGAGACCGGCATCGATGATGACGAAGATGATCAAGATGACGAAGATAATGGAATACAAGCCACCGAACTTTCACCCACTCGGAGGAATCGTGTAGTCCTGGAATTTTTTTCAATTTTTTTTTGACAATCGTCCATCTGCAGTTTTGTGTGCCTCTCTCCTCAACCCACAACCCAAACAGTGAAACGATAATTAATTTTAATTAAACCGACTTCCGGGCTGAAGGTGTCATTCTAGTGATGCCAAGCACACAGGTGAGAGATAGATAGAAAGTCTCCCATCATAACGGTAATTGTTAACCATCTAGTAATGATGATGGCAGTTTGTTTCATTGGAAATCGAAGGCTTGTTACCATGTTCGATTCTTATGTGGGACAACAGATCCTACCAACTGCCACTTAACTTCTGTTTACACCGATGTGACCATCACCGCCGCGGCTTATAATCTTCGAGCATCTTTTCGATGTGCCATCACCTACACACCCACAAGCCCATGCCACCTGAGAATGACTTGGGGGATACCTACCAGTTACGATTCATTAATCAAATGACAACTTTCAAGGAATGATTTACAAAGATACCCAGGGCCCGCGATCACGTAGTGACTGATCATGAACGGGATCCGGGTCGAGTTCCTCATTCTTCCGAATGTCTCTGGTGGTTCGGGCCCCGATTGGGATCTTCTCTCGCGCGGTGGAGGTTCTTCATTTATCTCCTTATCGTTGATGAGAATTAATTTTTATAAGGTTTGATTGATTAAAGCTGCAGGGGTGTCACAAGGACTAATATTAGCTCATTTTTTAAACCTATTAAGAGTCACGGGTATCGAGTTACTGAGAAAGTGCTCGATTTCAATCAAAAACTACCTACGCCCAGGTAAAAAATTTTTCGTTTTTGATAAAAAAAAACAAAGAATATTCGGTTTCAAGTAGCACACAAAACTGTGCAAGATTAATTGCTGCAATAATGCTTTCGCAGAGGAAACGTGGAGATATTTATTATAAAAATACAATTATTAATATTATTTTGACAACAATCGCACGTTTCGGATTTTTCTAGTCAAGTTTCAGGTATTACGAAAGAGGAGAGATTAAATTTTGAGTCTGTTCCGGAAAGGTTACATAGACGAACGCACGCATACTCACACATGTCGCACGTCTATTTGGGCTCCACCTTTGCAGAAAAAACGACGACCCTTAAAAACCTGGATCAACTAGATGACAAGCTGAAAAAATAATAAAAAGTTGAATGACCCACCGGCATTAAAAATTAAAATCGTTACCTTTTAAACGTCCATCACAATCCTTTTGCTATTCCTATTTTAACTGGATATATTTATAAAATGACTTCATCTGAAAAAAGGATTCTAAAAAAGGCTTCGTTGTTATTTTTTAAATTCTCGTTAACTTCTAGATCAATACTTTAAAATTTTTTGTGGAAATTCCGTCTTGATTGAAAGCAAAGCAGTTTTCGGTTGTATACAGATGGCTTTTGGGTAAATTATTTTGGTGGGTTAGGAAAACCAAGCTTAAAATGATTTTCTATAATTAAAGGTGTGTCCATACGTCAAGCAGCCTTCCTCAAATAGCCCCAGAATCATGCAAATTGACAGAGGTATAGCTGAGGTGGTGGCAGATCGATGATTGCCTTCAATACTTCAGTGGAGTTTGTACGGAAATCACCTGTCATCCCGAAACTAAACGAATTTCGGATTTGGACTAGTCTAGATTTGATATATTATTATAATAACTGCTGTGTAGAGCCGGCATTATGGTCTATCTGTCTGGTCTCTCTGAGGCACAACCAAGAATTGAATTCTGGATCAAATTCCCCTTCAAGATCCCCTTCAAAATGAGGATTCTCACCAATTTTCCTCCAGAATTAAAGCCCACGCGAAACGCACTAATCTTAAGCCTTCCCCAAGATCCCACCCAAATCCCCCGACTCCCACCTAATCTTCCACAGCATGAAAGTCTACCCAATACACACTACAGCGAAGTTCATCTGATTTCACACAAGTGGCGCTCACGCCCAAAACCTACCACACAGGTTTTTGTCTCGAATAAAGCTCACAACCTAGACTACAACCGATGACGTTACTGGTCTTGTAGGGGCATAGCTATTCTACCCGTTTCTTGTCAAAAAAGTTACGATGGGCGTTTATGATCACCTTCTTCGATATTTTGCATCCAGTTTGGCTTCAATACCTACGTACTTAGGCTGGTTCAGTGCTCGCCCTTTAATTCTAGGTAGACTGAAATCGAGAATCTTTGTTTTTGTGATGAAAAGCAGCAATCGTGTTTTTTCCGTGTTCGGCGCACAGAAGTTGGACCAAGCATAAGTCTTTCAACGAGTTCGTGCAGAAAATTTTCGCAAAGACTATAGTCTCTATATAGTCCGCATAGGCAGCTGCTTTAAAGCCGGGAATACACATGCCAGTAAAACGGGTAAGTAGCTTGCATGCGGGAGAATGGAATATGCTAATAGATGGTACAACAGTGATAAATTTGCACTTGCTAGTTACCTACAGGCATATCAACTTGCCTGTATCTAGCAAGTGAAAATTTATCACGGCTGTACCATCTATTAGCATATTCCATTTTCCCGCATGCAAGCTACTTACCCGTTTTACTGGCATGTGTATTCCCGGCTTAATGTTTTTAGATTTAGGTGATTTTATTTTTCACCTAGTGGAGGATCGCATTGAAATAGTGAAAATTCACTACGAAAATAGTAAAAATTACGAAAAAATATTTTCGTACTGCTTGTGGTCATCATCAAGCGTCTTCTTGCACAAATATAGTAAATTTAATCAATAAATTGGTGATCATTTTCTATGGTATGTATTCGAAGCTGTCAGTCTCTCTTAGATTACCTTGTTTCTGTATACCGTGGTTGGCTTGGGTGATCGAACAGAAGATGGGTCCGTCTCTTCTTCCAGTCGTCTTTACGTCTTTCTAGCTCTCTCTAACTTGTTATACGAAGTTTCCGTAAATCTTCTAGCACGTCATCCATTAATCTATCTCTTGGTCGTCTTACTCTTCCTCTTCCTGATGGTCTGCCATTAAAAATTCACAGAACCAAATTACTTGGCAGTTTATTTCCCCCGGGGTCACCACATTTTAGCGGCATTTGGGAGGCCGGGGTAAGTCAGTGAAATAGCATCTTAGACGAGTGCCTGGAGAAATAACATTGAACTATGAAGAAATGTGCACGCTTTTGTGTCAAGTGGAAGTGGTGGTCAACTCTAAACCTTGTAGCGCACAATCATCAGATCATGAAGATCTAGATGCTTTAACTCCCGGCCATTTTTTAATTGGTGCATATGTCAGGGGCCTGCAATAGATTGCCAGAAAACAACTTATTCCCAGGTGACCTGGCCCTGCTGAAAGTAGAAATCCTTCCCCACCTCAATGGATATTGGGTCGAGTTACTACGTGTCATCCGGGATTAGACGGACTTGTACGAGTCGTCATTATCAAGACGAGACGAGGCACCTTTGACCGAAGCGTTACGAAACTATTAAAACATCCGTTTGGATAAGAACTAGGTTTCTTAACGGAGGGGAATATAATCGAGATTGTTATCAACACTGGCTTGATCAACGGCACCAGCTAAGCCTGATAAGAAAGGAAATCCGATCTAGTCTAAGATCCGTAGAAGAACGACCTTCACCGATCGAGTTACGGAATGAAATTAATTTCTATGATAAAAAATATGCTGAGAAAAGTAACGGTGTTGGGTTGTCTAACGAAATGTGTGGCTAAATGGCGTTTTTCGTCTTTTCCGCCTTTTGTGAGGAGAAACTAAGCATTTTTCGAACTCCACTTAGTTTCGCCACTAGCGGCCGTTTTGCGTTTTGATCAAGTTGGATACCATCAAGGAGGTCGGAGCACAGTCAACCAAAAACCTGTTACTGATGATCTAGGTACTGATTGTTGTCAGGCATGGTTCTGTTGACGTGACGAACGCCACAGATACGTTTGCAAAGCGGCCGGCTGTAAATAGACGAACAAAAATCGAAGGAACACAGGAACACCCCGTATAATAGTGGTAAGAATTTTGTCATTTGTGCAGCAGTAGTTTGGATGACATGCCAAGATTTGAAGAGCCTTGGCAGACCAAAATCAGCTGGTATTTCTGGTCCCATGCTGCCATTATTTAGCGAAATTAGGGGAGAGTCCTACCACTTCGAATTCACGTTCTTTGCATGATTGTCGTCTGCACAGATAGATGCCTGACAGGATTTGCAGAGCATTGCGTTACCTGCTATCACGCACGAATCCAAAAATGGGTTGAACAAAGAGTACACTAAACGAACTAACCATCCAATGGCGCTACAGCCCAAATCGAGCCTTGGCCTCCTCTAGGGCATTTCTCCAAGTTTGACGGTCTCTTGCAGCATGTCTCCAGTTTCAGATGTTGAGCATTGCCTCTGCGTCAGCCATCACAGAGTCTATCCATCTCCTCCTGGGTCTACCTACTGGCCTACTTCCCGAAATTTCCGAGGCTATAAGCCGTTTTGGGATACGATTGTCCTCCATCCTGCCTGATTACGTAGCCGGCTAGTTTCAGTCTGTTAATTTTTATTAAAGTTGAGAGTTGTGGGTCGTCAAAAATTTCATACAACTCGTTGTTGTATCTCCATCGCCATATTCCATCCTCTCTCGTTGGGCCTATTATGCATCTGAGGACTTTCCTCTAAAACCTGTTGACTCGTTCCTCTATGTCCTGGATCATAGTCCAAGTCTCGCTACCATAACACAGTACTGGTCGTGTTACTGTTTTGTAGAGTGAGAGTTTCGTTTTCCTGTGCACAAATCTTGAGTGCAGGATTTGTTTTTGGGCATAAAAAGCTCTATTAGCCAGAAGTATTCGTCTGGTTATTTCTTCTTTTTCTTCGTTTCTTTTTGTGATTGTAGACCCAAGGTAGACTGTTTTATCGACTACTTCGGGGTTATGTTCGTCGATGGTTATATTTCTTCCCATTCTAAATCTTCCTGCTCTGGATTGTTGCATCACCTCTAAACGAACTAACGCTTGAGGTTAATCGGTCCACTGGATATTTTTACTTAGGTTGTCGTATCATGACGAATTATGACATGGCCTTACAGAGTTGTACTTTGACTCTACGATATCATAGGTAACCTTAAAATGGACAGATATCAAATGAATATGAAACAAATAGACTGTGAATGATTCATGAAATTGAACTTGTATAAAGAAAAAATGTAGTTCATTTGTTGAGTCGGAAAGTAAAAGACTTCCGATGCAGAGATTGTCAAATAAGTGGCAAAAAATATCTTTATACGGTACCTCTCATGTGTTAGAAATCTTGGGCAAATGACAGGACGAAATAGAGATCAATGGTGATATAAGACAGAGTCCAAGCAGTACTTTTACGCCAATACATTTTTCATTACATTTATTTGCACAGACGGTTTGATAAGTTGCGGGTGATAGTACCTGTAATGAAAACACAAAGTATATTAGTACATACGAATTATTGTGGTTAAAAGTATTGCTCAACTTCAATGCAATGGTTAAGCAAGTCGTTTTCCTTACGTTCAAACTATGTAATTCATCAAACCTCCGTAAATTTTAGTTTGTTTATATTTTTCCTGATGGAATCCCATAAAAATTTATTTTTATTGCATTTAAACTTGCAATTTGCACAAACATAAAGCGTTAAACACCCTCGCCATTCTTATATCTGCCAACGCAATCCAAGTTCCCAACTAAAGGCCGCTGTGATTAAGTAATGTTTATTACGAAGCACCATTTATCTCCCAGCGTAAGTCTCGTATTTTATCTTTAATTTACACTGTCTCTACCCGAAAATCTATTAAGACTGCAGTTTATGGGATTAAATTAACAACAACTCCATTAACTCCATTTAGTAGTAGTTCAATCGAGGCGCACTTTCCTCTGCCAAACAACCGCCGATCACTTCGCCCCCGCATCGTTAGCCAGAGAACAGTGAAAATCACACTTACTTCGGAACACACACATCTCGTAACTCACTGCACTTCCAATAAATTAGAACACGCCCCTGCTTAGGAGCAGCCGAAACGCAGTGCAGTTCGTCTATACGTAGTAGCTCGGATAGACCAAACTGCAGGCCGACGTATAAGTGGTAAAAGTATTCGACCTAGTCGGAGTCAGATGGCGAATCAATCAATTTGAATTCATGCCGCTCTATTAAAGACGACGATAAGGAATTCTATTTTCAGCCAATTAGTGCCAATTATGCTCCCCTGAAAAACTTACCGTTTGTAATTTTCCGGAAAATTATGTGAAACTCGAAAGGAATTGCCATAATCGTCGTCTATGGGTGAGTATGAAATTTCAGTGCTATGCGCGCCGATAGGGTTCACCGGTGCCCACCGTCAAAGTATGAAATTATGCTGTGCTGTGCTCAGCACGTCAGTTGGGTGCTTTCATATTATTTCTTGAGGAAATCGCTGCGCGGTCGACGGATGATGATTTTACCTCGTCGGTACTCCTCTTGTTGTTGAGGAAAATTACAATTGATGATCGTTTTGCATTGCTGAGCATAACTTCTAGCTCAAGCCACAAAATTATATGCAGGTGTTGATCAAACAATAAATGAGCAAAACTATTTTTTAATGTTTGTTGGCTGCGTTTAGGACTGGTTATGCAGCGGCGAAATTAGATTATTATTGAAATAAATGTTGTAATATAATAGATTAACGTTGCCTCCTGTAAAACACTGGAAATGCATATCATTACTCCTTGAAAATTCAAGACAATACCTCTGGTTCTACTCAAGATTTAGATCTATATAAAGAATACTTTTCCATATACCCTAAATTAAAAGTTAAATATTTGTACTATGTGCAATGGAGCCTCAAGTTTTGTTAGCCCGAAGAGGCCAACCTCAGACCTTCACACAATAAACTAAAATTTGTCTACTAGGTCAACTACAGACTCTCCCTAGGCGGTACCCTGCCCTCTTGAGAAGATCTTCTCGTTGGTTGTGGGGGGAGACCTTGGAGGTATCACCTAGTTATGTGCATAGCCACTTACCTGAAAGAAAGCGTCCCGGCCTTACAGGGCAGACGCGGAGTTCGAGTGAAGAAGCAGAGGCCACCTGAAAAGAACTTTGGGAAAGAGTGACATCGGCCGCCGCTTTGCCATTCCTGAATTTAACCAATCATCTTATTATCCTTCAGTCTGAAAACCAACCATAATAAAACAAAATAGCTCAAACAAAACCAACTCAGGATGTACATTGACTCTTTTAATATGGTATCACCAGGGCCAGCGCTTGTATTTTTGCGCCCGGTGCAGTAAAGCCATATTTCGCCCCATCAGCACAGTGAAGCAGAATGGAAATAGACAAAAAAAGTTTACAACAAAAGCGCAAAATATAGAATTTTTTGAGATTTAATAAACCATCCATCTATTACCTACTGTAACACCTTGAATTAGCCAATTGCACCCGGTGCAAGTGAACCATTCGCATTTATGACAGCGCCGCCCCGGGTATCACCATTCTATACAGGCAGTAGTTGGTATTATACATGACGACTTAGTTGATGGGTTATTAAACCTTTAGTGGGTCTGAGGGTATCTCTTCTCAAATTAACAAAAAAAAAATCAAAAAAATAATATCAGCGTAAACCCGCCCTGGTACCAGCACGCGTTTTTTTTTGTTATGTGGCAGCTCTAAGCTTAGAAATCAACCTTTGTACTACCAGTCCGTTATGTCGTTTGTCACGTCATGGTGCAATGTCTAGGAGTAAGCTTAGTACAAGAGGGAAATAGGTAAAGGGTTATGAGGGTTCGGGAGCGTGTTGAAGAAAATGGGATTGTACCCTGCATTTGAACTCTTGGATGTTGTAGGAGTTAGGAACTACTGACTGTGAAAGGCTGTTCCACAGTCGAGTTGTTCTATTTAGAAATAAATTGCTATTTTGTAGAGTGCGGGAACGAGGGAGTTCCAGGTGTAGGGGATGAGACGACTGGGCTTATCTGGTGTTGCGGGCATAACATTGCCGTGAAGGCAAGAGAGCGTTTATTTCGTAGAACCAGTCACTATGATAGTAGCGATATAATTTTATCAGTGAAGCTACATTCCTAAGGTGGCTCAAGGAGTCGATGGTGGAGCAAACGGCGTCATCACCAATAAGCTTGAAGGACCTTTTTTGTACTTTATCTATCACGTTAAACAACGTTAAGGTGGTTTTCGGAGCGCTGCCCCAAATGAGAGAGATGTATTAGAGAAGCGGCCGAATGTAGGACTTGTATATTACTGCATGGCCCGATGGCTGGAGGAGGAACTTTCACCTCTTGAAAATTCTCAAGCACTGGAATGCTTGTTTGGCGATTTGGGATATGTGGTCATTCCAACGCAAGTCTTCGGTAAATGTCACGCCTAAGGTGTTAAAGGGCGCTTACGCCTCTCTAAATATTCTCTCTTCGCATAGGTAGCAATTAACTGTTCGGCAAAACTAATAAACTTATCTGGGCAACTTGAATATTATTCGGGTTGATATTTCGATGTCCAATAGGACCTCGGTTGATTCCGTTCAGAACAGTAGTCGAGCGAAAAAAACCTAAAATTTAGCACTGTATAAGCTTCAATTAGTCCCTAGAACAACTTCTTTATCTAGCTGGGTCTTTGAAAACCACATTGACAATGTGCAGTGCTCATCCATAGATTCATGGAACCATGAAAAAAAGAGAGCAGGAGATAGGATTGACCCCTGGGGAACGCGAACCGAGATGGAGTGAGGATTGGATTCAACGCCATCCAAACTACCAACTCTTTAGAACTGAGTCGATACCAATAGATTGGAGTTTAGACAGCAAAGAGGGATGCCATACTCTGTCGAAAGCCTTGGAAATATCTAGAGCAACCGCTCGATAGCCGGATGTGACCCATTAGTTTCAGGTAAAAAAGAATTTGAAGCGAACAGATATGCTATTAAGTCAGCCTTGGATTTGCTTTCTGTTATCACTTCCTTCTCATAACCAAGGGGTAGTGGAAGAGGTAAAATTCTTCTTGAGGGAAGTTAACAAGGACCAGAAGTTTTTGCTGCCTACGCTTATTTTGAGAATCATACTTCTCAATTTGTTATCAAATGCTGATTTGACATTTCTGATAATGGAATTACAGGAGTTTCTCCTCTACACGCTCTATAGGCGGCTTTTTTGGCTTTTATTGAGTTCCTACATTCCTCATTAAACCATATATTTGGCCTAAGCTTCATAGATTTGGTAGAATGGGGAATGAACAAACACACTCCTACCCGTATGATACAAAGAGATACAAAGAGCGCCGCAGTTCGTACTCGCATTTTGGAAACACACATTCAGGGACGGCGCTAGATTTATTGGCGCCCGGTGCAGTATGCCATATTGCGCCCCCCATCAGCTGTTAATTTTTTTATAACAGTGAAGGGTAATGAAAAAAGACTCAAACATCCTATGAAGTTATTTTAATATATGGAAGATGAAAGCACGGGAACACTTTTTCAATCTTTTTTTTTAAATTTTAATATCTGAAATTGCACCCGGTGCAAGTGCACTATTTACAGCGATGAAAGCCTGTATCCAATCAGGATTTGCTTCGCGATCTTGCTATGCAGTTCTTTTAATATATGAAAATGAAGGCACGGAAACACTTTTTCAATTTTTTAAGTGCCCCATCAAACTGCGCCCGGTGCAAGTGCACCATTTGTACCTATGAAAGCGCCGCCCCTGCACACATTCTAGATACTGGCTTGAAAAAATCGAATAAGTCCCAACAGTTGACTTTGCCATAGTACCAGACGTTTCTTTTGGGAACTATGCTGGTTGAGGTAGAAGATGAGTATGAAAAATTGGCGCTGACTAGTTTGCAGTCCGAGCTACCAAACCAAGGGGTGAGCTAACTTCGACGGACTATCGAGTTGGACGTGTTGTAAGAAAGATATTAAGGAGATGGGCTCCGTGGCTCTCAACGTCCGAAACTCGCGTTGCACAGTTAACCATTTGGTGTAAATTGTTGAAGTCTGAAAAGATTTCGGCGTCGTTGTCAGAAACACTGGTGCCATTTAAGTAGTTTAGCCAATTGACCTTAAAATCGATCGAAATCGGCATCTGTGACTTGAGTTTCAATTTAGTGCGAGTATGGTCGGGGTATGGATGGATGGCACTTGAAGGAAATGGATCGTATTGAATAAACGAAAAGAGGGCATTTGAGTGACGAAAACGCCCGAATTTCCACTTCTGAGTTACCCTGACAAAAGTCAGAGTTGAGTTGGGGAATTTTGATGCCTCCAGGCATGTCAAGACGTAGCTTCCTGTAACTACCCCTTGTCCTGATTTTTTGCAGAATTCGCTCAATGGATTTAAGATGCCTATGAAAATGAGAGTATACCCTTTCAAAGTAATATGAACATTCTCTAGCGAAGGATGCCATTATCCCTATGACAAATATGCAGAAAAGTAATGTATGTTGTGAACGTAGTGTAATCTTGAATATTGTTCACAGGTGTTTCATACCCCGTATTTTGGTCACATCCAAAAATTGTTTTTGACTAAACCGCGTGCATCCGCAGCTTTCAGTGTTCACTTGTTCACAGAAGTGTTTACAACTAACTATTGATAGGATTCTCTTTCCTTGTTAAATGGTCTAATAAAAGTCCTCCTGTTATGAAGAGCTCTTCAGGTATCATCTCGTGATAGGTCGAATCAGTTCATTTTTTCCGCCGTTTTTTATCAGATATTTTTTCAGGATATATTGAAATCCCTCTGCAAAAAACGGAATGTTGAGCAAACAAATCGAGTTCTATTTGTAGTATTAATTTGATCCACCAATAAAAAAGTAACATTTTTTGTGTGGAAAACCCCTTTCCAATTCCCGAAAAGTCTAGAATTTATGTTGGGCACTTTGGACCGTGAAAGCTCCATCAGACCTCACACAAGCATGAATAAATATTAAAAGGGCTGCGACTATCCAGAGAGCGAACTGCCGGATCCCCCGTAAGCTTATCACAGACTAGGGATGGGGCTGTGCTTGGGCCAGTATATATATTGGTGAAAGTGTAATTAATTATAAACGTTTGGTTTTCATCAATTTCCATGCAAATAATGGCTTGATGGTAATTGATTATCGTTTGTGATTGTTGTACCAATATTTGCTCTAGTACTTTTGATGTGCGGGTCTGCATGGATGTTTGGAAAATTGGATCGGTGGATAGTTTAAGTGGTTTACTCTTCGGTAACTAAAAAAACAAACGCACACACATACATACAGTACAGACGGAGTAATCAGACTGTTAATTGGTTATGCTATAATGGAGAGCAACATAATTAAGGACTCGACTGGCATGCATATGTATATGGACCGTCGGACGCCCGCTGCTTTATTAAAATTAGTTTTACAAATTGGAGGTTTTTCGGTTATAGGCCCTGAGGTGATCTATATAGGTATGCGACTGACATGCTATTTGGGTATGCCACATCACTATATGGAACATTATGCCGAACATCTTGTTCAAGTCGTTAGCAAACCGCGATATCCAAAAACAATAAAAGAAAGGAAAAAAAATAACATAGTATGAAGAAGAAAAAAAATCCCATCCGCGACGGGCTTTAGCTACGGTTTCGGCCGAGTGTCAAGCCGCAGAATGTGGCATTCTCTCTTTCATATTTGAAAGCTGCCATCCGAGGGCGAGTTCTCAGCATGTTAATATTTATAGACGCTATCATTTCGAGACCAACAGACTTTAGATGTTCCCATAAATCACCCGTTTGTGATGGTGTCATCTTATTATTAATCTCGCATGCATGCGGTCTGCCGAGCCGATCTTAAGACCCGGCCCTCGTGTCTCTTTTGTATATGGAGTTTTTCTTGGCGGATCCGCGGTTACACTTTGAGAGGAGTTTTTCGCTTAAGCCAAATGAAATCTTGGAATCAGAAAAAAAAACATGAAACATATATCTTTTTTTGGAAGATAAAAAACTACAAAAAAAAAAAAAATTCAAAATGAAAATGAAACGCTTAAGCGAATTTGTTTCAAACAGATTTTATGGGGAGTGTCTTAATCGGGGAAGTGTGAAAAATACTGTTCGCCCATTTGGCCTGATTCAGTTGCGCGGTGGCTTGCAGGAGGATTTCTTTTGATATTGGATACGTATGGACTAATGGATCTTAACTGTAACTGGGATGGGAACATTTTGTGCCATTTAAGATGTCATTTGGCAAAAAATTATTGGGATTTTATACGTTAATAAAATTTTTTTACTTTGGATATTCGCAGCTGGTGGGAATAAATTTTCCAAATGATATAGTATAGAAAGGGTGGAACATCTAGAAATAGTTAACAGCAGAATTGATCTATTAAGCTGGATGATAATCTAGCCACTCCTCCACTATGCATGGGACTAATGTCGTACTTCCTGTTTTAGAAAATGAAATCACTTTATGTCTTTTCTGCGTATATTCAAATTTATAGCTATTGACTATATGGATTAGATGTGTGATTATTTGGTTGATTTATTACATAATAGCTGAAACAACAAGAATTTTAATGACCATCACATTTTCTAAATAAGTCTGACCTTTTCCATTTAGACCGGCAGACATTACCAGAGAGAATTATTGAATTGAATAGGTTTTAGGCAAGGCAGTACATTTGTACCTTACACGATGGTAAATTGTACTGAGGTGTCAATTTTTTTAAATGTCCAACTTCAAAAATAATGTCCTACTATTTACTATTGGCCTGAGTGTATAAACCTGCGAGTGTATTAACCTGCAACCCACTAATCTCAAGGAGCACAACAGCACATTCATTTCAATCCTTTCAGTCTATTTGTTTCATTGATGCAACAGTTGGTACCGATTGGGTTAAATATAGTATATCACATCGAGTTACAGTCAGACCTAAAACGCAGGTGTGCACAGGTTTCTTTTAACAATAGAAATTTATTGTCGAATTTCTCCAAAGATCAGTGGGGAGAAAAAAATGATTCAAAAGCTAAAATGGCAAGTCAATGCAATGTCTAGTAGTAAGTTTGGTTTGAAGAATAGAGGAAAAGCGGAAAGGTTAGAGGGGGCTGGGGGGCTCAAGGAAATGTGTGATGAGCCATACGTTTGAGATTTGAACTCTATAATTTTGTACGAGTTGTTATAATTTTGTGTCGAGCTCACGAACAAACTTCTATACCGTATTGTATGGGAAAGGGGTGCTGTAGGGTATGGGGTGGGCCGAGCGAGTTAGTCTTGTGTCGCGGGGAATATATTGCCGTGAATGCAGGAGGTTTTGAATTTCAGTGAAACAGTCTTATGTTAATACGGCCAAAGTATAGAGGCGGCTGCTATATTCCTACGGTAGTTTAAAGGATCTATACTGGTGCCAAAGGTGCCATCACCAATGAGTTTGATGGCTCAATTTTACACCTTGTCGAAGGAAGGCGAGGAAGTTTCTGCCGAAATATATGAATTGTATTCAAGGCGGGGCCGAGTGTAAGATTTGCAGATTGTAGCCAAAGTGGTTGGCTGGAGGATAACTTGCATCTCTTGAGAAATTTAAGGCATTAGGAGACTTGTTTGGCGATTTGGAATATGTGATCATTCTATAGCAGATTCTCCGTTACCCCTAGGATGTTGAGAGTTGTGTCAGCCGTTACATTCTCTTCTCTCTTCTCCTCCCATAGGAGGAATATTTGTGTTAGCTTTGGTGGAAATATGGCAGTACTTCTTTTTGGTGGCGTTAAATTCAGCACGATTCATGAGGCCTCAGCTAAGAATCGGTTTGATATCCCGGCTGAAGTTCATGATAGTGAATACAAGGACTGGCACGTGCTTGTCTTATATTGTCGAAGGTACAGGGACCGTCCATCATCAGAGAACCATCCATCATCAGAGGACCGTCCGGCATCAGATCGAAAGACCAGCCGAAATGGCGTGGGGGTTGGATTCAACGCCGTCCAATACTACCTTGAGTGAACAGCCAGAAAGGAAGCTCTTAATCCTTTTCCTTAGATCTAAGTTTATACCAATAGTTTGGAGTTTGGCGAACAGAACAGGGTGTCATTCTCTGTCAAAAGCCTTTGAGATAATCAGAGCAACCAAACCAGACTCACCAGACTTGGTTGGTATGCTCGGTTAAACACACAAGGAGATCGTCAGTAGCCCGTTTTACCAAACAGTCCCCTTCTAAGCATTAGCCACGTCCAATGCTGCTTGACCTACGCATTTGACCGAGAACTGTTTTACTGAGTATGCTATTGATACCCTTTATGATCACCACGATAATTGCTCTTTTTCTTCGTCCTATACAATTTTTCAAAGCCAAACAGGCGATTTCGTGCATACCTGGGGAGGAAGAGTGCATACCTGTTGCGATGTGTTTATTCTACGAAAATGTTTTTTCTTCTTTCGTTTTAAATTTGAGTTTAGAAAAAGACCCTTTGCCACTGGTCGTGCGTGCCAACTGCATACTAGCGGCGGGCAAGTTTCATTTTTACTCGGGTTTGAAAATCAATCCGATAGATCAATTATTAACCAAAAACTAGTTGGGATGTGGGTTTGACCCCTTCGGTCCACACGATTAACTTCCCAGTATGATGAACGAAGATGGAATAAACTGACTTCAGGAAAATGGAAAATTGGCTAGTATCAGAACTGATGACAAAGCAATCCCGAGAGAAGCTAGTTCAAATAACTAGTAAATCCACAAGATTTTTCTAGAGAATTTGTTTTTCCTGAACGTCCTCCGTATTTCGTTCGCTGCACTAAAGCGGGTGTTCAAATTCATATTGAGCGTGCTGAAGCGCCGTTGACAAACTGAGAAGCGAATGACTTCCAAGGTTTGAAAAATTCGCGCTGTTTGTAAAGGGTAACGAAATTTTTGCACGATTTTGAAAAGTTGTCGGATTTTGACAAGTGATGTTTTGTTCGAAGGCTATCGCTGTGCAGAACCTAAAAAAGATCACTTCGTTTAGAACGGGTCTCATTTCATCGATTTTATTAGATATGACCAAAACTTGTCAATTTAAGGTCTTACTGACAATTAGCCGAAGTTTTTCTATTTAAACAAAAAAGGCCCGACTCAAGCCTCATAGCAGATGCGCTTCAGCCAATCCTAGAAATAGCATGGAACACCTGTACCTTTCCGGAGGATTGGACGGAAGGTATCATAGTCAAAATACCAAAAAAGGGGGACCTAACAATATGCGACAACTGGAGAGGCATCTGTTTATTATCTACTGTGGGCAAAATTTTGTCCCTTATATTACTATCTAGGATAAGTGAGGCAGTTGATTGAACACTTAGGAGCAGCAGGCAGGATTCAGGAAGGGCCGCTCCTGTATTGATCATATTAACACCTTGAGAATAATAGTGGAGCAGTCTACTGAATTCCGATCCCCCCTTTACCTTGCTTTCGTAGACTATGAGAAAGCGTTCGACTCGGTTAATAGGAGCTTCATTTGGCAGGCACTACGGCGACGTGGACTGCCTGATAAAATAATAGAATTGATAAAAGCCTTATATAACAATTCCAAATGCAGAGTTCTCCATAATGGAAAATTATCCGACAGCTTTGAGGTGAGCTCAGGAGTAGACAAGGATGCCTACTTTCACCATTACTATTTCTTATAGTAATAAATGACATCCTTGTCAGCGCTGTAGATAATAGAACAGGCGGCATACAATGGGGTTTGGTAGACCGCCTTAAGGATCTCGACTACGCCGATGATATCTGTTTGCTGGCCCACAGACACCAGGACCTCAAAAACATGTTAAACAATTTGGCAACAGAAAGTTGTCCAGCAGGCTTAAGGCTAAATCCGACTAAAACTAAAGAAATGCGGATAAATGCAAACACCATTGAACGGACAGCGCTGAATAACCTTGACGTGGAACTGGTAAATAAATTCTGCTACCTCGGTAGCATTATTACCGAAAATGGTGGGACAGAAGAAGACGTCAGTTCCAGAATAAATAAAGCACGAGGCGCATATGCATGCCTGTCCCACATATGGAGATCAACGGTGATTTCCACTAACACCAAATTGCGGCTGTTCAACTCCATCGTTAAGGCAGTTCTTTTGTATGGTTGCGAAACATGGAAAGTCACCCAATTCATCACAGGGCGCCTACAAGTCTTCGTCGTACCCTAAAAATCCGCTGGCAAGATAGAATTTCAAACGAAGAACTATGGCGCCGTGCCGGCCAAGAAAGGATAGACGACCAAATCAGGCGAAGGAAATGGAATTGGGTTGGCCACATCTTGCGACGCGAAAACGAAAATCTAGCCAAACAGGCCCTTGACTGGAATCCGCAAGGTTCCCGTCGAGTAGGAAGACCTAGAACAACGTGGAAGAGAACCCTACTAGAAGAAGCCGCAACAACTGGGAGATCCTGGTCGGAGCTAAGAGCTGTCGCGCAAAACAGAGTCCGCTGGAGGGCAACTGTTTCCGCCCTATGTCCCATGAGGGATTAAAGGAATTTAAAGAAGAAGAAAGAATATTATGAAATTTTTTTCAGAGCATTTCTTCGTATTCTTTTTTTGGCACCTCAAAGAAGTCGAGTTTTTGTTTCGTGCGCTATCGTGCAGGTACAAAATACACGAACGTCGCGTCGTTTAAACAAAAAAAAAAAAACGGTTCGAACGAATTTTACGAAAATCTTTTCAAATCATATTTTCATTAATACTCTTCGAACGACACCTTCACTAAGTCGATATCTTTTTGGTTCGCGCGATATCGTGCAAGTAAAAAATCACGTATGTCGTTTAAATCAAAAGAGGTTCGCGCGATATCGTACAGCAAAAAATGACCACGTACGTACCCACACAGTCACTCACACACACACACACACATACTTCTCAAATTTTTGCCTTAGGACGTTAAAAATTCGATTTCGATTTTCGGACCGATTACAGTAACTTCCCTTTAAACTGTGAAGATAATAACGTCAGGCTTGTAGTCGGAAACAATGTTTGTGCACAAATCACACCATAAACACGGATCGATCAATTGATAGATCATGTGCTGGTAGGACATGGATCCTAGCCACAGGATGTATGAATCTATAGAACAGTTAAGTTTCGATCTGATCACTATATGGTGAAAGCGAATTTCTGATGGTGTATGCCTCTATGACTCGAAGAATTCAAACGCATAGACCGAACAAATCGGACACCGTGAGGCGAAGATTGGCTTGGGCAGCCTCACTAGAAACTAAGTCGCCCAGAAGAAGCTGTCCTAACATATGACTACAGTAGAGAAAGCATATCTTGGTAGGATGAGCAGTGTTGACGAGAAGCACAAAATGAACTAATTAGAAGAAACAGCGAACATGAATCTTCATATAGATTACGAAAAAATGAATTATTAAATAGAACGAAACTGGAGGACTGAGAGAGAGCTCTGTGTAATCGCTAATTCATTCTAATAGTATACACGGTCTAGGAATAGCTCGTCAATGGTTTAAGACAACCTCTCTTCCCAAATCATGTTATCGTAATTGGTTGATCGATACAAGCTCGAACTAAATAACATCACGTATAATTTGCCTAAAGTCTGGCAGGGAGTTATTTTAGGATCAGAATCTGGTTTGAAAATCAATCCGATGGATCAACTATTAACCAAAAGTAAGTGCTATGCACAACTATGAGTCTTTTATGAAATTCTTCGAAACGTTCAAATCAAAATCGCATTCTATAAATTTTTTTGTGTTTAATTCTAAAGTTCGTCAGCGAACAAATCTTATAGCATACAGGGTGAAATTATGGTTGTTAGTTGGGATTATAGATCGAATTGTGTTGATGCTAAAATCTCAATCTTCGGCCGTAGTACTAAAATATTTATGAGCTTGCGCGGGAAGTGTGCAAGATCATCAGCTGGTATTGTTCATTGGTCTAAATTCGAACTCATATTTTCCAATAAAAGATTACAAACTCTTGTGTTGTATGAAACAAATAAAATAGTAAAATTACATAAAAGATTGATCATGAGAGAGTCTGCATAAAAGCTTCATAGGTAATAAAAAAATTATTACCTCTTAAAAATCTATTACCACCCATCCAAACATCTGACAACCATACCCACTGTACAACAACAACAAAAAACATACAAATCTGATGCTTCTCCACAATTTAGCAAAATTCGCGTTGGTTGTAAAACATGCAAAACAATTGATCGAAAAACATGGCCATAAAAAACATTATGCTACAAGAAACGTAATCGTTAAATGCTCTCTGGAAGAGCGCGCCATGTCTTATAAATGTCTCTATTTTTGTCCACACTTAAGTCATACTTTGTCTTAAAAGCAATCCATTAAAGCGCAAAAAAAAAAAAAAAACAACGAAAAACATTGTTTCTTTACGGCGTCGGAAATCTTTCACCAAGTATAAATTGTCATAAAAATCACATCCTGTTAAAATAAAAAGGAATTGTTGTTTGCTATTAAATTTTCACACCGCCGCGCTGTGTCGTCATAGGAGTTTTTCACACAATTTTCCCATTTGTAAATTTTATGAAGCGTCTTTTGTGGTGATAAATTTCTTAGCAGATGCGCGACTCTTTAATGGACAACAGAGAACCGTGGCTAAAAAGATTGCCAACCCATGTAGCAATAAACACATGACGAAGGACGAAATGCGTTCATTTACGATGCTAAATTTGGATCTTCTATTTCACGCCATATTCACGCCTATTTCCAATAGACCAAAGCAGTTTTTCCTGGAAAAACTAAACTGGAAAATGGTGTTCGGGAGAGCAGATTTTCATCGGTTGCCAGTTCTTAGAAGCTGGAATATCTGCGCATCAATGGTCTCACGGACTTGATTCCCTCCTCGGGACGAGAATTGGCGCAGTCGCCTGGATCTTGCAATTATTGCATTTCAACATGAATTTACATAACACTTTGATTTGCGCCTGCCGAGGTGGGTGCATTTCCAGTTTTATATAAGCCGCCAATGAAGGAATGCCCGGCAATTTCGTATATCTTGGCACAATGCAAAAAACATGCCCCAAGAACGCGCCGGCTACATTACGACGAACAAGATCCTAGGCACTTGGTGCTGGGTGCTGCGGTCTGGGGAGCAGGCATAGGCCCCATTAACTTAATGGCATATCACGAATTGGAAACTTAAATCTAGGCATATCAGCCAACTCTAAGGTAACTAGACTTGATGAAGTGAAACCAAGTAATTACCATCATCGATTGGAGGAGGCTCGGGAGAAGTTTTGTTGGCGGGGATTTGGTGCATGAATGTTTCTTTTGCCCTTGGTTTGTGGTTTTTAAGTTAAGTTTTGAGCTCTGCTCCACTTTATAGAAGTGCTGTTGCCATCGGGAGCTGCGACTATAAAATGTTTATGAGTCTCATCCTCTTAATAGTTCCTAACTCAATATAATTTCGCATCCCGGCTTTAACGCTTGCAAATGTGTTGTAGCTTCAAGCGTCTGTCCTGCCATCAAGTACCCGCCTACATTAGTCTAAATCATTCCAGTTCAAAACCTCAGACGTTTCAGTTGTTGCTCGTTAGTCGGTTCTGCTTATCTTTATTACTAAGTGCAAGGACCTCTTATAGCCAGTTTCTTGTTATCTTTTTCTGTATTTCGATCAGTTGTTAAAAAAACGTCTATTGGATTTTAGAACATTCCTGGAGTCAAAACATAACGATTTTAATTCCACAAAAATAATTCTGAAAGCATCTATAAAAAAGAAAGTGCTTTCTTTTATCTCTCGAGGTAATATTTTAATATGAGTTTAATATTGTAGCGTTGAAACATAATCGAACAGAATTAAATTAACTCTTTCAACCTAGTTTTCTTATTGCGTTTAAAAAAACGATTATACGACGCATGTGAGGCAAGACAACGTGTCTGAAACAGTGGCAGGTAAGTAGTCTGGGTGGCCTTTCAGTATTGTGGTACTAAGGTTTGTGAGTGTGTGTCGAGCGGGGTAGTGTTATGTTCCGGAAAAAAACGAGGAGGCCCATTATGTGTGTGTTTTTTGGAGTAATTGGGTCCAAAAGTACCGCGGCCATTCGCTGGGCCTATTGTACTAAACCCTTATACCTCATGTTTATAAACCAGAGCAAGTTTATCAACGGGCGAACATGGGCCGTTTGGCTTTTTAAGGCGCATATGATGGCCACTTAACCACTTTTAATTGGAGCAAATACGGCCTCACGACGGCGTGTGTGTTTGTGGTGTACGTCCATACAGTCCTGCAAACAACCGTACGATGCCCGGCATATGGCCGAGGACTAATTTTCAATCATGGTCGGTGTTCGCCCGTTGTAAAGCCATATTTTATTTTTACTCGGGCACTTGCACTTGACGATTCAAGCTTCCCTTGTTCCCAACCGCAGTCCTGCCTTCGGCCTGTACGGGCGGAATTCACGAAAGTGGGCTCGGGCATTGTTAATTAAATTGCCGACAGCCTGGCTAGAGTAGGGGCAAACTCATCACTAATCAGAACTGAACCTTTCTGTAGCTTAGCAAGCTGCCAAGGAAGAACGGCCATCAACAATTGGGTCGACCAGCTGTTTCTTTATAGTTGGACATGGACCCAGGGTGCTCGCCAAGCTAAAAGATTCATCCAAATCGATAAAGCAAAAGCGAATTTTAAATCTCATTAGGTGGGAGCTACCATCTAAACAAACTAGGTCTGGTAGCCGATTGTAACTGTCGGTTCTGCGGGGAAGCTCCCGAAACTGCGGAGCACTTGGTGTGCGACTGTGAGGTTACACCGAGAAAGAGATTTTCCTACTTCCTGGGTGATTTGGGACAGGAACCCCAAATCAGTTTTAGAGGCTATTTTAGAAGCCTTAACCTCGATGGTTTTTAAAGACGGTGATGGCACAATAGACCAAATAAAATAGGTCGGCCTTCCTGGTAGGAGAAAATTTGCGATTCCCCTTTTATTATAATTTGTTTTCCTTCTTTTAGGGTCCCTGCTGATGGAGGACGGGAACGCTGGTCCCGCCGTCCTGCCTTTCCATGGGGCTCCATTCCGACCCTCCTTGCCTTGGCCTTCTTCAGATTAATTGGTCCACAAAAGCCCCATGAGTATGGTAGGAACCGTAAGGCAGGCGCGGATTCAAGGGGGGGGGTCACGGGGGTCATGATCCCCCCCCCCAAAACAGCCCGCATTTCAAAAAATAGAGCTGAAACAATATTTTGCAAAACGAAAAACAAAAAAACTCTATCCTGTGACCCCCCCGGAAGAAAATTCCTGCCGTAAGGTCCAACCTGACAGAGCCTTCATATAATAATAATATATCGTAAACCACAGTGCAAAACCTACCCACTACCAGTAGCGCTCAACACGATAACTTTACATCTTGGCTTGGTAGGCCTGATTATATTAGCTCATCCCATTCAGGACAGCTTACAGTGGGCAACACGAGGAGGTTATGATCATATTTCCACGAGTCCGGGATAGTTACGGCACGTGCCTATTTAAATACACCAAAAGTCGCTCCCGCTCTCTCCCTGGTGACTGACTACCACCTGATCTCTGTAGAATATAACCTTTCTGCGCAAGTGTGATAAAAACTGAGAGTCGTACTGATTGCAGTGAGACTATTGTTGTAGATGCGCTAAACCAGAATGTTTATATTCTTACATTGGTAGGAACTATTTTGTTTGTTATATCAGATTTAACATTTAAGGCTAAGAGCCGCAATTTCTAATTAATTTAAATTCAGCATTTTATTACAATAACACATTCCGAACAAACTGGAATGATTTCTGTTTGTGTATCGATAACCACCACATACCCCAAGAAAACCTATAGTAACTGCATCGTTGTTTAAGCTAAAGAATCCTCAAATTACTAAACATGGAATCGATTTCCACTAACATCGAAAATTGCTCAAACAAAATAGTTTGATACACAAATTAACACGAAAAGATTGTGTACAAACGAGCGCTATCAACATATATCCATTTTGTTTGGACTCATCTCTAAACGTGATACCCACAAACAAATCACAATTTTCTTCTAAGTAAAATTGATAAAAAAAAAATTCAACTCATTCCGATTTCCAATGAAATCGTTCGGATCCTTGCAACTTTAACTTATATATCTTAAAGGTTACCGATGTTGTTCCCCTGTAATCAATACGAGAAGTTTTTGTTTTCGACTCCGCACACGTTTATATCAAGTCAGCATATAGGATCAGGTATCGTGAAATTCGTTGTATCATTTGAAACAGTCACAACGTTGGATACAAAAAAAGGGCAGCAGATATAGACAGCCCCACTCGGCGAGGGCGCACAGCGAGATCCGAGCGCAAACAAAGCTCGAGTGTCAGTGTCAGTCTCAATAAAGATACCAAAGACTGGCAGATATCGATATCAAAGAGAGAAAGTGATGCAATAAATTTGAATATCTGCAGTCAACATCAGCCGGCACCAGCATGGAGCACTCGCGTATAATACGAAAGGATGAAATGATTCATTGCGGCCCATGCAGGGCATATACGTATGTGGCACACGGTACCAACTCTCCTCCGCATCCTCAACCCTTTGAACCCTTTCCGCCTTGGCTGGCTTCGTTTATAAGTAAACTGGATACCATCGGAGCCCTCAGCCCAGCATGTACCGAAGGGCTGGCCATAGTGGCAATAACTCGAGCAGAATAAGAGGAGCATATGTAAAAGTAGAGGCGGAACGCGCAAAATAAAAATGGGGCAGCAAAAGGGTTGGGGTGTGACGAGGTGAGAGCCGGCGGATCGCATTCTTCTACCATGTGAGAAGTTTGACATTTATTGCAACATTTATTCCGACAACTAAAGGAGGCGACATGACACCGTCTTATTTGATTTCCTTTGCACGGTGTCAGCTCGGCAATGTTTCTGCGTCTGGTTGACACATCACTAGCTCTCTCAGGGGAGACATATTCAGGCATTGGAAGAAGAATTTAATTTTTTACCCAATGTCTTCTTGCGCTTTATTTATTTTATTTCGAATTTTGTTTATATTTTTGTTTCCTTTTTGGCACCCCAGGTGAGGTATATTTCGATGGAACACACCAAGGGGCCGGTGTGAAATATATTTGTTTCTACTGAATTGCTTTGTCTCAGATCACAACTATAAAATTCGAAAATATGATACTAATAAAATCGGAAGCAGGAAGTTGTAGTGGCAAGATGTATTTCTTATTAATACATTATGAACTAAAAATGTGCATAGTCCTTTTGATTATTGTCATACTCTGATATCTTGTAAAGATCAGACGTTATTTATAACAGCCTGATCGTGGTACTGTTCCACACTTCTAATTAGAGTTGAGCCGGACTTACTAGAGCCAGTTCATTTGTTCAGTACACGACAGTAAATTGTACTGAGGTTTCAACTTTATTAAATGTCCCGGTTCAAAAATAATGTACTAGGTACTGGGATATGAGCGTGTATCGTGCTGTTGTAAATTACGAAGTGGAGACACATTTCTTACTTCTTTTGCGGCAATAAAATATCCAATTTGAACTGTTTTTTTTTTTTTTTTTTTTTATGAAAAAACCAAGCTTAGGTGTAACCCTTTGTACTACCAGTCCGTCATGTCATTCAGTTCATGGTGCAATGTCTAGTAGTAGCTTGGTTTGAAGAATAGAGGAGAATAGGAAAGGTTAGAGGGGGTCTGGAGGGTGTAGAAGAAAATGACGATGAACCTCACGTTTGAACTCTAAAATGTTGTACGAGTTCGGAAATACTGACTGCGGGAGATCATTCCACAATCGAGTTGTTCTATTCATAAACGAACTTCTAAACCGTATTGTGCGTGAACGAGGGGGCTGTAGGGTATGGGGGTGAGCCGAGCGGGCTAGTCTTGTGTTGCGGGAAAAGTATTGCCGTGCAGGCAGGAGGTCCTGAATTTCGGTGGAACAGTCGCCATGGTAATAGCGATAAAGTATGGAGAGGGCTGCTACATTCCTACGGTGGCTCAAGGTGTCTATGGAGGCGCGAAAGGGGCCATCACCAATGAGTTTGAGGGCACGATTTTGCACCTTGTCGAGACAAGCCAAGGTGGTTTTTGGGGCGCCTGCCCAGATATGTGAGTTGTATTCGAGGCGCGGCCGAATGTAGGATTTGTATATTGTAGCCAATGCGGCTGGCTGGAGGAGGAACTTGCATCTCTTGAGAAATCCAAGGCATTGGAAGGCTTTGGAAGGCTTGCTTGACTGTGCCGAGGTGAGATTGTAAATACGAAATGGAGAGGAATCTCTTACATTTTTGGAGTGAGTGGAATTTTATACCAAAGAGACAATTATTACATTTTTTGAGGGAGTGAAGTTTTGTACTCGAGAGATATTTCTTACATTTTTCAAGGGAGGTAAATTTTGTACTGACCCAGTGGGAAAATATTGCTATTCTTGATAAGCAGTAAAGAATTGCTTCCACATCGTACCCTTTGGAAGGTATAACGAAGATTTTAGTTTTCTGTTCAACAGACAAATTTTTCAAGCATGCCCATATGACGAAGTTTTAGCCATACATTCTTGCGTGAAAATTTGCTTCAGTTTTAAATTGATTAAAACTTTATAAATACTAAGGGAAGTTTTCTCTGAGAAGATAATGTATGAAATTAAAAAGACTTTCCATGAGACGAATGGAGCGGTAGCCACAATGAAGCGGACGGAACGTAAAAGAAAAACAAACAAAAAATGAGCGGATTGGTTCTGTTTGAGCCTTAATTCAGGAAACACATATTTTTGGCGTACAGTGTCCTCCTTAAATGCTTTCGAAAAAGCACCTACAAAATAGCTTCCATTGACCTTCTTAAGAAGCTGTCGGGAAGAAAATGCAATGCTTCCTTCCAATGACATACAATTATAAAAAAGATATAAAGTGGGATACGGACAGGAAAGGCTCCTAAGCTTCAAAAGAAAGCTTCGTCATGCCTTAAAGTAGGCTTCCGTACCCCAGTGGGGAGTTCCTGCACGATATCGTGCAAACCAAAATAAATAACGACTTCGTTGAGGTGTCGTTCGAAGCGTATTACAGGAAATATAATCTGAAGAGTTTTATAAAATTCGGTCGAGCCGTGTTTTGGTTTAAACGACAATAGAGATTTTTGTACCTGTACGATATCGCGGTAACCATAACAGATATCGACTTCTTTGAGGTGCTTTTTTGTTTAAATGGAAAAACTTCGGCTAAGTGTCAGAAAGACCTTCAATTGCTAAGTTTTGCTAATATCTAATAAACTTGATGGAATGAGACTCGCTCTAAATGAAGTGATCTTTTTTGGATTCTGCACAGCGATAGCTTTCCAACAAAACATCGCTTTTTGTGAAAGGCTAGAGTGTCAGTAAAAACCCATTGTACTGTCGACAATCTATTTGCTTCGTAAAGAGTGCAATGTCGAACAGTCGGGAAAGGAAGGAACTGTCACAATCTACCCGCGATATTTTTTTAGACCACCTACACAAAACCATTACTATCGCGACTTTTACATCGGGGCATCGAGAAACAACTCGCTGGAGTGCTATGTCTCCTGAAACGAGTTGAAACTTATTACCCAGCCGACGACATGCGCTTTGGTGGAGCGAGAAAGAGCTAAGGAAAGCTATGACAGGAGGAATCAGGAAAGTAGAGAGAGAAAGGGAAATAATGTACAATGGAAAGTGGAAAAGACGAAGGACCGTGGGGCTGGCCGGGACTCGAATCCGGGACCGGGACTCGAATCTAGGATGGTAGCCAGGCGCCTTACTCCCTAGGTCACTTGTCATAATCCGAAAACCTTTACAAATCGTGAAAAAATACGTTACCCTTTACAAACATCACGAATCTTTCAAACCTTTGATCAGCACTTTTTTGACGGCGAATTGTTTTCTACGTCCTACAGTTTCAGGAAATTGCGGTTAATCCTGGGATTTCCCTTAGGTGCCGAAAAATTAGTTCTTTTTGGCCAAGTCTGACAAGTACTTTACATTGATTAGTTTTGCTAATATCTCCGGAACGCTATGAAATTTCCAAATGAAATCATTCGCTACTCCGTTTATCAGCGGCGCTTTAACACGCTCTCACCGGTTCTGATACTAGTTAATTTCCCACTAGTACTAAACGTATTACTATTTTGTAAGAAGTCAGTTTATTCCGTCTACGTTCATCATACTGATCATATTATAGTTGATCGTGCGGCCCGAAGGGGTCAAACCCACAGCTCAACTAGTTTCCTGGCTGGATCCGTACAGATACTAGCTAATCGATTTCGAATCTCGATTCTGGATATCGCATTTATTCGAGATAATGCAAAGGATAATTGACGAATTCCCTCTAATGAAATGCCAAGCCAATGCATGTCGTCTGGTTATGTAATCAATTCTGATCTGTTAGAATCGAATCATTCATTCACATCAACAACGTTATATTATTCTTCGATGTCATACCCTGAAACTTCACGTAAAATACCCTTTTTACAGGATCAGTTCATCGTAGGATCTTCTGATTTGACTAGATTTCACATATTTTTTTATTGGTCATTGACCTTAGATTCCTATTGGATTAAAGAGAAAAATACTTGAAAAACTTCTCATGTTGATAACAAAACACTTTTCCTTATAAGGAAAAAAGGAACCCTCTATAATATTTTCCCACAACTTTATAAAAGGACACTTAAATACACGAAAAATCCCGACTCGTGAGGAAGGATTATTACTCGTCCAACCACTTCGACACACACCCAAAAAACCTGAAATCTATTACTTCCCTCTTTGATACCATTTCAAAATGGCATTTCAAGAACTTAACCTTCCACCATTACCCGTTGCCCGTGCCTTAAAACTCTACCAGCCTTACCCCGTCACATACAATCCAGCCTCATGCCTAGACTAGCCCACATGGGCTTCATATCAAATTTCTAATAGCGACGTGCTCCATATCTGCTCTCACCTCTTTGTTGAAGTGCGGCAAGTCGTGCGGAAATAGATCACTTTACCTCCAACACCTGGCTGAATCCCGGTAGCTGAAATCTAATAAAGGTCTAATAAAAAGTCAACACTCCTTTTGATTATAACTGTTCTAGACAATATTTAAGGGAATTCAATGAGCAGCTTCGCAAAAAGGAGAACTGCGACTGCCGGTGTAGCCTTGCGACTTTATACGGACTCGGCTCGGGGATATGGAGACACTCTTGGAGAATTGTTGGAGACAAAAACCTTTATTACTCTAGACATGACGACATTTCTTCAAGGTGCAGCAGCGTGCAGGCATGCAATGCCATGTGCAACCAGAAATACCAGTCAGAGTCATCTATAAAGCAGGGCACGTACCCTGGTGGATATGCAACACTCATTTTGTGTCTGTGCGATTCGGATTTCCATACGGACGGGATACATCTGATACTGTACTACAATTCCAGGACATAAATTCAGATTTGAAACAATCGTCCATAAAGAAACATTAGCGAGACAGCAATAACGTAAAATGGGAAAATATTATGCCATGCAGCTTTCGAGATCGCTATCGTACCTGTAAAGAGCCAGCATGACAGAAGACCTCTAGTCCTCTCTAGCACCAAGTGCCTATCCCACAGCATCATTGGATCCGATTGGAATTGGAAGGAAGGTACATAAACCAGGTAGAATCGATTCCAGCGAAGAGCCCGCAAGAATAAGGTGCGACAAGATTTATTGGCGTTTGAGGGCCCCAACCTGCCTCGTCCGAAACCTTAAGAACGTTCCGTTCTCGGCGGCCGGGGGAGAATGAGATGACTTAGTGCAAATTTTTTTCTTGCAGTTCGGTCTTCATTTTCTTATTGCTGGGCGAGAAGCGATATCGCCGATATCGGGTGGTGTGGTGTAAGTCCCGATTCCCTATTCCCGAATATTGCAAGGAATGTTCCCTTTTGACCTAGTCAGATCCTCGGATTCGATCTCGATGCTGGTCTACTTTGCGGTCTCGGGTCTGGTCCTCATGGTGGCGGTACTGGTGAATCCAGGGGAACTGTAAAAGAAGACTTTTCACGGTTGACCGGGGAGCTGAGTTATTGCTTCTGCCCAATTAAATGATTTTCCTCTGTTTTTACCTCGAGAGCTGTTAACTCGTGAATGGAGTCTTATGCTCTACGGTGTGGCCATATCGGATTTCCAGTCAAGGAACTCCGGTCAAAGGAAGATGCAGGCGCCGTTAATAGGGATGATGGGTGGACTTTGCGATATTGTGTGAAAGATGGGATAAGACTTAATAAAGAACCTGGACAGGGGGATGAGTTTCAAATGGATTTACCACCAAAAATTATTGAAATTTTTATGGTTTTAAATTTCACGGGAAATTTTTTATTTTTTTATATTTTGTGTGGTCGAGATGCAGTTTTTATGTTACATTTAACTAATTAAGTGGAGCTATTTTTACTACAAAGTAGTTTTTATATGGCTTAGCTAATAACAAAGCCTTTTCTTGTGTACTGATTGGCATTGCTGGTCATTTGAGACTATTGAGATATCTGTTGCAATAAGCGGAAAGCAAATGGAGCGGGTGGCTCTTGTTACCACGAATTTAAGAAATCATCTAAAGAAAGATCCATCAGCAATATCACAGGTATGTATAACAAAAATAATGCTTATACGTATTGCTCACTTTCTTTTCATTTTAGGAGCTTAGCAGAGTGGTGTTCTCGTTTTTAGGACGGCGGCATACCAAGATCGTAGTCCAGCGTCATAATCCTAGTTCGCCAGGCATATACAAGTTTTATTCCGTGGATCCTTCTGGGACTCATCAATGCCTTTCTTGCCTCTTTTTGTCCCTCTTTAAGTGAGATTTTCAGTCAAAGTGTTTTTGAGACGTCGCGTCGACCAATAGGCCAAACCTAAATGGGAAGTGAAGTAAAGTTAGGTACCATTGGTACTCGTACAGCTTCGATACAAGGCAGACTCATGCCAGATCCTGTCTTGATGATCGTGAACGTACATATGTCCAACTCTATTAATAACGACATTGAACTCATTCTAGAGTGGGGAAAGAAGAATCGTGTTGAATTCAACTCCGACAAAACCAAGTACTGTCTCATTTCAAAGAAAAAGATCAACAGCTCTCCATCCTTGAAAGTGGACAAAGTTGAACTAACGGCCGATCACTCCCTACACATCTTAGGCGTGACTTTAGCCAAAGACTTGCGATGGAATGACCACATATTCCAAATCGCCAAACAAGGATCTCAGTGCTTGGGATTTCTTAAGAGGTGTAAGTTCCTCCTCCAGCCATCGGCCCGTGCTGTTATTTATAAATCCTACATTCGGCCTCTTCTCGAATATAACTCCCTCGTTTGGGGCGGCGCTCCAATAACCACCTTGGCATGGTTAGATAAGGTCCAAAAAAAGGCCCTTAAATTAATTGATGACGATACCGCTTGCTCCACCATTGACAGCCTCAGCCACCGTAGGAATGTAGCAGCACTGACAAAATTTTATCGCTACTATCATAGTGACTGTTCCTCCGAGCTAAACGCTCTCTTGGCTCCACGGCATTCTTATACCCGCAACACCAGATTAGCCCACTCGTCTCATTCCCTCCACCTGCAACTCCCCCATTCACGCACTCAACAAGATATGAATTCGTTTGTTAATAGAACAACTCGGCTGTGGAATAATCTCTCGCAGTCAGTATTTCCGAGCTCCTACAACATCCAAGAGTTCAAACGCAGGGTTCATCACCATCTTCTTCAATTCCCTCCCGTACCTTTATAACCCCTCCAACCCTCTCCCCGTTCTACTTACTGCTAGACATTGCACCATGACGGGATAAATGACATGACGGACTAGTAGTACAAAGGGCCTCGGTAGTCTAGAGGTAAGGCGCCTGACTGCTATCCCCAGGGGTCCCGGGTTCGAATCCCGGCGGTGCCACGGTCCTTCTCCTTTCCCACCTAACTTTCCTTCTTTCTTCTTCCCTCTTTACATTCCGGATTCCCCTGTCATAGCCTTCCCTAGTCCTTCCCCGCTCCGCCAAGCGCATGCCATCGGTTGGTTGATGAGATTCAACTCGATTCAGGAGGCATAACACTCCAGCGAGTTGTCCTCGACGCCCCGATGTCAGAGTCGCGAAATGGTTGTGAGTAGGTGGAATAAAAATATCGCGGCTAGGTTGTGACAGTTACTTCCTTCTCTTCTCTCTATCTTCCGGCTAGAGCTGCTGTTCGACATTCACTCAAATATTCACAAAAATAGATTGTCGAGACAGTATAAAGGGACTTTCCCTAAGCCTCTATAGTACAGTCAAATTAAGCCGAAAAAAGCGAAATAGCGGAAATGGTCGGGTACAGGCTGAAAATTGGCACGGAGCTTCCTTTTAGGGTTCTTAATAAGGGGTTATAAAGTCTACCGATTTTCTACCCCGGGAACCTTTCTTTCTAGGGGGTTTTAGGGTCATAATATCTGTTTTTTGCAAATGCATCTGAAACAGTAAGTCCTATCATAAAAAAATGTTCACAAAGTTTGTAGCTCATACGATTTTCTACAAAAAATGTTATTATACATTTTCCCGTACGTATTGCCATTCATGAGATATCACCATTTTAAAGATTTAAAATATTCATATGAACTCATTCACGACTTGTATAGGTTTTCCGACGTTCAAGTTGGACTACTTTTCTAATTTTTTCAGGGGTCATTCCTGGATGTATTTGGAGGAAAAATGTGTTCTAGATAGGGGGCTAACCACTAAGATACAGGGTGTTCGCGAAAAAACAATGTCTTTTTTTGTCATTTATTTGGAGTTGAATAACTCCTAGACCAATTATCGTAAACCAATATACTTAGACTCATCTTTTAGGTCAAAGTGTATTCTTTTATTTGATATAAAGATCAGGAACTTGAGTTGCTTCGTTTAGAAGATATGTAGGTTCAAAGCATGAGCGAAATGTTTAAAAGCCTAATGATATTTTTTATTCAATTTAAAGTACAATCGACCTTGTGTTTTTTGTTGATCATGTTTTGTCTACTATCTGACATAATTTAGATGTAATTTTGTATTATTGTTCCAATTTGGACCATTTGGTAAAAAAAACAGAAAATATACTTTAAATTGAATAAAAAAATATCATTAGGCTTTTAAACATTTCGCTCATGCTTTGAACCTACATATCTTCTAAACGAAGCAACTCAAGTTCCTGATCTTTATATCAAATAAAAGAATACACTTTGACCTAAAAGATGAGTCTAAGTATATTGGTTTACGATAATTGGTCTAGGAGTTATTCAACTCCAAATAAATGACAAAAAAAGACATTGTTTTTTCGCGAACACCCTGTATCTTAGTGGTTAGCCCCCTATCTAGAACACATTTTTCCTCCAAATACATCCAGGAATGACCCCTGAAAAAATTAGAAAAGTAGTCCAACTTGAACGTCGGAAAACCTATACAAGTCGTGAATGCGTTCATATGAATATTTTAAATCTTTAAAACGGTGATATCTCATGAATGGCAATACGTACGGGAAAATGTATAATAACATTTTTTGTAGAAAATCGTATGAGCTACAAACTTTGTGAACATTTTTTTATGATAGGACTTACGGTTTCAGATGCATTTGCAAAAAACAGATATATTGACCCTAAAACCCCCTAGAAAGAAAGGTTCCCGGGGTAGAAAATCGGTAGACTTTATAACCCCTTATTAAGAACCCTAAAAGGAAGCTCCGTGCCAATTTTCAGCCTGTACCCAATCATTTCCGCTATTTTTACTATTTTTCCTGTACTACTAGTCTGTCACATAAAAAAAAAAAAGGGTGATTCCTGAGCTTAGCACTGCCACATAAAAAAAAAATATGAATATACAAGAGTGGCCAAAATGGAAGTAAGTCGAAGTTACATATAATCCAGCGGAAGTTACGTCCACTTCACTTCTGCGTTACTTTTCATTTAGGTTCGGTCTTATTGCAGCAGAGTGTTCAACACTTGTAGCACCAAACAATGAGGCACTTCAATTCGCCCACTATAACATGATAATGTAAGAAAGCAGAAAGGGCAAATTGGTTCTCCTGGAAGTTACTTCCTCTGTCATTCCGATCCGCTATATATAGTAACTAGATGGGACCCGGTACGCCTCGCTGCATCCATAAGCCAATAGTAAACAATAAAAACCATCCACTGACTTAGTATTTTTCGAGATATGAATTTTACACAAATGAAGTGCCTCAAAGAACATGGGTCTTGCGACGGCCGCCATGGATCGGTATATTGAGTATACTACATTGCTTATTGTATTCTACTTATCATACCCTTTCATTTGATACCCATTTTGAGGTGGTTGTGCAGAAAGAAAGTGGTAATCCGGCCTCTTTAGACGGCCGCCATGGATTTAACGGTATATTTAGTATACTACATTGCTTATGGTATTCTACTTATCACACCCTTTCATTTAATACCCATGTCGAGGTGGTAGTGAAGAAAGTGGTAATCCGTCCTCTTGAGACAGCTCCCATGGATCTAACGGTATATTTGGTATACTACATTGCTTATTGCGTTCTACTTATCACACCCTTTCCCTTATATTTTGTATACTACATTGCTTATTGCATTCTATTTATCATACCCTTTCATTTGATACCCTTGTCAAGGGGGTTGTGAAGAAAGTGGTACCCCGCCCTCTTGAGACGGCCGCCATGGATCCGTTTAGTTTCAATAAAGTCATGGCCTACCTATGGTTTGACAGCTGCGTAAATTTGAAATTTTCATTAGACCGGTTCTACATATTCAACTTTGCATTCCACTTTTTGACGTTCAACTTTTTTTTCTCTTTCACTCCAATGCAAAGTTTGAAACAGACTAGAGTTGAAAGGAATATGGAAAGCAGCTCAGAATGGCATGGAAATTTGCGTTCAACTTTTGTGTTTTCGTTCAAAATTTTTAGGAGTGTGCGAATATGTATGAATATGAGTGTACATGGATAGCAGTGATAGCCGAGATTTTGGATCTTCTTCTTGAAAAGTTGAAAATGTGTAGACACGAGCGACAGAATTGAACGTCAAAAAGTGGAATGCAAAGTTGAATGTATAGAACCTGTCTTAAATGTAATGATTCAATTTAATGACAAATTTACATTTACGAAGCTGTCAAACAATAGGTTAGGCCATGAAGCTATTGAAACTAAAATGAAGTGAAAATTCCTAAAATTAAAATTTTTTTTGGATTATGCAGCTGTTTTTTTGGTTTAAGGTATAAAAATAGCCTACGACCTATTCTCAGACCTACCAAATATACACAAAAAATTTCATACAAACCTGTCAACCCGTTTCGAATTAGTTCGGTAACAAACACTATGACATGAGATTTTTATAGATATAGATTTAGTGATGACTCTTCCGTAACCAAGCTAACTAGAGTCCTGCAATCCTTTTTGCGATCACCAGTAATTTCTTAACTGCATTGCCAAACATACCAAGATTAAACAGATTGGAATTCACCAGCCCAGATGAAGATCTCTAATGTTCATTGCATTTCATCAAAGTTCAATCGTCCAGGCCCTTTTAGCAAAACTGATTGATACCGCCATAATAGGCTCCGAATTGATCAAAGCCCTGTACGAACCAGTAACCCACATAAAGACTATATGTTTTAGAGTACTCCTACCTAGCTAACCAAGGGCTCTTATTTGGCCTTGGTTTGAACTAGACGGTATCGTTTGGCTGGTGAATGTTCCCATTGGACCATTCCAAACGCGAATGTTGTTTTACCAGGCAGTTCCCCAGCTAAGCATTAACCACGTCCTATGCTGCTTGACCTACGCAATCGAATGAGATCCGTTCTACTGAATATGCTGAATTGCATCCGTCACCAAGAAAACTGTCCCTTTTCTTCGTCATATATAAATGTTTAAGCAGTACTGAGGGGTTAACTTTCAGATATCTCGACTTAGTTTGTCGAATAGGTAATTTTCAACGAACTGATTTCTCTCATGACTTTATACTCGTGCTGTTTTAACTTTCGGTTGGTTCGTTAACTAGTTGTTCAGCCTTACACTAGTCTTCTTTACCTTACCAATAAGATAGTGATCTGAATCGATGTTGGTACCTTGGCAGGTAACGCGATCGTAGTCTATTTGGCTGCAAGTAACTTCAAGAGCGAATATCCAAGTGGCTATGTGTATAACCTTAAACAAGAACCAAGAGCCGATGACTAGTGGCGAAAAGCAATCAAGAAGATGCTCTGAATGGCATGTAACATCCAGTCTTCTTCCAAAATCTGTACCCCTGTAAGGCTGAACTATTAAAAACTCCTTTAAAACTGAACAACCATTGCAAGACCCCTTTGGCATATGAATCAGAATACCCTCAAACCAGCCCCGATTGATGGCTGTCAAAAGTGTTTAATGGTAAAGACTACTTTATAAATGACCCATAATAATTGTAATTTAATCGAAATTCCCAAATATGCATCTCCTGAATATCATTTACCTAATACCGATGGGCAATTATCCAGCGTTGCCAGTGTACGCTGGCCCCAAAGATAATTGCCAACAGGCTAAAAAGGTTTTCCATCTAGTATTAACACTTTGGCAGCTGGTGGCGTACAGGGGCTGTGTGGAGATCGCGACGACGGAGAGAAATTGATGGCGAAAGGCAATGGTAAAATTATAAAATTACTTAATTGGCCAATGACCAGCGTAGACCGAGCACACCACTCGGTATTTATGATACTTTAATTGCGCTCTGCCTCCCAGGCACGTATCCAAAACCATTTCGGGGAGAGCGCATCTTGTGCCCTTTATATTTTTGGCGTAATAAAAATAATTTTGGGTCGTTCCGAGACCCATTTACGAATATTGACTAAAAGACGGAGACTTTCCCATGCGGAGCTTCGATGGCGGATGGTTTTTATCTTTGGAAATTACTTCACAACAGTTTAAAACAGGAGAAAAAAACCAGCGGCGGAAATTCTTGCCCTTGGCCAGAGAGTGTGTAGCCTTCCGAAAGTCTTCAAATAGTGCAAAAATAAGGAAGCAATGGGAACCTCTGGATGGCTATAATTTAAGGTTAATAAATAGAAAGGTGCTTTCTTCGGTAGTTCCGTTTTTCTTGGGAAAATTTTATGAGTTTCAAAGAACCCAGCCGATTTTTTTTTTGGTTGGAGTTGGAGGAAGGAGGAAGAAATATGGTACTGAAATCTCGGTGATCACAAAACTTAGAACAGGCGGAAAAAAAATTGTTTAAAATTTAGTGGCTATAGTCGACCTTCTTCAACGAAATTTACGGGGTTCATAACTTTCAACCCAGATTCGTTAGATTGGGTAAATGGGCACAGCAGCATAGTAGTGACAGGGTAATGTATATGTGTAGGCAAGGACATGAAAGTTATTCTGATACTTTTATTAAACTCATGTAAATTATGTCCAGTTTAGAGTGGAGTGGAGAGTGCCACAAATCAAATTGTAATTTAGGATTCATATTTAATATTATAGCGAGGACTTTTTTGCATTGAAGGCCATATTGCGGAAGGACGCGTTGTTATATAGTCTATATTATCTCGTTTCTCAACCTTTTTAGTCCCGGACAAGCCAAAAAAGAAGTAAGGGGTCGTCCATTAATTGCCTGAAGCGTTTAAGGGGGGATCAATTCATCACAGGGCGCCTACAAGTCTTCATCAACAGATGCCTGCGTCGTATCCTAAAAATACGCTGGCAAGATAGAATTTCAAACGAAGAACTATGGCGCCGTGCCGGCCAAAAAAGGATAGACGACCAAATCAGGCGAAGGAAATGGAATTGGGTTGGCCACACCTTGCGACGCGAAAACGAAAATCTAGCCAAACAGGCCCTTGACTGGAATCCGCAAGGATCCCGTCGAGTAGGACGACCTAGAACAACGTGGAGGAGAACCCTACTAGCAGAAGCCGCAACAACTGGGAGATCCTGGTCGGAGCTGAGAGCTGTCGCGCAAAACAGAGTCCGCTGGAGGGCAACTGTTTCCGCCCTATGTCCCATGAGGGATTAAAGGAGCGCAATGATGTTTAAGGGGGGAAGGGGGCGAGCCGAATCTCATCAAATCTCACGTGTGGAGAGGGGCGGTCGCGGCAAATATCACGTAATTTTTTTTTCTTCAAGAAACTATGTAAAATTGCTAGAAAACTGAGTTAAATTAAGTAAATCATGTTTCTTCACAGGTCGACAGGCACGGCCCGATGAAGGCAATACAATAGTCAGTCTGGCTGGGGGATGAGGACTTCAGGTATCCGCCCGGCAGGCCGTGGCGTGCAGGTTACGTCATGATTCACTACAAACACCCAGACGAAGAGGACAGTTTAGCATAGCAGGATGATAATACAAGTACATGGCCTCAACGAAAACTTTAAAGGCACAGATTGGTGACTGGAAAAACCTTTAAAATACACGGATCTTCGCTGACATAATGGCCAGGCGGCGCGGAAAAATGAAATGTATGGGAAATCCTATCGCAGGCGGACGCACCGCCTTTGCGCTAATATGTTTGTGCCTTAGGCGGCTCCAGACTCACCCGTGAACACCCGCGAACAAGCGCGAATGCGAGTGTTAATGGTTTTCGCGCCTTGCTTTCAGGTCCGACTGGACACGGCGGGAATTCTTGCGGTAAATTCGCTGCTTGAGACGGAATAGAAGTCCTGGGGTGGTGGCACGTAAGTTGTTTCAGTCGACCCCTTCATACAAGTGTTTCAAAATTTTTTGTATGAAGTGATCGATTGAAACAACTTACGTGCTACCACCCCATATCTTCAGGCGCAATCTGATGACAACTGTCCACATATAAAGATTTTTTCAGTTTTCTTGGACTGCAGCTGGATGGGGCAGCTGGCGGCCGGTGAGGTGTGGCGAAAACGGGGAGGGGGGTCGAAAAATCGCAAAAATCGCCTCAAGTAATTTATGGACGACCCCTAAAAAATCTTGCGACCACCCTCCTCACTAGAATCTGAGTTGAAAGATAAAAATAAAAAATAAAAAATTGAGTCTGATACAGACGACAGGAAAAACAAACATGTTTGATTGGGTTCCATCTTACGTCAAGTCGGTAGTAAAATTGAGTTATTTAGGTCGATCAGTTCACACATATGCCGTGCCGTCAAGGATGCTTTCCGTATCAGTAGCTTCCGTGATCAATTTTTCACTGACATTGACACTGACACTGATACGGAAAAGGCAGCGTTGCTCCGTATCAGTGGTCAATATTCACTGGGATCTGTAATGACTTTTTAGTTTTGAAATTTGGACAGTAATCTCAAGTTCATTATGGAATTTAGCGTGAAATATAGCGTGAAGCCATCCATACTCATAACGCGATGGCGTAAGCTAGCCTCAAGAAAATGAAGGATAAGAATTAGGTGGGTTAGTCAGTCCTAGACACCCAAAAAAATTGAGTGGCAGGACCTTCTCGGTAGAATATAGTGAACCTTTCGGTGCACCTACGGTTATGTGCGGCCAGTACAGCCACCTCTAACACAAAGAAAGCACAGACGATAGGTCGCCCACTGTTTCGGCCTTGGTGAGCACCTTTTCAAGGTAACCTTTTAAGGGTCACGGTTTGGTTATGCCTTTACGGAAATTTTTTTTTTCGATCAGGTTCATGGGATACGTCAGCGATGAAGATTAAACCTCATGGCGTAGACCACGGTGTCCAAAGCTTAGGCTCGGAGTCGGAGTCTGTAGGAAGAGCAATTGAGAGATTATAAGACCGGATCATGATTGTAAAACTAAACAAGTGCGACTATCTAAATATCTGTCGTTGCTTAAAATGTGGACATTTTGGGCTGCTCCTTTTGCTAGAATCTTTCAAAATATTATTTCGTTGGAAACTTTATTTTTGTACAACCTTTCGTGCGTTTCAAATGGATCCGAACTGAAATGCAGGCAATTCTCTTAAACTGTTCACACCTTCGTGATACCCTCGTACTCATCATAAACTAGGTTAGGGTAGGTTAGATTAGACATGGCTGAGCTTGGTTCAAGCCCACACACTTAGGCCAGAAGGATAGGCCTATTGTGATGCCATAGTGATCCCATTTTTAAACCTGATGTTAAAATGTCGTTTCTTCGTTAAAACCATCTCGAGGAAGTAATGAATCTTCTAAGTTGCGGGATCCCAATCTTCGAGATTTCCGCAAGGTTGCTTAGAAGGGGTTCGCCAAATGTGGTTAACCTTATCCTACTTAGGGCCGGGTAGAGGAAATGTAGTACACTTTCCGCCTCGTCCAGGTTCTTACAGCTTCTGCAGAAATCGTAGGTCTCAAGACATAAACGGGTCGCATATGCGTCCCTATCAGACATTGTCCGGTCAATACTCCCACTATAACTGAGAGTTCTTGTCTCCCGAGGCTCAGTAATAAGTTGGTTCGCTTGAGATCATAGGAGGGCCAGGATAATTTGGCCAAAGTGCATTTATTAAGATCCCTCCAATGCTTTTTCGCTTGTGTGATTGTGTGTTGCTTGCATCGAAGTTTAAAGGTGGCCCAAGGCATACCAACTTTTTCCTTTTCTGGAAGGAGAATAGCGGTCGTGCCTCTCCTAGCCAGTTCGTCAGCTTTACAATTTCCCTCTATATTTCGGTGACCGGGCACCCATACGAGGAGGGTCCTGAACTGCTGAGCCATTTCGTTGAGAGATCTGCGACATTCAGAGGTAGTTCTAGAGCTGTTTGTGCGGGAGCGCAGGGCTTTCATAAATTAATATTTAAGTAAACGTTAATGTGTTGTTTGTATCAAAGTAAAATTTTAGCTGAGCTCCACAATATAATTTCCAATAAGAATTGGGTCTTATGATCATGTCCTCAATCCGCCCACAACAGTGTAGGTTTCACAAGTTTACTCTATAGTAGATTTGTGTTGGTTATAATTGTACAAAGGCATCTCTCTCATAATAAAATAGATTTCTGTCGCCTTGTGCCAACGAGTTCCACAGATTATCCTTGCAGATAAAATTGCAGAGTTTTTAGAGAAAAGAATTTATTTATCTTAAAAAGAATGAAAAAAATTGGCGAGAACTAGATAAAGGAAAAGAAAGGATAAATGTTGTTTAAGACCAGCAGAAAGTGGTAGAGAAACAAGAATGGTTCAAAAATTTTATAAAAGAACTTTGAAAGTTAACTGAGAAAAATATGCAAATCACCAGAGAAATGCAAAAAAGGATGTTAAAAGTTTTGTTGGAGAAAAAAAAAATAACAAAAAATACAAACTTAAACTTATCTTTCAATTAAAATCACATGGGACTTGAAGACCATCGAAAGAAAAATACAATGAATTTTTCCTTTTGTTAAATTGCATAAAATTTGTGAAATACTTAACAATTTACAACTGGGCAAGAAAGCTAGCAACAGGAGGAGCAGGATCCTCGAGCAACTAACCCCCGACTCCTTTCACCCATCTGGCAAGTGGCTCGAACTCTCATCCATTTGAAACTTATATTTATATACATCCTGTTAAGGAAGAGGAATTTTTACCAGAACAGAAAATCGTCCTGCAACAAGATGGTGGAGAAATTCTCCCTGGGGGCATTGCTTTCTATTCAAATGCAAATTTGTTGCTATTCTAGTTGTTGTAAACTGTCGTTGTTGCTGTTTTTGTTGTTGTTGTTCTTGTTGTTGTTATGTATTTTTGTTCGCTATCGAAACCTCCCTTAAGGGAATGAAGTGCAACAAGACTAAGAAGAAGAGAAAATAGTTTCAAAACGAAAGTACCTACTTCACTCACAGAGGGCGATGGCTCTCTATGTGCATAGTGGAGGGTGGTGGTTGGTTGGTATGCGGGAATTCGCTGCATTTACTATCCCACTAAAGATTGGGTGGGACTGATAAGGCACGAGAGCCTATGATGTTTAAGTAAGGAAATTCGTGACTGCAGTGCATGCCTTTGTAAAATTTAAGAGGTTAGGGATGGTGCGGATAGTGCTGAAATCTACTGTACCCCGGGCACACAGAGAACACAACAAGTTAAGTAAATTTGTCGTCGACAAGACAGTGCTTGGGCCTGGGCCTTCGAGGGGAGCAAGCAAGTTTCGCTATGAATACAAAAGTTTCATTCTGGAAACTTTACTGTCAGCGAACTTATTTTAATGAATGGGGCTTCGGTGCCTTTATATCGAGATTATGATATCCTTTTTTTTCGTTGCTTGGAATTTCGTCTAAGGAAATATTTTATTTTATTCTGTGTCCTTTATTGTTTTGTTTTGAAAATAATTGGATAACGACAGAAGTTTTGGCAAGAGAAAAAATAGAGACAGCCATTTGTTTTTTTCTTTTTCTCTGCAAAGAAATTTAAATTTGTAAAAGTTACAGCGTATAGTATTATGTTTTTTTTTGTAATTTAATGTAACTTAATGAAGGGTTTTTTATAGTTTGGTTTCATAATTTACGGAAATCATTAAAAGAATATTCAACTTTTTTGTAAAAACTTCCAACTTTATTTTCAACTCTTTGGCAACTTTTTGAGTTACACAGAAATGCATAGAAAAAAGCTTATTTGCTCACTCCTCACTTGTATTAACTATTGCATCTGCATGTTGCAAACAAATACAACTTTTATACCGTAGGTAAATGTAGGACGGACATAAATTTTTAATGGGAGCACATACGGCCACATGACGGCCAAATATGTCCAAAGGATTAAAATGGCCAAATACTGAGCTGTACAAATGGGCATACGACGTCAAACATGAGCCAAAAAAAGAATCTGCAGCAAATGTATTGTTGAATATGTTCTATGAGAACTTGATCATTTTCGTTATGGTAGATCCACACTACACGGACTTAATTCAGCCTGTTGTAGACAGTGTGATAAATTTGAAATGAGCTGAGGTAAGTAAGTGAATCGTGAATCTGGCATGCTTGCCGCTCATCAGAAGTTATGTGCGTGCTCGCCCGGTGAAACTCAAGAACCTCAACTCGCCACAGAGCTCAACATCTAAACACCAGTCTTACTTCTCTGAAGAGAATATTGCATAAAGACCTAGGATTATTTGCTTAAAAGGTGCAACTTACAAAAGAGTCGAAGCAACCATGCGTTTCGTTAACAATGCAATTTTGGTCGCAATATCACCTTCTCGGGCGAAGCTCATTTTCGGCAATCGGTGCGCTTACATGGGCAATATTTTGCGCAATAATTTCCTGGAAACAGGAATGGACCAATCTGGAGCAATTAGTGGAGAGTTTGGAGCAATTTCAATAAAATGCAATTTTTTGGGCAATATTTTTCCAAATTGCTCCCTATATTCCATATTGCTCAACGTTGTCGACACAAATTGGTATGGAAATTTAAGTAAATTTTTCTTCTCTATGTCGCTTACTATTATTTATTCTATGGTTTGAATGCGCCAGAAAACGAAAGATTAAGGCAAATTTCGTCGATGCAGAATTTGGTTCCCTCATATTGGTCTTCTGTTTCGCAATTAATGGGCCAACTTTATTCAAAGGAATTTCAAAATCATTTCTAAACATTCGAGTTAAATTTCTAAATAACATATCATTAAATTCACTGCTTCCGTGTTGCTTCCGTTTTGATAAGAAAAAACGTCGCACCCAAATACATCTATTTTTTTTTCTTTTTTTGCTTTTGCCTTATGTTAATAAAAGAGTTACAAATAGACGCTGCAAGAAAACCGTTGTACATAGCGAGGGATAGTTATTCAACTAAATTGCTCGTGTATGAAAGAATTACCTAGTTTCTTGGTGTTGAAACATATCGCTTAATATTCTTGTTACATTTTTTTTTTTTTTTTTTTTTTTTTTTTTCAAAATTGATACTTTTTGTCGTTGCCTTAAATTGCTTTAATTGCTTCAGATTGGTCCATTTCTGTTGCCCGGTAATTATTGCTCATAAAATTGCCCGTGTAAGCAGATCTTTAGTTTGCGCTAATTTCGCATATCAATCTTCTATCACAGCCAATCCAATTCTAAGGCAACTGACTGCCCTTACAAGGATTGTGCGGGGCTTATTGAATAAAATATCGTGAACCCAATGAAATTTTGCACGAAAAGTTGTTCTGTTTTGGACTGGGGATGCTCTTGTTCAAGCATATTACATATTGCATTGGCGAGTCTGACCTGGTCTGGTTGCTCCGAATTTCTATCAGGATCTTGACAGAGTATAGCACCGATGTTCTGTAACCTTTTTTCTTGTGTGAGTTATTGGGTCCAAAGGTATTGCGGCTTTTCATTTGGCTTATTTTACTACAACCCTATAGCTCATATTTGTAGACCAGACCGCTTCAATAAGTTCAGCAGTCTGCCTAGTGGCTTGCCGCGACTTGAAGAAAAAGTTTCTGCCGTTCCAGGAGTTCATCTACAACAAGGCACTTAAGCAAACTAGTATTGGATCGCGTCGACCCTAAACATCACGCCATCTCTACCCGTGTTCCGCAGAAGTCAATTGTATCCCCAATCGTTTCATAGCGTTTCCCAGCGGGAAATGGAATCATACCAAGAGGCATGATGGTGGCCTTTTTTGGAAGGCGGAAAGGCCTTCCTTTTGGCATTCCGCTCCATATCTTTTTTGTGAAGCCATGTCATTAGGAGGAATGAGTTGAAAAGCTCTAAAAGCTCATTATCCTTCCCCACGCATTCCCGGTAAGGCGTTTGTGATACATCTTTTTTGTTGCTTCCAAGGCAAACGCAAAAACCATACTTATCCATGTTTGACCCTTCCATTTTACTTTTTAGGAACTACGAATACGAACTCCTTCCTAAAAGCTTCTTTAGGAAGGCCTTCACACTTTTCCCGCTGGGTTGTAACTGATCTGTTCTCAATCCCTTATAACTGTATTCGCAGCTTTTGTCCACGTTTGGTTTAAATTCTTAACAGGCCTAAGGACAAGGATTGAACAAGTTTTATGTGACCATTGCAATTGTCAGTGAAGGGAGTTAATTTTATTAAACAGCCACTTTTAAACTAATTTGAAGTAAACTTGTAACAAAACCAACTGACTAGACTTGAATGAATATAACAATGGCTTACTATTAGCCTTGCTTACATTACTCATTTCAAAACAAACTCTGCGCCTATACACAAGCCCCTGTTATTTCAGGTATTGCTAGTGTTTGATGCGCTTGACTACTATCCCAAAGGTTACTCTATAAGACTATTGTGCTAAACAAATTGGCACTTTTAACTATATTTATCAATTTCACTAATACGCTACCTCAATAACACATTTGCAAAACGATTGCCTAGAAAAATATTAATTTTAAATAAAATCTTTGCGCAACACAATTCCTTCTACAATAATTAAAATTCCAATTCGTGCAAATCTCCACCCCATTTTTAAACAAAATCAAACATTGCCAATATAATTCCTTAACACTCCTTAAACATGAAATTACAAAACAAAAATTCCTTCTCTTGAAAATCTCGCAATCCCCTTTACCAAGCGCGCCATCATCATCCACACTAATAAGTCCATTTAGGAAAAATCCTCATTAACTCTTTAACCCAATTTTAATAATCACGAAACAACAGCCAACAACATCTAAATAGCCAGCATGCAACTATTTCAAAATTGAGCATGTCAACGATAAATCTGTGCCAATAATCCAGGTATACACTACAAAAGAAAATACCGAACCGATTCTCAGGTAAGGTAGACGAGGCAAAATGTGCAGGCACAGGAATAACAAGCCAGCAAGCCAGCACAGCATCACAAGAGCGGGAATGGCGCATTTTCTGCAAAACAACAAAGCTGACATTTAACGAATCCAGCGATAAAATGCGCGCTCGAATCTGTGTAATTTACAACATCAAAAAGCAGTCGTTCCTCTCTTCAAGTGACTCGAGCGCAATTTATCCAAACTCATCATTACCATCGCCGGTAAGACAAGGTAAGAAGTTCACAATCCACTTCAGGTACACGGGTACATCATGCACCGAAAGCCCAAACATATCCGGGCCTTAAAGGGTACTTCGCATAGATCCATACTTAGGCCTAGGCTAGAGTCACTTCTAGCAAACCTGTTGCTGGCTCTGCAGTTAGTTCCACCCAACGGCCACGCAAATATTGCCCAACCACACATTGTCGCTTATCGATCTCTTATTAATATCATTAACAATTTTATTTAAGATCTCATTCAGCTGCAAGCTACGCCCATTGCACATGGACCTGATTGTAACGAGGCTATAACCGATCGCGCCCAAACTCTACGATCGTATTTCGCTCCTTCTAAGCCCGATCGCAGTGCAGCTTTGCATCCATCGATATGCCTGAAAGCTCGATTGATAATTTATCGATTGATAAGGCCAAATTAAAGGCACAAACATATTTCTCAGTCCACGATCGTGTTGTACACTGTGTTCGCATTGCTGACATATAGGCTCGCCAGCTGAGCGCGCTCGCGGATCAATGGTGCACTGGTGCAGATCGGTGCTGCAATAACTCCGAATGATCAATGTTAATAACCGACGCGGAGGACAGCTAGTACTAACATGATGATAATTCAGAAAACGAAAATGGGGAAACCCGGCTTTGTCAGTTCAAGATCGTCGCGGACGCGCGATCGCGATCTGCACTTGGGACGGGTTTTTCGCGATCTTGGCTGGTTTTGTATAAATCGCGATCGCGAACCATTTTTGGGCTCATTGATTGCGATGATTGCGAGATCATGACGAGAGATGCTGCTCGCGAGCAATTGACTCAAGTGTTTCAAAACTGCTATTACGGACGGCTTTCGGTATCACAAGCCAATATTACTTGGATACTTCTGAATTATGTGCGGTAATTGGGATAAATTGGTGCAGTTAGTACCATCAGGTTGAGGATTTTCTTTTGCAATTTGTGATGCCTTCAATCATAGACTTTTGATGGGCAAGTGTTAAACTTTTCATATTCTTTGATATATATATTTCACATATTACGTTTTTCGCACTTTTTCATCGCTATAAATCCTACATTTAAAAAGATGTGCAATTTCTATGAGGAGATGAGGCAGAGCACGTTTCAACATTGATTGCTTAATTTTTTGACAATCAGTCATTTTTACTACCAAACTTTCCTATCGTTCAATTCATGTCTAGTTAAGCTAAGCTTGAAGAAAGGATAGGTTAATGGGGTCTTTTTTTGTGATACGATGAAGCTTAGGAGTCACCCTTTGTACTACTAGTCCGTCAGCTGGCTGAAGGAGGAACTTGCATCTCTTAAGGAATCCGAGGCATTGATACGCTTGTTTGGCAATTTGGAATATGTGATCATTCCATTGCATATCATTAGATAGAGTCATTCCCAGGATGTTAAGAGATGGGTCAGGTATTAGGTTATCCTTGTCCACTAAAATAGAGGGAAAGTCGGTACAGGTTTTGGTGGAGATAAGGCAGTACTTTATTTTTGATGCGTTAAATTCGACCCGATTCTTGCGGCCCCAGTCAAGAATGAGCTCGATGTCCGCGTTAAGAGAGCTGGACATGAGTTCGCGGTCTAAGAGACAAGGTCTGGCACTTGCTTGTCTAGCGTTGGCGTAAGAATAACGCAGAGTACTGTCGTCGGCGAAACTGTGGAGTGGGTTGGAGGGGATTGAGAGCAGATCGTTAATAAATATTAGGAAGAGAGCAGGTGCGAGGATCGATCCTTGGGGAACGCCGGCCGAGATGGAGTGTGGGTTGGATTCGACGCCATCCAATACTGCCTCGATTGAACGGCTGGAAAGAAAGCTCTCAAACCAGTTCATAAGAACTGAGTCTATACCAATTGCTTGGAGTTTAGACAGCAGAGCGGGATGCCATACTCTGTCAAAAGCCTTGAAAATATCTAGAGCAACCAGACTAGACTCACCGGAACTATGGATGCTTCGGTGTAGATGCTCGGTCAAACACACAAGAAGGTCGCCAGTAGATCTTTTCGGTCTAAAGCCGTACTGCCTGTCGTGTATGATTTGGTTAGATTCTAAATATTGCATCAGCTTTCTATTAATTATTGTCTCCATGATTTTGGAGAGAACAGAAGTTATTGCTATTGGGCGGTAGTTTAAAGGGTCGCTGGCATCACCTTTTTTCGGAATCGGCTGAACATGAGCTAGTTTCCAGGAGTTTGGATAAACTCCGGAGAAATATGATAAGGCAAAAAGTTTGCGCAGAGGTTTAGCCAAAGGTGAGGCACAGTCTTAAGGATGCGTGACTCTAGTATGCGCAAAAATAAGGTTTGTAGGCTGCGTGAGTGAGTCGAACAGCATTGAGTTGTAGGCAAAAACAGCCAGCCAGTGGAGTTGAGGTAAAATATTGTTAGACCTGCTGCATTCCCACGATGGTTCAATAAATCAATTACTAATTCTACACCGTCCACTGAAACGGAAGGAAGTGTGGTGTAGGTTTTATTAGAACTGAGACAGTACTTATAGTAGGAGAGCTAAAGCAGAGATTTTAACTTCATCCGTAATATGGACAAATTTTACGGTAATATGTCCCTTTGGTAAGGGTGATAACGATCCTACGCACACGGACAGCTCTTAGACTATTAGTTTTCCAATACGACTGATGTGTTGTTGATTAAACGGAGACCAGACCACAAACCCATATCCCAGTACATGCTTGACGAACTTTGTGAAAAGAAGTATCGGTGTTTTGGCATCCCTAAACTCTTTGCATGCTCTATAAATAAAACCTAGGTTTTGATGCGCACGAAGTGTAATGGTATTAATATGTTCATAGAAGGTTAATTTGTCATCAAATATTACTCCAAGGTCTTTAATCGTTCTAGCCGTTGGGACAATTTGACTATCAAGTATATATATTACTAGCACCTGCTTGGGCGATTGCGTATACGAGATCACTGCACAGCACTCGCGTAAATTAGATCACTGCACTTTTATGTTTAATGATAACTTATTTACAACACATCAATCCACAATTTCGGAGATGTTAAGCTGGAGGGTGTAACGATCTAGTTCATTATTAATTTCTCTATATATTTTCCTATCGTCGGCATATAATTGATACTCTGAAGTGATGTTAACATCAATGTCATTTATAAAGATGCTGAAGAGAGTTGGACCCAAGTGCGAACCCTAAGGGACGCCAGAAACAGAATAAAATTCGTTTGGTAGGTCAGAGGGCAACCATGCCAAAGCTCTAGACCTTACACCATATAGACTCGATTTTTTCAGCAGGATTTCATGGTCCATCATATGAAAGGCTTTACTGAAATCCGTGTACAGAGTATGTACTTCCTTTCTTCTACCTAGTTAATTTAGAACGTAAGGTCGTGAGCCTTGGGTACTTTCTTATTTTATATTAAATAAATAAATAAATAAAACTATAGATACTATGAGTATGTAGATAATGCTACTTACATTCGCCAGTTATTCATTAATAATTCTACGTAACAACAATCAGAAAAAGTTTTCGGTGATCTAAGTAGTATAACTATACGAGTACTGAGTCAGTTACTACGTTTACATGATCAGCTTGATTACTCCAAAGCTTGAAAATTCAAGAAATCGAGCGCGTATATGGTCAACTGCGCTTGAAATCTTGAAAGCTTGAGTTGATGTTTATAAGCTTGAGTTGACATTTTCACGTTTCAAACAAGCTGAATGGCGCGCAAACCACAAATGTCAAACTCAAGTACTCAAGCTTTGAAGCGGCGTTTACATGGAAAATTTTCAAGTCGAGAAGGTAATTTTTTGTTATCGACTTGAGTGAAGCTTCCTCCGTTTACATGTGGCTTGAAGCCGGCTTGAAGTATGCTTCAAGCTCTCATGTAAACGGGGTAAGTGTCGTCATCGGCTGTGAACTTTATCCAAGACAACAACCGGCGTGGTGAGCTTTTCATGCGGAGACACATTACAGTGTAGTTCAACTAGTTTCACACAGGTGGCGCTAGCATCTAAAGCTCATCATAAAAAAGCTCACCACACAGGTTGTTGCCTTGGATAAAGCTCACACCCGAGTATACTACCGTTGACTTCGCTGTGCTTGGAGCGCCCTTGCTATACTACTGATCTGATGTCAGAAGAAATACAACACCCACCGAATAATGACCTCTTTTCCTTCCATTACAATGTGTGCATACATTTTTTCACTACTATGATTCAGTTAAAATGTTGCGGAATGGGATTAATTATATCATAAAATACACAATATCCTTCTACAGATCAAGTAACGCATTACAATTTCGATTTAAAACTCATGCTTAAAATATGAGATCAACACACGACTCAGCAAAATTCATTTCTATCAGTCATTGCGATTTTCTTATGCTTTGTCGTAAAAAATTTAATGCTAATTTTACTATCGTACTAAGAGTTAATTTTCGTTTTATTACCATTAAGCTAAGTTCCAGCATCCAGACATATAAATTATCCGAACTGCAGTTTAACTACTTGTTGATAATTGTTAAGTTTGTAATTTTCCAGCGGTAACGCAGCTGTAATATTGTAGGTAGGATTACAGGTACCAATTATACTGAGTCACTCTGCACCCATTTCTGAATCATATTCATAATATCACAAGGCTCGGTTTAATATACATATAGTGCTCGAGGCGAGCATGAGTGCAACCTATACCCTCCCATACTTTCGAAAGCTGAACAACATAATCAAAAAACCGCCATAAAAAATATATTTTTTAACACTGGTAACAAAGTCATCTGAAAAATTAATTTTAATAATAAATCTTTGAGATTATCCAATTTCAGTTTTGATTGTCTCATAATCAGATGGCAATAAAACAGTGGACGTCTGGTGCGTCTTGCTCCGTTCGGTGGAAGGACCTTGGCAGCAATTTAGTGATAATTTTTCATAGTTGATGACGTATTATTAGTTGAATACATCAAATCTAAATTAAAATCCCCCACAGCCAAACCAGCACTAATAAATCGATGGTGATCGTGATAAAGTTGCAAATGATTACCATAAAAAAGATATCATTCAGAGGCCGTTTTCAAAGGAACGAAACGGATAAGAAGGGGGCATCCGACACACCGACACCATTCCACGGAATGCCTTTTTCTGGTTAGAGATTATGCGATCCGACAAATCACCTTTAATCCGTGCATTCATTTGCATATTTTAATTAGAATCATCACTATACACTAGTCGCACACACACAGGTGAGCCACGGCCGGCAGCCGAATCCCAGGGCCGAGAGTAGCCTTGGTCTGGAAGGATGCATGGAAGCTTCAGAGATATGGGTTTGTATGTGTATCTATAAATGTATGAAAAAAATTGTAAGGGAGGAAGAAATATTTAGATCAACCTAGAAACCAACATAATCCCTGAAAAGTAAAGAAGAGATAAAGCCACCAAGAATCCTCCTGCAAGCCTTTCATCATTTGATCTGCATGGCGATATGTGTGAGACTAACTGTGGACGTAATTTTACCTCACGACGTCCAGGTATGTGCACTGGAGTAGATTAATTGGATTTAAAGACAAGATTTATGCAACCCGAGTGCATCTTGCTATATTTATGTATGTGTGCGGATGTGTGTGCGCCTTTTGAGGTCCTTCGGTAGATGCACCAAATCACTTGGCCACGTCGCTATACTCTCTACCTTCTATCCCTGTCCAAGATTAATGTCGTTCTGGCTCTTATTCTTGGCTCGGATCGTTGATTTCCAGGTGGAGATTCCGTTCTGATTTGCTTGCTCAGACGAGGTCAGGCCCGAGCTTTCTTGTCTTTTGTTTTTTCTTGGGGGGCAAATAACCAATTTAGTGTGAGAATCTTAACTGATGAGTCGGACGTCGTCTTAGTCATTCGGGAAATATCCTCGGGTGGTTATTGTTTTTACAAAAATCAAGCACAGTTGGTCAGATTTGGTCTTTCACGAAGTGGTTGAAAGGAATACTTTGGCTGTAACAAATTGGTTGCATTAATTAACAATGTGAGTGGTGGTTTGTTAAATTGTATTTCTTTCATTCTTTTGCAATTTTGGACTCGTACATCAATTATAAAGTTTGAATGATGATTTCCAAAATTAAGGAAGTAAGTTAATGGATCATTTGGTATATCAAAAGCTATCCCCGTATTGGACATAGAAGACCCCATAGCAGAAATGATCAAACTGTGATCAAGCAGAAGTGATCCTACATTGAAATGCGCATAGTAAATCAAAGTAAGCTAATGAATGGATTTGTACTTTCTCTCAAATCCAAGAACTATAGGCATTCTTAATTAAGCTTCCTTTATTTACATCTCGGGTTACTGGGGCTTCGAAGGTAGTGCAAACACAAACCACCTTGCCAGACAAGGCTTACTCGCATAGAACGCTTTACTGGCCTTGTTTACCCTTTCTTCGATGTTCAGCCTGTGATATGTACATCTTGTCGTCCAAAATAAAGCCAAAGTAGTTAGCTGATCGGAATAGGATCCATAGAAGCCTATATTATAGATAGACTGAAAAGGCAGCGACTTGTTTCTATAGATGGAAATACCAGCGGCGAAAGTGTTCCTTACATGGGATGTACTCTTATTCTACTATTGCCTAAGCTGCTGTGGACTATTCTAGATTTTATCATAAAGAGAATGCACTGACAGCAAACATTGTTGACGTCGAATTCGACAGGTGGCTTAGCTTCGATGGTGACTTTGTTGAAAGCGCCTTCCAGGATGGTTACCAAGGTTAATTGGTTGTATTCTAGGGAGTACTCTATGATTCCCACTACTTCATGCAGTGCGTGGTCATTCAATTTTCTCTTGCAATATGCATACTGTGAGGAAGACATTGGGGGCTCTGCTTTAGGACGTCTTGACGACTCATATCATCCTTAGCCATTTGGTCTACCTACATTCGAAATAAATATGACTTTGATCCTTCTCCTAGGCGCGGATTCAAGGAGGGGGTCACGGGGGTCATGACCCCCCCAAAAGCTCCTATCTAAAAAAACAAAATTGACCCAACTAAAACAAAAAAAAAACAAAAACAAAAATAACCAAACGAACAAAACCGACCCATTTTTTGCAGAATATACAGTTTTGCCTATTTTTTTCTACAATTAAAATATTTATATAACAAAATCCAATCGTCTATTTTGTTTAGCGAATCTCGTGATTATCGGATCGATATCTAAACTGATGTTGCGATGAATGTGCAACAATGAACAGTGAGCCTCTATTCTGTCATTGTTGATCTTAGCCAAGTTTTTCGGCGACGTAGAGTTAAAAACTTGGTTCGGCAATGGCTACACTTACAGGAAGTGCGATAAGGATTCGTAGGAGTTTATTAATACATGGATAAATATCTTGGTCACATTCATCACAAATGAGAAGAATCGAATTGTCGAGTTCACCGCTACTTTCAACAATTCGATTCCACTTGGCTATCCACAGTTCGAACTAGTGTTGGGTAGGACACGATAATAAAATGAGTTTGTAAGAGGAGCCTCTTTTTCCTTTTGAACCAGTACAATGTCTCACTTCAAATGAGGCGAGGTGCCATTGTATTGCTAGCACGTCACGTAGTGGCTCAAATGTTGCGATGCGGGTAGATCTATTGCATTTGCGAAAGAGAGGATACGATAAATGATAAATGAATGAATGGAAATATTAATTATGGTGCCTATGAATGTTGATTACAAAATAATCTTTAAAATTTTTGTTAACTGTATAAAGAAAAACATATTTACAAATTTAAAATGAAACTCCCTAAAATTGAAAATAACACGAAAATATTTTATTTGTTACAGATAGAGATTAAAAAATAAAAATAAAATTTTACCTCCCTCGAAAAATGTAAGAAATATCTCTCCAACTTCACTCCCTCAAAAAATGTAAGAATTGTCTCTTCAGTACAGAATTCACCTCCCTCGAAAAATGTAAGAATTGTTACCTCCCTCGAAAAATGTAAGAAATAACCCTCGAGCACAAAACTTCACTCCCTCAAAAAATGGAAGAATTGTCTCTTTAGTATAAAATTTCACTCCTTCAAAAATGTAAGGGATTTCTCTCCAGTTCGTATTTACAATCTCACCACGGCTCGGTTTAAATTGGATATTTGACTGCGGCAAAAACAGTAAGAAAATATCTCTGCAGTTCGTGTTTACAATCTCACCCCGGCGCAGTTCAGATTGGATATTTTGCTGCCGCAAAAGAAGTAAGAAACGTCTCTCCACCTCGTAATTTACAAACGCACGATACACGCTCATATCCCAGTAGTACATTATTTTTGAACCGGGACATTTAACAAAGTTGAGGCCTCAGTACAATTTACTATCGTGTACGGGACAAATGAACTGCCTCTTGTAAGTCCGGCTCAACTCTAGTTCGAACTATGCAATCAAATCCAAAAGCTAATGAAACGTTTCTGCTACTTGATGAATATCTTCAATATCTCAACCGAAAGAGGTCTGGAGAAATCATTTCATTAAATTCGGTAACAATGTTGTCCAATAAAGGAATGATTTTCTGTAATTATTTCTGGAGTTTCCTTTTCCTGATTGTCACGGTGTTTTTGACGATCCGTGGTTCTTTGAATTCCACATTCAATTGTGCAGCGAGATGTTGGCCTTCAGTAAATAACCTTCGAAAAGCAGAATCTACATCACGTCTTTTGGTGTCAAGAACAGCAAGGGTATCTTTGATCGTTGCGCTTCTTTCAAATCTAATGAAAACGTTTAGAGCATTCGGCTCAAAGGTAAAGTTGTACCTGATACATACAAAAAGGAAAAGTTTATTATTAAGTTGTTAATGATTATGATAAAAATCAAGTAGTACGAGTATTGTACATGCCTAGAACGTCATTTAATCTAACCAAGCAAATGAAATCGGAAACTCTGGGCTGAAACGTACAAGACGAAGAATTGCGGCAGCAGATACTGTTTTCGCGTCCTCCCAGACCTTTACTATTAATTGTTCACCCTCAAACTTCGTGTGCCCATCAAGATTTGCTACCCAACGCATCTAGCAAAGGCCTTAAGTGATTTGACACCAAGATGTTTTTTAAAAACGTCGTGTCTCTTTGCAGAAGCATTACCAAAAGCCAAAACTGTTCTCATTGTTCCTTAAGTTTTGCGGCAATTTGTGTCTTTGGGAGATTTTAATAAAGAATTGTTCAACAAATGATTGCTGCAAGAACAACGTGAATTGCTACCTTCATCAGCTCATGACATACCCCTTTAAAATCAGACGCCATCACCAAGCAAATATCTGTTCCGACTCCAACCAAATATTTTAGGTTCAAATCGAATTTCTCACACAGATCAATGACGGATGTGCCACTGCCACTTCAGTTAAACGACGCTGCCTTTAGTACATTCTCGGAACGAATTACTTGGTATGCATCGAAAATGTGATGAAATCTTTTCTGATTGCTCTGTTGCAGTAGTAGCGATAGGACAAGCTAAGGTGTTCTGTATGGGAATTGTCGATCGTCGCATCAAATACAACTGCGCAAAACTTTGCCGCTCTAACTCTATCCAGAAGAGCTTTCTGAATTTCTTCTTTGCAGGCTTCTATAATTTGGGTGATTTTACTGATGTATGTCGCGTTTGAACCCGCGGTTTTTAAATGATGCTGAAGAGTAAAGACACCTCTCTATAGCGAAGAAGTGCCTTAAGGTTCCGACCATTTGCTACCGGACTATTTAGTTTACCGTCAGTGTCACGGTTATAGAGAGGTTCATCATCTGTACATATGTCCACATAAATAAAAATTCTGTTAACCTCGATTTCGATTTTCTTTTATTTATGCGTCCCGTTGTACACAGACTTCGTTGACACCTTCAGATGATGGGTTATGGGAAGTCTGAAGAAAACTTTTTTCAGCTTCTGATGATATTGGTTTGTCGTTGAAATAAAAGCTGAATCATCTAATGCTTTCAGTGGTTCTCTTTCTTTGTTTACTTTTAATTCCGTGACCCCCTCCAAAACAAAATTCTAGATCCGCGCCTGCCTTCTCTAGTAGTGAGGCATGTACTTGTTCTGCAGCCTATTCTTGTAGATGAACAAGAAAGAGCCATTAGCCATTGATGTCATCCACTTAATTATGTAATCGATTGCTAGTGTCGTATTTAAGGAAAAACTGTTTACAGGAAAAAAGTCCGGTCCAGTTTAATGAGTATATCGTCCCTTTAAATGTCTTAATAATTGACAAATCCTAACAAACTTTGGATAAAACAAAAGATTTCGAGAAAACAAATAAATTGGTGGGTCGTACCTAACATAAAGGACACATCGTTACAAAGCTCACTTTTCATGATGTGATACACCCTTTCAGTAGTTTGCCACTACTTTCTCCCAATAAAATATAAAACGATATTTTATTACATTCCCCAACAGGAGAGAATCCCTTAGTATAGCACTATCAATCTCCTCCAATAGAGCCCTTAAACCTTGCATAAAAATAAACTGCAATTTCACTCCGCCATAAAATCAAGGATTGCATGCAGCAGATTGAAATAATGTGCAAACTTTGACGTCATTGTTGCAACTTGTCAGCTGTCATAAACCAACGGGAATCGCAGTAATTCACGACTGAATTTTTTAGTTCTCAACCGTTTTTACGGTCACTCCCATTTACAGAAGGGATTCTGTCATTTTGTTGATGTCACCTAGACAAAAAGGACATTCTTTAAACCACTTCTTAACGACCAGCGCGGATTCCGGGCTTCCTTGGCAGCCATCAGCAAAGTGCCCATTAAAACGTCATGACTTCCAGAAACGTTTAAAACGTCGCCGGCACTAAAAACAAGGAAAAATTAAAGGAAAAAATATAGAGAGACCGAAGCTGTGTAGGAATATGCATCCAGCTCACGTAGCATCCTTCCAGCATGATCCTGGGCGCGCGAAGAGCATCGTCTTGATGTAATTTTTTACAGCCCCCCCATAAAGAAGCTATCATTCCGCCCTGTTGAAACGCAGCCCCGTCTAGACTTTAATTAGTGTTTGTGTATCTCTCCTCGTTCATGCGGATTAAGCTCGTGGACAATTATGCACAAGACGTGACTCAAATGGGAATTTGGAAAATGCATCCCCGGACCCGGGGTCGACCACATTTCCACACAAAATTCATCCCCCGATCGCTGTTCCGGAGCGCAAAATAAGTTCTGATAATCGATGTGGACACTCGTAATGAAACCAATTACGAAAGGGTTGAGTGTGTGCGGAGGGCTTCGGCATCCAGACATGATTAGTTATTTGCAAATAAATCACGAATATTTGCACAATTTTAAGTGGGGGTGATTTGATACATGCCGGCCCTGGAGATGAAGCGGGCTTTTGCAAATGTCGATATTTATCTATTTAATAGTGTTTGTTTTGGGATATCAGATTTCCAGGCAGTATCGTTTAATGATCGACGAGTTTATTAGTGAGTTGTGCCAAAAATTTATTTCATTTCGTTTTAATAAAGTCTTCCATTTAATCGCTTTTCGAATTTATTAGTTGGGAAATTTGGGTACAGGAATGTATTTAACCAGAAGAGAGTTGTTTTGGAGCGTTTTGGAATCAATATTTTACAGAATTAAGAGGTGACTTGTACAGATTAATTTAGTTTAACAAATAACATTACAATAATTATCGAAAGGTTCTATTCCTTATCATTTACCAACCCGGTACTCAATCGATGTTGATTAGCCTATACCTAACTTAGCCCACTTACTATTCCCCGCTAATTTAAAATACCAATCTCTTACAACAACCGACCTAGCTTCTAGGCGAAGATTCCGAACTTTGGAGGAATATGGGATACTAAACTGGTTAGGGTGTCTTTCAAGCTGCTGATTGAGATCATCCTCATTCTGCCAAATCTATAAGCCTGGGCCACTTGGGTGACTCAATCGGAAGTGTATAAGAGCAAAGTCCAAGAAGCCGCCTACAGTGTTATCCGAGTGCATCACTTCGTCATGATCAAACTGAGAAACTCCAGTAAGTATACCATTAGGAAATCAAATTATCATTTGGTGATAGCTTAAGGTGTAAAATTGCATTGTAAGAGTAGTAAAACTTTTAATCCTGGGTAACCTCCATAAGGCAAAATTTCACTTCATCCATAGGCCTTTCGTTCATATACAAAGAGGGCGATAACAGAAAGAAAATCCAAGGCCGATTTAATTGCATTTTTGTTTTTCTCAATGTCTCCCTTACCCGATAATGCCATGCCATCTTCCTCCGCCGTGAGCTAGCCTCCCTTAATAAACAGAAATTTCTTTAGTACTGGCGAAGTGAACAAGTGTCGCCAAACCTTACGCTAATAAATCCACTAGGCCTAATAACATTATGTCATGGCTTTTAAAAAATTAGCGTCACCATAGCCATATGTTTCATCCATACCGGAAAAAGGTAGCGCACAATAGTAATAACTCGAAAATGATGGATACAATGGCCCCTGTGCTGAAAGTCGAGTCGTGATGCATGATAAGTTTTTTGAGTTGAAGAAAGTAACGTTTCAGTCGAATTGCGACTTTCAGCAAAGGGGGCGAAACTCGAAGTTAGGACTTCCACTCTAGGCCACTATGCTGAAAATCGTAACTCGATTGAAACGTCGCTTTCTTCAACTCAAAAAACTTGTCACGAATCACGACTCGACATTCAGCACAGAGGCCAATATTCAATAGGAAGCTTACGGACTATCTTGAATTGAATAAAACACTAGACGACAACCAGTGCGGCTATTGAACAAAATATCTACTGGTAACCTTCTTGTATGCCTAACTGAGTACCTCAACCAACTCTTGACTAAACTGCAAATCGACGCTGCTCAAAAACTAGATGAAGATTATTGTTTCTATCCGTTTAATCAAGGTGGTACTGGGTGGCGTCGAATCTATAGAAAACACAATATTTGACGCTGTTCCTCAGGGATCAGTTATATCTCCACCTCTTTTCCAGAGCAGACTCACCCAAAATGATCGGTGATTTGCCCAAAAAGCTCTTGTTCCAGAACCATAGGCCTCCGTGCAGGAGTTGCCATAGACATATAATAAGGTCGTAAGTAGGCTTCTTCTGCTTCTTAGGCCCCTTTAATCCCACGTGGGACATTGGGCGGAAACAGTTCCCCTCCAGCGGATTCTGTTTTTTGCGACAACTCTCTGTTTTCCATTCAGGATCTCCTAGTTGTAATGGCGTTTGCGTCATAACATTCCCTCCTTGTTGTTCTAGATCCTTCCTACTACTTCGTTCGAGCTCGTTTTTTGGGAACTACAGAAGACAACGAGAGCTCGCTATTGTTGTTAGTAATATGGAATATGCCTTAATTTCTAATTGTGTGTTCAACGCTGGTAGTCCACTGGAAGCGTATTCGAGCGGCTACGCGCTTCGGCTGCATGAGCGGCTACAAGCGGTTACAAGCGGCTCTGAGATACGCGGCTACACGCTACAGGGGTGGTCCACTGCAAGCTTTCCATGCTGCTCAGTTGGAACTGACTTTGACATAATAATTTTGTGATGTGTAAATATAGAAGGCTTTGGAGAAAATTATTTCTGCGGCTGCGGTATTTAAGCAGAACATTGAATAGAGCGAAAACCCTCCGCGCTGCTCAGAGGAGATTATTTTGAGCGCTGCTAATTATGCTCCCGAGGAAGCATTACTGAAGTTTTCATAAATTTAATAGAACAAAGAAAAGGGGCAATTATCTTGGTGACCACAAAGGGCAACATTAGCATAATAATGGACCGGCTCTCGTTCGATACGGGGACAAGCAGCTTCGGACATGGTAAGAATTTAGTTGGGGGACTACTTTGGTAAAACCACCCATCCCATACCCACATGCGTCCATGAATATTTCTTGTTTAAAAAGCTTTTTTCATAATGCTCGTAGAAAGCTTTTGAAGGAGCATAAAAAGGTAAGCGTCCATGCAATGGCATGCATTGTTAAAAAGTATGTATATGGAATTGGAATGTGAACGGGAGCGCTGCAAGCTATTTAAGGGGTGCTCAAACATGGCTTTTGGTGCTCTCCATTTCCCGCTGGGCTCATTCAGTCGCATATAAAATCATTATCAATCAATCGTCATTGTTGGAGAATGGTATTGGACCACCGTGCTTCTCAGTTTGGTACGCAGACGCACAGTTATAATGCTATCAGAAGTTGGTCACCAGCTAATGAGGCTAGAACACTGGCTTCCTTGGTGAGTATTAAGCCAACGCCATTCCTACTGTTTTTGATGTTGTTCCTGTCAGAATATAAAAAGGACTCGGAACGTTTGGCCAGATATCTTCCCTTGAAGCGTGCGATCTGCTTCGACTGATCTCTCACAATTGCATATACCAGCCATTGTTAAAAAAATCATCCAGTCAAGTAAGCACTCCCCTACAATTCCCATCATTCGATACAACCTGTAACGGTACAACAACGGTGAGCCCCCTTTTTTCGTGTTCATCTTTAAATTTTCTAATTACCATTAATTTTTCTTATATCTAATCAATAATTCTTAATCTCACGGTACGTAACCTCTCGAAACGAGTAAAACGAGCAGCCGAGAAAAAATTAAACTTGGAGCGTTCATTGTGCGTATCCCACCCTGTGTCGTGTGTACGTAAATAACCAATTTGGGTGGCCCTTCGGTGCCAGATAAAAAATAAACGAAAAATTGCTCTAAGGGCGGGGGAATGGCTCTGAATGGGAATGAAATACACAGGACACCCAGAGCCCAGCACCCGGCCAATGGCAAGTCAAGAGCTTAATGAGATCACGTCTTAATTGGCCTTTAATTAAGAGTTTAATAAGTCATTGTTGGATGAGATCGTCCTTGTTATTGTTGCTGCTGCTGCTGCTGGGGCTGGCGGCGCGGCGGTGCGACTGCTGTGCGAGCCGGTCCTGCCAGGGCCTATTTATCTTATTTATCATTCTGATTATATCGTTTATCGCTTATGCACATATCAATTGACTTATCGAGGTTTATATTGTCGCCAGTAAGCACTGTTCCAGTGCCATTACGCCGCTCGGTCGGATTTCCTATGGTAATCAGAAAATATCGATTTCATAGCTGTCAGCATCAATTAAAATTAATTTAATTTGCGAGTTGGTGTTGAGTAAACGTCATGTTGTGAATCCCTTCCCGGTTCAGCACGGGGGCATGCAAGGCCTGTGATTGGTTTACGAAATAAGACTTAACGACAATTTCGTTGAACCCTTCAGCCCTGCAGGAAGAAGCCTTCTCTCATAATTTAAAAGTTTATAAATGTACATAAACTGAACAAATAAAAGAATCCAAATTAAAATAAAACAAACATTTTCTCAGGTTTATTGCATTTTTTTTTTTTTTTTTTTTGAAAAAGGGTTAGTAAACTTTAATCACTCTTTGATCCAGGATTTTCTTGCAGGATTTTTGGAGCGCCCAACAACCTTCTCTTGTGTTCCCTTTCTCATTCTATGTATTTTCATTTCTTCCTTTTTCGGTGTATTTTTTCGTTTCGGGTTTTTTTTTTAATTTAAGGGTTGCTCCTAATTAAACTGAATTAATTTTTATTAATCGAAAACTTAAAGGCTCTTTGAAGGAGAGAGATGCTTCTTTACATTACATTTTATTTACGTTGCCTTAGACAAAAATTTAATAACAAGCCGCCTTCTGAAGGATACGCGACTTCAAAGGGAAAGTTTTAATGAACATCAAATATTTGCCAGGGAGAAATTTTCATTCTCTGCTAAAAGAGAGGAAAAGCTTCCACACCCACGCCTTTTTTTGTGTTGTATCCTTGTCAAAAGGACTCGAAACTAGAAAATTTTCATGTTTACTAAAAATTGTTCGAAGTCAACATATTCTGATGTAATCTTACTCCTTTTTATCCTTTTTGGTATTATTAGATTTGTTCAGCTTAAATGAACTTGGGGTTAATTTAGTTTTATTGATTTATGTGACCACAGGGTGGGTTTAGAGAGAGGTGGACGCGCAAGGATGATGACCGGAAAGGGGGTTAATTTGCAGTAATTATACTGGCATTGTATAATAATAATAGAGTTTCCCTTCTTATGAAGAAGGCGCACTTCTCAGCTGGGCTGAGAAACATTTACCACGACCACGTGGTCTCGGCTGAGACATGCAAACATAAAAAGTTAAGTACCAATGAAAATTGCATGCGAAACACATAAACAGTCATTAGAGAATAAAGAGACTCCTTTTAAGGAGATCTTTGTTAGTGCTCACGCTAAAAACATTAATATTTTTATTATGCGATTAACAGGCTCAAATCGGCCATAATTGGTGTTAGAGGAGTTGATGTGTAAGAGCGGTGGTCCTCTCAAATTGTATCGGCTCTCTCTAAACGACGCACGGCGACTTATAAAACCTGAGTCGACACGTCCATTAAGAAGCTGGTGCACGAAAACAACATCGGCCACCTCATGACTCTTCTGGAGAGTGTTTAAGTTGAGTAACTTAAGTCGGTATTCATATGGTGGAAGAATTAAAGGGTCTTCCCAAGGAAGATGATTCAATGCGAATCGAACGAACCTACGTTGAACCGACTCAATTTTTCCAACATGCGAAGAATAGTGAGGAGACCAAACCTGGGACGCATATTCAAGTAAAGGTCTGACAAGCGAAATGTAGAGGTGTTTAGTGATCAGGATGCTGTTAAATTCTTTGGACCACCTTTTTATAAAACCCAAGACTAAGCTGCTCTTGGAAGAAATATAGTTGATATGAGAAGAAAAGTCCAGCTTGGTGTCAAATCTAATCCCGAGATCTTTGACAAAATTAACACGGGGGACACCCTCACTAAAAAATGAGTAGTTATAAATTATAGGATCACGTCGCCTACAAAAAGTCATGACTTCGCATTTGCTAATATTAAGAGCCAGGTTGTTGTTAGCACACCAAGAGTAAAAGGTGTCGAGGTCGACTTGCAAAAGTTTGCAGTCCTCCATACTCTTTACGTGACGGTACAATTTGATGTCATCAGCAAAAATCAGGATTCTGCAGTGTCTTAGCAAGGTAACAATATCATCAATAGAAAGAATAAAGAGGATAGGGCCAAGATGACTGCCTTGAGGGACACCGGATGACGCCTCAATGGTCGCGGATTTGGATCCACGGAAAAGGACTTGGTAGGTCCTGTCAGCTAAGTATGACTGGAACCATAATAGAAGGGCTTCAGGGAAACCTAACCTTTTTAGTTTGGAAAGTATAATGGAGTGGGAAAGCTTGTATAAGGTTATGAAAATGTTAAAAGTGTACAAAGAAAATATTATCCGGGTTAGGAAAAAATATGTGCATTAAGGACCATATTAAAGTTAAAATCCGTTGGTTAAGTACGAAGAATATTTCATGAATTATAGTGAACATTAAGTTAAGTTTTTTTCAAGGCTTTGGGAAGAAGAATATTATATCCTTGAAACAAGGATATTGTTTATGTTATCTTCTAGAAACATACGCTTGAAATGGATACCTCACCGGTCTCCGATGAAATCAAAAATCACCCGAAGGTGCCAAGACAATGGTCTCTAGATTGGCATCTTGGAGTCTTCAGTGAACATCCGTAGGTCAAACTTTTTTAGGAGGTTGTCATTTACCACCTCTCTTCTTGGCGGTATGTTAGCGGTAAAGTCCTTTCTGAAGGTCAACCTAGCTGAGGCATCCATACCGTCGCGTCGGGTAGGAATTCCAAGATTTTACCATGACCGTGACGTTTTTAATTGCAGGCCCCGAATTGCCTTAGTCTAAGGAAACTGCACGAGGCCTGGACTTTAATTATGTTGGTCGGGAGGGAGTGGGTGCAAAAGAACATCAAGGGCGTTCATGGGGTATGTCCTCTTGGTCCTTTTTGCTCTATAGTTGATTGCCTCTGCACTCTTCCAACATTTTTGACATAATAGACTTGCTCTCTGCTAGTCCTCATAGAATTTGACCTCTCACGGCCGTTCCCACAACCTTCTTTGGCTTAAAACCCTATCTCTTTCAGAAGGTCTACTTACAGGCGTACAAAGCTATGCAGACTTTCCTAAACCTTTCTTCAATGTTCCATTTCTACATAGTTGATTTTTGGGTCCAAGGTTCTTATTCTTCTTTGACGGCCCCACAACCGGGTCTGTTCGATATTTTTGGTTTCTCGTAATTGTTCTCTCTACGGGCCACTATTCTGGGCCGCTATCATCCAAGGTCCAAAATTAGGCTCCGAAATTTTACTTATTTTAATATTTTTTTATGTGGTTTAAGGTAGGGTGTGCCCATCGGACCTTGGGAAGGGTGAAGGTGGGAATTTGGTGCGTGCTTTTATGTTGCTCGTGATAGCTCCAATGATTTTAACGAAGTAATGCATCCTATCCCAGTGAACAAAAACGTGATCAATTGATATCGATTTAGCTCTAACGAATTGGGGTCATAGTTTTTTTCTGTTCGTTCCACAAGGATGAAATGGGATGGCGTCGAGTATAAATCCCACTCTATCTCTACAAGTGTTCCACAGGGCTAAATTTTATCACCATCTCTTTTATTAGTTTTTATCAATTACACAGGCCTGCAAGGTTTTTTTCTGTTCAATTTAATAGTCGTATTTTAAGTATTTTTTCGCGCTGAATCCGAATCCGTTGGCCAAATTGCCCTATCACGTCAGGATTTTGAGCAATCCTAACCTAAAAGTGCCAAAAAGCGTGTTTTTTGCACTTTTGCGCGTTAAATATCTCAAAACTATGGAATGATAGGGCAAATCTGACAACGGGATGGTTTTCTCAGCATGCTAAAATCTATAGAAAACCATGTCGAAAGCGTGAAATTTGACAACACTTTTTTTGTAATACTGAAAAGAAAAACTTCTTGGCGCGAAATCGACGATTTTTATTAAGACATGTTATCATCGTTGCACCTCGTTTTTTCTTTTCAGTATTACAAAAAAAGTGTTGTCAAATTTCACGCTTTCGACATGGTTTTCTATAGATTTTGGCATGCTGAAAACGATCCCGTTGTCAGATTTGCCCTATCATTCCATAGTTTTGAGATATTTAACGCGCAAAAGTGAAAAAAACACGCTTTTTGGCACTTTTAGGTTAGGATTGCTCAAAATCCTGACGTGATATGGCAATTTGGCCAACGGATTCGGATTCAGCGCGAAAAAATACTTAGGATACGACTATTAAATTGAAAAGAAAAAAAAAACCGTTTTTTGCAGGCCTGTGTTATCTGCTCTAAACCATTTCACTGCTTTTCTAATGACGGCAATCTGAGCTACTCCTGCTGTCTCAATAATAAAAGACAAATACGATTCAGATTTTGCCATCATGATCGTTAAATCATATCAATTTCAATAAACAGGGACATTGAACTAATTCTTAACTGGGACCACAAGAGTCGTGTTCCCATCCAACCCATCAACACTGAGTACCATATTATTACTAATAAAACCTAAACTAACATTCCTCCCGTTCCACTAAACTAGGTATAATATGGATGGACGATCTGGAATAACCAAAAAGTCCAAATTGTTAAATAAGCATCGCGAAGCCAGGGAAAACGGGCGAGGGTTTAGGGCATAAACATTCAGGGTGTATCAGTTAAAATGTCGAAACGCCTGGCTATGGGTAGGCCTTGGATAGAAGAAAAATTTTTTTTTTTTTATTTTGACGACTCATAACTCTGGGTTGAAACCTTGACTTTTACAATTTGAGATAGGTGGGAGTATTCTGTGATGATTACGGCCTTATTCATGAAAATATCGAATAGAGTTACGAAAATACAGGGTAATATGTAAACCTCTACCAAAAAAATTTCAAAACGCCCTAGCGGCTAAACCGTTACGATTTCCCTGCACCCATATGATTTTTTGTTCGTCTTTACAACACCTATCCAAAGCCGTGCGTTTTGACAGTTTCAGCAATACACCCTGTATTTCTGATACAAACAATTATATATTTTGATAATGCTACATATTGAAGTCGAAAAATCTACAGCCACCTCATCTCTACCGTCCATATTTTCACTTTTATTTATCTCCCACCAAAAAAAAAAACACCGAAAAACAAAATTAAAATGATAAAACTCTTCTAATTTGGATCCATTAAGATAAACGTTTAACAATTCCAGCTAATGGCTGCCCTTGCTTAAAGGGCATTTAGAGATAACCAATATTCACGGCTGCAGAACGGCAATCAAGCAAATAATGCGCACGTCTGCAGACATAACTCATTCCGTGATTTAATTTTTATCAAATTTTCGACTATTATCAAAATTACAACCCTTTCCCGCGTGGCTGAGAATTATTGTTCAGGTTTTCGCATCGATTTGGATTTGATTCGGGCCGTGACGGGCCCGCCATGGGTTTCTTTTTTGCAGCCGCTATGAGACTTGGCAACTGTTTTTCAGCCAGCGGCAATAGGATAATTGGTGGACGATTATAAAATAACTTTGAAGTCCTGTTGGTCGGGATTTTGTGTCCTTAAGTGTTTTGAAAGATGGAGGAGCAATAAAAAAAAAATAAAAATAAGGGAAAAAACTTTTAAAACTTTTATTTCCTTTGATGAATTCTGGTGGTTCGTGCAATCGAGCAAGCAATGGCTGCTATCCCTTGACTAGTGTTAGCGCAAAAAGCAGCAGAAATTTTACTAGTGGTCTTGAAGTCAACAACCCAAGTCAAAAGTGCTTCAACGTCTTAAGAAATTTTTAATTTGTTTTAAAACCATGAAATTTCCGTGAGGTATAAAAAAACCAACGACGACGACGTAATTGAATTATAAAGGAGCAACGAGTTTCCTTAAAACCCCTAATAACTCGAGCCTTTCATTTTCACATGTAGACTTTCAACTCGGCAGGCTTTGTCCTTAGCCACTGAGCAAGCTGGAAGTGCTTCAAATCGAAAGTGTCCTACTTATTTCGACTTTTGTTTATTTCCCCCCAGGACTTGAAGGAGTCCTGTACAGGACACAGCTGCTCATATACGGGGAGGGAAATTTATATTTATACGAGTGCATTTTTTTTTATTACATCCAAATGTATGTCAACGGCTCATTCTCGAGTTGGGCTAGTGTGCACAATAAGCTGCAGCTATGCAAATAAATTGACAAACGAAACGTAAAAATATCCTTGTTGTTCCAGGACGTTATTGTAACATACCTTGTTGTTTCGGGTGAATTGCAATCATTATTTACAAGTGCTGCCTTCAACCCCATTTTAGGGGGCTGTTTTGTGCCGCTCTTACTGCAGCAAAGTACCATTGTGAGATGTTTTAAATTTGGGAAGTTTTTCGTTATTGAAAATTTACATTTTCGTTTCGAAACGTGTAGTGAGAAAAATTAAAACGGTCTTTTTTAAGGTAGGCGGGAGAAACTGTAGTGAAATAGAAACGGAAAGTGTCCTTTTTGCCGAAAGGTTCATTGAAATCGGTTGGATTGCAACAGACCCCATCAATGGCATTTGGTTTGTGTGCCATTGGTCCAATACAGCAGAAGTTATGATCTCGTCAATAATATGGTTAACGCCCAAAAAGCAAATGGTCTTCGACAATATCGTTATGACGAATCTTTGACGAACGATAACTGATAACGACAAATTGTATAGTGGTAAAATTAATAAGGTCAGAGTGGAGATCAAGTGTGCTAACAATGCAAAGGCAGGACGAGAAAATCAACCATAACGGCAAGATTATGTTGTTCAGAAAAGACAGTTTCGACGAATATCACATGAGCCAAAATGGGTAGTTCCGAGTTCAGTGAGATAACAAATCTTGTGAATATGTCATAACGATGTAAGACACTTGTCAGTGAAGTGGACTTTGCATTGGCCTCAGAAGAACATTGTGAAGAGCTTTGTGATGAGGTACATTTCGTCATGAGTTTCCTGTTGATATCATTGACGCCCAGGCGGTCGTTGGAGGGAGAACTTTATCACATGGCTCGTGTCACTGTTCCCTTCCACACGATGCACTTGGACCATCAAGGGCCCTATCCAACGAGCAAGCAACGGAATACGTATACTCTCGTAGCTGTAGACGCATTCACTAAATTTGTGATCATCAAAGCTGTGAAGGGTACGTCCACATAAAGTCATAAAGTTACTCAACGAGATGACAAGTCACTTTGGATTACCGTCAATTGTGGTGACAGGTCGAGGGACTGCGCCTACCTCAAAGGCGTTCGAGGCATATTGTAAGGAGCATCAAGTCAGGCACATAAAGACCGATGTTTCAACTCCTAGAGCAAATGGGCAAGTGGAGCGTGTTCACCTAAAATTAGAACTTCAATTGCAGCTAGTATAGAAGGGAGCGATAAGCATAAGGGTGATCAATTCGACGAGCAATGCCGCAACGAAAAGTTCATGTTTGGTTATAGGCCAAGAGACTTGTTGGCCAACGAATTGATCTTAGCCCTGCATGATGACGAAGTATGCTTTGACGATCCAACGGTTACGCTTGCATAGCAGAGAAGTGCAGCAGTCGAAAGAATGACAGTCGCAGCAGCGAAATGAAAGCAGCGATACTACGCCAACCGACGGACATAGGAAAAGGATGGCCGAGCTGTCAAACCTAATCACGAAGGAACACTAACTCAATGAAATAAAAACATCAGGGAAGCCGTGGAATTGCAGTTTAAGGAGTTTCAAGCTAGTTGTGTTAAACGCAGGCACTGAAAATAGTTTTTTTTTCCTTTTTTGATGTCAAACAATTAATTAAAATAGTATATAATTCAATTTGGTTTTTAAATCTTTTGGCTTTCTTCATTTTAGTTATTCCAGCTGTCCTGGCCTAACTGACACTTATACTTTGCGCGCAATAGTTGATATTCTTTATTACTAGCATCTTGCACTTTCCATAATACTTGTATGTTCCTTAAGGCCGTATCAGTATCAGATCAAATTTTTGAGCAGCGAGAGCAGCAGCGGAAGAGGCAGCATGTTGCTTCTTGTATCAGATTCTTTGTAGCAGCAGCAGGCAGCAAACGCTTTTGACAACTAAATTTTTAAAGTTGTGAAGTGAAATGTCAAAAAAAGCTGCCTTGATGGGCAGCAAAATTAGGATTAGGAATGAAAATGCAGCGGCAGCATTCAGTGCTGCTTCTGTGGTCATGTGACCCGCTTTGACCAATAGAAATAGTTTGCTGCTGATATTTTTGTTGCGCCGCTTTGGATCTGATACAGCCTTTACATTTAATTTAGAGCTAAAATGGTTTAGCCAAGTGTCGACGATTCTATCTAGAGTACTTTCCGCTAACCCCTGTTGTTTCTGTGGCTGAGGCGACTGCTATGGGGGATATAATCTTTTCGAAATCGGATCCCCGTTTCAAAAATGTTTGGTTTTAATTTTTTTACACCCTTGGGCTTCGTGCAAATAGCTACAACATTCATGAGTTCAAAAGTAAGATTCGTCATCTCTTCCTTCAGCACTCTCTAGAGTCTTATTAACCTACCATGTCCTCTATTCCTGTCTTCGAAACAAGCTTACTACTAGACATAGCACCTGAGGCACTGGTAGTACAAAGTCAGGCTATCGCGAAAGAACGCTCGCTCCGAGATTGCTCCCTCTCTTGTAGTTCTTACAGGTGATAGCAAAAGAGACAATAGGAAACTATTGTAAAGAGAGAAGATAAGATAAAAGATATTATCAAGGTGTGGCAAATCGGAAAGCAAAGAATTTGGCACCACGTGAAATCGAACCATGGACCTCTGTGATGGTATTCATTTTTTTATGATTAAGAGTCTGAACTTAGTCGTCATCCTTTATACTACGGGTCCGTCATATCGTTTACCTCATAGTGAAATGTCTGGTAGTAAACTAAGCTCGAAGGGGAGCCAATGGGCCTTGCTTTGTCTTAACTTCTGGCTGTAATTGTTTGGACATATAGCTTATGTAAAACTATCGTAACTGAAACTTAGTAAGAATATACCTCGATATATGAACTGACTAATCACAGTGAGCTCCAAACGAAGCAAAAATTAATTATTTCAAAAATTATCGTAAATCTACTAAACTGCAACAAATTAAGCCTTCTAAAAATGCAATAAATCATTCAAAAATTCTGCAAAATATTGCAGCCATTTAAAAATTAACAAAGTTGTAAATTAACTCGCAATTACGAGAATAACTTTTTAATGCATGGAAAAATTCAATATCATAAATTATGCGAAAATTTTTATGGATATATCTTGATGCATTTCTCATAATTTTTCGCCTGAAACTTTATACCACGAAATCTTAAGTTATGAGAAAGGCCAGCAGCCAGCGAGCCACAGCAGCCTCGAAAGAAGTCTCCATTCTGCCGGAATTTATTACCTTGTGAACAATTTTTTTACCACTGGGGGAATTTACACCATTACACGAAATATTTTATAAGCATCATGGTGCGACGGTGATACTCTGTCACCTGTTGTTATTGGTTGCTGCTTAACAATTATTTTTTTTATTACTTAACAAAATTTTTGCGAAACTGAAACCTCCTTCGGGATAATAATAATGGTGGCGTGGTAGTTGCCTTATTGCACCGATGGCAATTTTGCGATCTCGTTCCACATGTGAGAGAAATGCAAATCGGATCATTATTTATGCATGGCCCAACAAATGTTCATTGTTTTCACTTAGGTATTTCAGCAGGTAATAAATAAGCGTTATTGAGGTATCGTGCAGGCTGACAGTCTAGAATATATATGATGCCTGAGCGAGCCGAACTCGGGGATATGCTAATCACCTGACTGAAAGCGATCGATTGGCGCTTCTAATCACGATTTGCAGCTTGCAACTTTTCACGGATTCAACCTGTTTTAATACTTCAGTTCAATTTCTATACACAGTGCCCTGTGTACAGCCAAGCTCGATGTAAGACCAGGAAGCGGTTTCGTTTTTATTTCTTATGCAACACGGGATTGAACTGCGGAGCAGCAGCAGCAGCAATAGCACCACTAGCCCTGAGCTAGCTGAAAGGAAAGTAAAAGTATCGGTGGTTCTAGTATGCAAAACCGTGCTACAAACAAACGTGTGAAAAACTACCTGAGAGAAGCCGTTTTACAGCAAGAGTTACGGCTTCTCGCGAAAATCACAATAGACAGCGGCGGTCCGATACCTGACATTTTACTTATTGCACGGCGACGTTCGGTTTCCCGATTAGCTCGATTCCGGCGGTCTTACAATGTGCGATTTAATTTGAATGCATGTAAGACGTTACATAACACTAACAGGAGTGTCGAAGCACCGGCAATCCGGCATTCGGGCAAATCCACACTTTGTCACGACATGAGAAAATCTTTTAAATTTCGCCCTCGAGAGATTTTTTCCTTCTATCGTGGTTTATTTTCGTGTGCTCAATGCTCATCCTTCCCGGATTTCTAACCAATGTACATTTTCACATGCCATCCACATAGGGAAACACTCTTGGCTACTATACGATGGTGCCCAACTCTACGTTAAGATGTCGTTGTTTCATCCTATACATCCCAGCTATGAAAATAGAAGACTCTCCAGCTACAAGGATACGAGTTCGAAATAGCAGATGAAATGGTGAAATGCCGGGAAGTATACCCGAGAACTTGTCAAATATCAAGCAAGGATTATGGGACTTAAGTGGATTCTGAGCCAGAAAGTCAAGGAAATAGTAAGCCCCAGAGGGTATTCATGGCACCTCAATTTGACTGCAATTAATGTAGTTCAGGGGGATTGCTGTGTGCTGATGTAGGTTTGCTTTGGTGGAAATTATTAACTCCCACACACTAAGGTGAAGTAATTTGCTTCTTTCGGGGGTGGACGGATTCTCAGGGATATAAATATAGAAAAATACTCATTAGCCCAAGGTAGGCTGTAGGAGGGAAAATTATTGGTTTGGACATTTGGGAATATTGAAAAATAATGTCGATCTAATGGAAGAAATTCATTTGGGCATTTTGTACGACTGAATTGAGACAGAGAATGAATGGTAGGTACACCTACTTAATAAGGATAGAAACTCGTCGTAAGGTCAAGATTAATATAGAACAAGCCGAGGGACTAAAATTACTTTCAAAGAAATTTGTTTAGGACAATAGAATCCAAATGTAAGATGATAAATCTAAAAGATAGACCGAAAAAGCAGGGCTCGTGCTGTTCTTTTACAAATAAAATCGGCTATTTTGAAGATCAAAACATCCGTTTACAAATCGTTAACCCTGTTTGTTCTAAAACAACTCAGTACTTAATAGTACGGGAAAATTAGCAAAAAAAAAAAAAAACGCACAAAAGGAGACAAAACTCCAAAATGGCTGAAAATAAGTTCACAACTTCCTTGGAACTTTTATTAAAACAATATCGGAATCTCAAAAAAAAAAAAAACATGGTCGCCGGAGATATCGCGTTTTTCCCGTGTTTTTCTTGTATCTAGGTTTCTATAGGTCGTATCAGTATCAAAGCAAGTACCTTTCTCGGATCTCAAGTGAATGCATTTCAGGGTCAACCTAGAAATTTATATCGGCAGCCAAATATTGACTGGGAGAAGTTCGTCAGGTCCTGAGACCCTACTCTAAAGATCTCTCAAACTCAGCCGAAGTAAGGCTTTTGGAAGCCCCGTGAGCACTATCCAGAGCTACACAAGAAAGCCATTACCTTAGTCAAAAGGAATACCTCTATTCGAAAGATACTGGCAATCATTAGAGAGCTTAGTAGACTCTACCAACCCGGTGTCAAAGGGGGCGCTGCCGCGATCCAGTAACGTGTTAATTTATTTAGTTACCTCCACAATGCAAAGCTTTTGTTTGAAATAAATGTAAAAGACAGCAAGCAAGGACACTTTATTATACGCTATTTTACAACTATTGTCTTCAGTGTTTACCAATAAGCCAGTGCTGGGCAATAGCAGCTCTTGAGAGCCACACGAGCTTTCCAGTAAGTTTCAGAACCTTCTAATTCTGCTTGTGAGTTCAAGTAAGAGAGGTATAGGACTATCTATTGTTGTATCTTTTCTTCTTCTGAGTTTTAAGAAAAAAAGAAAATTATAGAGGTTTCTATAACTCGCTCACTCAATCTCCCAAAAGTAGAAGGGCCAACCAACCAACCGACCAAAACAAAACCTTTTCTGATGCTCTGAAAACGCCAATTATTGCGCGGTTCTGCAATAAACGAACTTTATCGAAACTTTAATTTTTTATGACCGGGATTGATTGCAGTTTGCAGGTGAATGCTTAAAAGTTTGTTTGTTTTTTATTTTAGAACAAAAGTGTTTTATTTTCTCAGAAATACACTAAGAAATTACAGTGCGCTATGGAATAGCATTTATTCAATACCATAGACAAATTATTCTATAGATGGGAAAAGTAGCATCAAAACTGAAACTGTTTCTACTTATTTTTACGAATTAGGTCTTATTGCTTGTATATTTCCTGTGTTACGGCTGACAACAACGGTACTCGTAGAAACCTTCTGGAGTAAAAATAAAAGATGGCCTTATAACGGGCGAACACCGACCCTGATTGAAACATAGTCCTCTGACATGTACCGGTCATCACAAGATTATTTGCTGGACTGTACGGTCGTACACTACACACGTACATATTTGGTGCAGATTCTTTTTTTGCTTAAAATTTGCCGTCATATGCCCGTGTGTACAGCTCAGTACTCGACCATTTAAATCTTTTATCCATGATTGGCCGCCGTGAGCCTGTGCTCCCAAGCGCCCGGTGTTCGCCATTTGTAAAGCCATACCACGATAACTCGGACACGTTAAACGAACCTCGAAAGGAATATCAACGCAGATTTTCAATTGTAGACCAAAAGGAAAGTGAAGCGTATAGAAAGACAAATTAATAGGTGTATAACAGAAGATTTGCTGGAGGACTATCAACGAGTAGATACGATGGTATGGAAAGACTTTAGACGAACCTAGTCCTACAAGACTGTAAGGCCGTTAAAGAAGAAGAAGAATTTGTTATATGTTAAAGTAGCATGCCGAATTATGGAGCTTACGTACAGAAAACTTCCTTTCAACAATTATCGTTTTACTTTAATAAGTAAACTAAGTTTTGGATATTATCTCACAAAGTTTAACTTCCAACACTAATGATCAATTAATGATACAGATCAAGGAAAACCTCATTAAAATTCATTGTTTTCTATCTTCGCACCAAGATCTTACTCTATTAGAAAATTTTAAAAGCACTTAACATGAAGTTTGCGTAACACCTAAGTTAATATTGGCCTCATCTGTTTAATTTAAAGTCCCTCATGGGTAGAAAACAACTACCAAGCAACTATGCATCTGATCGACAAGACGTCTCTTGATTTGTAAATGAAGCAAGACGTCTAACATTCTCCCATACTAATAAAGAAGACAAAAATGACAGAAATTAACTCTTCACAGCAGATTACAACATCCGAAATTACTGAACAAAAGGCATAAAATTAGACAAAGAAACTCGAATGACTTTAACGTCATAAATTGGTCAATATTATTTGACACTGGCCATTTCCCAACAATAAATTCACCTGGGATGTCTTTCTCCCGACAATATTGTTTCTAATTCCGCCGTCTACTGTCGCTTCATTACGACCTGGAGGAGAATTAACATTCAAAAGTATCTTCGAATCGCCCATGCTCCACGTGACAATGAAATTACCAAACTAACACATCCACCAGCACCCTGCGGAGCCGGTGGACCCCATAAAATGTACTCCTTCAACATAAAATACCTGTTTATAACCTTTGCCGGCATATTTAACCCCAAATAATGTCACAATCGGAATGCCAGCACGCATCTGGGATGCATCGGGGCGATAGTCCATGGAAATGGTACTTTAACATTGCAAAAATGCAGGACAAGGTTTTATTTTTGGGATGTGTAGGGGGGGTCAGTGTGAGCTTAAGTTTGAGTTTTCGGGATTCTAACCCCCCCCATTTGGCTGCCATCTTGGAAAACGTGTACAAATGGTTTTTCCACTATATCTCCGAAACGGTACATCTTACCGAAAAATTGCAAGGACATTTTTTGTTTAGAATTAAATAATCTACAATTTATTTCTTAGAAATTTTGTGGTAAAATGAATAATTAAAAAGTTATAAGCCTTAGAACACAAAAATTAGTCACAATATTTTCTTTTAAAGGCTATAACTTTTTTTCCTTCAACTTTAACAAAAAAAATAATAGCAAGTTTTTTGTAGAGGGTTTCATTAGGAATAATTTTCATTCATTACTTTTTTAATTTCATTCACTACGAAGGGTTTTACAGCGCCCCGAAGGTATGAAAGTGACAGATTTTCGGAATATTTTATTACAATTTTACCTCCTAGAAATTAGCAATAAACGCTAGCAAGTAATAATAATGAATGAATGACTGTACGTTATAAGAAATGCCGATGTTTGAGTAATGTAATAAAATTGTTTCGCATTTTTTTGCGGGTTTTTATTGCTGTTATGCCATGTTTTATAAGGTACGATATGGTTTAAAATGAAATTCTTTGAATAATAACATGCGTTACTCCAATTTTTTAAAATAATTTGTTTTAGGGCTGCACAAAAAAGTATTTCATTTATTCTAACTATCTAGCAACATACGGGCGTATTCATTTTATGACAAGCGTTTGCAAGTTGTATAACTCATTTCCACACCACCTGCAAGGTAGAGTTTGTCGGTGCGTTTTAAAGTGGTGTCCCCAATACGACTAATCCAGGATGCTGCTTTTCTATCTACTCTATTCTTGGTCTTTTTGAAGGGCTATGCAGCGGTTCATGATCAATTACTGGACATTTTTAGATTTGCTGAGGAATTTTAGCAGAGTACAAAGGTGTCAAGGCTGAAAGTTCAAAGAGAAAATGAAACAGTTGGTCAGGAAATTAAAATCAATCAAGGGAGCTTCTAGTATACAAGACAGTATCGCTGTTGCTGGTACTATGACAACAAACGCTGTTACCCGTACGACTATCAGAATAACTTTTATAACAAATAGAGTATAAACTATCCTCCAAAACTTGTGTTTTGGTAGTATGCGCAACTGAATAACTATTTACACAGTTATATATATGAAAATTTAACTAATAACAATTCTGAAATAAGACTAAGATAATTCAAACTTTTATCACAAACTGAATACGTCCATATTTTGCTAGATAGTTAACATAACTGAATAAAGCACTTTTTTGTGTAGTCCTAAAACAAATCATTTTAAAAAATTGGAGTAACGCATGTTATTATTCAAAGAATTTCATTTTAAACCATATCGTACCTTATAAAACATGGCATAACAGCAATAAAAACCCGCAAAAAAATGCGAAACAATTTTATTACATTACTCAAACATCGGCATTTCTTATAACGTACAGTCATTCATTCATTATTATTACTTGCTAGCGTTTATTGCTAATTTCTAGGAGGTAAAATTGTAATAAAATATTCCGAAAATCTGTCACTTTCATACCTTCGGGGCGCTGTAAAACCCTTCGTAGTGAATGAAATTAAAAAAGTAATGAATGAAAATTATTCCTAATGAAACCCTCTACAAAAAACTTGTTATTATTTTTTTTGTTAAAGTTGAAGGAAAAAAAGTTATAGCCTTTAAAAGAAAATATTGTGACTAATTTTTGTGTTCTAAGGCTTATAACTTTTTAATTATTCATTTTACCACAAAATTTCTAAGAAATAAATTGTAGATTATTTAATTCTAAACAAAAAATGTCCTTGCAAATTTTCGGTAAGATGTACCGTTTCGGAGATATAGTGGAAAAACCATTTGTACACGTTTTCCAAGATGGCAGCCAAATGGGGGGGGTTAGAATCCCGAAAACTCAGACTTAAGCTCACACTGACCCCCCCTACACATCCCAAAAATAAAACCTTGTCCTGCATTTTTGCAATGTTAAAGTACCATTTCCATGGACTACGAGGCGATTTGTTAACAGTACGACAATTTGTGCTGACGGAAATGTTTTACATGAAATTTAATTTATTGCACCACGAGAGCAGAGACTAGCCGAGAGATAAATGCACGCACATCCCCTGCAGAACTTTCTTCCATTCTCTATTATTGCTTAGCGCTATCTATCGGCACTTACACACCTGGCACCTATCGCGCGCATTTCGCTTATTTATGGGGCGCGTATTCGGCTCTGGATCTGGGCACAAAATTTACTGCATGCCGTCCGACAATAATTTGCGAAATTTATGCTGCACTGCACACAAAATGATCATAAATAATGCTCGACTCGGCGCTGGGCATTCGGCCCCCACTGCTGCAGCAGCGCAAGTTGAAGGATGCACTTCGTTATATTCTCTCGATGCTCGGGCATCTGAATTTGTGGGGTCGCCATTGCATTGCAGCGCTAGCAATCTTCAAGTGCAGTCTAGCAGCGAGAACGGTAAGCACTGTTCACCTGTAAATCTACCTTGGGACTTTCTCCTTAGATCACAGAGACCGTGAAGGTATTTTTCTGTTGCAGAGATTTTTATTGTGCCATTGCTGGATGCATTCAATGAAAATCCTTACTTGGCAATTTGAAATCTTCTCGGGATGGAGTGTCCTGAGGAGCTACTGCTGGCAATTCTGATTGTGTAGTAATAGTTTCTCAGGGACTAGACTCAGTTTCTTTCTTTACGTTTTTTTACCTTTCTCAACGAAGACCACTAAAAGTAACGAGCGGTGGGAATTTGTACCTAACGCACTTTACTTTCACAACGCTTTTACTGTATTTCTTCCCAAGGGAAACGAACTTATTTCATTTTCAGATTGCCCAACAATAAAACTTGATAAATTGATAGAACGAAATGATTTTGTTCGTTCTATAGATTTCCCATCTCAAAATAACACGATTGATTTTGATGTACCTTAACAGCTTTCAGTCAACAGGTGATAAGAAAAATATTGTTCTGATATGCTTATTATTTTACCTGTAATATGTTTATCATTATAAAGGTAATAACCAAGAAAATCAGGAAGGTCATTTATGAAGATTAGAAAAAGAGCGGGTAATAACATGGAGAAGGGGAACCTCAGCAGAGGTGGTGGCTGGGATTTGATGCTATCCAATAGTACCTTGATTGAGCGGCCAAAAACTCATTTTCTACTCCCAGCCAGCAATTTTCTTGGAGCACCACATCGCACTTGAAACGTGAACACTGTTCTCTTACAATACTTCTCTTTCAACCTTATTACAATCGTTCCACTTCACTTAGGTAATTCCTTGTGTTGCTGGATTTACATCTTTTGAATCAACTACCAGCATTTGTGAACTGCTAGAATCAATCCCTACTCAATATTATAGCTAACACCACCACCACAGATGCGGTGTTATAAAACAGTCAAATCTCAACGCCTAGTTTTCTTGATCACGACCTACTACTTCTCTCAACTAGGTTTGCATCTTTCCCGCCTTCTTCATCTTCTTTTGTTCATATCGACAGACAGTATAGCTTCCGCCAAAAAAGATCCACTGGTGATCTTTTAGTCTGTCTCACAGAACAACTCCGCCGTAGTCTGCATGGATCCGGTGAGTCTAGTCTGGTTGCTCTAGATATCTCCAAGGCTTTCGATAGAGTTTGGCACTCAGCCCTGCTAGCTAAACTCAAAGCTATTGGAGTCGACTCACTTCTACAGAAGTGGATCGAGAATTTCCTTTCCGGCCGTTCAATCAAAGTATTATTGGATGGCGTCAAATCCGCATTGCACCCGATCTCTGCGGGGGTCCCCCAGGGGTCAATCTTATCACCGGCCTTATTTCTTATCTTTATAAATGACCTTCTTTCAATCCCCTCCAACCCACTTCTCAGCTTCGCTGACGACGGTACTCTACGGTACTCGTACAGCTTCGATACAAGACAGACTCATGCCATATTCTGTCTTGATGATCGCGAACTAATGTCCAACTCTATTAATAACGACATTGAACTCATTCTAGAGTGGGGAAAGAAGAATCGTGTTGAATTCAACCCCGACAAAACCAAGTACTGTCTTATCTCCAAAAAGAAGTTCAACACCTCTCCACCCTTGAAAGTGGATAAAGTTCAACTAATGGCCGACCCATCCTTACACATCGTGACATTAGCCAAAGACTTGCGATGGAATGACCACATATTCCAAATCGCCAAACAAGGATCCCAGTGTTTGGGATTTCTTAAGAGGTGCAAGTTCCTCCTCCAGCCATCGGCCCGTGCTGTTATTTATAAATCCTACATTCGGCCTCTTCTCGAATATAACTCCCTCGTTTGGGGCGGCGCTCCAATAACCACCTTGGCATGTTTAGATAACGTCCAAAAAAAGGCCCTTAAAGTCATTGATGACGATACCGCTTGCGCCACCATCGACCCCCTCAGCCATCGTAGGAATGTAGCAGCACTGACAAAATTTTATCGCTACTATCATAGTTCCTCCGAGCTAAACGCTCTCCTGCCTCCACGGCATTCTTATACCCGCAACACCAGATTAGCCCATTCGTCTCATTCCCTCCACCTGCAACTCCCCCATTCACGCACTCAACAAAATATGAATTCGTTTGTAAATAGAACAACTCGACTGTGGAATAATTTCTCGCAGTCAGTATTTCCGAGCTCCTACAACATCCAAGAGTTCAAACGCAGGGTTCATCACCACCTTCTTCAATACCCCCGTACCTTAGTACTTACAAACAACTACGCAACCTCCCTTGTGAAGTTAAATTGGCTAAAAGTGAGTTTTACTCCTGAAAGCTTGATCCCGCTCTGAAACCCAAACAATTTTGGTTCAATATTCGTTCTTTAGATATTAATACTTCTGTACCCACACCTTCTGATGTTGATGTAAATCAATCTTTTATTCAATCTAGTCCTGATCCCACACTTCCCCCTCCCTCGTACTCTCAAATCATCTAGTTCACTCAGCACTGATAGTTTCAACTTTCGTTGTGGGGACTCTTGCGAAGATCTTGATCTGACCATCTATTTTAGCCGCATCGGTTGTGATGAGGTCTCTCCGCGATTTCTTAAGTTACTCTCTCCACTAATTCTGGAAAATATTGTCAATTACTGCGTGACAACTTCTCAAGTACCCCCAACTTGGAAAAGCCTGTTGTGATTCCATTACCGAAAAAATCCTCTCCAGTAGATTTAACAGATTATCGTCCTATCAGTGTTCTTCCCTTCCTTGCCAAAGTCTTTGAGATCTCTTCGGTCTGATCACGTGATACGTTGAATCTAACAATTTCCTTTCTAAACTCCAATCTGGTTTCTATAAAAACCATAGCTGCGAAACAGCTGCATTGAAGGTAACTTCAGATCTTCGTTCAGTCCTTGATCAGAGTGATGTAGCATAACAAGTTCTTCTTGATTTCTCCATAGCATTTGACTTAGTAGATCACTCGCGTTTTCTTTCTAACCTTAGGACATTCTATAATTTTTCCTCTTCTGATATGAGACTTTTCTCTTCTTTTCTGACTAATAGGCTACAGTATGTTTGTGTGCGGCATGTTGTATCTTCTTTCCTACCAGTACTTGTAGGGGTTCCACAAGGTTCAATTCTCCGTCCTCTCCTTTTCTCCTTATATGTCAACGATGTTACCTCCTTTATTCAACTTGGGTTTATGGTAATCTCTTACCACAATCTATTCGTGCCAAGTTGGTTAAAATTCTCGTGTTGCCAAATTTTCTATATGGTGCCCTTGTTTACATATTTTTTGACTCATTCTGCAGCCAATGTCTTAAGGTAGTATTTAATGATTGTTTGCGGTATATTTTTCAGTTGATACGTTCGGATCACGTATCTGATATACAAAACTCTTTATTACGTCATGACATTTTTCGTCTACTTGACGTCATGACACTGGTTCTCTTACATAAAGTATTTTATGCTAAACGTCTTGTCTATCTCTCCGACTTCCTAGCTGGTATACTCCAGAAAAATTCACATATCGAACCAAGCATTTTAATTGTTGAAACTATGTACCTAATTTTCGTAACACAAAAAAAGCACGAATCTACTTCTGCGAGCGCCGAACTGATCCGTAATCAGTATTTTCGTTATGAAGTCACACGAAGTCGAACAGCTCACTTTGTTTTCGGCCTATATAAGTTCATAGCCATGTCTAAAACTTTTCTCGAAGCAGACCTTTTTACGAAGTTTTCAATCCTCTCTCGATTCCAAACATCCACAGCTAGTCGATTTGTCGGAGTCGGACATTCGACTATAGTATCCAAGTTATACTCCACTCTATTTTTTTAACAATTACTTAACGTTCATAAATATTAACTTTTCATTAAATCAAAACTAAAATCCCGTCACCATTGTTGATAGTTCCTGCCACCGACAGCCCATTCCATAAGAATCTTAAGTATTTCTTCAATAAATCTCCTGAATCCGTCTCCGAGCCCGAAACACACCAGACCTGAAAGCCAGACAATCTCGGAAAGTACCTCAAATTAAAAATTCAAATCGTCTACATCATTTATCATTTCAGCACAGGGAATACATGCATTTAACATGTAGTCCTCATTGTAACCGTCAGCCGTCAATGACATACTATTTGTCACCATCTATTCAGCTACTATGCTTCTGCCTCTCGACAAGTTTATGGAAATCCACCCAGATGGGTGAATAGACTGAGCCAAGAAAACCGAATACACACATACACTATATAAATATAGCAGCATAAGTAAGCCCCCAGGACCCTCACCTTTACGGATATAAAAACGCTGAAGATCCACACCGCAAAAGTTTTATTGGTGCGGTTCATTTCTTTTTCACTTCCATCCTAAGCTTTGGTGGGGCTTTGTTTCATCCTTTTATCAAACCTAACAATGCGAGACTGAATACAAATGAAAATTGCGCCATTGTCCCTGAAATTGTGGAAGAAAGACTGTGAATATAACTAAACCTACTGTGCGGGGGTATATGTTTGTGTGTGTGTGGAATGTTATCTCATCCTGTTACATTTTTACCAAAGGAGAATAGGAAGAATAATGATGTCCTGTCAAAACGTTTCTTCGGCAAGCACAGGGAAAGATTTTGAAATTTCCTCTCCCACCTTCGAGGATAATAGAAAATAAATCTTACATTGCTGACATTAATACGTGCGCAACCAAATATCTCCTCAGGTGAGAAATTGTCACCTCTTGTGCTAATTTTCCATTAAATTTCAATTTAATTGTTTACAAGCGTTTGTGTGGAGAATATAAATTAAGTTTCGAATGGAAAATAGTGAAGATTGTCGAAAGTTTTGGGGTTGGGGATTGGGGAATATCAATATTGAGGGAGTCGTCATTGCATTTCATGTTAACATTGTTGCAAAGCTTGTTTTAGTTTTAACAACATGTACTTGTCAACTTGAAATATAAGTGTCCTTTGGAACTTTTGTTGCACTACGAATAACGAACTCAATGACTTTGTCAGTGTTTATCCAAACTGTTATTTGAAAATTTCTGATCCAGCCTTGCTAAATATGGTAGGACAAAAACCACATATGAAGCAGAAACCAGGATTGAAAAAATCGTCAAATGAAACTATTATTTAGGAAATGTGATAGTAACATTGCCTCCATTTCCGTTTTTCGAACAAATATTGCTCTAGCTAAACAACCCTAGCATTTTATCTTTTTTAAATGAAAAGAAACCTACCTTACAGACAGTTTAAGTATTTATCCACATCCGATAGTTTTTCACAATTGTAAGCCAGGCTTGGAGAATGTTCTTGAATGTTTACCAAGAACACAATGCAGCTTGTTTGGACTAGGTTCATTGCCTGTGCCTCTTAAAACAGACCATCTCTCAATAGATCAGCGATAAAATGTTTATGTTACTGAAAGACTTTCATATCGTTCCCCATTCACCTTGGTAAGTTGGCATTTAAGAACGCGAAATTTAAACTAATAAAACTAACCCATAGAGCAATATCGGCTTGTTAAAGTAGGTGAGTAGTAAAATTTCTTTATGTTCGATTTCTACAAAAATGTCCTTGTACCGAAGCCGCGATGGTAGACTCAGAGACCAAAATTCGAAGGTCGCAATAGTGGTGGCAGCGGTGGGATATGTCTGGATGTTTCCGAATAAAAGGAGGAATGAACTGAAACCGATGGCTAAATTCTGCGGCGGTACTAATCTCAACTTAATAAAGTGGGAACCGGATAAAACGATTTCATCCCGGCAAATCTCGACGGTGCTAGAACTGCCATCGGTTAGTGCAACAAAGGTGGTAGGCTCACTACTTCCCTCATTGGCTTGTTACCCGTTGAGCCTGATTTTATGGCTCCTGAAGTAGAAGCTTCCCCGACTATGATTGGTCTTGAGAGCTTTTTAGTTTTCGGTCATTATATGGAGGCGCTGAGCTATCTTCCCGGGATCCCTCTCTTTTAGTGTGGGAGGATACCGCTCCTGCTGTCCTTTCTGTCTGGAGCGCTTTGCACTCCTCAATGACTGCTTGAAATTTTGCTTTGTTGGTTTTTTCGTTCTCTGAGATGGTACCGGCGGCCTCGTTCTCTGCAATTCTGACCAGAACGAAGAGGGCGCGATTGTACTTTCTCTTGCGGATGGATGCTTGTGGTGTCTGTTTCTCTGATGTGCCTTGTCACTGTGGCTGGTTATTCTTGGCACGCCTGCGGTTATGTTGCCTGACTTTGAAGTACTGTGGCTGGTACTCGCAAAGCCAGAGGTGGCCAGTCTTTGGCCCTAGCCTTGTACATTGTTGTTGCAGGTCGTCTATGCACCTTTTACGACCAGCCTATTGATACCCACTGGTTCGCCATTCAGCCTTCCGCCCGGTACTTTTACACCTTGGCTTAAAAATGACAACTTAGACTAGGAGTACTCACTGCCAACGGCACGGCTTTTGCGGCTTGTGATAATGTCTTCCAAAGTGAAGCGTTGTGTAGTGAACTGAAATGTAGTTTCGTGAATTGAGAAAGGTTTGTTGCGATTTTTTAGATATATACAGAGGATCAAAGAGGAAAGATAGGCAAAACAAGTATACAAAACGAGTGTGGATGGGATAGTTGGAAGGGGTTGACCTTAGTGAACATACCTCAATAAGATTGAGAACGTTTCAAGCAAAGGCCAGCTTAGGAGCACTCTGGTAGGACGGGGTAGGAAAGTACCTAACAAGGTACTCCTAAGTGGCAACAGGAGAGACGTCGCGAGGAACCGCGGACATTCGAAGGTGCAAATTGAGGCTACGACTCCCTTGGAATGCGATGCCATCTGTGAAGATGAATACGATATTGATCCGAATTACAGAGGAAAAATTAAATTTAGTCGACTTCTTAAAATGTCAAATTATCTATTGTCTATTGAATAATCCATCATTTCGAACCATGAATTTGTTATTGAAGATCAGTCTATAAATGCACCTACTTACTACATAATGATTGCAAAGAGATTGATAGATTTCTAGTCTGGTTGAATTTTTTGATGGATATCCATTCCATTAGAACAATACCATAGAGTTTTCTGAACGGTGGAGGTCGAAATTTCATTTACTTATCAGATATTGTCATCTTCGACTGTTTTGCAATCCCAATATCCAAATTAAAGTTGAAAGAAAACAATTTTAAGAAAAAATACGAAAAAACTTTGCTTCTGTTAAAGTATCAAAGCTTTAAAGGGAATAATTTTAAGAACAGAAGGCTTCAGAACTACTCTTTCATTATATACATATGGTTCTACCGAGGTGCTGTAAAATTTCTTACAGGGTATGCGGTCGCCTCCAATGTAACATCACATAAAGAAAAAGAAAATTTTTAGTATTGGGACTACAGACAAAAATGACTCCAAAAAAATTAGGGATTCAGAGTGATTTTTGAGTGCTGACAGATTGAATGTTTATCCTCTTTCGCACGCCACTGCCGTCGACCTAGGCGCAACACCGATATAATTGATAAATTACTCAGATTTTGGCCTAGAGCCCCAGTTCCCAACATCCCCCGTTTTGATAAGGAAAATAATGTTTCCCCCGCCTTGAAATTAGAGCACTTAAAAATCACTCTGAATACTTCCAAACAACTACTTACTCTCTCTGTATTCTTAACAAGAGGTGATAAGCTGCAGAATGCCCAGAAAATTGAATTTATTCTTTCTTATTGTCACTTTATTTCATCTAAAACGCCAAACCTCACATTTTATTTACCTCGCAAATACCCAGCCTGCAACACAATCTCCACGAAGAACAGCACAAATTTTTTAATAACTCCAAAGTGTCAACAGCGGAAAATATCATCTCTGCCACTTATGGTAATTTTTTGTCAGTGTCAAGAAAGTTTTCTTCATAAAGCTCTGTGTTAAGTGGTTCAACAATGAAATATGCCTTGTCATTAGCACTGCCTCCATTTTTATAAAAAAAAGGCAAAAGAAAAAGTAAATCTTCTCACATCCTTGCTGGTCTCCTGTTTAATTCCGCAAAGTCTCTAAAATATTCAAGATAATTTTCAACTAAGAAAATTCGTCCTTAATGCGCCCCGGGACCCGAAGGTGCCTTCTTTTCGCCACTGCTGCTGCTGGCTGGCTGGCTGCTGTTATGAAAGCTGATGCTGTCAGATCTCCTTAAACTTATTTCAAAGTCCATTCATCCTCACAAGTTGTCACCTACTTGAGAAAGTTTTTGATGGCACACCTTATCCAAATTAACCTGGAATAGCGAACCCATTAAACAGTTTATTAGCATCGAACAATAGACCCTGACCTGGTTCCTTCGTCGTGTTCATCTTATTCCCATTTCATCCTCATCATCCCCCGAAGGAGTTAAGGACGTGTTCTTCTTTGTTCGCCGTTTTTGTGTGTGCTTAATCGAAAGGATCCGTCGCCTTAAATTGAAAGGACAAAAAGGATACAAAAGTTCTTAATTAAAACATTTTCACATAACTTCAGAATAAAGCGTCTGTAATAAATTCTGATCCTGGGGGTTGGGGGGCTGGCTGTGTAGGGGACAACTGCTTAAGATGGCAGAGCAGAGAGAGAGAGAGAACAGGAATTGGGATCCTGAAGGTGATTTCCTTAGGTTGTTACAGGAGCTTAACCCTTTTATACAGTGGACTTCTTGAGTTGATTATGTTAAGGAAATTCTAAAACGTAGCTGGATGAGAAAAACTTTGAATGGAGCACATGTTTTCATTTAAATAATTTAATTTAATGTTTTTCAATTAAAAGTTTAAATGGTTTTTCGGAGTTTAACTTCCGTCTCTGTTCGATAAATTATTGTGTGCTTTTTTTGTATTGAGTAGATTCTTTTATTTTATTTTTTTTTTAAATTTCTATTTATGTTTTAAACTTTACATAAATCCGGAATGTAACTACTCACATAAATTAGAGATTTATAGGAGGAAATAATATAATTAATTTAAATTACAGTATGTTAAATAATTCCAAAATTACTTTGAATTGCTTCTTTCTCTTTTTCCCACCCTTACTCATGTTTGCTAGACTTTCCCCTGACTCTTATAAATCCAATAAAACCCTTACCACGCACGTCAGCCAGACCAGACTAGACAGACCAGATGAGAAGGATACTAAAGAGGAGGAGGAAGATGACTGTCCTGTGTCTATCTAGTCTATCTGATCTGTCTGGTCCATCTGGTCTATATAAATGACTATCTGTATAGTTTAGATAATAGAAAAGGCTGAGGAAGGATACCGCTTAAATATTCAAAGCTGGAACCAACTAGTATGCCTCTTATGGATGGTTCTGATTACCGTGGTGATGAGGATCAAGCCAACTAGCCATCTCATAGTTATTATATTGAAATTTGGCAGGTATTAATGAGTCATCCTCAAATGACCAGCGAATTTGTTTATATAATCGATTCTGCGCATGCACGTACGATTAGCTTTCGGAGGTTTTCCTCTATTGTGGGTGGAGTCAAAATTTCAAAAGTCTGTTTATTTATATTAACATACATTAATCTGGCCGAAAAAAGCTCCAAAAGCAGCTCACAAAAGCCAAGGCAAACGATACTAAAGTTTCTTTAATCAAAAATTTCCCTTCTAAAATCTTTTGCCCTAGCAGAGACACAAACCTCATGAAAATCACCCAAACAAAAAAGTTTTTATTCTAATGAAAGCAAGACACTGATTCTTAAATTGGCATGTTGCAGAATTACAAAAGTAAGGGAACGGGTAAGGCAAATATGAGAGGGAGCCCGAACCGCCTTTACTATACTACTTTAATTTTGGAAGCTTGCATCTTGAAGCTTTCATTTGGCTACGGGTTTCCCCACACTTGAGGAAGCCACCTTTCCGATCACCCAGTCCGTTCATGTCGTTCACGCCATGGTGCAGTGTGTAGCAGTTGGTTTGAAGAATAGCGAAGAATAGGAAAGGTTAGAGGGGGTCTGGAGGGTGTTCAAGAAAATGTCGATAAACCTTACGTTTGCACTCCAAGATATCGTACGAATTCGGAAGCACTGACTGCGGGAGATTATTCTACAGTCGAGTTATTCTTTTCTAAAGGAGCTTCTTAACCGTATTGTGTGCGAAAGGGGGTGCTGTAGGGTATTGGGATGAGCCGAGCGGGCTAGTCTTATTACCCTACAGACAGGAGCTTGTGAATTTCAGTGAAACAGTCGCGTGGCTTAAAGAGGGTCTATAGAGACCAATGAGTTTAATGGCACAATTTTGCATCCTGTCGAGCCAAGGCAATATGAGTTGTATTCAAGACGGTGACGAATGAAGGATTTGTAAATTGTAGCAAGAGTGGCTGGCTGGAGGAGGAACTTGCATCTCTTGATAAATGCAAGGCATTGGGAGGCTTGTATGGCGTAGAACTTGTAATCATTCCATCACAGATCCTCCATTAAAGTTACTCCTTGGATGTTAAGAGTTGACACAGCCGTAGACTCTCTTTATCCACTGAGATAGGAAAAGGTTGGTGCTATTTTTTTGGAAATGCGGCAGTTCTTCGTTTTAGTGGCGTTAAGCTCCACACGATTCATTCGGTTCCATTGAAGTATCGATTTGATATCCCGGCTGATCGAAGTGAACATCAAGTAAGGTCTGGCCAGAAACGCAAAGTAACGTCATCAGCGAAGGAGTGAAATACTTTGGAGGGGATTGAGAGTAAATCAAAAACGAATATTTGGAAAAGTGCGGGTGATAGAATTGACTCCTGGGGAACTCCGGCTGAAATGACGGAGAGAGGGAGGGTTGGATTTGACGCCGACCAATACTAGCTTGAATGAACGGCTTGAAAGGAAGCTCTTAATTCAGTTCCTTAGAACTAAGTTTATACAAATAGCTTGGAGTTTGATCAACAGAGCAGGGTTCCTTACTCTGTCAAAAGCCTCTGAGATATAGATTGATAGTTTCATATGCTCTGTTAAACACGCCAGTAGACCGTTTCGGCTTAAAGTCGTACTGCCTGACGTGTATAGTTTGGTTGGATTCTAGATATTTCATCAGCTCCATGATTTTGGAGAGAAAAGAAATATTTGTTTTTGGGCGGTAAAGGGGTTGCTGGCTTCACCTTTTTTGGGATGGGCTGAACATAAGCTAGTTTCCAAGAGTCAGGATACACTCCGGAGAAGTAAGACTTATAGGTGAGGTACATTGTTAAGTAACCATAGGGGGAATTTTGGGTGCCAAGCTCCTTGAGACACCTTATAAATCTCGCGAGTCCTGAAGTGAACCCCGTCCATTGGGTGGAAAGTATTTTCGCGAGGTGGGGGTTGTCACAGCAGTATCGCTTAAAGAAGAATTTCAGGCGAACAGATATGTTTATAAGTCGTTCTTGGGTTTGCTTTCAGTTATCTCTTCTTTGTTGTATATGAAAGGAGGTGTTAAGGAGGAAGTAAGGTTCTTCTTGATGGAAGCTACCAAGGACCAGAAGCTTTTACTGCCTATAGTGATGTTAAGAATCTTATCTCTCAACCTATCATCGAATGATGATTTGACTTTCCTATTGCCAATGGTAAGCTAATCTCGACCAAGAAATAGATCAAGACGATGGGCTCCTTGACCTGGAATATCAGGGACTCTTTTAGGACATTTTACATTTTGATGTAAGCTGTTGAGGTTTCCAAAGAGTGGGAGCACTGGTGCCATTTGAGTAATTTAGCCAATGTACATTGTGAATGTTTAAATCACCGGCAACAATGATTTCCCTTTCCAGGTGGGAAAATAATAATCCCGAAATCTTTTCCGAAATAGCATCGAAGGCTGAGGTAGTGGCTTCGTTACTAACATTAGGGTTCCTCTATAAAAAAAACAGCAGAATATTACGTGGTAATAGTTCATTATTTTAATTCAAAGATGGTTAAAATATGAGAATGTACTACTGTACACCTTCTGGAACGCCACGTCATTCCTAATATATGGCTAATTCCACACGGGCGGAAAAATTGTGCACTAATTTTATCCTGTCGCCTGAAACCGATCTAAACGAGGTCTGGTAACACTTGGGTTGAAAATCCAACTCTGTTGCTCTAGACACACTAAGGTCCAAGGAGGGTTATCGAAGAGTCTGCAGCAACCTACTTCAGACTGAAAGAGGAAGACTATTTGGAACGTAATACAATAAATACTTGTAGAATGTTGTAATGTAGCTAGCAATGTAGTAGCGTACCTCCAGACATTTTTAGATTTGGTTAGTCTAGATTTTCCTAGAACTCCAATTTTCAGAAGGAAACTTCCTCGAGCGTCACGAGCAATAGAGACCACCAGGAGTTAATCTAAATGGTAATAATAAAATAAATGCCAGCAATAATAGGAGATCTGACCAGCATAATTCGAACTGTAACGCTCAGGAAATTGTTGTTGCTTTTTTGTCAGAAGTTAGAAATGCAAAAGTTCACTGGAATGACATTCCATTACTCTCTTTTAAGCGAGCTTTTCTTTCAACTTCAATTTCGGATGAACTCAGGCTTGATTTTTCTTGGGTTCAATATGGGAAAATTGAAGTTCAGCACACCAATTTGCTTGAAGCTGCGCAGTTCTGCACGTATGTATGTGGCGTAAATAAGGGGCGCATCGAAGCCAGGGTCAGAGGACAGAGCTATGATGGGGCCGCAGTTAAAATTAAAATCAAATTTAAAAAAATTCTCCGAATGTTGAATTACTGCACTGAAGCTCTCACAATTTGAATTAAGTCTTACAAGATTCATTTAAAATTCCCACAAATTTATGACGAATTATCATATGACTTTCAATTCAAGGAGCCCAGCGTGGAGCCCATTTATTCTTCTTTGAGCTATCTCCGAAACAACCGGCGTGTTATATTCTGATTTTTTTTTTGTTTACTTAACTTTTTCAACATTTTTACACATTTCTCAATAATTACAGCCCTTAAATTATAAACATCATTATCCATCGATGTTTTACGAGCTGTTTCAGCACAAAAACGTTCTATGCTCTTAATACTCTAGGCTTTAAATTGGCCTTTAGGTAAAATAGTACGCTTTATTCAAATAAATATAATTTAGTAATATTGCCAACAATTTACTCTAAGTTTATTGCCTCAACAGCCACAATTACCTTTAATTAAGTACACTTCAGCCATCTTCAAAATCACTTAACGGAATTGCTTTTAAAGGTAAATATAACGCACACACTTGCCTCTGCCCATCTGTACATAAAATCCGATAAGTAATGATACCAATTAGAAATTGTAATATAATTTTTAATGCCTACCTATCTCTCCCTCTCTCTAGCTGTTATGTTCACTTTTTACTTGCCCCTTTATGTCCACGGACCTAGGCACTCTCGAATGGCGTATAGAGGCAAAACAAGATGCTCTACATTCGATAAATCAAAATAAAAATACCTGGGTGCTTTAAATGCGGCGCAGAAATATGAATATGCAAATACGGAATTGATGACATTCATTACTCGAGCTCGTTAATTGATTGCAGCAATTTGAGAGAAGACACCACGAACTAAACACGCGAATTAATTAAATCTCCTGGCGATTCTCCATGGCGAGCTAACGACCAGCCGCCCATACCAGAAGGAGCCCATAACTAATATCAGGCAATATTTTAACTGTTATCGCTATCCATTTAGAAAGATCCCTGCCACGTCCACATTGGGGCCACCTCCCTGCATGGACCAGTTCCGATCTTGAGTGCCCAGCAAAGGGCCCATAAATATTTGAACTATTGGAATTAATTCATCTAAAGGTGTGTTGACTAAGAACTGCCGGGGTACTATAGGTGCACTATAGTGGTGCCCCCTGGCCGGGCGATGTGGTCTAATCGAGCCCTAGTGCAAAGCAATCAGCTCGTTGTTACCCCTTAAGTCGTTACTTCAAGGGGCCACTATCGAAGGTGCAGGACGGAAGAAAATTCGAAAATTTTAATAGATCCTTGAGAGCTGCACGGGGATTCGCTGTGGAATCACCGAAAATTATCTCCAGTTTTAATTATTCCATTCTTGTTGTGCTCGCGCGCGCCGCCCTCTCTTGCCGAGGTCCTGCATCGTCCTCTGACTCTGTTGTGTTGGCAGGATTTAGCAGCTGCTGTTCCTTGCTTTTCTCTGTGTTGATTACATCGAATTGGAATTAGAAATTCCAATCAGGAAATGATAATGATGATGACGGCAATTCTTCTCATCCTCCGTGGATTGAGCTCTTGATGGGGCCGTCGACAAGTAACTACTACTGGCTATTGACGACGGCTGGATGGGGGGAGGATGGGGCTACTTCGAGATTTCAGGTGATATCGTTCGCGTTTCCTGGTAATGAGGGATAGATTAAAGCTGCTCGCAGTTCAGCATTTAAATTAAATAATGAATGGTTAATGGGTCGACAGCTAATCTGGTCTTAGATTCAAAGTCTAATTGTTAGTGAGTTGTTATCTCTTTTGCATCCTGTTTTATATTCAATAAAATATAATTTCAATAAGGAAAATATTTAGCCGGGAAAGTTATTGCAGGAAATTCTGTCTTGGGTATCGGATGAGAAGATTTGACGAAATTGCGGAACTAAAAGATTTTTCCAGATTGGGGCTCTTAGAGAAACATTGTTTTGTTTCTAGAAATAAATAGAAGTTATATAGAAGATTGTCGAACTTAGTTTTAGTATAATACAGAGTAAGCATAACATAGCGAAGGGATTGAAGTGCACCTAAGTGAAAGTCAAAATCACAATAATATACAAGAACAACTGACGCGCTGCAAGTTGCAAGTAAGTTCACGTTACCTCATTCCCGAGCTTGCAACTCGACCCGATAGCGTTATATCCTCTATCGTTGACCGGACTAACCTAGTTTAAGGAGGCATAACACTCCAATGAGGACATTTCTGCCAACCCCGAAGTTGGTGTCGCCGGCACAGTTTGCTGTAATTGAGGTTATGGAACTAATGGAATTAAAGCCCGATATAGAAACTTTTGCTTTGGTTTTTGCAATATTCGTGGGCATTAAGAGAATGCTTTGGTTGTTACGTGCTCCCTATTGTTGCAAAAATTGAATCCCTTGTGTCACTGGCCAGAATTACTCTGTGATTGCTAGCCAAGCTAACTTTTTCGAGTTTTGCCGCATACGTCGTTTTGACGTCACACAAAACGACTTCTGTACAACCTCTGCCATTTGGTCTACATAATCTGAATCTACTTTGACCAATTCGTCTGGTTTCTCCTTGCCTTCCTGTTGAACGTTTTCCTTCTGAAAGTGATCACACATCTCCTAGCAAGAAATAAAGCTGTTTTCGAGAGGTTTTGAACAATATTCAATTTATATAGACTGGCCCTAATAACCCGGGATCAATTTAGCTTTTTTTTCATCATTCGTGAATCGGACGGTGGGGGGTGTAAAAGACCATCGTAAAGCCCAGGCAAGACACAGACTGGCCCAAACCGCAAAGGCATTACTTCGATTTAGCGTTACCACCTTAGCCCTTAAAAGCGTCAACTGAAGGAATGCTCAACAAAGCCAGAGTGCGGGAGAACGGACCAACGACTCCCTGCCTCTGCTTTCTTTGTGAGAAAGGTTACAAAACTCGCTACTCAATTGCCAAAGAAGATCCTGCCTATCGGTTCTGTTAGCCATTTGGATATGCGTTAGTAGGGTTATCATGGCTCCTGATCTTAGGTTGATCGGAGCTTCTAGGTAGGTGCTAAGGATTGCCAGCAGATCCGCGCGGGAAGACAGTATCAAATTAGGATCAAATTAGAGTGCCACATCCGATTCTGATTTTTAGGAACGACTCGTCAGCTAGATGATGAAAGAGGCTACAGAAGCGCTAACGTTATCGGTGTACCAGCCTTGGCCTTCTCTAGGGCTTTTATCCAAGTTTGACGATTCGTTACAGCAGTTCTCCAGTTCCGAATGTTGAGCATTGTCTCTGCGTCAGCCGTCACAGAGTTCATCCATCTATTCCTGGGTCTTCTTACTGGTCTATTTCCTGAAATTTCTGCAACCATAACCCGTTTTGGAATACGGTCATCGTCCATCCTGATTAGGTGGCCGGCTAGTCTGTTGATTTTTATAAACGTTGAGAGTTTTGGGTCGTCAATATTTTCATATAAATCGTTGTTGTATCTCCTTCGCCATATTCCATACTCTCTCGTTGGGCCTATTATGCATCTGAGAACTGGGTTATAGTCCAAGTCTCGCTGCCATAGCACAGTTTTTTTTTTTTATGTGACACACTAGAGACTTAGGGAAGGCCCCTTTGTACTGTCGACCATGTATTTATTTTTTGAAATGTCGAGCAGTAGCTCTAGTCGGAAGATAGAGAGAGACGTGAAGGAAAGAACTGTCACAACCTAGCTGCGGTGTTTTTATTTCACCTACTCCCAACCATTTCGCGACTCTGACATCGGGGCATCGAGAACAACTCGCTGGAGTGTTATGCCTCCTGAAACGAGTTGAATCTCATCAACCAACCGATGACATGCGCTTGGTGGAGCGGGGAAGAGAACTAGTGAAGGCTATGACAGGAGGAATCAGGAATGCAAAGAGGGAAGAAGAAAGAAGGAAAGTTATGTAGGCGGGAAATTGGGAAAGGCTAGGACCGTGGCACCGCCGGGAATCGAACCCGGGACCTCTGGGGATTGTAGTCAGGCGCCTTACCCCTAGACTACTACCGAGGCAGTACTGGTCGTATTACCGGGATCTGTCTGGAATGCACAAATATGAGCGAAAAACTTCTGAAGCTATTCAAACAGGCCGGGTAACAAATCTTGGCTTTAGAAGTTGTAGTACAATAGGCCCGTTGATGATATTTGGATCTGTGCTTGCTTGACTCACGTTTAGACAGCAGCCGAACAAATGACGAGGATGTGAACTACCTACGAACGGTTCCTTACGATAGCGACCACCCCGGACTCTCGATCACGGTGAAAATGACAATCGATCGATCAATCGATCGAGCTGGAACAATATGTTACGGTGCACCGCTTATCAAAGGGCGCGTTGGCCACGTTACTCCAGCAGCATTGCCCGCACCATACAGATGGAGGGACTATCACAGCCGACAGACAGGAATTTGACTAAAAACGAAATTGACTCCATTCAAGTCTATAAACCTGTATTGGAAGAAAAAGATCCGGTCCATAAAACCCAGTGGTTCAGGTTTGTTTCCGCATATAAATAAAATCTTTAGGAGGAGGACATATAATTGACTGAAGAAGTTATGGTTACCTGGGAATCTTGACAATGAAGAATTCCTGCGAAAAGCAAGCTTAGATCCGGATACGCTCTACCGCGACGAGGTCGATTTGCGTGAAAGATGAGCAGGACAGAATAGATTAAGTGGTGGTATTCTGCCAGGGAATCTATTCTATTCTATTCTACACTTGATCTTTTTTACCTTCACTCTGGTTGTACCATTTATCCCACTTCCTTGCGACTAAGGATTGCTGCCTCACATTGTATCACCCATTAACTATTTTCATACAACTGCATGACGTCAAAATAAATTTTGGTTACATATTCCCACGCTCTAAAAAAAATACTACTATACGATTCCCAAACATAATTTTAATAAAAAAGTCATTTACGAAAACAATCAAATCTTATCGATGTCCAGGAATCAATTAATGAGTCCTCAAGGCACGTACACGTAAACGCAATGAACGTACTGGAACGTAATTTAACTCTGCATGAGTCCATTATGATAGGTGGAGGCCAGCATACCAGGAATAGACCGACGATGGAAGCACTGCCAGCAACTATGAAAGCTCCTAATGTACATATTTATTACAAGGACCGAGGATACAATGGAAAACACTTCACCGTCCCGGAGTGTGCACTCCAAAGGATACTTGAATTATGCCGCGTTGGCGGTACTATTTTTATCTGTGACCACCGCCCTTGCCCTAATGAAGCTTTGATGGAATTTGTTTGATTACGGCCGCAGCATAAAGGATGTAAGGGATGGTGGGTGGCTTCTGTATGTAATTAAACAGAAAGCAAATACATTGGAGTAATAATGGAATCAATCGGGCAATAAGTGTCCCTTGTTTGGAGTGTAATTCCTGATGCTATGTTTTGCCTTTCTCTTTGTTTTTTTTTTTTTGTTATTATGTGATGAGTGTTTATTGATTTTGTTGAGATGTTTTTGATTGAGCGATTGGAGATATTGACTTGGTGGTGATTTTCGTGCATATTAAAGTGAGTTTCGGGGAAGATGTACTTATTAAAGGCTTGATTTCTAACTAAGATTGAGGTTTGGGGAGGAGAACAAGAGTGCTGAGTGGCGGGAGCTCTGTGTCCAGACCATCGGTTTGCTCGCCTGTAAACGTGGTATATTAAAGGTACTCCCTCTCTGTTTTGTATCAGATCTAACCAATCTAGCCAAGGGGAAGCTGGTATATGTTCGTCTTGTCATGTTGTAGTAGTCTGGTTTGGGGTAATGAGCCTCAAAAATGAGAGTATTGTCGATCTCTCTAACATAAGAGGAGTCCTGAAGAGGATCGTTTCGCATTTTCCATGATTGACTTGCAATTTCCAATCGTCGGCGTAACGCACGATTTCCTCAAAACCGAGTTGTAGTAGCATCTGGATCACGCAACCTTCGGCCATGTCCTGTATAGGATGAGGTCGTCTGCGAAAGCCAGGGCGCTCGACAGAGATCCAGATTGCTTATGAAAATGTTGAAAAGTGGTGAGTTCACAGCTCCTTGTTGCAATCCGTTCTTAATTTCCTGTAGGTCACAGATCACGCGAAGCAAGGGATAGCTCATTCTATACCTTGTCTGCTTTAGTAGTAGCCCTTCAACCCACACAGAGTTGAAAGCCTTCTCCAAGTCGACAAAGCATGCTCCAGTACACTGTTTCTTACTGAAGTTCTAGTGTATGTGGGACACCAATTTTGCGAACAGGTTGTCCGGAATTATTTGATTTTCTTCAACCCAGCTATATTTATGTTTTTAGGCATCGGAGATATCACAGCTTTTCTCCAGTGTTCTGGGAAACAGGCATTGTCAAGGCATTGTTGAACAGGGTGGTATAAATGTCGACCGCTCAAGGGGTAGGTGTTGGAGAACGACATTAGAGATGCCGTCCACTCCCAATGATTTTTTATTACTCAACGTTTGGAAGATTCGCAGGAGTTCGTTCTTCTTTGCGAAAATGGTGTGTTCGGAGGCCTCAGAGGCCGGAGGCTCCTCCTGGACTAAAGTGAAGAACAAGAAGAAAATAAGTGGAGAACAAACAGAAAAACGAGGACAGGAAGACACACAAAAAGAAAGGCGTCTCGCGATGATTATACCAGCGGCGAGCCGAAGGTGTAATCCCCCTCCTGCGAAAATTTAGGACAGATGCTTCTCTTACGGAGTTGGGAAACAGTATTAGAAGAACCCAAAAAGGCGACTTTCTAATGGAGACGACTGGCGAGGGAGTAGCAGTTGCCCGGTGTATAGGAAGGTACTCTAAAAGAGGCGAAGATAAGGTTCTTACAAATTAATCTGAGCCGCTGTCACGCGGCACAAGATCTGCTGGCACAGACAATCTTCGAGAAAAAAATCGAAGTCCCAATACTCTGCGAGCAGTATAGAGACCTGCACAACGGCGTATGGATAGCGGATAGCAGCGGCACATCAGCGAAATGGAGATGCGGGAGCCGAGCCATGGAAGATACCATGAGAATCCCTGAGAATGGCTTCATGAGGACAAAAGTATAAAGAATACACGTCTACAGCTTCTAAGCGGCGGCAAGTCTGACACTAGACGAGTTCGAGTCGATGCTGGAAAGTTTAGCGGCCGATGCGAGTCGCAATTGCCCAATAATATTAGCGGGTGAGCAACGTGTAGACGCAGAGCAACGACCACATCATCATTTTCGAGATGCGTCAGGGTATAGAAGAACGTAGGCACAGTCTATCTACCAGAAGAAATATCGATTCTGGAGGTCGCAAAAAGGTAGCCATCACTAAGGCTGTATGGCTGATGATATATAGATATGTATATAGATATATTTATTCACGAAAGTTCTTGCACTCATTGTAACCACTTTTCAAAAGTTCAGCAAAAAGTTTCTTGCTGAAGAAAGTTCCTTGTGCTCATTGTAATTGGGCATTTGAAGCGAAAGGTCGATCCGCACATATCCGTGACGTGGCGGGACCGATGCCTTCCGTATCAGTGGCTTCCGTGATGAATTTTTCACTGACATTCACACAGCCTAGTCTTTTCAATATCAATGCTCAATGTTTAATGACATGTGTGATTACTTAGTTTTAAAATTTGGGCAGTGATCTCAAGTGCATCATGGAATTTAGCAGGGAATAACTTGCTGTAATAGCATTAAAAACAGGTTTGAGTGTATTTGAAATATACTTTGCCTAAATTTCTTTTAAAAATTTACGTTGAATTTAAAAAACGACAAGATAAATTTAAAAAAATCTGTGGCAACGTATTTTTTTTTGTATTTTTCACGGACGCCTGAACGGTACTGAGAACGTCGGTGCTCCTCTGCGTCAGACGTTGGGGAACATGGCCCGCCTTTCCCAATTTGTTTCCAGGAAATAATATCGTGCCGACATTTTTTTCACTGACGATGCCGGTACTGCACTGAAGTTGCCGTCACGGCATGTATATGTGTGGATCGACTCTAAAACTCCAAAAATACCGTCATAATTAGTATACGTTGTGATATCTCCGTTTTGTGTGCCGGGCAGAGGATATTTTTTCCAGTCTTCTATCATCGCTTCCTGCTCATATACTTGCACAATTAATTCAGGATTCGCTTAGTGTAGTGTAGGGCGTCCATATTTAATCAGCTCCGCGGGGATGCCATTAGACCCTAGAACCACTGATAATTTAGCATAGAAACTAATTTTCTACTAATTTATTTTGAGAAAATTTAATAACCTCACCGGATATTTGCATTCCACAAAATCCAATATTTAAAATTGGACACACTTTGACCTTAAACAAGACTGAAATATGCCAGAAAAAAAAACAGGTGGAAACATGCGTTGGTGTCAAATTTTATTGACTTTCCTCAACCATAAGGATCTTATCCTTCCTCCGTTAAGGATACCAATGAATCATTCAAGCATATTCCGCATCACTGAAAATTCCAATGAGGGATGAAACTGCTTTCCTAAAAACATTTTAAATTTCACCAATACACCCACACACGAAAAAAAGGGAAAAGGTAAAAAAATCGGACTTGATCTTTCATCCTGGGAAATCGTTTGGGTTGGTCAGCACTTCAAATGGGGCCCAGAAGTCCTGAATTTTTCATAAGGACATATCCGATTTCATAAATTGTCAAATGTATGCCTGTAGTCGGCTTTATTAAAACAGAAGATGATTGGGCCCAGCCCTTGCGTCATTATCGGCAGCTACCAGACACATATATAGATTCAGTTTCCGGTACATCTGCCGGTACTATTCCTCCTCGGCAGCACGGGGATGTCATATCATTTTTTGGAACTCAACCGTGCCACTCTACAAAAATGATTTTTTTTTTGTTTCTTCTTTTCTGTTGTATATAAATAAATCATCCGTGAAATTTGTCTGTTTTGCAATACTATGCTGGATTGAAATATCCAGGACCTCCTGAGAGGAACTGATATGCAATCATATATCCTGACTTCATACTGCTGCTGCTGCTGCTGGGTACCAGTGTCCTGTGCATGCGGAATCCTCTCCAGCCCATAGAGGGCCGGCCAGCACAGCCATGTCGGTTCACGTTTCCATTATTTATTGGTCCCCAACAAATTTTAATAAATTCCATCAAAAAATGTGGGCCAAAGCCCTAAAAAAAGGAAATTTATTGGGCAGGATTGGATTTTGTCCCGGAAATCGATTTACCGGAGGCTAAAACTTAACTCACTAAGGACATACAGGGTGGCTGGAAACTCTGTGCGGGGGGCATAATTCCCCCCCTCTATTGTCATTAACTTCGATCAAAGACGGGCTTTAGACGTGACCCGGTTTCTAATTTGGAATGGGGCTTTATGCTTTTATGCTGCACAAAAGGACAAGTAATAGACCTTCCATTTTGACGAATCGGCATCTGATTCAATTTAATACTGCTTTATTTATTTCCTTTCTGTGCTCTTGTGTTTTATTGATTTGTGCTGTTGCTTCTCTTGTAAGGAATTTAGTGGGAAAATGTGCTTCTCTTCAAATTGACAACAGGAATGGTGAATGGAATTTGAAGCTGTGATCGATTTTTATTCAGGTATGACTGATTGTAAGCACTTAGTTGCTGGGAACACTTTGCAGTTTATAGTTTATTTATAAATTGTAAAGTGCAATTTGGAAAAATTGTGTTTTATTTCATTCAACAACTAACTTCAAGATGAACAATCTCGTTTCATTCCAGATTTCTACCTTTATTCCATTTAATGTTTCTCAATCTTTTTTTTTTTTGATTAAGGAAGAATTCGGTATGATGAGAGGTACCACTCCACTTCTCGCTTTAAAAAGTTTATGAGGCACATGCGCTGGAGCACACCGTCGCCGTCTGATAGTTATCAAGATCTTTCAATCTTAACAAAAGCTACTATTTGATAGATCGCAGTAGTTACTATCTTTACCTGTTCCGATTGGTGTGTTATTTTGTCCATGTTCCTTTTCCAAATTTGAGGTTTTGTACTATACAGATACTATGGATTTATCCTTTTCATATCAAGAACATAATACTAGTTTATACAGTTTCTTTTTTTTTTTTGATGAGGTACTGGGTCCAAAACTACCGCGGCCACTCACTTGGCATTTTGTACTACACCCTTATGCCTCATATTTATAGGCCAAATTGCTCGAGCAGGGTCTCATTAAAGAACGAGATTTTGATCAACGCTGTCGCGGTGGACTTACAGAAAACATGCAGAACTATCCTGTTCAAGGCAAAGCCTAGAGGTAGAGTCCTCTTCTTTCTAATAGATTGAGTCAATATCAACAAAAGGCGAACATGTCCAAATACGAACATTGGACGGTTGACATTGGACACTCGCAATTTGAGTATCGGCCACACGATGCGAAGGCGTTCATAAAATTGTGTAGGCTTTAGATAGCGTCGTTCGGGCATAATTCGAACTCATGCTGTAAACATGCCAAGGGCGATCGACGATTCGCTTTATACAGCGACTATCAAAAACTAGTAGAATACATGCCGACCAAATCAATCTAATTACTATTTCGTCGTCGTTGCCTGTCAAAGTTGCATGGGTGCTATGGCATGGGATTGTGTTGCTATTTCTGTGTGTTGCTGATGCGCGTGAAGAATAATCGCCTGTCAGGGTTATAATCTTTGTCGTCATCGCTCTTAGTGTGCACCACACACCACGAATTTATTTGGTTGGTACTTTCCCCTTTTTCTACGAAAATCGTCTTTCCATCGCCCTTAGCGCATTTACAGCGTCATAGAGGGGTAGTCCTACAAGCACTACCCCGAAGTCATCCGCGAACTGGATCGTGACGCTCCTTTTGGAGCACAGGACAGGATCCACAGGAGGGGGACCCAGGATAGAGCTCTACGAAACTCCACATGTTTTTCGGCACACCATGGGCCTATCTTCAGAAGTTCTGACTCAAAAGGAAGTGATCTACCTTCTAAAAATGGTTGTTGCCAAATAACAATTTCGAAGGGGGTCAGTTTGCCAGACTACCCACTTGGGCCCAACACGATCGGCCGGCACTGTACCTCTCCAACCTCTCAAACCACTCGGCTTACTCCCATACCCTGCGGTTCATCTACTCGCGAACACTGAGGTCTTCTTTATTTACAAGCAGAACTGTGGAACTCTCTTTCATAATCAATATTCCCGAACTCATTCCCTTCAGGCCCAGCTTAACCTATCCCATCTTTTTCAACAGTGCAAATTAAGGTTACTACTAGATATTACCCCATGACCTTAACGAAATGACAGACCAATAGTACAAAGGGCTATCTACTAAGCTTGGTTTTTATACATTAAGACTGCCGTCTTGTTTGCAGGGCATAGTCGCCAGTTATACTGCTTTTATTGAAGGCGAAATCACATCTTCAGCGAAGGAATAAAGTAGTTAATAATAATAATAATGATTGTGAAAGACAATAAGAACTTACACCTGTCGAGTTATCCAAGATTTGTACAAAAACTCGGTTTGTTCAGGATCAATTTCAAAGTTGAAAGCACTCCCGACGATAGATGTGCGATGTTTCAGCGATCCGAAGGTGCACAATTGTATTCATTTACCAATCCATCACGGACTTCAATTAATCTCGCTGCTTTTCAATTGGTTAGAAATAATCCTATTAAGTGGTTAACAACTCATCCTTCACCCAACACTAGGGCAGCAGCCCCGGCAAAAAGCCCTCGGTCAGTGTCAATCAATCCTTGCAATTATTATGAACTAAGATTCCACTTGCAATAATACACTCCGCCCACAAAAACTTGTTGCCTGTTAAACTGTCCATTATTATCCTGTTTTTCCCCTCAGGAAACTGAACAAAGGACGTGAAATGATTCGCAATTTTTTCCCCACACTCACGTTCTGTGGTAATTTTTCTTAGTATTCCGCTAAAAGGTAGCAGCTCGGGCCCAGGTTAGTCCTAATTGAACGCTTTGCTTGACAGTCGGAATAAATCACGGCCGAGTTGCTGCTGTCAGATGGATGTGGTGGGATCCCTGAAAAAGTGGAAGACCAAGTGGACCCAGGAATCTCGGATCGGCAACAAGGTTGCAAAATGCTGGAAATATCTAGATACCACAGCCCAGCGACTCCGGGGTAACAATGATTTGTCCAAATGAGAGGAAGGAATTGCACCGCCATCAGAGAGAGAGTGCGGTGCCGAGCGGGTGGAGCAGGCGGGCGTGGATATTATGCAGGTGAAGCCGCGCTTAGATGCGAAGTGATGCCGGTGAATCTGCGAGGAGTGAGGATAAAATATGCGAGATTGCTGCTATCACAAAAACATGAAAGACCACGTTGATATGGTGAGCCTGGCCCAGCCATTGACTGTCTGCGGAATTGCGGAATGCTTATCGGAATCGTTTTGGAATTCATAATGGAACTTGGGCCTGCGATGTTTGTTATTATCTGACGTAAATATGCAGTCGCTCGAATAATAATGGCTCGGCTCCATTTTGTTATAATTAAAACATGAAGAAACGAAATTATTCTTCCTCGATAAAACGAAAAGATGTTCGTTGGGAGTTTTTTGCAATATTTATGGATTTTGTGTAGTTTTGTGCAATCGGATGGTTGAGTGATTTTAGGTGAAGAGAAGCACCTTAGAATATCGTAACTGATGGATGCATTGTACTAAAATCGCAAATTTAGGATTGTATTCTTTTTCAGTTGACAGGTACCTAAGGGCAATGAAATTTATCTAATTAAAGCTTAAGAAAAGGTTAGGTTTTGTAGACTTTGTGGTAATAATGACTCCAGAAGAAACTTTGGGGTAGGTTTCTGTGTACTTAAACCTCTAATCAACAACGTAATAGACTTCAACCCGCTTAATGATCGGATCGCAACCTTAAGAATCAAATCCAGATTTCATAATATAACATTCATCACCGTGCACGCGCCTACAGAAGAAAAACCAGAACAAGAAAAAGATGACTTCTATGAAACTCTTAGGGTGACCTATGACCAAATCCCTTCTTACGACATGAAAATCGTATTAGGGGACTTTAATGCTAAAATAGGTAAGGAACCATATTATTACCCTTACGCTGGCAAGTTCTCGTTGCACGAGGATTCAAACGATAACGGGAACAGAATGGCCGAATTTGCTATCGCAAGAAGTTTGTCAATAGCTAGCACCTGGTTTAATCATAAGAATATACACAAAAGGACATGGACATCACCAGATGGCAGGCACCATAACCAAATTGACCATGTTCTAGTTGACACTAGGCATGGAAGCAGCATACTGGATGTAAGAAGTTTCCGAGGAGCGAATGTAGACACCGATCACTATCTAGTTGTTGGGAAAATGAGGACGAAAAAACTAGCGACAATAAATAGAAGAAACAATGATAGACAAATAAAGTGGAATATAGAAAAATTAAGAAATGTAGAATCAAAACAACAGTAGGTATGAAATTAAGTTAACAGAAAAGCTTGAGCAAATAACAAGGAGTCTGGAAATGGAAACTGATCTGAACCTGATGTGGAACTCTATAAAAGAAAAAAATATAGAAACAAACAACTGTGTATTAGGCACACAAAACCACGAAAGAAGGAGACATTGGTTTGATAATCAATGCAAGAGTAGCATTGAAATAAAAAACCATGCAAGACAGGTGTACCTAACAAGAATGACTAGAGGAAACCATGTAGCAGCATGAGGAGACACGAATAAGTTATTAAGGAAGAAAAAACGTGATTACTTCAGAATTAGAATAAGTGCGATCAAGCAAAGCTACAGTAATAAAGACACTAGAAGTTTCTACAAAGAAGTCAACATGATTAAGAAAGGATACAAATCCACCTGCACCTTGGTAAGAAGAGAAGATGGTACTATAGCTAGTAGTACCTATCGATGACATACTCGAGGTGTGGGAGAAATACTTTAGAGACTTCTTCAAAGAGAATATAAGCCTAACACAGGGAGCAGCGGAAAACCGTAATACAGATGACCCAGAAAACGATACGCCAGATCCTACAATGGAGGAAGTTGAAAATGCCATAGCGAAACTGAAAAGTCACAAAGCTCCAGGTACAGATGGCGTACCCACGGAAATCTTAAAAAATGGTGGGGAGAAGTTATGCCAGGCCGTACATAGTCTAATCATAAAACTATGGAGAAGCAGCAAGATGCCAGAAGAATGGCTTTTAGGCACAATAGTCCCAGTGATTAAAAAAGGTGAATTGATGAGCTGCAAAAACTACAGACCAATATCTCTTCTGAACACAGCTTACAAAGTGTTTTCACATATTTTATTTAATAGACTGAAACCACATTTGGAAGATAAAGTAGGTGATTACAAAGCAGGATTTAGAACGAACAGAGCGACAACAGACCAGATTTTCATAATGAGACAAATACTTGAAAAATGCTGGGAAGAAAACATTGATGTACACCTTCTTTTTATAGACTATAGAACTGCTTACGATCTGCTAAATAAAAGAGAGTTGTGGAATAAGTTGAGTGAAATGGGTTTCCCCAGAAAATTAATAGATCTCTGCAGGATGACGACCAAAAATTGTGAAATACAAGTGAGAATACGAGGTTGTAACTCAACCAATTTTCCTCAAGAATCGGGTCTGCGACAAGGAGATGCAATCTCACCAATACTTTTTAACATTGCTCTCGAAGCAATAACGAGAGAAACACAGCTTAATGGAGCAAATAGCATCTTCACAAGGAACATCCAGATACTAGCTTTCGCAGATGATATAGTCATAATAGGACGCAAAGCACAAGAGGTAAAGGAAACCTTTTTCAATATTGTAGAAAGCTCAGCAAAGTTCAATCTACGAGTAAATGACACAAAAACAAAATATATGATCGTATCAAAACAAGGACATCGGCTAGGACGAAGTATCAGCCTTGGCGATCATATTGTGGAAATTGTAGAAAAGTTTATCTACAATGCTTACTGCACAAAACCATATAAAGGACGACATCCATAGACGCATCGTAGCCGCAAATAAAACCTATTTCGCATTAGTCCCGGTCTTTAAAAACAAAGAAATTTCAAGACAATGCAAAATCAGACTATACACAACGTTAATCCGCCCAGTTCTATGCTATGGGCCTCAGGACATTGACCCAACAAACAGAAAAACAGCTTAAAATCTTCGAAAGGAAGATCTTAAGAAGAATATTTGGTGCGGTAAGGATTAACCAAAACGAATGGCGCATTAGGACAAATGAGGAACTTCAACAAATGTATGACGAAATAAACATATCTACATACATAAGATTGAACAGACTGCGATGGCTTGGACACGTTCTACGGGCTCCAGAAGAAAGAATGCCAGCCAGGATTTTTAATGGAAGACCATCTGGAAGAAGAAGAGTAGGACGACCAAGAAATAGGTGGATGGATGACATGCTAGAAGATATACGAAAACTTCGTATATCAAACTGGAGAGAGCTAGCAAGACGTAGAGAAGACTGGAAGAGGAGACTTCAAGAGGCCCGAGTCCTGCAAGGACTGTAGCGCCATTTAAGAAGAAGAAGACTTTGTGGAATGAGCAATGGGCCCATACATTTTACGAGACACAGAATGCGATACAGGTAGCGTTAGTACTATGAACACACAAGTCCCAGTCGCTTTCTTGCAAGAAACGAACAAACTCCTTAATTTCCATGAGTTTCTATACGGTTTTTTCTTAGAAAGTGGAAACTGTTGGAGTGAAAGTTAATACACTAATATATTGCCCACACTTACTCACTTTTTCTCCCAGGTTCTCAGCGTGATTTTCCGACATTCTTTGGTGGCTTACTTTAAGGAGAATTCCAGACATCCTGACTTTTGGTTAATTTTCAAATTATGGCAAGAGAGCAACGAATAGACACTACCATCTTGTACTGTGACAATAGCTGCGTTCCTTTTCTACTATTTAGTACTTGTGAGCAGAGCAGAAAAGGAACGTAAAATTTTCTGATTTGAGTAAAATCTCAATTGAAATTTTTGACGTTACTTTAAACTTAACAAATAAAAAATTCTTAAAAGAAGAATTTGTGACACAATTTAGAAATTAATGCGATAATTTCTAAAGTAAAACGAAAGATAATAATTTTTGATAATTGTACGACTGAAGTTTTATTTATGGACGTTTTTATATGAGTAAATCAGCTCGACACAAATAAAAGCCATCTAGCGGGTAATGGCGTAAGTGAAAATAATTCACAATAGACTCGAAATGGCCGCTTTCCCCCCAGCGGATTTCAATTGTGTAATTGCAAGCGCTATCTACTCGTTTATAAGAGCAAGTGTAGTTGCTAGTACGCAAGTGTAAAAAATAGTAAAAATTAGCAGAAAAGGAACGCAGCTAATAATAAATGTACTTTGGAGTAAGTTTACCAGTGTAAATAACATCATAGAGTTGCGGAGAATCAGCAAAATGTGGAGACTACTAGAAGAAGAGACTTCAATAGACCCGCCTTCCATAGGGACGGTAGCTGCCATTTCTGAAGAAGAATATTATGTCCACTCTATAAGCACTTCAGATTTCATACACTTCACCCCCCAAAAAAATAATCCATTCAATTAGAATTACCTTTAAATTTCTACCTTCTGCAGTGTACTTCATCATCGTAGAGCACCAAAGCAGATTTCAATATTTACATTCAAACAACAAAACAAAAGTGCGCCAGATTTTAAGAACTCTTAGCGCCAGTTTATAAAGTAAATACGGCGCGGCATTCATAAAAGGCCAAGGGAAACGCCGGGTAAATAGCATAGCAAGAAGGAAGTGTCCCTTCCTTAAAGAGGGACACCACCGGGATCCCTTATCTAAAATCATCACACGGCTGGTTGAAATTTTTGCTCAAAAGGCCAAGATATCACCGTCGAAGATTCTAAGGAATAACCGCAAGGTCGTGGGGCAACTTTATAGGTTCATGTTTGTTTGGTCCTTGCCAGCATCCGGCCAAAAGGGATGATGATGAAACAAAACCAAGACATCAGACGACAACAGCACAGTAAACAAATAATTAAAAAGGCGCGGCTGGCGCTCAACAAAAACCGGCAGGTTGCCATGGAGCGCTCTCATAGTCCTACGCAAACATCCTTGACAACTCTTGATATTTTACGGTTAATATACAAAGCGCCAGCTGGAGTGGGAAATAGCAAACGCAAACGGCGCCCTATCTGCCAAGGTATCTTGATCCTTTGAGAGAGGGGATGCGGTGCGGAGCTCCTGCTTAATTCGTATGTTATTTGGTTTGCGCTATAAAATTCTCCCTGGAAATTTTGCATAGTTATCAAAAGTTGTAGATTATGAAGTTCCCCATTAACAAGACTTGCAAGGATATTGTTTGAATTTTCAAGGATCTAGTTATGCTCCCAGATGCTGCAGCTGCTTTTGTTATGTACTCTCCTTCGCCCCCGTGCCGATGGTGCTGCTGCTGCTGCTGGGTTGTTGTTCCTGATGCGTAGAACATAATACCCAAAGGCCTTTGAAAGGGAATTTTCTCTCCGACTTAATTTTTAACTTTTAAGGATACACTATACTCTGAAGTTAGTCCTTGGGAGAGTCCCTATCAATCTGAAACCGAACTAGAACTTAACTTACCGTCTATTACCATGGGAGAGTCGGGTCTACAGCAGTAGAACAAGTTCTTGTCGAGCAAGGGAAACTTGTAGTGTATCTTTCTTGAAGAAAACTTGAGTAAAACTAAAAGTGAATGTTGACTATTATCAGCGTTATCTAACAGGATTTTCGGGCAGCCCCCCCCCCCCCATCCATCCCTGCTCCGGCTATGATCCGTTCTCGTTCATTGTTCGGGGGAATTTTATTGCCGGAAGGGTTTAGCTGGAAAATCCAACAAGCAACGGAAACTTATGCTCCGGCGAGGTGTTTTCTTGCTCGAAATGTTTTCTTTAGTTTGCATATTGTTCGGGGGGCATTAATGACTTATTTGGATAATTCCCGAGGACAAAGTCGAAGTATTTTTTGCCAGGCTTGTGGAATTTTATGCATTTAATAATTCAGAATGGAAACGATGAAGAATTATTGCAGAATTTGGGTTTTGGGAGAGTTCTAAATTTATAGAGTTTTGACGGAAAACTATTATAAAACAAAAGGAATTAAAGCGAATTTTATACTATAGTGACACATCAGACTAAAAAACACCTAGACGAACCAAATATAGTCACATTTTAGCTTACCTTTTGCCTACATTTATAAGAACGCGTTGCAAACATTGTCGCATCCTTAAAAGAATATTTGGTGATCCTTATAGACTAGAAGTTTTGGGGCTGGTTGCTGTTAAAGCAACAATGAAGCTAGCCCCACTCAAGTAAACCCCATAGTTTTTCCAAGCAGTCCCCCAACTTAGTACTAATTAAGTCCAATGCTGCTTGACTTCCGTAATCGAAGAAGAAGCGGTTTATTCAGTATGCTCTTTGCTCCTCTTTCTTGGTTAGTCGAATAAAAATGTCTATTGGTGGGGGCGGTAAATCGCATCGTTTTAGGCGGTAAGGTCTATTGAATTTTTTTTGTTAGAGTGTTAAATGTCACCCTTTCTTTAAATCGTAATTTCTGAAATTCCAATTCCCTGTCCAATTGCGTTTGGTGCAACTGTACCATTTTCACCTATGAAAGCGCCGCCCCGACTCATGAACATAACTACTTAGAACGAAATCTATGAGTTTTTTGCAAATCCCGCGAGAAGGGTTCCTGTGGTATAATAAATGTCGTTAGAGTCTAAGAAGATATGTTAGATTAATTTTCGAAACTCTAGACTATTTTACATAGCTTTCGTCAGTATAAAAATTTGATCAAGTTTTGGTTGGCTTCAGACTAGCCCACTAGGGTTCATCTGTGTTCTATCTACTATTACTACTATTCCCTTTTATAGAATTGCGGAGAATATATTATACGAACAACCTAACAGCGTCTTTCCGTTATTTCTTCAAGCACAGAGTGACACTTTTCCAGCCCCTGTCATTGCTTCCTGTTCCCATACTTGCGGAATAATTGCGTGAATTACCTAGTCTAACGTAGGTCCTTCAGATTTAACCATTTCAGCAAGGATTCTATCTCCACCCGTCAGATAGCCCCTTAATGCTGTTTACCTATTATGCCTTTGCTAACTGAATCTAAGCTTAGTTGCGAAGCAAAATCACCATTAGAATATCCAATTTTTCAGTTGGCTCACTATTTAGTTATTAATGATCAGTTCAAGATAGTGGTCCAAACTTTTAAACTTTTTGGGCGTTGCACGTGAAAACAGATTGACGAAGTTTATTCCGCAATCAAATTGTTCTAATTATAATCGAATTTCTACGTTAAGGTGTACGAAAAAAAGTTAAATAAGTTCAAGTTCAATGTCTGTATGATTTAGATAGATTTCTTTTCGAATATTGATTGCCAACCCGAGTAAAAATGAAATATGGCCTTACAACGGGCGAACGGTGACCATGATTGGCCATGTGACGGGGATCAGAAAGTAGGTATGCGATTAAAATAAATGTCGTCAGGCCGTATGTGCACCCATAGTAAAATAGTTAAAAACTTCTACGGCCACCATATGCCCCTTTTAAAGGCCAAGCAGTCGGTGTTCGCCCGATGTAAGGCCATTTCTTATTTTTACTCGGGAAAATAATTTAGGGAATTTATAATAATTTTCTCTTAGTTTACAAAAATCATGCACCATTAGCCCTACTCAGAAATGGTTGTCAATGTATTGAATTTCCTTCAGGTCAAAGCCTTCCAAAATATTTCTATCAAGCCCAAATTTTTATTAAAATAAGTTTATAGAGCAAAAATCAAGTGTTTAACTTTATTTAAATAAAGTTCACTCGGTAAAAAATTAATTAAATTCCTAGTAGAAATAGTACAAAAAAAAACCATCCCCCAGCAGACAAAATTATTATGGAAAATGTTTGCAATGGCAAAAAACTCCGATTTGTTTTTGTAGCCACCCACATAACTTTTTCTATACTCTATGAAATTCGCAAAAACCTGGCAGAAGTTGTAAAATATACAAAATTTTGATATAATCAATAAATGCAAATTAAAACGAAATTTATTCCGCCACAACGAAGCGGAACACAAACAGCCAAAAAGTAGCAGATTTTATAAATTCAAAAATTTTAGTGCATTTCCTGATAAAAGGACGAGAGTAGAAAAAAACGCGGCGAATTCTAAAATGCCAACGGATCCCAGCCATGCCGCTCCGCATGGGAACCTAAATGCCATCCACTTTTCATGCAAAACAACCCCCAACCATATGTGTAGGGTATGGGTGGCCATGCGACTCTGAGGTCGTTGTAGGGATCCCAGCTCGAAAAATCAACAATAACCACCCTCTCCGGCCGCCGCCATCATTCTAAGCCCTGCATGGCCCCAGTCGATCTGTACTTTCTGCTCTGTGGCATTGTTATTTCTGCGTTATTGTTGTTTGCTTCATTTCGCCCCCCGGCACCTACCCCCGGATCCAACCCGGCTATGGTGAAAAGGGAGCAAGCATCCAGTTTGACCCACATCAACCCTATCTCAAAACTGCGGTTAACTTTCACGACATGCAGAAATTAGTCATGGAACTGTTTGCGTTTTTCATATTTCGCCCCGTTGCTACGCTTATATCGTCGAGTTTTTCGCTTAAAATTTGCATATTAAGCGGCAACGAAGGTAAAGTATTTTGCTTTTAATTATGCGGAAGAACTGTTTGGATTGCGGCTGGCGCGGGTGCCTCACCTGTGGCAGAACACAGTTATACGGAAAGATCATGTGAACCGCGTGAGATACTTGTGCTGACAGAACGGGCCCCCAGAACAGGTGGATGCCAGGTGAGATGTGTAGTCACCCGCCGCTACCAATATGACGGAGGTTGAGTGGTGCGCCCAAAATATGGTGCGCCCCGCCACGGAACCAGGGCTGGGCCGGGCCAGAGGGGATGTTAATTTTCCTTCTGAATTGCTTCAGTCTCGAAGTTTTTGAGTGGAAAAATTCGGGCTGAATGGGTACAAATTATGCATGAATGAGTACTGGAATATTTATTGGAGGTTTTTATTATGCTTAAGCATCTGGCAAAACATGCTCCACACAAGAAATTGTCTCGCATGGAGAGAGGATAAACATTTTCGATGAATGATAACCTTTTCGGTTATGTTAAGTACAATATTTACCCCAAGTGCCTATCCAGCTTCATGCTAAACATACACCATATCACATACACCGTTCACAATATATAAATTCTATATCATCTTTCGAAATTGTTCGGTACTTTTCAGTTGTTGCCGAAATATATGTTAATAGTAATCATGCTAAAAACGCTGTTGGCACGAATTTTGTGCCCAGAATTTTAACTACTTCGCATTTTCGAAAACAAAATTTCATTAGGCATGATTTTCTTACCGACAAATAGAGAAAACGTAAAATTTTCCTGGTTAGGTATACATATTTTCCCTTTTTCCTTTCTCTTTTCTTTTTTTTTGTGCGGATTTTGTTTACATAAAACCTTGAACTTTTCGAATGTAATTTTCCTTCAAGGTAAAGTAGCACATTAGGTACTTATATTACGTAGATTGAAATTCTTATTTGGTGAAACACAAGCGGAATGTTTGTCTTTTAGCACAATTTGAGTTTGTTGTTGAGCTTCTGAATGGGGTAGCTGACATCGAAGTAATATAGTAGGTTTTTGTGGAAAAAGGAGGGGGTAAGGGGCATAAATCCATTTCATATAATATTAATTTGAACGGCAGATGAGTTTTATGTTAAACTAGCAAAAACCCGCGTGCGTTGCAACGCCTTTCAATGAAATAAGATTATGGGGACACAGTCTGCGATAGGAAAATGATATAGTGAAAAAAGAACAAATCTGGGAAAATTGATTTTGGGAGATGACCGCCATGGACCAAATGATATATTGAGTATACTATATTGCCTATGGTGTTCTACTTATCATACTCTTTCATTTGATACCCATCTCGAAGGGGTTGTGAAGAAAATGGTAATCCGCCCTCTGGAGATGACCGCCATTTACCAAACGATATATTGAGTATACTATATTGCTTATATTGTTCTACTTATCATAGCCTTTCATTTGATACCCATGTCTCGGGTGTTGTGAAGAAAATGGTAAACCGCCCTTTTGAGATGGCCGCCATGGACCAAATTATAAATTGAGTATACTATATTGCTTATGGTGTTCTACTTTTCATAGCCTTTCATGTGATACCCATGTCTCGGGTGTTGTGAAGAAAATTGTAACCCGCCCTCTTGAGATGGCCGCCATGAATCTAAAGACACAGTCTATGGCAATGTTCTTATAATGCCCTTTCATTTGATACCAATGTCGAGGGGGTAGTGAAGAAAATGATCATCCGCCCTCTTCAGATGACCGCCATGGACCAAACGATATATTGAGTATACTATATTGCTTATGGTGTTCTACTTATCATACCCTTTCATTTGAAATCCATGTCGAGGGGTGTGAAGATAATGGTAATCCAACCTCTGGAGATGGCCGCTATGGGCCAAACGATATATTGAGTATACTATATTGCTTATGTGTTCTACTTATCATACTCTCTCATTTGATACCCATCTCGAAAGGTTGTGAAGAAAACGGTAGTCCGCCCGCTTGAGATGATCGCCATGGACGAACCGATATATTGAGTATACTATATTGCCTATGGTGTTCTCCTTGTCATACTCTTTCATTTGATATCCATGTCGAAGGTGTTGTGAAGAAAATGGTAATCCGCATTCTTGAGGTGGCCGCTATGGACCAAGCGACATATTGAGTATACTATATTGCTTATATTGTTCTACTTATCATACTCTTTCATTGGATACCCATTTCGAAGGGGTTGTGAAGATAATGGTCATCTGCTCTCTTGAGATGACTGCCATGGACCAAACGATATATTGAGTATACTATATTGCCTTTGGTGTTCTACTTACCATACCCTTTCATTTGATATCCATGTCGAGGGGTTGTAAAGAAAATGGTAATCCGCCCTCTTGAGATGGCTGCTATGGACCAAACGCCTGCTTTTCTATTGAAATTTTGCTATAAACCTCACGGAGCCCGAGACCTTTCCTTCAGATATGAATTTTACACAGATGAAATGCCTCAAAGAACATGGGTCTTGCGTCGGCCGCCATGAATCGGTATATTGAGTCTACTACATTGCTTATTGTATTCTACTTATCATACCCTTTAATTTGATACCCATTTTGATAGGGTTGTGAAGAAAGTGGTAATCCGGCCTCTTTAGACGGCCGCCATGGATCTAAAGATATATTTTGTATACTACATTGCTTATTGTATTCTACTTATCATACCCTTTCATTTGATACCCATGTCGAGGTGGTTGTGAAGAAAGTGGTACACCGCCCTCTTGAGACGGCCGCCATGGATCATTTTAGTTTCAATAGCGTCATGGCTTACCTATTGTTTGACAGCTGCGTAAATTTGAAATTTTCATTAAATGTAATGATTCAATTTAATGACAATTTTACATTTGTCAAACAATAGGTAGGCCATGAAGCTATTGAAACTAAAATGAAGTGAAAATTCCTAAAATTACCATTTTTTTGTTTTTTCAGGCAATTTTTTAAATTTTTCTCTCCGTAAGAACCATCCTCGTACTTCAACGAATATTCAAAAAAAAAAATTAGTCCATTAGGTCCAGCCGTTCTCGAGTTTTGCGCTTACCAACACATTTAGCGATTCATTTTATATGTATTATAGATAAGATCTGGGTTCCATTTTAAAAAAGTTGTTAAAACTCGATTATATTTCTGTTGACAGACACTTCTAAACCAGAACTATATAAAACAATCGCAAGTCATAATGAATATAGCGTGTCTGGGTTCGTAATTTTAAAAAACAATAAAACCAAATGTCATGGGTTTTTGCCCAGCATTACAGAGAATAAAGAAGTATGACTCTGATTTTTTATTCCATTATTTTAAAGTTTCCAACATTTTTAAACAAAATGAATTAAATCCATAATTCCTCCAGAATGTCCTGAAGCCACAACATAACTTATCGAGAATGTCCTGAAAGACAAAGAAATAGGGTTTAGGTTAAAAGTTGAGTTTTATTTGTAAGTTCGATTTTGTTTGGCCGCCACTATGGTTTAGCTGTCATTTTTCAGTTTATATTTGATCGTAACCAGCACGAGACTAACATTTTTGGCAAAAATCATCGTTAGTGACAAGGCAGGAATATTTCAGCTTGACTCACAAATTTGACTTGATACACCAACGACTAGTACATCCTCGTTGAATGACTGTATGGTGCATCACAGGGCTGCTCTTCGAGGATGCTAGAGGACAGAAGTTTCTGACAGGTTGAACGATTCACCGTTCTGGCTTCTTTCAACTGGTCATTCCTTCAGTCCCAGTCATTAAGCTTGGCATCCGTAGGCTGATCTAGGGGGCCAAGCACAGGTTTGGGCTAACTGGTTGTCGTAAGAAATAAATCCAACAAGAAAATACCTTCCGAACAGGATCCTCTTCACCAATTTGAGCAAGATGTTCTATCCACTATCCTGCCGAAGTCTATCGAGGTTCATTCTTTACTATTTATTTGCCTTGACAGGCTATTATAGGCTTTGATGACTTTTAGCAACCGTCAGCGCATTTCCAGCTTCATGCTGTTGTCAGTTATTATAACTGAAGCAAGATTGGTGTAAAAGATTACAATAATTCAAAATTATGTTCGTTACCCTCGTTTTTTGATCAATGCTAAATCGTCTCTCATATGGGTCTATCAAGTCCTTTGCTTTGCATTCAAGGTTTTCATATAGACCTCCTAATTTTGCTGAAATAATCGTGCACAGGCGTTGATTATCTTCAAAAAAAGTAGATGTCCTCTGCGCAAGCCAATCTTGAAAACTACTTCAGTTTTTCAACCAGAAATAACAGAAGTTCGTCACCAATGGCATCATGATTCTCTACATTGTTGATAATAATAGCATTAGTTTGAATCAATTTTTTGATAAAGGCACGTTATATTTACACTGGTGATCGCTATTGTGATACGCTCAAAAACTTTCTTGTGCACCAATTAAATCATCTACGCCTACTGCGTATGCAGTTCCAGCAGGACAATGCCAAATCACGCTCTTGCAAATTGCAACCATCGGTCTGGAAAATAAAATGCACCCTGCCTGCCTTTTCTAGAGGCATAACTAGTTACTCGTGTCAGAATATGCACCAGAGATCAACAGTATCTCCAATACCCTGGTTTCATCGGCCGTACTTTGAAAGTTCGAGCAAATTGGTGAACTGAACTTTAAAATAAATACAGTTCGAATACGAATACAACACACATTCAACTGAAGATAAAACAAACCTCAGTTCCAACAGCTGCATCTCGAACTGAAGTTAAAAGTAAAAACGCTCTTAAAAGAGTTTAATCAACTGGAATGAATAATGGAATGCTATTCCATTGAGCTTAAGTAATAAACTTTTCAAGCACAAACTGAACATGAATTGGACTTTAGACGGTGAAGCTACTCATGCGGATTGAGCGGAACATTATTGAAGTAAAGTCGGTGAAGCCGTGGCATAATCAGAAAATAATTTTTACCTCGGAGAAATCAGGATTTACGGTAAAAATTTCAGCTTATTGGAATGTCAGCACATTAAACAGGGTGTACCCACAAAAGTTACAAAGCAGACGGCTGTGGATAAGTTTTGGATATATGAACAAAAAATCGTATGCACGATTTCCTCGTAACACCTTAGCCGCTAAGGCGTTTTTTGGTAAATTTTTACATACCATGTTATTTTGTAACCGTACAGCCTGTTTGCAAGATAAAGGTACCAAAGAAAGCAGAATTCCTCCACTCATAACTCCAAAGGTAGACCATTGTTTTTTCTATCGTAGGAGCTCAGCAACTTACCAGACTACCAGCTGAACAAGCAGTTGTACCGTCCGCCAGGGCCGGCGCTTGAGTTTTTTTTGCGCCCGGTGCACTATGCGATATTGCGCCCCATAGCTTTAATTTTTGAACGCAATGAAGGACAATGGAAAAGACACAAACACTCGCTGAATAGTAGAAATAATTTTCATAGTTTGCGCAAAATTTTTAATTTTTTTTTGACAGCTGAGTAGTTTTTTTGTCTCCCTTTTGCCACGAAAAAAAGGAATGCCAGAAAGAAGAATTGATATCGAAACCCATGCGATCTTCATCGAATTTCAAAACGGAATTGACGATTACAGCCGATTTTTGTTGGTTGGACCGTGTGAGACTGGCCATTTTATTTTGTTAGACAGTAACACCCCGGCTTCACCAGTCAAACTATGCAAGTTCAATCACGCAAAGTGATGTACTGAACCTCATTTTTTGCCTGAGTTCACATATTGAACTCAGGCAAAATAAAGTCTAAGTTCGCCCAACAGAACATGAAATTGAAATTGAACGTTGAGAACATGAAATTGAGCTTGCTCACAATAGACTAATCCACTGGAATAATGGAATATCATTCCAGTGAGCGTTTTCATTTCTAACTTATTTAAAAAAAAAAACAATTTCAAGCATAAACTGAACATGCCAGCCACTAATACGGATTAAATGGAACTTTATTTGAACTGAGGCCGGTGTAGCCACAAACAGGAACAGGAACAAACAAAGAAGAGAAATTAAAGAGGAGGATGGATGGATGGTTACTAACAGATATATGAAAACTTCGAAAATCGATTGGACAGATCTAGAGAATTGTAGAGACAACAATTTTAGAATAAAAATTGCTAAAACTTAACTAAGCAACTTTTTTTAAAACAAAAGTACTTATCAGTAAGAAAAATTGAAAGAAATAGCCAAGAGTTTCCTTAATTTAATTTGCACCAATTTAAAAACAAATTAATTATTTCTATGAAAATTACAAGTCCACCAAAAAATATGACTACTAAATATAATTTTCATTGACCGCATACAATTGAAGAGAATTGAATGAATAAACCAAACTAAATTAATTTTCGTTGGATAATCCATAACAAACAAACCAATCAAATTTCAGAACAATTTTCATAAATAAAACCCTCGTCACTTGTGCAATAAACATTGCAGCCAACATGCAACCGCTGCAATCCAATTAACCTTTAGCTTCATTAGACGGTAGTGCTCAATTATCGCCCGTAAACAAAAGGAAAAAAATCTGTATGTGAATGGAGCTCAATGAACATTACAAATCCATCCGATCTCATGTTCATGCCTTGCACAAATTGAACTGAAGACAAATTCAAGCGAGCATTACGACAAAGCGCCGACTCTATTAACTAATTTCTAACAGTACCAGTTATTAGCACCTGTACTATTCCCAAGTTTCATTAGCGCCGCAGTAAGGTGCATTTGGGATAAGGCGCATACTATACGAACAAAAAAGAGATTCCACCGAAGCGCCATTCATCATTTAGTAGTGCCGAGCCGGTTGGAGTCTCCAGCAATAGGGCCCGAAAAGAAATTGCTGCTAGCCGGTCCACAAAGAGTCCCAATCCGCCTTCTTCAATCCGCCCAACCAGTCGTCCAACCAACCAAAAAAAAAAAACTGCAGGAGGCTGCGGCTAGAACAAATAAAATGAGAACAAGAGTCACCACGGAAGTACTGGATCGTATGACCGGGGCGATTCATCCGCAATGCACAACGTTTAGTCTCTACCTGTTAATTAACTAATTACCTGCACACAGGTGAATTATTCATTTGTGGACCCTATAGTGCCTTCTACTTTGCTGATGGATGTTCAACGTACTCTCGGGCTGGCGGGATGTCTGAAGTTGCAGTCCTGCTAATTGGAAATTCAGGAGGAAGGGAAAAAAATTGTTTTATACCTATACGAGATGAAAACGGCATTTTGGATTGTGGATTGTGGATTGGGAATGAATTTCTGAAATATGACACTTGGCTGTAATTTAAAGCATTTAAATTGGGTACGGATCGATAAAGCGGGAATTTTTAAGTAGTTATAAAGTGGACCTACCACAGGGTAACGAAAATTCATTTAATATTTATGCTAATTGAATAATCCGGAAGGGTATTGTCAGCTTTTTGGAGAATTATGTCCATAGAGGTGGATTGTGTCCTTCAAGACTATTTAGAAGGAGGGCCTGTACTAAACCAAGCGATTCATGAATTGATTGTGTAAGTTTGGGAGCAGGAAGTGATGCCTTCTGGTAAAAAAGACGTCCTGTGTCCGGTACATAGAAAGGGAGATATCACAGCGTGCACCAATTATTACCGCGGTGTAATGGTGTTTAGTATGCGTATAAGATATTCTCCGATACAAAAACAGAACGCTAGGAACATCATAGGCAAACACCTGATCAGACTTTCAGCCTGATCAGGCGATGGAAAAATGTCTCGATCTTGAATTTAAAGACTCATTCCAACACATCTTCATAGACTTTATGGCCGCCTATGAGATCATAGTCATAATAGAGCGCTACAAACCATTGGTAGAACCCACAAAGTTTCCCTGTCTTCAAATCCAACCAATCCTGACTGTAACATCCAATCTGCTGAGGGATGCCAAACTGGATGACCTCAGCTCAGAATCAGGACCGGTGGGAAGAAAAGTTGCTAGAGGTCAAGATAGGATCGTGCTTATAGAGCCGTCAAAGTAAGTAAGTAGGATACAAAACCAATTTGAGCATGCTCCATCGATAAAATCTTTGACAAGACCAAATATAGTTTCATGCAAAAGGACGAACAAGACACCTGCTTTGAATACCCACAAGTCGAATGCTACTTTCAAGCATATTTATAGCCTAGGTTGGACGCAGAAAATATCGGCCCCTGTGCTGAAAGTCGAGTCGTCACTTGAGTCACGACTTTCATCACAGGGGCCTAAACTCAACTTATCATATCCACTCTAGGTATCTGTGCTGAAAGTCGTAATTCGACTGAAAGTCACTTCCTTCAACTCAAACAACTTGTCACGAAACACGACTCGATGTTCAGCACAGGAGCCATGGGCGCCCAAATTCAGTAGGCCAACATTCTGGCAATGGTCTGCTATATATTAAACGTTTGATTTTCAAACTATAGATTTGTTCACGTACCATGAAGGCCAGCCTTGGTAGTCTAAGGGTGAAGGTGTCATTTAAGAAGTTCATAAGTCGTCTGTATCAAGGGCCATGGTCCTTTATCTTTCCACTTCTACTACCTAGATGCCATTCCTTTTTTCTTATACATATTCTCTTTATACGGAATTTTTCGGACCTATCTGGAGCCATCACAATAATTTTTCTTCGTTTCAAGGATGAGAGCAAAGCCATTTTGACCTCATCACTGGTACTGCCGTTGCGACGATCCTGCCGAACGTAGTGGCGCCAAAAACAAAATCGTCACCATCATATGCCGTGAGTGAGTTTGCCAAGATCAATGCTTCCTTCATGTGATATCTAGGTGTTTAAAGAAATTGAACGTACGACTAAAGGCTCTACGGACATGATGATACGCCTGCTAAACTACATTGGAAGAGTGCTAGCGTCGAATGATATCTAACAAAATTCCAGGAAAAGAGGACCGATCGTCCGACATCAGATAGGACGATTTAAGTTTATAGAGGAATGACACAGAAGGAGAGATTAATCGCAAAATGGACGTCAAACATGCAGACATATTTCCAATATGAAGATTATGATCACTTTTTGACCAGAAATGGAAGTTACAGAGTGTATCTCCATTGATTGGGTTATAATCGATCGCCGTAGTGAATGAGATGTATGTAGAAAAATGAGGAGATGGGAATTCCGCTTTTCTATCGCCATAGCTCTGTTAAGCCCACTTTTAGTTTAACTGCACAGTTTATCACGTGTAACATCATGTCTGAACGATAAACTGCGTGAAATGTGCAGTTTTGAACTATTTTCATTCAGTCCTCAGACCTGAGCTTCTGGACCTTTTTTTGCTGCGATAAACTGCGCAGGTCAGACAGTTTATCGTTCAGTACTCTCCGTTCTATTAATTTGCCATCATAACAAAGATGTACTCAAATCAACTAAACTGGGGAGACTGCGCATAAAACTGAGAGCCTACACACTTTAAGTTCAGTTTATCGTACAGTTCACAGGATAGATAAGAATATCATAGATCAGTGTTTGTGTGTGGGTGGGGTATTAGAACAGGTGACCATGACTCTCACTTTTTAGCTCTTGTCCGAGTTCGGGAAAACTGAATATGGGAGATTATTCCACAACCAAATTGTTCTATAATCGAACTCCTAGACGTTAGGGTGCGCCAAAAAAAATTAAACAAGTTCAAGTTCAGTGTCTGTCTGATTTAGATAAAGTTCTATTCGAATATAGATTGCCAACCGGAGTAAAAATAAAATATGGCCTTACAACGGGCGAACACCGACAGTAATTGGTCATGTGACGGGGAGTAGAAGGTTGTTTGCAGGAATGCACAGCTACACGTTTGTATACAATGCGATTAAAAACAGTAGAGGCACTTTAAGTTCAGTTTATCGTACAGTTTTTTTTTACATTACCGAACTGTGCAGTTAAAACTTAGAGTGTGTGAGCTGCTTTAACCACGAATAGGCACAAACTAGAAACGGTAGAGCCGTAGAATGTATTCTAACATATGGAGAAGTCAGACCTTAAACGGTAGCAGAAAAGATAAAATTCACCCGAGGAAAAATGACCTCACAAAAGGCGAACACCGGCCGCTTGGCTTTTTAAGGGGCATAAGACGGCCGTAGAGTTTTCAACTTTTTTTAATCGGAAGATTGCATGTGTTCGCTGCTTATACATACAGCTTCGGTCTGTGCGATTAATATATCTCTAATCTCCAACTTTTCTTGCTTCTAACTTGATCGTCTCTCCACACAACTCATTATTTATTTATTTATTTATTCATTAAACGGGAATTCCTACTCCCTACATTTCATATAGCATCTCTGACTTTATAATTATGTCGCATTTACATCACAGATAAGTTTTTTTTTACACAAGTTATAAACAAATTATGCACAAATTCATACATTCAATAAAAGATAAATTAAAGGAAAACAATAGATAATTCAATGAAAAACAGTAGCAATAGTTAAGTAGAGAAATAAGATCGTATGAATTGAATGAACGTTGTGAGGCTAGTATCAAAAAAGTCGACATGATGAGAAATTTCATTACCGAGTTTACACATACGAGAAATACATTGATTGTTAGCTAGAGCAGTACGAAGATAAGGTGTGGCGAATAGTTGTTGAAAACGCGTATCTCTCGAAGGAATACGAAATCCTAGTTGGGGTAATCAATTGCACCGTGCAAAATTTTATAAAAGAAAATTAGATCCACGATTTTCTTTCGACTATCTAATGATTTTATGCCGTACTGACTCTTTATCTCAGAGTAATCATGACAATAAAATCGCAGTGGAGTCCAGTTCATGAAAGCAAGCTTACGCATAAACTTAGACTGCATCGATTCAAGTAGTTTTATATGAGCTGAAATGTGAGGAGACCAGATTGGGGAGGCATATTCGAGAATAGGTCGAACTAATGTATTAAACAGTAGAAGATATGTTGATGGATACTTATAAATTTGGGTATTAATGAAACCTAAAACTCTTAAAGCCTTATTTTTTGTTTTCTCAATATGCGATTTGAAAGACCCATTACTCGAAAAAGTAACTCCCAAATCCTTGATTTCCTCATTCATCGCGAGAACATAATTATTCAATTTGTAATGGACAAGAAAAGGTTGTTTTTTGTTTGTGTATCTAACTACTGAACATTTAGAGATGTTAGGAAACATTTGATTTAAATTACACCAAGAATAAACAGCGTCAAGATCTACTTGTAAATTTTCAAATTCAAAGAATTGATATCACAATATATTTTGGCGTCGTCCGCATATATCAAAATTTCGGAGAATTTCAAAACTGACTAAGATCATTAATAAAAATTAAAAACAGTAGAGGTCGTAAATGTGAGCCCTGAGGCACACCTGACGTTACATCAAACTCACGCGAGCTACAATCACCAATATTTACAAGTTGTTTACGATTTCTGAGGTAGCTAGTGATCCATGCAAGGATTGAGTCAGCAACGCCAAGTTTTTCGAGTTTCGACTGTAGTACATTATGGGGAATTTTGTCAAAGGCCTTAGCAAAATCCGTATATATAACATCTACTTGACCTCTGCCTTCTAAAGCTCTAACTACACAGTTTTCAATACACACAGTTTATATTATCGATCTTGTCTAAACCTGACCTTACATACTTCCAACCCTTGTATGTATGTATATACTCTGATTTATTAATAACATGCCATCCTTGCTACGTTATTTAATGAGCAGTATAAAAAATGTCCCAAAAACAGGCTTTCAATAGCCGCAAAACGAATATTTAACTCTTATCGATTTCCACTCAAATCAACTCTCAGCAAAATATTATTGTCAAAGAACCTCCCGAACCGCAAACCAGCAAGAAGAGTGCTATCAGCGGTTCGTTATCAATTAACCCTTCCGCTGCTCCTTGCTAACACAGAAAGCCGCCAAGGCTGCAAATAGAAATGGCAGCCCTGACGCAATAATTACTTGCACTGCCAAATCCTGAATCCCGGGCAAATATTGCGTGCCTCGCCGCCATAAATCAGGAAACCATTTGGGGCTAAGCCAATTGAACCACTTTGAGTAATAAATTGAAAAGTTGCCGATTTGGCCCCAAGGAGGAGCGGAGGAGCAGCTCCCAGCCCCGGCCCCATGCCGCAAATTCCATCGAAGGATAACTAAATATGCAGCGTCGGCGACGGGGAGGGGGGCGCGCTGAAGTGGCGGAAATAAGTTCCGCCGAGGAACGGCGCGCTGTCTTTGGTGCTGGGACGACGACGCCTGTGTGCGGCTTAATCCGCCAAAATAGTTGGGCCGCGGTATTTGTCATAATTTGACGTTTATGAAAATTTATGAAAATTGAAAATTATGAAAATTGCCAAGAGAGAGAGAGCGAGATACTCCAAGCCATTGGCGGGCCGAGATTTATGCGGGTGGCTCCCCGTCTGGTGCCCGGGCGGGAGTGTGTTGATCGGAAAACGCTTTCGAAGATTATCGACGGTTTATGTCACTTCTCATATCGGACTACACCACAGGGGCGGCTCTTAAAAGGAATCACGTTGGGGTAGGTAAGGGGAGATTCGGTTCTTTATTCCTGATACAATGTTGCCATCCTGTGGGAGCGCTATATGAAAGGGAATTGCATTTTGCCTCGCCTTTCTTTACTGGTTGGTGGCTATTAAAGGTAGGATAAAAATGGTTTCATATCGTTTCTTTGACACGTTCTGCGGTTGAGGATATGACTTTGGAAATATAAACTTAATATGGATACTTTGAATAAAGGGTGATGATCTGCGTGATGTGGTTCTAAATCACTTTTTTAGTCCAATGTTTTTTTTTGCATATTGAATATTTGCGACACAGGCGATAAGAGCAGAATTCAACGAAAGAACTTGTTTTGTGGTAACTAAAGGTAAAAAACAATTAAAGAAAAGCCAATTTTTTTAAAAGACGGTTTAATTTTCTTCCCATGCACGGGTACATTTAACAAATTCGACGGCCAAAGTTCGATAATATTTTACAATGCAATAGAATTGTGAAATAGGCTATTTCATTTAAAAATTTCGTACAATAGCAAGACGCAAATGTTATGCAGCTTCTAAGCAGACTGAACAAGAACAATACAAGAGCAATACTAGATTAGTCTTGTCTTGTTCTTGCGTTTCCTCATCACTAATGAGATACGGGATAAAGTATCGAAACCATGGCTGGATAGAGAGACTAGATTTCTCCGTAATCAAAGAAATAAATTATATAATATGATCAGAAAAACCACGTATGTAAACGAGCGATTGAACTCCGAATACATCAGGTTAGCCTCAGAATTTAATCTTAGGTCTCGCGAGGCCTACACTACATATATTAATTCTGTTGGCGATAACATCATAAGTGATCCCAAAAAATTTTTTGATTTTGTTAATTTTAAACGGAAAACCTCGGGGTACCCAACGACAATGACGAATGGTAGAAAACACTCCTCGTGCCCTCAAATAATTTGCAACATGTTCGCTGATAGGTTTGGGGAAATTTATAGCCCCATGTCCAGTGTAACAACCAATCTAACTAGTGGGCACGCTGACACCCAGCTAATAAATGGTATATCTCTTTCTGTTGACGAGATTTTGACGGGTCTGAACAATCTTGACATTAAAAAAGGTAATGGTCCCGACCTTCTCCCTCCTATTTTCTTGCAGAGCTGCTCAAAACATATTGCATTCCCTCTTCATCTCCTCTTTAACAAATCTTTATCGTTAGGAAAGTTTCCCACGCTATGGAAGAAATCCTACCTAACACAAATCCGGTGTTAAGCACTCGGTGGACAACTATAGGGGCATTGCCATTTTATCATCAATTCCTAAGCTTTTTGAAAAACTAGTTTATGACAAGATTGCCCCTCTTATCGACCCATACCTTAACGAACAACAGCACGGTTTTCGGAAAGGGCGTTCAACAACTTCTAACCTCATGGTCCTAATCTCCGAATTGCTATGCGGAATGGAGAGCGGCCATCAATTGGATGCTGTGTACACTGATTTCAGCAAGGCCTTTGATCGAGTGGACCACGCCATCTTAATTGCAAAATTATTAAAATTTGGAATATCAGATCCTGCCCTGGAATGGTTAAAATCATATCTGAATGGAAGAACACAGGTTATCAGATTCCAAGGATTTCTATCTAATGAGATCGAAGTAACCTCTGGTGTTCCTCAGGGCAGTCATCTTGGTCCTCTCCTTTTCAATATTTTCATCTCCGATCTGTCGGAAAAACTAATAAATATTCCTCACCTCTTCTACGCAGATGATCTTAAAATCTATAGCGTCATTAAGACCCAAAGTGATGTTTCCTTCATGCAGGCGAAACTGAATGCCTTACAAGACTGGTGCACTACGAACAAATTGCAACTTAACACCAGCAAATGCCATGCAATTACCTTCTCCCGTGGAAAAAACGCACAGAAGCAGGACTATTATCTGAATGGCATAATGTTGAATGAGGTCGATCATATCGTAGATCTAGGCGTGGCTCTAGACAAAAAACTCAATTTCAACCTGCACTACGATAATATCACTGCCAGAGCCAACAAACTTCTTGGTTTCATAAAGAGAAGAGCCAAAGAGTTCGATAATGTATGGGTCACAAAAACACTCTTCTGTTCTCTAGTCCGCCCTATCCTGGAATACGCGTGTCCTATCTGGGATCCCATATTCCAAGTAAGCAGCAGGCGGATCGAATCCGTTCAAAAGAGATTTCTCCTCTTCGCCCTGAGACATCTACACAACCCACATGACTACCAAACCCTACCGCACTACTTGGACAGGCTCAAAGTGCTTGATCTCATGCCGCTATCTAGCAGGAGAAAATTGCTCATATCTTGCGTTGCCTTTGACGTCCTAAGTGGAAAGCTTAAAGTGCAATTTCTGTCGGACAAGATCAAATTCAATGATGTAGTCCGCCACACACGACACACTAAATTACTTAGGGAATATCCACACCGTACCGATTACGCAAGGAACGAGCCCGTCAACAGATGCTGTATGGTTTTCAATAGCCATAGCTCCTGTTTTTCCCCTTCACTCAACAAGGCATCCTATAAGAAAATACTCAGATCCCTACTAACATCCCCCTCCTTGACAATAGTAGGTAATATAAAAAGACTGTTATACTATGTTATAATTTAAGTGTTATGTGAATAATAAAATAAAATAAAATAAAAATAATTTGGATGTAACCCATTTATTGTTGTTCGGGGTCTTGAAAATCGCTTCAACATTTCCGAACCAAGTAGGAAACTACGCAGAATTCTCAAAATAAGATAACCAGAGAATATTAAATCGCCAAACGTATTAAAATAACACCATTGTGGGACAACTTTCCACATCCAGATATTTTGGGTGGATTTAAAACATAATATTGCATATACTCTCGATCAACACTTTCGAAACCCTAATTTGTTATCCATCGTCGTTTAAAACTAAGCTTACCTACTACTATTACTATACTACTAATCTTACTAGGCGACGTTCCGTCGACTAGAAAAAGGGAGGCCGTCATACACTGAGAGGAAAGCGCGCCCGCAATCCTTTGCATTCACAGTTTCCAGATGATTTCATGATCGGATGACACCGACACGCCACGTTTACCCCTGTGAAATCATGTGTATTAAACCGACAGTTTTCTTTTGAAGTGGCTTCAACTTTCTAAACGTAATTAAACTTTTTTTCAATTTTACTCGATTTAGTGTGGTTTCTACCCTTTAGGATTATCCCTTATTATAAAATTTGGCTTAAATTGGTAAAATCAACCACCATCAGATATCAACTGCAAGAGAACTCGTAATGGAACTTGGATCCTACATAATTTACAAATTCCACACGCTACACTTCATTTGACGAAGCAACAATTCCTATTCACTTTTTCCTGCCTAAAAGAACGTATAGTATGTGGGCGAAAACCTTTTTGTAGAAAGGCGCGCAATCCGGCAAGAAAACCCGCGGTTAACTATTTAAGGCTGACGTGTGTCCTTTCCTGTCAGTGTAAGACTTACTATTGTCGGATCGTACACCTCGACAAGGCCTAGGCAACATTCCACTGGTATTCGATAATGGTCTGGTAATGTGTTATGTGTGTCGTCTGACCGTGCAGGATCGTACACCTCGACACGGTGAAGGACCGGAGAAGTTTACCTGTCCCGAATGAGTCTGGTGAAAGACTGAATTTCGTATGGTGAAACGTGTTATTTTATAGCTGGAAAGCTCGTCGTGTTAGGAAGCTTTAAAGCTTCGAAGTGAAGCTTTCAAAGAGAGAATCACCTCTCCTTGGTCTGGTGGTTAAATATTTATTTTTCTAAAGCTTTTTGTTTTGGGAGAGGTGAATCGCGGTTAGTTACAACAGGAGTTTGCGTGCTAAAATAGAAGGCGATAAAAGTTATGTTATAGTAATTCGAAGTGTAGTCCTGCGTATTGCAAGAAAAAGCTTGGTCAATGACGTTGTGTTCCTTATTTATCTTCTACAATTCGGTTTACAGGGTGTTAGTCAAGACATAAGGAGTTGTAGTCAATGCAGTCACAAATCACGCGAACGTTAAATATGCATCTCTAAATTCTCTGCGTGTTAAGCCCACAAAATTTGAAGAAAATCTACTGCAAGTCATTTCGGGGAGGACAGAAAATCACAATAAACGAAAAAATAGAGATATGCCTATTGTCGTATCTCACTAACCAAGCTGCCTCCTGATCTTCATTTTAATTTTTGATATGAGTCTATGGGTTTGTCCACCCTTAGTAGGGAGAGTAGATATGTGCATATCCGTGTTAGGCAGGCTGCACCTAACGCGTGCACGGTTCTGACTCGCATGTGGTTAGCTCCGGCTCTTGTCTTCATTCGCAAGAATATACATATTTTAGGACCCTTCCTGCAATCCTTTTAAGTAAAGGGACATTCAAAGGACATGCAAACTGAAAGCATTCTCAGTCTTGTAAAGCTTCCATAATGCCGAAATTGTAGAATGTCCCCACTAAAGACCCCAGGTGGTTCTAAACCTCAGTGCACAGATTATGGTGGATCTCTCAACTCTAATTTGATAGCAAGTTGAGACAATTTTCTAGCGGTTTAGTCAGGAAAGTGCCAACAGAAGATGGTAATCAAATTCGCCAACAAAGGTATGCCGCAGGGAGGAGTGATTTCCTCGTTACTGTAATAAGAAACGATAAGTAGGATTATATAAAAGGAGCACAGAATTGAATCTCCACAAAGTGGAATTTCTGAGTGGACGTTCACAGCCGTAGTACGACCAGCTCTCACTTACGAGTCGCAGGTATGGGGGCCATTGTTGAGCAGCACTTGTAATGTCATAAAGATGCAGTATGCTCACATGCCCCACAAACGCGCTTAATGTTCTCTTGCTTTTGCTCAGTATGCTATATCCTTGATGGCTACCAAAATCCTGAACTTGTACTAATTGGGTTTACTCTTTCTTCTCGAATACCTTCTTTTCTGCTCTTTCACCTTAGTAATATACTTTTTGGCCTCCACCCGCTAAATGTCACGTCGTCGAGAGTTTCTTGTAGCTCTTGGCAGTAGAGTTGACCGGCCCTAAATTGTCAATTGTTTTTCAACACAACTTCAATTTACTTTGGTAAATTCAGGATCTAATACTGCTGCCTTAATATCACCTCGATCTTTTTTAAATTTGTTTGACAATTTGCGTGAGCGAACTGATGAACCACTTCTGAACCTCCTTCCATTAACAAGAAGCCTCCAACCAAGAATTTAAAGGTAACTGACCCTTAACAGAAAATGTTGATGCTCCTGAGTCTTTTTAATTCGAGAATGCTCTAACATCATCTGAGTTAATCTGGATATCACTTTAAGCACGAGCGTCTTAATATTAATTTTCTTTAAAAAAAACTTGCATTACCTTCTAATAAGATAAGTATTTATGTCTACGCCTTCCATGGCCACATAAAAAATGATCCAGTGTTATCCGAAAACGTGATTTTCAACATCACTTGATGTCTTCTCACCTTGACCGTAGATACAAACGAGCACCTGAGAAGCTGTAGCATCACCTCAAAAGATGGAACGTGAGATGTCTGATATGAAAAGGTGGATTTGAGATTCCCACTTGACAGATTTATTGTTCGCGCGTTTGTATCTCTTTTCCTATCCTCACTTTCGCTTTCTCGTCATGCAATTGGCATGGCATAGATACAGCATAAGAGATCTCGGCTGCGCTCGGCAACATAATGTATACAGCATTCCTGACAAAGGCATAAATTGTTGCAACAAAAGCGCATCCCAGTGCATACACGACATGCAGCGGCGCGGCCAAGCCGGGTAGGGATCACACTCTCGAAAACAATGCAGCCCTACTTAATGCGGAGAAGTGTTGAAGCGATGAGCGCGAGAGCCCTAGACATTTTTTCGCGCGCATTTATATAAATTAATGCAAAAGGACGAGCGCTGCACATAAACATGGCGACCTAAAAAAGGTTGCCACCGTCAACTTGTTGCCCTTCTTTATCACAGTTTAATGTCACTGGATTTCTGTTCCTCCCTCCGGGGTTCTTGCTCCTACTTAGCCGCAGTACCCTGTGCAGAGCAGCAGGCTAAAGGGGGCGCTGTTATCTCCTCGTAAGCCCTGCTGAATGCAGGGGGATGAAAACGGATCCTGTGCATCGGATGCAACGCCTGCGGAAGCAGCGGCAGGGGGAGGGATTCATGTAAAAGTCCTACTATACAGGAACAATCACAGCGCGATTTGTCAACGGATTTCTTTCTGTTGACCCGGAAAAGGATTTCGTCCTCCTGACAACTTTGTAAGTGGGTGGAAACAAAGATAATAAAATGTCCTGGGTACCACTGTGTCCTGGCCAGGACATGTGTAATCAATTTCCTTTTTTTCATGTATACATGTGTGTGTGAATTTTTGAGGTATCTGGAAGATGCATCGCAAATATTCAGTCAATGTTCGGTTTTCGGGGAACAAAAAGTTCGTTTCGAGCATTTTTGGCATTGCGCCACTGCTAAATCGAGTAATGCTGATGGCTGCGGTCGCAGTCTGGGAATTTTAACGTAAATTCCAGCGTAAAATTACTACGAGAGAAAATCTAAAATTGGTGGACTAAAATGAATTAAATGTGGTAAAGGATTTTTGTTCTTAGATTTAGGAATAGAGAGATGGAACCGTGTCACCGTAGAGATGATGTTTTACTATAAAACGAAGACCTGGACTTTTCAAACGATTTTAATGAAATTTTTCGGTTTCCTTTTGGTTTCCTAGATAGCTGGTGAATTCAACCTTGACTTTGTTGGAACAATTTCATCAACAAAAGGTATATGTAGTTTTGATTGTTGTATTATTTTGGTGGCTTCGTCCACCCAGTCATAAACAGGGATCGAATTGAAACTGGGTCCACTCAACTCAACTTAGCTCTGTTCCCATGGTCGAGTTGATATTTCGCTTCATACTTGGATTGAGTTGTATTTGGGTTAAAGTGACATTTGTTTTGTTTGTTTACCATCATATACGATGGTCGATATTTCAACTCAACCCCGACTCAACTTTTCAACCTAGTCATAAACGGGTAATAAATTATACGCCTTACCTCAGATATATCTGGGTCTGAAATTAAAATAGGTTTTTTCGGCTCTTGAGTTTGCAGATGACTTGGAAACAACGTGTCTAATTTTTCATATAAATTTTCCTATATGAGGTGATACCAACAGGGCCGTGCCAACGAGTCTGTAGCCACTCACCAGCGTCCCATACGACGAGAGTTAGGGGTTAGTGGAACGACTCTAAGGAGGATTATGAAGCAAGATATTCATCTCTTTCATACAAAGATTGTTGCCCAGCTAGGATAATGCCAAGCCTGATTTTTAGGACAAAAATTTCACACGCCTTTCACGAAACGCATTTGCATGACTAGCAAGTCACAGTTTTAGCCGGAGCGGCACAAAAACCTCACCATCGGACCATTTTTCTACTTGCTGCCGTTGGATGTTGGCACTTTGTATGTTCGAAAATGCATGAAACATCCAGACGTACTTCTATTTTCAGCAAAACGGTGTACCTAGCTACACCACTACCATCAAGCTCTTGCAGCGCAAATCCCTATGGACCTATGGACAATGTGGGCAAAATGCTCTGTTAGATTATCACCAGTAGAATTTTGCGACTTAGGGCCTGCGCGAATACTATGACTAAAATTTAGTGTCGATAATACAGTATTTAGTCTTTTGGCGAGCAGACTAAATTTTTTGACAGTTGACTAAATTGAATTTGAATTTGTTTGAAAATAATAACAACATTCGAATATCTGGCCGTCATGGCAGTTGAATTTAGTCATCAAAAGAATTCACACAGCAATTCCCTACATTAACGACAAAAACTGCAAAATTTAGTTTAGTCATCAATTTAGTCACAATTCGCACACAGCCTTAAGATGATCCTGCTGTTCGTCTACTATTTGGCTGGATTCTAGACATTTTCTGTTGTGGAGTAATTAGGTTTGTTTCCAATAGCTCGTTTGTGGAAAGACTTAGTCAAAGAACCTTAGATTTATAACGTTGGCAAAAACAACGATTTCGGAGACGATAGAATGACAAGGTCTACCAGCCTTGACACGACAACACTATGAACTATGATATTGTTCGGAGAGCTCTTTGAAGATTCAAGATTACACTCCAACCTGTTCGTTGTATATCGCATTATGTAAAAGAAGACGCGTCTTGGTACCAGGGTGGGTTTTTTTGTTTCAATGCTTTGTAGATCGTATGTTTGATTCAAACTCATTTTATAACATTTGTACATTTCGTGACTATCACTGTTGAATTGGGGATATCACAAGCCAATTTGAATCGGATTTTGCATAAGTATCTTTTCCCGCATGATTATAAAGTGCAGCTAATGCATGAATTGAAACCAAAAAATCATGTAGAAATTCATAAACATGAGTATTTAAACAAAATTATTCTAAATGATGAGGAGTTTGACCGGTCAAGGAAATAAACATGCAAAACAGTCTTATTTAGGGCTCAGAATCCCAAGATAAATAGTGAAGCACCCTATTCAGCTGCAACGAATGACGGCTATGTGCGATATTTGGGCAAGTGGTGTTATCATGGCATAGTTTTTGAAAAATGCTGAATGGTTCCTGGATTGCGTTACCAAGTGATTCCGGCTGATTTTGTTTTTCTGAAATTGATCCTGTGAGGATTAATGCCGCCCACAGTGCGTAAAACAATAGGTCTATTACTTGAAAACTTAACGGGGGATTTATCGGAATGGAGACTTCAATTACCCCGAGATCGTAAAGTAAGCTGCTAAATCTTTCTAAAATTACCTTTATGTGAACTAAGGTTTCATTTACGTCAGTAACCCTGTGTAAATAATCTCTTTGCTGTCAATAGAAATCTTTCGAAATCATACCACCGTATGGTCTCTATAGTATATTGTTTTATTAGCCTTTTTTATAAAAAGACACAACGAATTTTCGTTTAAAAAGTTTAAACAAAATAAAAAGCATAAATCCTTCTCTAAAACGCACACACGAGTTTTTCCTTTGGCTTAAAGCTCATCTCCCAAAAGGATAATATAATTTTTTTTTTATATTTTTTGTACATCAAAAAAATCTTTTCAGGAATGTGTAGGCATCAAAGCGGATTGACCCGTTTTCGAGCTCCAGTCTCCTTCGTCTATCTCAAAGCAGCTGAGGCTAACATAGATTCTATGTTTATATCATAAGCTCCAAATGACACAAGAACTGCAACACTGCACCACAAAAAGAGTTACAGTCGAGTGCTAAAAAGCAAAGAATTTAAACCCAGGAAGAAGTGTGGGTTGGAGGTGGGTGTATCCTCCTTGGCCAGAAAAGGATTGAAGGAATCCATGTTATTTTCGTCGAAAGCGGGGGCAGGAGGTGTGCACTAGTGGAAAGACTTTGAAAGCTAACAACAGAAGAAGCTCTGGGGGTTACGGGTTCGAATAAATTTATGAGCTCAATAAGATTCCTCAAATACTGAGAGACAGGGACTGGGGGTGGGTGGGTCAAAGGATATTCTTTTATTGGTGGAAAAATAACGCTCTGCTGCACTGCAAGTACCCTTTTGAATGGCTCTCGAACTTGATGTCGGTTTGCCCTATTCGCATTATGTTGTTGAGTCAACCGAGGGGCAGTGGTTTTGTGCACAAAAAATAAAACCTTTGAATATTGAAGAAAGGATCTCCATCCTTGTAGAGGATAAAACTAAATTGCAGAAAATTCGCCTCAGTGGGCGCATTTGGGAAAAGTGTGTGTGAGTGTGTGTTTCTCTTTAAGAATATTGAAAATAAATTCAATTTTAATTTCTTTACTAAAAATTATGTTTATTTACAACAATTTCCCTCAGAATTTTCCAATTACATCAACCTTAACGATTTTGTGCAATGTCTTGTGACGTGCCCAGGTAAACAAAACGTTTCCTCATAAAAGGGGAAAAGGAGTGGTGCCCCACATATGTACTTATATGTATGTATGTATGTAAAGTACATCCACGAGACGAGGAAAACTTCATTTCGGCTCTAAAGTGACTTTTGATATCTAAACAAGACTCTGAAGCCGCTGTCGGTTTGTTTGCGATGGGCTATGACATAAATCTCTTCAGGTAAACAAACAACAAATATTGAACGGCTTTCAGGTGGTGCTGGAAACAACGATATTTGATCTTGAAATCAGGTAGAACAAAAGAAGTCAGCGACACTCGGGGAAGAATGAAAAAAAAAACATTTTTAAAAAGTCTGGTGTTTTTTTATATTTATTTTTTTATTTTTCTTATTTTCGTTTTTATTCTTTTTGTGGCTGTTTTGAGTAAATGTTACCTGTATGCAGGGAAAACGTTAGTTGAAGGGCTTCGTCTGGTTTTATAGGTTTACGTTTTCCTGGGTTTTTTTTTAGCACAAATAATTCCTAATGGGGTCATATGAATATTTTCAATTGAAAATTCTGGGTTCTTATTGATAGCGGGGGAGTTTTCTATAAATAGTATACATATCGACCAGCAATTTTATCTGGAACTAAGTGGGAGCAAAAACGTGGGAAGAAAGATTCTGGGTTTATGTTGAATGATATCAATTGAGAAAAAATTAGGTTTGATTTTTAATAATAGTACAAATTCAATTCATTCGCGTGAGGTGTGTGTTGAACGATTATAAAATGAGTTTGAATGAGGTGCCTCTTTTTCCTTTTAGCCAGTACAATGTCATATTCCAAATGAGGCGAGATGCCATGACAAAACAAGCAAATTAAACAAAGAAGGAAGAGTTTCATTCTAACATCCATTACATTGCCTCAGAGTAAGTAAGAAGATCAAAGATGACATAGGTCTCCTATGCCTATGTATATTTATATTTTACAATATCACCTCACCTCACCTATTTTTAAGTTGGAATTTTGTTGCGGCAATAGCAGTAAGAAATATTTCTGCAGTTCGAATTTACAATCACATCTCGCCTCATTTATCTTAGGATATTATTTTTGAACTGGGACATTGCACAAAATTGAGGCCTTAGTACAATTTACCTATTAGGCGCGTTCTTTTTACACCATGATCCAGTTCAGATCAGACGAGCATAAAAGAACGGACTTGGATCATGGAAGAAATTTAGTTTTTTACAGTTGTAGTTCGGCTTTTTAAAGTGCTCTGTCGCAATTTATACCAGCCTCTAAAACTTATTAAAAATATTTCTGCTTTAAAAACAATTTCTAAAAATGCTTACTTGATTTCCAAATTGACAAAAGGCAACTTTCAATAATTTTTCCAAATAAATTTATGAAATTTTGCAGAGCTACCAACCCACAAAATTAAAAAAAAAAAACAGAACAAAATTATAACAGCTCTGGATTTTCCAATGAGATGTGTCTTGGATATGGTTGTTACACAAGCTATTTTCGTATCACAGATTTTGATCCAAATCTTGTTTGGATCAAGTTGTTGTTGTTGGTTTGCTTGAAAGTTAATGATCTGAGTGGGATGACGGTGTAAAAAGAACCCAGCTATTGTAAGACACCCGTGTAAGTCCGGTTCAACTCTATAAAAATTAAAGTTTACAAAACGGTGTCAATGGACTATTGGGAGGCCTCGGTAGCCTAGGGGTAAGGCGCCTGACTACTATCCCAGAGGTCCCGGGTTCGAATCCCGGCCAGCCCCACGTTCCTTCGCCTTTTCCACTTTTCCACCTACATAACTTTCCTTCTTTCTTCTCCCCTCTTTACATTCCTGATTCCTCCCGTCATAGCCTTCGCTAGTCCTTCCCCACTCCACCAAGCGCATGTCATCGGTTGGTTGAAGAGATTCAACTCGGTTCAGGAGACATAACACTCCAGCGAGTTGTTTCTCAAATGCCCCGATGCCAGAGTCGCAAAATGGTTGGAAGTAGGTGGAATAAAAATATATCGCGGCTAGGTTGTGGCAGCTCCTTCCTACTTCTCTCTCTCTACTTCTCATCTTCCGGCTAGAGCTGCTGTTCGACATTCTATAGGAAAAAATAGATTGTCGAACAGTACAAAGGGTGCATTCCCTAAGTCTCTAGTCTATCACATAAAAAAAGGCCCGCGGAATAAAAGTAAAATTTATTCTGGCCTATGTTAAAAGGCTGCCACCCGTAGACAGTGTTTTGTGCTCATTTTTTAAACGATTATCCACTAGCTAGAAATCTACCATAATGTCCCACTTACTTCAAGTATTATGAAGTCTTGAGCTATTTGGGTGGGTGGTTGGTCACCTTTGACCCTCCATAACATGAGTAGCCGGCCAGTTGGCTTTATGGATTTTTGGGAAATTATTTGTGACATCAAAATAAAGATAATTCTGCTGTAAAATTTCCAGCTGCTTTTTTTCGAGTTTCATGTATAACATGCAAAATTAAGAATAGTAGGTTTACAATCTTCTGTTGCGTATGGCTCTTGTCGGGCCCGCCCTATCTCAATTCGATGTCCAACGATACAACCATTTAACATGAATTGGACGATGATGACCGCCAACAACATTTCGTTATTTTCCTCTGAAATGGGTGCTGATGAAGATGACAACATGAAAGACCTGGAGATAGAAGAGGTAGAGAAATAATCAACAAAACCTTTTGTGATCGACTTTGATTCATAAATGGGTGGCAGTTTGGCTTTCACAAGTAATACATCTGCGAAACTGCGCTACTAAAAGTCACAATTGATATCCGAAACTCTCTTGACGTTCGCCACGTTTACGGTCTATTGCTTCTTTACTTCTCTAAACCCTTTGATAATGTTAATCAATTCTCTGCTTCTGCAGAAACTCTCCTCTCGTGTCTATTTTCTGCTTTCAAACTCTTGCAAAGCTTTTTAACCAACCGCTCTCAGAAAGTTACACTTTGTGGTTGTAGTTCCTCGATAGCTCTACTTCGTGTTGGTGTACCCCAAGGTTCCATTCTGAGTCCTCTCTTCTTTAACATCTTTATTAATGATTTTACTTCGGTAGTAACACATTCTAAAATTAATATGTACGCAGTTTATGTGCAACACTATATCTCAAAGCCCAATGATCAAATTCAAAGAGCAGCAGAAAAGGATGTGTCTGCTGATCTACAACGTATTTCTTCCTGGAGCGCGTTCAAAAACATTACTATAGTAAACCACGAGGTAAGCTGTGGTTATGCTACATCCCTTCACTTAACCACGAAAGTTTATGTTTAACCATGGAGGGTTTTGAACGCACCGTGGTTAACTACGTGGTAAAGAAAATTTAAAAAAAAAATTTCCATAAAATAGTGTCGGCTATTTGCCTCAATTATTTCCAATAATTATTTATTTAAAATAATCTCACAAATCCCACTTTGATTTGTTCATTATTAACATTAAAACAAATGTCAAAAAATTGTTTTTATTCTTCTTCTTCTTAGCTATCGCTAACCATGCTCCCGAGCATGGTTAAAATTTAACTACACCATGGTTAACCACGGGAGTTTTTGAACGCCAAAAAGTTATGCTCGTGGTTATGTTGTAGTTAACCACGGAGTTTTTGAACGACAAAAGTTTACCATAGTTAACCATGGTTAACCATAGTAAGGTTTTTGAACGCGCTCCTGGTCGACCTCAAACTTCTTCTTCTTATTCTTTGACGGCTCTACAGCCGGGATCCGGTCCTGGCCTCTCGCAACCGATCCCGATTCTGAGCCGATGTCATCCAGTTCGACCTCACACTTACTTCAACTTAATCCTTCGGAGTCTCATTGCATCCTTTACTCTCATTCTGCCATTGTTCGTCCTGACCTTTCTGTTATCGCTTTAACTGGAGTCCCTTTAGTCAGTGTTAAGAAGTTCAGAAATTTAGGAGTTATCTTGAATACCAAAATGACCCGCTGCGATTATGTTAGTCCCATCATTCGTAAAACGTATGGGAAACTGGTGAAGGAGTTGAAGACTATACATAAATAGGTCTTTGAAAAATATATGGCGAATTGGGTGAAATATGCTTGTATCCGTTCGTGAGTTATTTGAAATTGACGCTATCTTTCGGAAACAACTCTCAAAATTTTCTCCCAGTCCTAGACCGGTTTTATAATGTGGTACGAAGAAATCACGATATATAATTAAAAATGATCAGGGAATAAGCTAAAGCGGATTTTATCCACCCAAGAATGAATCAAGTGGATTACCTGAGTCAACAACTATTTTGAGAATCAGTTATTGTCTACAAACAGAAACGTGCGTGCGAGTATGCCAATACCGCCAATTGGGGTTAGAACTTTTGGCTGATTATCGACTATGTCATCGCGGTTACCACTTAAAAATCCACAGGAAAGGTGCTGTTATTATCGCCTTACATCTAGCCATACATCTAAGTTTCATGTCCTCAATTTGGTGCCAATTAAAATTCTAGCTGTAGCCGTCATTCATAAATCCAACAAAGAAAACACCACCAAACCGAAAAACCACATCATGAAGGTGCTACAATCAATCTTAAATTCGCATTCTTTATAACATCATGAATCACTTCGTTCTGAATGGGGGATATTAGCCAATTGTTAGATAATTTCAGCAGAACATCTCCGAAGACCTTTCTGCCACGATCTTGCTGATATCTTAAGACGATTAGGACCCATCAAAAGTCCGCCTGTTACGTGACAGCAGCACTTCTTATGTTCCGTTTTTTTTTTTTTTTTTTTTTTTTTTTCGATGTAAAATCATATTCTAGAGGCACATATGGATCTTGGGGTCCGGTCAATTGTGTTGCTGGATGCTGCAGTGTGGTACTCGACATGATCAAGATAGTGGACCCAGCACTGATATGAAATGAGTAGAGGCAAATTATATCGTCAGTTTATCTGACAGGCAAATTAACCAGTTTCAAGTCATTCAGTGGATATCAGAATCCATTAAGAGTCAAGATCGGTTTTGTTTGAGATCAATCAATCCCAATTTCCATGACAGAATAAAGCGAATCCGTCAAAGATGACATGCAAATTATTCTCAAACGCCTGTGGATTCACCGCATGCGGTTACTATGTGGAATTGTTTTTGACAAATTGGAATTTTGGGCGAACGATGAACAAAAAATGGATTTTTATCAAAAGGTTTCTTCTTGAAGATGATCTCAAAAGAGGAATTGTGTTAGGAGGTGAAATATTTTTTTAGGGTGTTTGAAAGTTTCAAAAAGTATTTTTTAGGTCAAAATTGTCTTTTGTGCTTGTAAAAACCAAGGTGCCAAATTGAGCGAAATTATCAATGTCAAAATCTGTGTATATGTATAGATCTTTCTGTTTGAAAATTTTCGGTAGTGGTGCAATTAATCCAAAGAAGACAGAACCGATTTCATTCACCACCAGAACAAAAAATTTTTTATTGAAATTCACATACATTTAATGGTAGACCTACCCAGATTATCTAAGTATTTGCGCATAATTTTGAACCCAAAGGTGGACTGGATAGGCAGAACATCGGAGAGAGTCCAAAAAAGGCCAGCACAGCTTTGTATGTCAATTAGTAGACTTTCAACAAGACATGGGACTTTACCGCACACATACTTCACTGTTTCTAGTATCAGTGGTTGCAAGCAGTATAACAAATCCAGATATAGCCAAATTAATGGCATACTGAGCTGTGTACAACCCCCACCAAAGTAATGAATACCATTATTGATCTTTTGCCTACTGATCTACTGAGGCATCCATCAGCGCTCTGAGCCACTGCAAAGTGGTAAGCAAGACGCATGGACACTGGAGAATACTGCGATCTCTACCACTGCCACATTACGCCCCCATCATTTCTGTCCATTTTTGATCGTAGTAAAGGACAATGAAAAAAGACCAAACGCTCTTTGGAGCTCCTTTCATATATGAAAATGAAGGCACAGGAAATCTTTTTCACTTTTTTTTCTGAAATAGCGCCCCGTTCAATTGCGCCCAGTGCTAATACACCAATTGCACCTATGAAAGCGCCGCCCTTGTCTTTGTCCAATCAGGATTTTCTTCACGATCTTGCTTTTGTGCTGAGTTTGCTTACGCTTTAACTTCACAAAGCTCTTTTGCTAATGCTGTTTAATGCTTCAGCATGTTTAGTGTTAGCCGCACTTCCCTAACTATTTCCAGCTCAATACTGGGCTGCGAAAATCTATAAATCGAAAATCGATTTTTTTTTATGTGGCAGTGCTAAACTCAGGAGTCACCCTTTGTACTACCAGTCCGTCATGTCGTCTGTCACGTCATGGTGCAATGTCTAGAAGCAAGCTTAGTACGGGGGGCGGAATAGGTTAAGGGTTATGGGGGTTCGAAGGGATGTTGAAGAAGGTGGCGATGAACCGTGCATTTGAACTCTTGGATGTTGTAGGAGCTCGGAAATACTGACTGCGAGAGATTATTCCACAGTCGAGTTGTGCTATTTACAAACGAATTCATATCTTGTTGAGTGCGTGGAAGGGGGAGTTGTAGGTAAAGGGAATGAGACGAGTGGGCTAATCTGGTGTTGCGGTTATAAGATTGCCGTGGAGGCAGGACAGCGTTTATTTCGGAGGAACAGTCACTATGATAGTAGCGATAAAATTTTGTCAGTGCTGCTACATTCCTACGGTGGCTCAAGGGGTCGATGGTGGAGCAGGCGGTGTCGTCATCAATAAACTTGAGTGCCCTTTTTTGCACCTTATCTAACCATGCCAGGGTGGTTATCACCGCGCCGCCCCAAACGAGGGAGTTGTATTCGAGAAGAGGCCGAATGTAGGATTTATAAATAACAGCACGGGCCGATGGCTGGAGGAGGAACTTGCACCTCTTAAGAAATCCCAAGCACTGGGATGCTTGTTTGGCGATTTGGAATATGTGGTCATTCCATCGCAAGTCTTTGGCTAATGTCACGCCTAAGATGTGTAGGGATGGGTCGGCCATTAGTTCAACTTCATCCACTGTCAAGGATGGAGAGGTGTTGAACTTTTTTTTGGAGATAAGACAGTACTTGGTTTTGGTGGGGTTAAATTCAACACGATTCTTCGTGTAGCAGAGATGGGGTGGGGTTCAGATTTGATGCCATCCAATACTACCTTAATTGAACGGCCGGAAAGGAAACTCTCAATCCACTTCTGTAAAAGTGAGTCGATTCTAATAGCTTTGAGTTTAGCTAACAAGGCTAAGTGCCAAACTCTATCAAAAGCCTTGGAGATATCCAAAGCAACCAGACTGGATTCATCTGATCCATGCAAACTTCGGCTGAGGTGTTCTGTAAGACAGACAAAAAGGTCGCCAGTGGATCTTTTTTGTCGGAAGCCATACTCTCTGTCGATTATGAGTAGGTTGGATTCTAGATATCCCATAAGTTTTTTGTTGATTATCGTCTCCATTGTTTTGGAGAGAATAGAAGTAATTGCTATTGGGCGGTAGTTAGAGGGGTCGCTGGAGTCACCTTTTTTCGGTATTGGCTGTACATGGGCAAGTTTCCAAGAGTCTGGATAGACTCCGGAAGAGTATAATAGGGCAAAAAGTTTGCGCAGAGGTTTAGCCAAAGTTGAGGTGCATTGTTTTAAGACGATAGGGGGTATATTATCGGGTCCAGTGGATTTATTGACATCGAGCTCCTTGAGGCACCTGTACACCTCGCGAGTTCTGAAGAATACCCTGTCCATTAAATGAGCGCTGTGCTCGAGAACCGGGGGTAGCATATCAGTTTGGAGTAAAGAAGAATTGAAAGCAAACAGAGATGCTAATAAATCGGCCTTGGATTTTCTGTCTGTTATCACCTTCTTATCGTGGATGAATGAAGGAGTTGTGGATGAAGTGAAATTCTTCTTAATGGAGCTTACCAAGGACTAGAAGTTCTTGCTACCAGAGGTTGCCTTAAGGAGTTTACTTCTCAACTTGTTGTCAAATGAATTTTTGACATTCCTGATGGTGACTTTACAGGAATTTCTGACATTCTGATTGCATTCATACACTCCTGATTAAACCATCTGTTGGGCCTAGGCTTTACAGATTTGGTAGAATGGGGAATGAACAAATGCATTTCTGCCTGTATGATCCTAGAGATACGGATAGCGGCAGGGTTGACGTATTTGTTTCGGAAACACAGGTTCCAGTCAGTAGATTGGAAAAAATTAATAAGCCCCAGCCAATTGGCCTTCCCATAATGCCATATAGTTCTTTTAACTGGTTCTGAACTTTAACTCGATCTCCATAATAAAGGTGTCAATGTCATCCTCCAATCCTTCTTATTTCGACACGGCACTGCATGTACTACGGTAGAATCTTGCATTGAAAAAGAACAGTCCTTTTAACAGATTTACGCTTTCGACAACTTCAGAACCGAGGCGATCCAAGTGTTTTACGCCTAATTGGGGATCTAAAATAGTACGACTAATACGATCTACAAATCTAGAACAATAGCACCGTGCCAGCCAAGAAAGGATAGACAACGAAATCAGGCAAACTAAATGGAACTGGTTTGGCCATATCCTGCAGGAGACAGTGGAAAAAGGCACAGTTGCTGCATTTCCTGTAATATATGGCACGGGAACACTTTATCAAATTTTTTTTTTTTTTTCGAATTTAAATTTTCCTAAAATCTTAATTTCTGAAATTGCGCCCGGTGCAAGTACACCATTTGCTCCTGTACCTATGAAACCGCCGCCCCTGAATGGGGGACCAGAAGCTGTTTAAATTAGTAATTTTACTTTTCAATCTGTCTTCGAATGATGATTTGGCTTTAGTGATGATGTACTTACACACAGGGATTTCTAAACTCATTGTAGAACGTTAGTCCTCTCTATAAGCTGTTTCCTTATCTGTAGTTTCAATAGTACACTCCCGGCCACTGTTTGGCATGAGTATCTTGAAATTGATTAGCATTTAGTAAACAAAGATTGTGACTGGCGCAATTTAATTTTGCATCACATTTCACTGGGAACCAATCCATCGTGTAAATCGAGAGTTAGGGATGAATTAAAAAACCACAACATCCTTCCTGTCTGCAATGTAAATTCCCAAGGCAGTAATAATGTAGTAAGAATGGTTTTTAATTATTGACCGTTTTTTCTGCATAAAATTTAATGTTTCCTATGTCCTTCAAAGCACTAGGTTAATGGATACATCAAAGCAGGTATACTAATAGCTGTTGACACAGGCTGATCTCCCACATTAAGCTGGTAGCGATTACGTAAAAATCATTGTGTACATTTTCTCAAGCATCTCATTAGACCTCGAGAGTTTGTTAGCACTTCGTCAATATTTCGAAAGTGAAATTAGGCCTCCTCCAGCCGGTGGGTCCTCAGTCTGCACTCGGGGAGCCACTCGAAATCCATAATGGGAAGTTTTTTTTTTGCTTGCTTATTGTTAACCAGCTCAATTCAACTCAAGTGAGGAGGAGATGATAATAAAGAAGGCGAAGAAGAAATAAAAAAGCAATTTTTTATCGATTGTAAACGAGATAATCCAATGCCATTCGACTTTGAGATGGTATTTTCAAAGAACGACATTTTTGGTGGATTATGGATCGGGGGCCTGGCCCAGCTCCATCTTTCATAGAATCCAAGAGTCTATCTATCGATCTTGAACAGCAGACACTCTTGGGACACACAAAAGTTGTAATTAAGCCATGGTTGCATAACATCTCCTCCTAGCCGAGCCAGCCCAAAGCATTAAAGGAGAAGTGAATTCAATGAAGAAAAATGGCAAGGGATTAAGTTTCGTTTCAATCTAACCTGTTCGAATGTTTGTTTATTTCACGTCGCTTTTTGTTGGTTTCGAGTGAAAGTTACTCAATATCCAAAGCACGTCGTCTTCCCAGCGGTCATGTATTGCACCTGTTGTAAAAGGTAAGGAATTTTGCATATTTATGGGTTTATTTATTGCATTCATAGCTGAAGCCTAGCGAGAAAGGTAATTTCAATTTCTTAGTTAAACATCACGTACTTCAAATGGTAATAAGAGCAAGAAAAATTTTCGGTTTTTGAAGTCATTCCTTAAACGAAATGCTTTAGTTTAAGGCCTTCTAGGAAGCTGTTAAATAAATACGAGGAATTTCAGTGTGGTGATAATATTTTCATAAACATAAACGAAAACCGCGAACGTTAAAGAGGAACACCTTTAAAAATTATTCCACCGCGCCGTAGCAAATCAGAAAATGTGCAAAAAGTCATGAAACGTATATTCGTCAGAGACGTTTCACTTTGAGGGCAGATTCCCACAAAGGTGTGGACAGGAATAACAAATTTTATAATGTGCTTTTCTTGTGGCTAATAATGAGCTAAGGCCGAGATTATTGCTGTTTTATATTTTTTACTAATTATTGTTTAATTACTTATTCAAAGCTGAGGAGAGTGAGTCACTTTAAACCCTTTTGAAATTAAATCGTATCTGGTTCGGGAAGTCCACGGAAATGCCAGGTGTTGGGTGTTTTTATGGTAAAGTATTGTGGAGTGTAGACTGTACTTATTTAGTAATCCTCGGACACCTGCGTGAAATGCATTCTGGAAAAGACTTTTTTATGTTTGTTACCGCGAAATTAGCTAAAGTTATACTGGAGTTAAGTTTGCACTCAGATATGAAACGGTTTAAATTTCCATTTTAAATGATAATTATGGGTGAACACTTCAAAGTTTTATTATTGAAAATATGCATTTTTATATTTCATACATTATTTAAACTCATTGTTATTTTTTCCAACATCCCGGGAACACCAGATGTACGTCATAGTATAAACGCTAAACAAAATTCTGCATACAAAAGAAAGCCATGGGGTGCGCCATCTAGACTTTCGGTATATCAACATTGAAAATCTTGGACATTTTTTTTGCCGATTTTGACAAATGATTAATACCCTTGACACACTGCAGCATCGAATGAACATTGCAGTATCATTCGGCTATGAATGATCATTCGCGCCCAGTATGTCATGTCCAATGTTCATTCAACAGCTTCATTCGTCATTCAATCGAATGAAGTCAAAATAACTTCATTCAATGAAGATGGAAGTGAAATTGGGAAATTATCGAACAACTTTCCATGAAATTTCCAGTAGAATTTCCAACTGAAATTCCTAACTGTCAAACTGTCATTCAGATTTCAGAATTTTTTAAAAAGTAGTAGGTTCCATTGTAAATAACTGTTGTGGGGCCTCAATTAATAATTTTTATTAAATTTAAAAGTATAAATCACTATGTAATCACTTTCAGTTCATATATTTAGCAGTTTGTGTAAAGTTTCTATTTTGACAGTTCCAATGAACATTGAGAAACGCAGTGTGTCGCTTCTAAAATGAATGATCATTGAAAGCCAATGAAGTTGGAAGAATGCTCATTCGTTTTTGCAGTGTGTCAAGGGTATTATCGAGTTTTTGCATTAGGACACGAACAATTTTCTTTGGACTTACGCGAACGCTAAAATTTTCGTCGCCAAAATTTTTCGACTTCAATTTTTTTTCGCCATACACGAACCCGCCCCAGGTCTAATTACACGGCCTATTATTTTCTCAAACTCACTTTCTATAAACTGGGGCCAGTTCGTGTATGTCGAAAACGAAAATTTTGTTTCGTCTCTGGTTCGCGTAGGTCGAAAAATTGAAAATTTCCGTCTGAAGCCGACGAAAGGCCAACGAAAGCTCTTGGGTTATCGAGTTTTTGCATTAGGACACGAACAATTTTCTTTCGACCTATGCGAACGCTAAAATTTTCGTCGACAAAATTTTTCGACTTCAATTTTTTTTCGTACGATTATCGTCGTTCGCCATACACAAACCGGCCCTGTTTGTTTATGATTCAAGTATTACATGATGCATCGAATTGTCTGCCTCTATTCCGAGTAACTGTTCTTTACTTCTGGGTCCGCTTCTAGCCTTTTGTCCATATTTTCCGTGTACCTGTAATTTCAGTCATTGCATTAAACATATTTAATTTCTTGTTTTCATTTAGATTAATTTCGCTTTTATCAATGGTATCATTCAATGGCAACAAACCAAAAATTTTGAAAGCACCACCTTTTGCAAAAAAAAATCGTAACTACACTAATCATCTACTCCGATATATGATGAGCTGGGGTAGTTGCAACTACTCAAATGTACACCAGTGTAGTTACTCTAAGAAAAAGAAACGCGGCTATTTACTACTCCGGAGTACATAGCCAATTGGACGCGATTTTTGATACTAGAAGTAAATACGAGTAAAACCTTTTCCAATTCATGAAAGGTTAATTAAACTCAAGAGGAGTGCCGATTTGGAGGCAATAACTTTTTTTTTGTAGAAAATCGCATGATCTACAAACTTTGTCCACATTACTTTACGATATGACTTACGGTTTAAGATGTATTTGCAAAAAACTGATATTTTGACCCTAAAACCCCCTAAAAAGTGAGCTTCCCATGGTAGAAAATCGTTAGAGTTTATAACTCCTTATTAAGAGCCCTCAAAGGAAAGCTCTGTACCAATTTAGCCTGTACCCAATCATTTCCGCTATTTCGTCTTTTTCGGCTTAATTTAACTGTACTAAAATGGAATATTCGTAAACAAAATTTATTAACCCTTATTCTACTGCAATGTTAAGATTGATTTGAAAATATAGACTGGCCATAAAAGTTTTCACTTCCAGCGTGTAAACCCTTGACACACTGCAGCATCGAATGAACATTGCAGTATCATTCGGCTATGAATGATCATTCGCGCCCACTATGTCATGTCCAATGTTCATTCAACAGCTTCATTCGTCATTCAATCGAATGAAGTCAAAATAACTTCATTCAATGAAGATGGAAGTGAAATTGGGAAATTATCGAACAACTTTCCATGAAATTTCCAGTAGAATTTCCAACTGAAATTCCTAACTGTCAAACTGTCATTCAGATTTCAGAATTTTTTAAAAAGTAGTAGGTTCCATTGTAAATAACTGTTGTGGGGCCTCAATTAATAATTTTTATTAAATTTAAAAGTATAAATCACTATGTAATCACTTTCAGTTCATATATTTAGCAGTTTGTGTAAAGTTTCTATTTTGACAGTTCCAATGAACATTGAGAAACGCAGTGTGTCGCTTCTAAAATGAATGATCATTGAAAGCCAATGAAGTTGGAAGAATGCTCATTCGTTTTTGCAGTGTGTCAAGGGTATAAGACTTCATTAGGATATTCTCTACCATTTATTTCAAACCAGTTTTTGAAAAAAAAAAAAAAAAAATGTCGATTAAATGACCACCTCCATTCGATACGCAAAAGGCTCCTTTTCGGACATGGTGTGTTATATTGACATATCGTTATATTGGGCAGCATTTCGGCCGTTATATCCGCTACTTTGGTTCGTATATTAGCTTTAAGTTCGTCAATGTCCTTCGGTGTGGCAAGGTGCGCTATCTTGTAGAACATAGGTTCATCAGGTCAGGCCCTTTTCACGCGCTTTTGGACACACAAAGCGAAAGCTCATCCGAAACATCCGACCATAGCCTGCGCCATTGAGGGTTTGTCGAACTTTGAAAAAAAATGGTCCGATGATGGTTTTTGAGTACACTCCGGCCCAAGCAGTAACTTTCTAGTCGAGCAATACTGTTTCGTGAATGTGGGTTCTCTGCTTCCCAAATTCGACATTTTTGTTTATTGATTCCGCCAAAGAGTGTAAAATGGGCTTCGTCCGTCATCAAAATTCTGTCCCAAAAATCTGGCGCGGCATAGAACATTCTTGCGACGGCATTTCCATCTTGCAAACATCGGAGCTTGTCTGTTGGCAACAATCTTTGAGTAAACTGCACTTTGTATGGGAGTAGATGACGATCTTGCTTCATAATCCTCCTTTGAGTTGTTCCACTCACGTTTAACTTCCGAGATCGGCAGCGATACGAAACATTTGTATTATCGGCAACTCTCTCTATTGCTGCTTCAACAACTTCATTGGAACGTCGTGGTTGAATGGGACGCCGGCGAGTGGCTGCAGACTCGTACTCAAAGTTCTTCACCAAACCACGAATTTTGTTGTCTGAACTTGTGCCATACGCACCGTTTTCACAATTGAAAGATTGTTTGCAATGTAAAGCGATAGCGTGGTTTTTCGATGTGAGTAGACTAGTAGCTAAAATGGTACTGAATGACGCTTCAAAATTGTATACATTTGTCGAAATCGGTTAAAAAATAGCAGAGTTATTCAATGTGGAAATACCGAAGTTCGAAGTAAAATTTAATTAGAAACTAAAAAATAAGTATAAAAAAGAAAAAAAGATAAAATCATCCACTTCACTGAACTCAGTTTAATTATGTTCAGTTCAATCCACTTAACTTACCGGCTAAATTCCAGTTCATGTTCAGTTCGTGCTTGAAATTGTTGCTCTTTCGCCAGGGATCAGAAACACAAAAGCTCACTGGAATGGCACTTTTCCAGTAGATTTTTTTTTTTTTTTTATGAAAAAACCAAGCTTAGGTGTAACCCTTTATACTACCAGTTCGTCATGTCGTGCAGTTCATGGTGCAATTTCTAGTAGTAAGCTTGGTTTGAAGAATAGAGGAGAATAGGAAAGGTAAGAGGGGGTCTGGAGGGTGTAGAAGAAAATGACGATGAACCTCACGTTTGAACTCTAAGGTGTTGTACGAGTTCGGAAATACTGACTGCGGGAGATTATTCCACAGTCGAGTTGTTCTATTCATAAACGAACTTCTAAACCGTATTGTGCGTGAACGAGGGGGCTGTAGGGTATGGGGGTGAGCCGAGCGGGCTAGTCTTGTGTTGCGGGAAAAGTATTGCCGTGCAGGCAGGAGGTCCTGAATTTCAGTGGAACAGTCGCCATGGTAATAGCGATAAAGAATGGAGAGGGCTGCTACATTCATACGGTGGCTTAAGGTGTCTATGGAGGCGCGAAAGGGGCCATCACCAATGAGTTTGAGGGCACGATTTTGCACCTTGTCGAGACAAGCCAAGGTGGTTTTTGGGGCGCCTGCCCAGATATGCGAGTTGTATTCGAGGCGTGGCCGAATGTAGGATTTGTATATTGTAGCCAATGCGGCTGGCTGGAGGAGGAACTTGCATCTCTTGAGAAATCCAAGGCATTGGAAGGCTTGTTTGGCGATTTGGAATATGTGATCATTCCATCGCAGATGCTCCGTTAAAGTTACCCCTAGGATGTTGAGAGTTGAGTCAGCCGTTAGATTCTCTTTATCCACTGAGATAGGAGGAAGGTCGGTACAATTTTTGTTGGAGATCAGACAGTGCTTCGTTTTTGTGGCATTGAATTCGACGCGGTTCATTTCGCCCCAATGAAGAATCGATTCGATATCCCGGTTGATCGAAGCCGACATCAGTTGACGGTGGTAAAGACAAGGTCTGGCACGTGCTTGTCTTATATTGTCGAAGGAGTAAGAGAAATTCAGAGTACCGTCATCAGCGAAGCAGTGAAGTGGGTTGGAGGGGATTGAGAGCAGATCATTAATGAAGATTACAAAAAGTGCGGGTGAAAGAATTGACCCCTGGGGAACTCCGGCCGAAATGGCGTGGGGGTTGGATTCGACGCCATCCAATACTACCTTGATTGAACGGCCTGAAAGAAAGCTCTTAATCCAGTTCCTTAGAACTAAGTGTATACCAATAGCTTGGAGTTTATTCAACAGAGCTGGGTGCCATACTCTGTCAAAAGCCTTTGATATATCTAGAGCAGCCAGGCTAGACTAAACAAAGCTGTCAATGCTTTGGTTGATACGCTCAGTTAAACACACAAGCAGATCGCCAGTAGACCGTTTAGATCTGAAGCCGTATTGCCTGTCGTGTATAATTTGGTTGGATTCTAGATATTTCATCAGCTTTTTATTGATTATTGTCTCCATGATTTTAGAGAGAACAGAAGTAATTGCTATTGGGCGGTAGTATAAGGGGTCGCTGGCTTCACCTTTTTTTGGGATTGGCTGAACATGAGCTAGTTTCCAAGAGTCGGGATACACTCCGGAGAAGTAAGACAGAGCAAAAAGTTTGCGCAGAGGTTTAGCCAAAGGTGAGGCACATTTTTTAAGTACCATAGGGGAGATTTTGTCGGGACCAGTGGATTTATTGGCGTCGAGTTCCTTGAGACACCTAAACACTTCGCGAGTCCTGAAGTGAACTCCGTCCATAGAGTGGGTGGTATTCTCGAGAGTGGGGGGTGACATAGCAGCATCGGGTAAAGAAGAATTTGCGGCGAACAGAGAAGCTAATAGGTCGGCCTTGGGTTTGCTTTCTGTTATCACTTCTTTGTTGTGAATAAAATTAGGTGTTGAGGAGGAAGTAAAATTCTTCTTGATGGCGGTTACCAAGGACCAGAAGTTTTTGCTGCCTGTAGTGGAGTTAAGAATCTTACTTCTCAATCTATCATCAAATGATGATTTGACTTTCCTGATGATGGAGTTACAGGAGTTTCTCAGTTTGATGTACTCACGACGAAGTGGCTCATTAGGCGAACGTCTGTATGCTCTATAGGCGGCTTCTTTAGCTTTGATTGCGTTCATACATTCCCCATTGAACCATTTGTTCGGCCTAGGCTTCACAGATTTGGTAGAGTGGGGGATGAACAAGCGCATACCCGCTCGAATAATTTTGGTGACACAGAGGGCCGCATAGTTCGCATTGGCATTACGGAAACACAAATCCCAGTCAGTGGCCTGGAAGAAACGAATAAGACCCAACCAGTTGGCTTTCCCATAGTGCCACACAGTTCTTTTAGGAGCTGTGGTGGTTGTGGTCGAGGATGGATATGGGAAATAATTATTCTCTTTTGAACTAGTTTTACGTTGAACTTCAGTTCGACTGCAGGTGAGTGAACTGAGAGTTGTTTTATCCTCAGTTGAATATGTAGAAATTGTTTGCGAACTGAGGTTATTTTAAAGTTCAGTTCGCCAATTTGCTCGAATTTGCGCAGTTCGGCTGGTGAAGCCGGGGTATAAGTAATAGCCGGTCGACCTAACTCTTGATAGCAGCTGGCTAAAGATACCAGAGCAACTACTGATAGGTTTGTCCCTGCTCTCGTCAGCGGCTCAGCAATTTTATTTTCGATGTGACCTTCTTGGCCTCGGTTCCATATCAGCGTAACATTGTTGCTCCTGGTAGAGGATTTTAGAGTTAGGAAACAATTCAGGTTAGTATACGACAGGAACTGGGTGACATGTGGGGTTTACTGGCCAACACGACAGCTTGACTGTCCGAGAAATATTAACGATGGTAGTTGTTTTTTAAACTCTATTAATATAAGTCTGGGCACACACCTAAATGGGGAGTACTTCAGCTTGAAAAGTAGTGCTCGTTGCACAAAGGTCCGTATACCAATTTTGGAACGGGTTTGGAACCGTCCGCCCTGAAACTCTTATACACTTTAATTTCTTTAAAATTATGTAACATCATGTTAACATTATCCAATCGATGTAAATACTTAAATCCTTTATGTAACTGCACTGTAATTAAAATATAATTACAAATGTAATAAACGTTACGCAATAATTGTGAAAAGTGCATAACCACCACCGAAGATCAATTTTATTTAAATAATAGCAAAAGCCCAAAAAATTACATCATTTCTGAAAATTGCCCACGATTTCATGTGGAACAATGCAAGCGACGATTTAACTCTTAACCTTATTTTTTGAATGGTGCTAATGCATCCCCAGTTGATAGACAGCAATTAACAGATGGCTTCAAAGGCCATCCATAATACAAATCGTGAATTGCCAACAATTTGCTACAGAATGAACAATAATAAGCCCCCCAAAATACGCCCCCGCCCCATTGCAATGTCGAAGCAGTCCAGGATCGGCACAGTGCATAGAGAGCATCCTTACATACATATAGTATAGAGTGTCCAGCAATTAGTTGCCATTCATACAATTGCTGGGACAAAAACGTTGATGCCATCATTCACACTATGCGCTACATCCATGCATCATCCCGTCAATCTATTCGGGCGTTTCCAAAACCAGATGACAGTAATTGATTTAAAAGCAATCTGCAGGGCCGAAGGGAACACCCACACTAATTCCCATTAAATTTTAATTACATTTTCCTTGTGTGCGAGGCAAATGAAATTTTCCTTTCGCTAAAGGGCTCGGTTCGTTCAGTTCAGTTCAGTTCGGTTCGGTCAAATGTATTCAATACAGTAATATTCGATGGAGGGCCGTACGGACACATCAACCTGTCCCCAATCAAATCGATAGAAATTTTGATTAATTCGAAAATATTATTACTTTGGGAATCAGTGATATTCAAATGTTTTTGGGGGTCTTTGTGAAGGCTGCTTTAAAGGGAGCCATTTATGATGTGAAATTTCAATTATTTGGCGTTTGTAATGATATGACCAGCTCTGCTCAATGCCCATTCAATTTGAATTAATTTAGGAGGATTCATATCCCCTTATTTATGCACACATCAAAGTAATTTTGTCGAAAAAACCCTTTGCCCAATCATTTTTGATCAACATGCTTAAGGGCTTCTTTTGACCGAACAACTGATCCAGATTTGATTGCTGAAAGTAGCATTTATGCAGGTGGGGCTTTTGTAAAAGAGATTTGACAGTTTTGGGGGAAGTTGTATGCTAATATTTTTGGATTAATGTCTTTTTACTTGTAGGCTTTCCAGTCGGAAAACCACTAGCGAGATGAATGGAAGATCTGCCAACGCCAACATAAGTCGTCGACACTCATATAAAATGTCCGCAATTAAACTCGGACTACGGAAATCGAATATGTACAAGAAAGCTTACTCGCTCTACTAGGTCAAGGAATTTCTAAGAAGTTCTATGGTCGTATGGTTTCGGCACAACTTTGCAAATTGCAGTTGGAGAACGATTGATTAAAAATTCAATAGTCTAAACTCACGGTTGATGCAACAGAGTTCAATTTGTAAAAACTCCTTTTCTGTGTCTGAAGTCATCGCAACTTGTCCTGATCGAATTCTTAGTAAAATTTACAGAATGTTAGGCAGAAGATTTGGTCCTGTGCTTCAGGTGAAGAAGCACCGAATACGATACGAACTTTTGTCGTCATTTTGTCATACCTATATATGGGGAGATGAAGCATATAGTTGGTCAGGCGCTATTTCTGCAAATCCAGCAATCATTTCAAGCATATCTGTGAAAAAAATGACCTGAAAATTTTCCAAAAGTAATCAGCACCAATAAGTAATGATGGACCGTCTTCGGACAGTTTGAATCTGCTACATTGTTTACTTTACATCAGGAATCGGGAAAGTTGTCAAGACATATTTTGGGTACCATCACATCAATTAACGTCACTAATGCATCATCTAGAGCAGTGTCCAAACTGGGATGCGCTTTCCCTGAAGGATACGCAGACAATTCTACGGGGTACGCCACGTTTCTATTCAAAGTACTTTATGTCCTTTCCCTTTATTTTCGAAACGGCCGGCTATCTTTACTTGTGCACAGGGAGACCGTGTCGCGGGGCTATGCGCTATTTGCATGAAGCCAAGTGGCGCCAACTAGTGGAAAGTGTAGAACTATTGAACTAAAATGCGGCCGTTAATTTCCTTTGTATACATTGAACTGCGTATAATAAGAGAAGAAAGTTTTTTGCAAAATTTGTTAAAATTATTATATGCTGACGCCAAAAAAGGTATTGAAATTTTCGATAAACATTAGTTAGCTATTTTAACTCGTTTTCAATAAAAATGTGTATTCCAGATTCTTTTTAGTAAGTACCGTTTGAAATGCAGAAAACAGACAACCAAATTTAACCGAAAATGAACATTCTTTTGAAAGCTGGTTTTGCTAGTATAACCCACAATATAAATTTTGCGGAAAAAACGATCGAAAAGGGGGAAAATTGGCATTTTGTCATGTTCTCGATGTCCGAGAAAGTAAAACAAGGGACATTTCGTACCAGGTGAATTTACGTTGTTGTTTTTACATCCGACAACGTAACAACGACTGTCTGGTGTGCGACGTTCCATTGCTCCAAAATATTTGCAGGTTATACACAACAAACGCGTTCACGCGGAGTACTTTTAACATAAAAATAACTGTACCTATCATCCGTCAAGGTCAGGTCTGAGTACGTTTAAATGTACTTAGTGAACAAAGGATTTATTTATTTTAATTGAATTTACTCTATAAAAAAACAAACTCAAACTCTGCAGTTGTCAATGTACTTTCAATGTACACTGGCGGCGGCTCTTGGTTCAATAGTTCGGCAATTTTCCGCCGTCGCGCCACGTGTCTTGTCAAAGCTAAGACCCGCCCCCTTGCACATAGCGCATACCTAATTTTAAAAATCGAGCAGCAATTGAACCTCTGAGTTTCATCATCATCATCACAGTTTTCATCACAGCCTATTGTTGGCCTTGATTTTATCCAGCTTTCGACTCTATGATTGTCGTTTCTTGCCCGTCTTTTCTAGTTTCTTATTCGTAATTGTCTTACGTCTTGCTCCACATAGTCTATATAATATGTTTGCTCAGGTCTACCTGGTCTCCATTTTTTAGTCGGAATTTCCTCAGCACTATCTTTGCCGCGTCTCGTTCGATATGACCAATCCATATTAATATTAGGTTTATAAAATTCTATGGAAAGATGATCAATGGACATTCTCTTCGCACGATGTCCATATCAAAATTCAATGGAAAATGTAGCAAAATGTTGCATCGAGTTCGGCTCAGGGTTCAAAGTAGTTGGCTCTGGTACGAGACCACTCCTTGTCTTTTTGATATGACCGGAAGACCTTCTTTAAGTGTGACTGTTATAGACGGTATTTTACCCCAAAAATCGGACCCATGTAGGCTCCGTATCCCTTGTAACCCCGTTGCACGGTATGTTCGTACATCCGTATATGGTGCAAATAGTGGCACTCTTATGATAAAGGGGAACATTTATGATTTATTTAAGTTATAAGGATACATGATCAAAAAAGTTTGAAGACCACTGATCTAGACTTGGCCGCAGACTAATGTCTACTCTGAGCCCAAAAATCCGGATCACAATGAGGAATGACGGCCATGGCGCCGCACACATTGCAAATTGCTTGTGTCCCTTTCTAGTGCACTTGAAACAGCGTCCGGCACATTCTAACTTTCTTTTCTCTCAACTAAACTGCGCCTATCATTATCATTGCAACGATCCTCTTAATGATCTTCAGAATTAAAAACAAAACCCGCTTATTGCTGGAGGGAAGCAAAAGCGCTGCAGCCGTTTTTATCATTAAAGCGTTTGAGTCCTTTGGAATTCTTGCATCTGACCACGACAAGGATGGCAGAGAAACCGTTGAATTGTTATTGATAATATAAATGAGCGGGTGATGTGGGTATTTAAACGAACGAAGTTACATTTTCTCTATTCGAATATACTTTCGTGGTTGGATTTGAGACTCTCATTGCCTATGGAAATAGCGATTTTGAGATTCCCAATTGTTTTGGCGCACGCCATATTAACAAATCCTTTTATAGTCTGTCAAGCCTCTTCAAATGCAAGCATCTTACCGTAGACAGAGAAAGTCATTGAATATATTAGAATTCAGTGGTCTTTCAACCGATAAGACCGACTCGCATATGCATCTCGGAAAGTTTTCTGCCTCCATTAAAAGTTTGGCGTACATCATAACCCCGGAGATTAAGGATGACAAAATGGCATTGTATCAGAATCGAGACCGACTTTGACTTTCTATCTTCACAACAAACTTTCTCCGTTCTCAAATAACAGCGTGTACGGCTTTCCACCGTCTCGCTCTACAACTATGGAAAACTCGAAACTAGTTGATCGATAATTATACCTTTTTTTATTATTTTAATCACGCTCCTTAAAATTTCGCATGATTTTCATATTTTCTGTGTAAGCATTTCATCAGAAAAAAGTTCCTAGGCAAGGCCTCAATCAACCTAAGCAGACAGCTGATATTAAAACAGGTAAATTTTTTCCCTCATTCGAACACATGACGAGGGAGTATCAATTTGACGTGATTTTCTACTTAATCGGGAATTTCTGTGCAATATTCCCCGATTGCCGGTCGTAATGGCATATCACGAAACTAATAAATGCCATGCAGAAACCGAGCCAAGCCACGAACTAAAGCTTTGCGCGGATTAAATAATTCACGACAAGAACATTGGATAAGGCGCATTCCTGCGGTCTCGTTAGATAAAGATTAGGTTCGACCTGTTGTAAATGTTTCGTGTTTTTCTCACTTTTTACTGTGTGGCCATAGCCGCCGCCGCGCGGTGTGTCTTCAACTGTATGGCAGCTTATTCAATCGGTTGTTGTTGCTGTTGTTGCCTTCCAGTCTGTTACTGCAATTTACGAGTTGTTTTCCTTGAAGTAGGTACATAAGTACACCTTTCTTACCCTCCATCGGCTGGGTGAGATCGCAAAGGTAGAGAGGAGGCATTGTTAGAGAGACGGGGCCAGGATATAAATCTGTTCGGAAAATTAAGTGTTTCAATTGCACAAATGTGGAGCAATTTCCCTCTTACTTTTGCAATGCGAAGTAAACGTGTATGTGGGACGGTTATTACAGGCCTGAGAACCCGCTCATTATCAGGTAAATAATTGAATTAATTGGCGGTGAATATATTCGATGGGATTTAATAATCGTTAAGTATTTCTAGTAATTGTTACAAAAAAAAAAAAACAGAGTGCGCCATTATTTGTAATAATAAGACCAAGCACTGCTTCCTCAATCAACAGGTAAAATTACCAATTAATCTCACTCAGGTATATTTTAATAACGCTTAAAAAAAACATCCGACAAACCAATTATATTCGTAAAATAAAAAAATATTAAAATCTGACCAATAAAGTTCTCTCCGAGTGGAATTAATCTGGAGAACCTTTATAATCTGAGAGAAGTAAATAACGATGTTGGCCTGATTGTTTTAAATACATTTAATATGGATTACTTTAATTCCTTTGATCACAAAACCAGAGAATCCCGCATATACCTGTGTGCGCCCCACAAAATCCCTTAAACTCTACCCACTTTAAAAAGTCCCAGCCCGGCAAATCCCTTGGAATTGGATTACAGATTTGTTTATCTGCCGAGCAAATGCTTTCAACAATTTCATAAAAAAGAAATGACCGTTGCGATGCAGCGTAATCCTATCAGACCTCTCACGCCGGGCTTAAGTGGATGCACTGATAACGAACACATAAAGTGGTGGCCATGGCAGCCAGAGAGGGTACCCAGCTTCCGCCCTACGAATCCGGATATATCTCTGTATGCACTATGCTTGGGGGTACAGAGCAGACCCAATGACGACTGGCCGGGGTCTTTGGGGCGGGGGTGGTATTGCAGTCGTCTAGCAGCACTTAATAACATAATATTTGCGAAGTAGTGCATTGCTGATGGTGCATTCAAATTTTAGTCATTTCTGTTGAACGAATTTTCGAAATCTTTACGGAAATTGTGCTTCTAAGTATGGAGGAGCAATCGAATATCTGAAATTGAATTGTTGTGAGATTTGTTGTGAATTGAACTAAATCTGGGTTAAGATGAGATTTTGTTTATTTTCGAGGTTTTGATTTCTTTTTTTGTTATCCATCGTTCCTTAATAAATTCATGATTATGGAAATAGAAAATCCAGTGAAGTACAAAAAGAGAATATTATTTCTGTGCTGCTTACATTCAATTTTGGTATTTTTGAAAATGCAATCAAGTCATACAACAAGTATTCACAAACCATAACTACATGGTTAAATTCTCCACCATCGTTTCATTTCTTCATTTAGTTAAAATGGACTCCATGTTCCTTAGTTAAAACAGAATATGCACAAACTATGAAATTTGAATTGGAAAGACTTGCCTCGTACATTTTTTGTATGTGACAGATCTAAGGTTGCCCCAACAAAAATAACTTACCTGCAGTTCTTCTGGCTATACTAGGTATACAATTCACTTCGGAGTCCATTACCTGTGATTGCATTTCCCTAGCTGCTGGAAATACAACAAACTATGCCAGCTACTCAGTGGGGTAACGTGGTAACAAAACAGATACCAGCCGATTGATCTTCTTGTGGGTTGTATCCCGCTGTCACCTCATCCAGAAGCACTGCGAGAAGAAAGCACATGTAACATTCGGGTAACCAGGCATTTCTCTAAATATTTATCGAATGAGTCTTATGCCCCAGCTTCACCGACCTCAGTTTAATAAAGTTCAGTTCAATCCACATAAAACCTCGGGCGAACTGTGCAATTTCAAGCAAATTGGTGAACTGAACTTTAAAATAACTTCAGTTTTCATAGAATTTTCACATATCCACTGAGGATAAAACAGACCTCAGTTCGCCGGACTGGACTCGAACTGACGGAAAACTTAAAAGCTCACTCAAAAGAGAGTGAACTAATGGAATGCCATGTACACAATAGGCCTAACTTGGCCGCAGTGTTCACCATATGGGTTGCCCCTTCATTCCTTATAATAATAAAAAAAAATGGAATGCCATTCCATTGAGCGTTTACCCTTCTAACGTCTGGAGAAAAAGCGACGACAATTTCAATCATAAACTGAATATGAACTGGACTTTAGCCGGTGAAGCCACTATCGTGGATTGGACTGAGTTCGGTGAAGCCGCTTTTCCGCCAAAAGTTAGAAATGCAAAAGCTCACTGGAAAGACATTCCAGTTTATTACTCTCTTTTGAGTGAGCTTTTACATTCAACTTCAGTTCGATGCTATGTTGGGCGAACTGAAGTTTGATATATCCTGAGTTCATTATGTGAAAATATATGTATGGATGAGAACTGAGGTCTGAATTGAGGCTCAGTACAGCAATTCGTTCGAACTTGTGAAGTTCGGCTGGTGAAGTCGGGCATTAGCAAGATTGAGAGACAACTTGTCATTACAGAATTTCGGCAGTGAGGGATCTGTTATTTTCCGTCCAGTGGAAATTTTTGTAGTTCCACTCCATAACTTCTATCTGAAGCTGCGATCTCTTAGTCGTCAGGTCCACTAAAAATAAACATTCATATCTGTATTGGTAAGTAGAACGTAAGAGACAGTGGAAATAAATCGGCTTCATCTTTGACGACCCTTTCTAATGTCTTCAGCGCCAGATATGACGTGTCTCCATATGTTACGGTTTTCAGCTGGTAGTCCTGATTTTGGCCATCACAAACGACACCTAGGGGATGATAAACAATTCATATGAGTTTTTTCTTATTACGCAATTTTGCCACAAATGTTCTTTTGCTACAAAATTTCGTCACTTGTCGAAAAGATGATGATATGACTTCCTGAACATAAGTGTTAGTTTATGTAGCGTTAGGGTTGGGGTTTTCGGAATTTTGTCATACCAGCCGAAATTATTAATTTTTTTAGCCTCTCTTTTCCATACCGGAAAAGGGTAACTCGAGTAAAGTGTGTACAGCTTGGTACTCGGCCATTTAAACCTTTTGGTTAAGTGTGGTCGTCCTGATCCCGCACTCATTAAAAATCAGTAAAAACACTATGGCCATCATATGCCCCGTGTTCGCCCGTTTTAACGTCCTTTTTTTACTCAGGAAGGCGTTAGATGACCTGATGCTTATGAGGCCCACACGAGTTCCCTATGAGTTAATGGCGCTAGCTCCAAAATGCTAGGGTGGTAGTTTTGTAAGGGTTGGCACATTCCTACTGTGTTCTAAATTGTCGTGTGGTTCAGGGCCATGCCCTAAATAATAATTTACACAAGCCTAGGGGTTAGGGCGTCTGACTACCATCCCACAATTCCATGGTTCGAGTGCACTTCGCGGGATGGCCCTTCATCGTTCCACTTGCCTCACCTAGCTATGATTTCTTCGAACTTATCTTCCCTCTTTACAGCAGCCGCCCTTTCTTTTGACATATTCGCGTTAGTTTCCGCGCGAAAAGACCCGGTTTTGCAACAGTTGAAGTAACAATCGTTGAAGTACGATTCGAACCGCGGACCTCTGGCATGGCAGTCGGTTGCCCTAACCCCTCGGCTACTGAGGCTAATTTCAACATATACCATTGTGGTGTTAATTCAGAAAATGCAAATTGAATTCACTTTCATCAAATACTCCTTGCATGCCATCTAATCATTTTAAGTGTCAATCGTACCACATCAATGCAACTGGTCAGATATAAATGCGATATCGCTTAAATTTATTAAAACATTCCCGCCTAACCACCCAGCATCTTCATTCTCCCACCACGTTCTTGAGTAAATTACCCTGCGTTTCTATCCCCAATCGATTATCGTAATTACATTAATCCATTTTAAGCTTGTGTTGTGATGCAAATATTTAATTTGAATTATGATAAGTGCCCGAGCAATATCCATTAGCACTCTTTTGCAATCGAGAGATATTGTCGCAATTTTTATTGTAATATTACTTTGGGTTTATGTATGTATTGTTGAAAAAATACTATCGTCTCTCTTAATGTAAAGTTATTATCCTTAAACAAACCCAAAACCATTGTAACCCTTTGCGACCTTTTGAATAAATAATAATGTAATTGCTATCAACAAAACGATAAACTTTCCCCGACACATACGAGCACGATGAATATTCAATAGAGCCCCGAAAGCTATTACAATTAGGTAACCCCGGAAAATCCTGCAATGGGCGAAGGCATTTACAAAGTCATAACTGCCTCTAAACAATGGCCAGCAGTTTTGGTGTAGTTCAGAATGCACACCTTTTAACAACATATATTCAACTAGGACACACATGAACACACACACCCGCACAAATACACCATAATCCCTGTATCCTGGCTGATGGCATGTTATTTAAATTTCCAGAACCAGAATGTGTCACTCAGCTATGATCTATTATGTATTAATTGCAGTTTGCGTGCTTTTTATTACCCGGGGGCCGCAGTATCCTTTAATTCAATGTGTGCTTTTCGCCTCTCCCGGATTGGGACCGGGCCACCATCCTGAATGGGCTGTCATAGGAATACCTGTCATTTGTTTGAATAGCACGCCATTCATGTGTAGGAGTGCGTATAATTTTAATAATAGGTTTTACGTGTTTATGGCTCCCGTGACTGATTAAGATTACAATCATGCCCGATGGTATCATGCCCCTCACTCAGTAAATACACCCAGAAAAGGTATAACGAATTCTAAATTGCGGGCTGCCCAAAAAAAATTGTGCAATTTGATCCTTGCGTAGAAAAAAACACAACAACAAAAAATTCGCCAGGAAAGGCTCACCTACTTCCATTCCAATTCGGCCAGAGTAAATCACTCACAACAGTCCTCGGTCCTAGAGTGACCTCAACACTTTTTCCCGGTGTCATGCTCCGTGTGCGGTGAAAGTGGCTAATCCATTAGACGTTAGCGGCTAACCCCGGGCACATGATGTCGGCCCTCGATACTCCCCCGCACACAGCTCCGCTCTGCTCCACTTCACCACTTCATACGGCGTTGGTGACTAACCTGCCTGGGATATCGTTACCAGCCCCAAACGTGTTCTACAAGGATATCATATTATTGCAGCATAATTGCATACAATTTCGCGTGAATTACGATGAATTATTTACTCGCATCCCGCCGCGAATAAATACCGGATTTGAATGCAGGCCTCGACACGGACCGTGGTATCCGCGCGGTGGTGGTGCAGATGCAGGCCATTATTAGTGCGGGCTGTGCTCGCATTATCCGAGGAGTCGAGATGCTCCTTGAACGATGTCCGGACCCCAGTCAGCCCTGGCCATGGAAAAAACAAGCACTAACCCTTTGTGGCCCCGCCAGTGCCTCCCGATCGACGATTTTCGAGCGTGGATGCGTTTTCTGTTCTTGTTATCCCAGAAAACATGCAACAACGCGCGTTACCTGGTGTGTTACTAACGAGACCTTGTTACCCATTGGATGGTAATTACTGCTAAAATAGGTAACACTCTTGCCGCAAGACTATAATTATGAGCATGTTTAGATGCGAATGGTGCTCCATAAATAAAATGGAAAATATTTCATTGTGCGTTTTGTGCACCCATGCAATTTATGCATAAGACAAAAAATGCAACGAGAAGTTGCAGTCAGATAGTGCAGAAGTGCAAGCAAGAGCTACGAAGTTTGATTGCCTGGAATAGAAATATGTGGAACAGAACTGACTTCAGAATTTGATTATGATTAAGAATTTATTAAGTTGGTCAAAGTGTATGCTCTTGAGTAAAGTTTAAATAGATAACACTTATCATGTTATTGAATAAAGAAGTTTGTCTTTCAAATCGTGTCGAACTTAGTAACATTACCATATTTTTTACAAGAAACAATCTTAAACGGATTTGACAGACTATATCTTTACTTAAAATGGTTTCGCTGGTACCTCTTTATTCCTGTACAAAGAGGCGTCTACGGCACGGATGTACCCAATCAGACACCCTTCAAAGTACTAACAAGGAATACTTCTGCTTGACTTCGGAGATGGAACGAGATTCGGTATTAATGTCAACGGAGTTTGCTCCGGCTTTTGAATATTCAATTGGAAAATGGCTCTGTAATGTGCTATTAAGGCCGCATGGTATGTTCGGGAAAAAACTCGTGACGTTTTTTTTAAGAAAGAGTTTATTGATGAAGAACTCATACATCGAGCTTCTTGCGTAAATTTCGAAGCGAAGCCTGCAGGTGAAGTCCTTTGCTCTTCCGATCCTCCACAGATGTTAACTCCGAGCAGATAGAAACCTAAGCCAGGCATGGACGTGCAGTCTTTGGTACGTTTACTTTTACCAAGTTGCTGGGCGCATATTAGCCGATTGAGCCGATTCTTATCACCGCGCATTGATTTTGATAGGCTTGGAGGCTTAAATATAGGGTCGAAAAGAACCGCGTCCAGCTTGAAAAGGTTCAGCAGTCTGCGTAGTCACTTGTCGCGGGGCCCTTAGAGAGAACATAAAGGGCAGACTAACCATCCCATAATTAAATCAAAAAATGTCCTTTTTACTACATTCCAACAATATCAGAGCCCTTTGGCAATCCCAGATGGTAGGAAGGGGAAAGAACACCATAACAGATCTTCATATAATGGTGAATCATTATACAATTGAGTGATAGCCCAGTGCAATTAGTCGATAAAAGGGCATGAAATTGCATTTCATGATGTACAAAATTTTTTTTTTGGAATTTGTTCGGGTACATCTGACAATGTTAAAACCAAGTTTGTGGGGTCGCAGTGTGATGGGAAAAGCCGCCATCTTGAAAAAGAGGTAGAGGTCGTTTATACCAAATAACTCGGTTGTGTGCAATGATAGCTGAAAATGATCAATACAAAGTCATTAGAGAATAAAATTATCTACAAAATGAGCCCTTAACGAGGTCTATAAGTTAATTTGGCTCAAAGTTATGGCCGCTCAAAGTTCGAACTTGTTCGGGTGGTTGAGGTTGAATGCAGTTTTTTGCGATTAACTCGTAAGATATTAATTTGGGTGGGTTAATGCCGATTACCAAACTTATAGTGCTAGTGATTACCTTTAGAATAAGCCCTTAGTCATCGTTCTCGCTTGTATAATTTGCGAGTAATCCAACGCCCAAGTTCGTACTGCACGTGCCTGAAATAACTGATATCGCCATTTATTTTTGAATATCTCCTTAACGGTTGCTCATATGATAACGTAGTAAACAGCAGAAATACGGGTATTAAAAGATCTTTCAAATGGGCTATTGACCGAAACTCTATGTCGCTTCATGTCCGCGACGGGTGAAAAGTCAACAGCGAAGGTTGTGACACTTCTCGACGAATAACTCGCTTCCAGCCAGTTTCGCGTGTCGTATTGATCATTTTCAGCTATCATTGCACACAACCGAGTTATTTGGTATAAACGTCCTCTACCTCTTTTTCAAGATGGCGGCTTTTCCCATCACACTGCGACCCCACAAACTTGGTTTTAACATTGCCAGATGTACCCGAACAAATTCCAAAAAAAAATTTTGTACATCATGAAATGCAATTTGATTTACCTACTAATTGCACTGGACTATGAACCAGGTACTTAAAGGAGATCGTTAAACGACTGTTTAACCCCTCGACACATTTTGGCTTAGAAGGCTTAGTGTGCTCCTATTCACCCACTGCATTCGTTCTCCTCCTTTCTGCTGAAGGCTTCCCAGCAACAATACAAAGTTAACAATGTCAGGACTTGAAGGTTGTAGTAGGAGATGTGGATTTATAGTTGGGAGGCCATACCATTCTTCTTCTTTAACGACCCTGCAACCGGTATCAGGTCCTGGCCTCTCGTCACTGTTCTCTTCACCGGTCTCGATTCTGAACCGATGTTATCCAGTTTGAAATCCCTAAGCTCTGAGCGTCCTGGCCTACGCCATCTTTCCAGTGGAGGTTGGGGCTTCTTCGCTGTCGCACCCCATAGGTCTTACCGCAGAAAACTTTCGTGCAGGCTTATGTTCACTAATACAAGCTACCCGCCCTGTCCAGCGGAGCCTACCGGGCTTTATTTCTTCTTGTTACTATGGCTCAGCACACCCCGAGGAGAGAGGTTCTTTCGGCACATTTCGCCTGAACGCTATATATACAACTTGGTAAGGCAATAACAACATCATAATGGCTCCTGGCCAGGTTTTGGAGTTTTAAAGAAGGGCAAAAGCTTCCAAACCATGATTTGGAACCGTTCATGAATCAAATTAATCCTAATTCTAGTCAAGCTGAAAGTCTCATTGTTTACTTGTGTAAGAATTGGGCAAGGCAACTTGTATTGAAATTGGCTTTGAATGTCATTTTGTCATATGATCCATCTGCGAGTTCAATTAGTAGAGATCTCATTATATTAGTATGTTTATACGTATGTTCTTGTTCTTCCCTCGTTCTGACCGATGTCCTGATGAGGGAACATCATAACGAACATTACATTCCTTCCTTTTGTGGGGGTTATACCCACACTCACATGAAATTCTTTGGCCTTGGCTTAGTCTGGATTTGTTATATTCTTTTGCAACAGCGAACCATCACAGATGCATCTTTCGAAACTAGTTTGATCACTAATGAATAGTTGGTCCATGTGAGGTTTCAAGTCACATCACTAGTTCAAGGTCTGCTTACTAGGCTAGGAAGCTATTCTATGTTTCCTCTTCAATCCTCCAGTTCAGCTTTCGATGCAAAATAAGATAACCAGTTATCTGAAACGGAAAGCCTCCTTGCTTGACCATCAACTATAGGTACACAAACTCGCTGATGGTGGAGATAAATTTTCCGGTTATTCCCGATTAAAAATAATTTCATGGTTAACTTCCTTACTAGCACGCACGCGCCCGCAGCTAGCACGCATAGCGAACAAACAGGCACGCCACAAAAGTACGTACTCTCCCGCCACAGGCACGCACGCTCCCGCCACAGGGATACACGCTCCCGCCACTGGCACGAAAATCTAAAAATTTGTTCGCTAGAGGGATGCACTCTCCCGCCACAGGTATCCACTCTCCCGCCACACGCACGAAAATCTCAAAATGTGCCTGATGACGACTTTACATACATATATGTATAATACTCTTCTCCATCTTTTTTAAGAGGCGTAGAATTTTTATTCTAGGAAAAAAAAATTTTTTCTTTCATTTTAAATTTGAGTTTCGTGCGTACCAGCTGCATGCTAGCTGCGGGCTAGTGTTATTTTCACTCAGGCGTGCATGCTAGCTGCGGGTGCCGTGCGGGCTAGTGCATGCCAGCTGCGTGCTAGCTGCGGGCGAATTTCATTTTTAATCGGGTTATGATCACTATGTTGTCTGCCCTGTCGACACCGAATAAACATACTCACAAAAATCTAAAAAAAAAAAGTCGTTGTTAACCTAATCCAGAGTCATACTAACAAAACCGCAATGAATACTAACAAACAACTTGTCTTCTTCTACAAAGCTTTTATGACGTCAAGAGGCATTATATAGCTTAAGGTAATTTAAAAGGTTTCGAAACTTGATTTAAATGTGTACATGGTGTGAAGAAGTGAATGCACAGCGTTTATAAAAATCTCCCAGCCTCTCCTCCCACCACAAAAGCATTGCATGAGTTCTTCGTTAGAAAGACTGAATAGCTTAATAAAGCCTTTTAGTGTTTTCCCATAAAACTTCCTCAAGCTGTTGTTGTTTTTGATAATAATTAAAGTATCTTTTGTTAAAGGCAAACCAAACTTAATTCTACAAAGGACTAACTATTCCCACCCACACACACACACACCCACACTTTTTCAAGCTGAAATGAACCGAAAAATATTTGAATAGTTTGTTAGGAAAACTTCTTGCAAAGCCACAAAATGCTTGATGAAAGAAAATTCCAAGTATGTACCAGCAAGTAAAGAAGTAAGCAAGTTTTCATAAACATCATAAATAGCATAAGCATAAAATCTTTGCTTGCATTTCGTTTAAGTTCGTTAACAGTTGATGCAGCAGATGATGGCGCAGGGCGCCGGGGCCACGATGGCAAAGAATTCACGAGACGATAATTCAAAGTGCATTCACAACTTTAATTAAGAAAGTTTTTAATTACGCAACGTACCCCCGAAGGCAGACGGTCCTGAATTCTGGATTCCTTCTTATAATACAAGAATCCTTTACATGTTCACTACATTAATTTCTTATGGATCTTTAAGCACAAATGCCACAACAACAGCGGAATGCCGGGCTGGCATCAAAGTCTGCTGCAGTTGAACTTGCCTCAATTTCGGGTCCTTAATTTTGCATTAAATTCCTTTGAGTGCAGGATTCTCTGATCGAAGGCGGAAGATGGCAGAAGTGTACTGCGAGAGAAAAGTATAAGAAGTTTGAAAGTTTTTCTGTTTTTTAACTTTTTAACGAGATTTAACTATTTCCTTCGGTGGAATTCGAAATTAAGTAAATACGTTCTGTTTTTTTTTCTCTTTTGATAAAATGCACGGGTTTCATTGATGCTGAAAATGCAATTACATTGGTACTTCTAGGAAGTGTTTTTCAGTTCTTCTTTGAAGAAAATCTAGAACAGGAAACGTAAATTGAATATAATGAAAAATATTATGCAGAAAGAAATCAGATAAAGGAATATTAATACTCGCAGTTCCTAGAACAAGTTCAGGAAAACTCATAAAACAATACCTTTCATTTTTAGCGGCATGGTGAGGATCGTGTGCTACTACGAAGATCAGTAGGTACATATATTTAAGCACTAGATTAAGCGTCCATACTTGTAGAGGCATAGAGCACAAATTCTTTAAATTAGGTTCAATTTCTTTTTGATAGTTATCAGAACGATTGACTGTACCTGATTCTATTACTTATACGGCTCTCCAGATGGAATCTGATCTTGACTTCCTTCTTCGCTGATCCTGATCCAAAGCTCACGGAATCAAAATTAACATCCATAATTATCGGCAAAGCTGATCTAAGCCAACCTTGCAGCTAGGGCTTTCCCTCGTTGGTGCATTCCATAAATCCTACCGCAAAGACTTTCCAAGGAGCTGGAGCAAAGTAAAACTCGCCTGATGTGGATTCCAGCCCAGGAAGGTCACATTGGCAATGAGGCTAGTGGAAGGGAAAATTTATCACTTATCGGTCCGGAACCTTTCTGCAAACTTAGCTGTTTCTTCAAAGCTGGGCAACGACTTACTGTTCTCGTCAATTTAAAAGACTCATTCAAAGTGGGGAAAAATTTTAAATCTCAGGAGGTGGGAGCTAAAAATTATAGTAGCGCTCCTGACGAGCCGCTGTTCGCTTAACTACCATTTAAACAAAGTAGGACTGGTAGCAGATTGTAGCTGTCGGGTCTGCGGAGTAGCTCCCGAAACTGCGGAACACTTGCTGTGCGACTGCGAGGCGACGACGAGGAAGAGAATAAGCCAAGGCGCCACTAAGCAAGAAAGAGAAATATACAAAGATGTAACATTCAAGTTTTCATATATTAGCCAAGCCTCTATAAGAGCATTAGCTCGGTAGAAAGCATTGCAGGATTCTTCGCTCTGGTTCCTCGACATACCTTCATTAATAAGAACTGGAAAACCGATTACCTAACCAAGCAGGAAGCCTCTTTTTGGAGCTCAGAGATCGAGATAGCAGCTCAGCTCAGAGCTCAGAGATCGAGGCAGCCCCATATGCAGGATCAAAAGCGCTATTTTTGACTACCACCTGCTATGTGACAAAGGTAGAGCGCGCTGGAAATCTGCATTGTCTTTAGGTTGAATTGGCTAATTTACATAAAAAAAGAACAATGGGGCTCCAAAACACACTAGAATTAATCATCACGAGACATTTTCCCATAGGGAACCACGCTGCCATAGGCTACTATGGACAACTGTGTCTAACAGGAAACCTAACAGGAAAAAGGGAGGGCAGATCACATATTTAAAAACGTAAAAATTGCATGCTTCTCCTTCTTTTTTAAAAGCTTCCGCTTCTCTAAGATTTTTGTTTAACCTCTAAAAGCTTTTGTTTTACTTTTAAAATCGTTTGTTTCAGCTTTTGAAGCTTTTTTAAGCCTTTGAAGGCTTGTGTGGAAACTTTCGATTAAGCTTTATAGCATTAAATAACAAAAGCTTTTGAAACTTACACCAAAGCTTTTATATCCTTTAAAGCTTAATTGAAAGCTTCTAAAGGTTGAGAAAACGCTTTAAAGGCTTTTAAAGCTTAAATAAAAGCTTAACCCAAAACAAAAGGTAGTGATTGGTATGGGTAATCTTATCTAGAGAAGTTTCTCAAGCTTTGTTCGGGCTCGTTGGCATTGCTCTACGAGATCTTAAAAACCAACCTCAGCAGCGTATGGCTTTAGGCACACAACCAGTATCACGTCGAACTCTTAAATCCACTTTGCGAAATGGCCATTTGTCTTTCCATCATTCTTCCACCTATATAACTTTGTCCTTTTCTTATTCTATAAAAAAACAAAAATTTCCTTTCTCCTGCCATTCTCAATAAACATGACAAGCATTGAAGCCATCTTCCATTGGTCAATCAAGACAGAGCTCTCTCGCACTAGTATTGGAAGAGCGACTTTGTCAATATTTTTGAGCTTGGCAGACCATGATAAAGTTTTTAAAGCCGAAGCACAAGTTTTTAAAGCTTCAAATAAAAGCTTTTAAAACTTAAATTTTATCCTTCCGACTAAGAGCTTTACAGTGCCCCAATGATAGATCTGTCCATGGTACAATAATTACAAGGTACGCTCATAAGGGCCCTGTGACGTCACTCAGATCTTAGTTCACAAAGGAAAAAAGCTTTCTCGTGACGTCACTCAGATCTTTTCTCATATAAAAATAGTAGAAGCTTTTCAAGATGGAAACAGAGCTTTTCCTTGCGAGCCTACCTTGAATTATTGTACAATGGATCTGTCGACTTTTCAAAGTAGGCTTATCTAGTATCGAACGATGCGCCTAGGTTTTTAGCGGATTTTAACCTTTCTAAGCAACTTAGCTGAAATTAGAGACGTGAAGTACCGTAGAACCAATTCAACATTTGCCTGTAAGCTGTAACTGCCTCAGCCCTCGTAAGAGTTTGGGTATTTTCAACCAAACTTAACGAAACACCCTTATTTCGTTTTCAGGATATTTTACAAGTGCGACCACAACTTTTAGCACCTATTGTACTCAGTCGTCAGTCGTTGCCTGCACCCATCTACTTGAGTACCTAGGCAGAGGTTTTGGAACTCTCTGCAGAACACAGTTCACATTAGCTGACTTTTCATGGCCGATCCTTTTATTAAAGTTAGAGATCGGTTGGCCCAATCGATGGCCAAGGGATGATCGTTCGTTTCTCCAAGTTCTAAGCGCCTATGTCATTGGATAATTGGAAGTGTTTTGGCGTAGCCCTATTTTCAAGAATGGAATTCGGCAAGTCTTCGTCAAATATTATATAGCTTGCGGCAAAATTCGTCGTTTGCTCTTGTGTAATATTACCTCTGGTTATAGAAATTGTAGAGAATTGCTTCACCTAAAAACGAGTTCATCTACTTCCAACTCAACTGTGAATGTGACTCATTAGGCGTTCTTAAAAATGTCATTGCGAAAATAAATCGGTAAACAGGTCTGTAATAGTATGAATTGATCTGACACATTAATTTTGCTTTTGGTGCGTAAGACACTAATAGCAGACTCTAATCGAACATTTCCAAACTTTGCCACCCAAAGTTTCTTTGAAATCATCTTAACAAATTACATTAACTCCCAATATCCACCGCTATAAAGCCAAGGAATCGCCTTACCTTGAGACTATTAATCTAAAACTACAAAAATGCAACTTTTTGCTACTATAACACTTCGAACGTTGTTTTGCTCATATTTCTTTCGCGGTCATTGCGGTCTCCAAAGCAGACAATTTATGCGATGTAGACGATAACCATTTGGCGGGACGCAGGTAAGCCTCTCTAAAATAACCAGAACTAAAACCTGAACCTGTGTGAAAACGATTAGTCACAAATATACCTGACAAAAAATATATAATAAAGTAGCTAGAGAACGCCCGACCGATCGATCGATCCGCAGAAGAACGCGAATAAATGGCGTGTGGTCTATTGAATTAGATGGAAACCGCGAGTCGATGATGATGACGATTCCAGCGGGTAAAACATTGTCACCCTCTTTGGAATTTTTATTATCCATCTGATGGCTCCATTAAGCTTTGATTCCAGGTAAATTTAATACACCTGCATTTCTGCATTGGCGCGACGACGACGCGGGCGCATTTTGTGTAGGAGTTGAGAGCATTTTCGAATTTTTGCATTTTTAACGACGACATTAAGACATCCACGGTGGTCTTAATTAAGAACTTTTACAAGAGTATAAATTCCGAGACTAATTAATTTGTTAAAAGTTTTAAAAGTCGCAACAAAATTGTTGAGAATTTTTTTCGTTTTGCGTTAAGTTTTGTTTTTAACAATAATAATTCCCGCCCGTGGCTTTTTGGGGCTGGTCATGTGTGTGGGGGGTTTTATGATAATCTTGAAATATGGATTTCATTATTTTAAGAGTAAAAAACAAATTCAATGGTTTAAATCTTGTTTTTTGTTTATGGCTTAGTTTATATTTTTGATGGCTTAATTTGAAATGGAATAATTTTTTAATAAACAATAAAATATTTCTTAAATTAAAATAAAATTTATGCAAGTTGGATCCTGCTCAGCGGGTGCTTTTCGGTTTATTTATAAATAAATACCACAATTTAAAACGAATGAATTAAACATTTTCATTCAAAAACTGATTCAGTTCATAATTTATAGTATATCTCTAAAGGATTTATAAATCTTAGTGTTTTGGCGGCCTTGGTTAAATAGGGGTTAAGGCGGCTGACTACCATCGAGTGCCCTCCAAGGCATGGTCCTTTATAATCCTCCAACATCAAAGAACTTTGCTTCTTTCCTCTCTACACTTTACAAAAATTGTGCGATTTGGATGTACACACGAAAAATGGCGCTTCTCTTCATAACCTCAGTCATGCAACCCTTTACAAATATTTTATATCGGACACCTAGATGACATCGAAGTGTGCGCGAACGAAACGATCTGATGTTCGGATCAGCAAAACAGAAAAAAGTAGTGTCCGTGAGGGCCAAAAGAAGGGGAAAAATCATTTACTGATAGCTCGTCATAAAGTACCTGAAGCTGGTACATTTGGAGGGCATGGTGGATAAACCCTTTGCTATTTGTTCAGTACATGCCGGAATGCTGCCGAACGTGGGATGCCCTAGACCGTGTCTTCGCCTCGCGATGCCGAGAGTGGTTAGTCCAGTCCTTCTACACGCAGCATTAGTGTGGGCAAATATACTGAAGATAGTCAAAAATAAACTCGATTAAGGGTAAGTGGTCCCCAAAGATTACCTATCCTGTAATGCTGCCAAACATCGTACACACTCTAATCCTACCGAATGGGAACACGGACAGCTTGCCTGCAGTAAACGTCACAAATGACGCAAACATCACAGAAGAAATTATAGAGGCTGCAAAGAGGATTGCCGGTGGCAAAGCGTGGTATACCAAACAGAGCGGTGAAGCTGGTAGGTAGTTCGGCACCAGGTGGGTTCGCTCAAGATTCACAACGTGCCAGCGGGAAGCAGTGTTCCCTAAGAAATGAAAGCGTCAAAAGCTTGTGTTCATCTCGAAGCCAGGTAAGCCCCCAGAGGACCCGTCGGCCTACTGACCGATAAGCCTCCAAAATACTTTGGGTAAGCTTTTCGGAAGGGTGATATACAACAGATTTCAGGGAAAGCAGCTTTTTGGAAAGGCAATTCAAGAAGGCTAGATCGACACCGGGTGCTCTCAATATGGTGACTAACCTAGCAAGGGCCCCAACCTGGTATAAAAAAGACGCATCAATCCCTGGTATAAAAAAGAATGAACATAGTCAAAAACGAGCTTGTTTCCCTTTTATTAAAACTTCTCCCTTTTTTAAGTTTTAAAAGCTTTTGTTTAACCAGTGAAATATTTTGTTTTCCGTTGAAAAGCTTTTGTTTAAGCTTTAAAAGCTTTTGTTTAAGCTTTGAAAGCTTTTGTGTAAGCTTTGAAAGCTTTTGTTTAAGCTTTGAAGCTTTTGTTTAAGCTTTGAAAGCTTTTGTTTAAGCTTTGAAAGCTTTTGTTTAATCTTTGAAAGCCTTTGTTTAAGCTTTGAAAGCTTTTGTTTAAGCTTTGAAAGCTTTTGTTTAAGCTTTGAAAGCTTTTGTTTGGGCTTTGAAAGCTTGTGTTTAGGCTTTGAAAGCTTTTCTTTAAGCGTTGAAATCTTTTGTTTAAGCTTTAAAAGCCTTTGTTTAAGCTTAAAAGCTTCTGATTGAGCTTTAAAGGGCTGCTATTTAAAAAGCTTTGAATTATTTTTCATAATATTTTGTTTAATCCTTCAGAGCTTTAATTTAAGTTTTGAGTTAACTTTCGAGCCTCTTATTCAAATTTTAAAGGTTTAAGGCTGTATCAGATCCAAAGCAGAAAAGCAGAACCGTCGGCAGAGAATTGTTTCTATAGGCTTACGCGGGTCACGTGACACGAAAAGCAGCAGAGAGTTCTGCCACTGCTTTCTCATCTCAAATCCTAATTTTGCTGCTTTGCAAAGCAGAGTTTTTTGACATTTCAAACCTTTGTCACTTGGAAAGTTGTTTTTACATGACAAATGAATATTTTAGGGTGTTTTTTTTATCTATATTTATGTATATACACCGTTATGAATTAGCAAACATTTTTATTTTAGGTTGTTATTTAAATCTATTAATAAAAATAAGAATTCTGCCGCTGCTGCTGCTTTACTGGATCTGATTCAGCAGGCAGAATTCTGCTTTTGCCTCTGTTTCTGCCGCTGCTCAAACAATTGGATCTGATACAGCCTTTAAGCTTAGACAAAATTCTAAGGCTTTAAAAGGTTAAATGCAAGCTTTTAAAGCTTAAATAAAAGTTGTTAAAAGTTAAACAAAAGCTTTTACAGCTTTTGAAGCTAGATCTAAAGGTATAAAGTTTAAATTAAAGTGTTTAAACACCGGAAATCATCCTAGGTGAGGTCGGAAAATGTGTGTAGGAAAGTGGAAACTCTGGTAAAGGCCATACATCACTGGAAGAAGTCGAAAGAACGAAAGATAAAAGTAAGGAGATGGGAGGAGTATTAGCAGCTAGATAAAAGCTATTCCAAAAAGATAGTCCCGCCAGTAGACAAGAAGAACAGAACCAAATGGTTTTAGTGAGTTCGAGTCCAACAAAATAATGTAAAAAGAGACTACCTCTTCACTGGGATACATGTAAATATATAGATCTGTATTCGTGTGTATTCGGTATAGTACGTAAACTTGCTATTTCTACTACAGGTAGGTCAGACATATAATAAGAATAATTTTATATTTACAAGACATTACCGGGCGTAATGGTAGTCATGAGTAGCTTTTCACCTCCTAGACACCCATTTACAGCCGGATCTGCTACAGCTTTTTTGTTTAGTTTTTTTAAAGTGAACGACTTCAATTTACAAAGGTATGGTAATCTGTTTTCCAAAATGCATAGCTGCGAAAGTGCTTCCCATAGCAGCACAATTTATATTCAGAATTCTCTTGATGGTTTGCTGCTTATTAGTGCTCGACTTATCTCGTTAATCACACTCTGCTTCAGAGTAGCTGGTAGACCTAAGAACACACAGAGAAATACAGACTGAACTGAGCCCAAAACAGAGGCTGATGTAGAAGCTTCATGGAAGCATAATGCTCCCAAAGACTTAAGTTTAGTTTAAGGTCAATTGAAAAGTAAAAATGTATCCATCTTTTAAAAAAAATATTAAAGGAGAAATTTCTGCTAACGGTATATAATTACAATGCCGCTACAACTTTCCTTAGCAAAATTTCTATTCAAATTTAAGACAATGTCACTCAAAGGTAAAAATTCCACGGCATGAGGCCCCCATCAAGCGCGAACCAGCGGATAATGGACAAATATAAACGAATCCTAATAAATTATGGCAAATACCAACTTTTCACCGATAATTACACCTGTCACACATTTGACAGAGAGCCACATGGTAATATCGTTTGCATACATATATTTCTTTAGCGGTCTTGTCATAAATCTGACACAAATTGCCTCTCCTCAAAAAGGGTTCCAAATGGTGAAACACTTCCGTCTGTAAAGACATTGATTGGAGCATCTTCGTTCGTTCATGCGATGATGATGCTGCAATGATGCCGGAAAAGAAGATGAAGGTCCCCAGTTGACGGGGCAAAACTGGGACTCGTACCGGTGTAAGTTGTGGTCATTAAACCGCCCCAGTCCCGGTTTGGGATGATTGACATTGGCTAAGTACAAATTACCTCATTTGTCAGTGATGCTGACGCTGATGCCCCCAGGGAGAGATCTGGTGTAGTGAGGCACAAGATCATTCACACCGTATCGGTGAGAGACTCTTTCATTTTCTTGATCGGCAACTAATGGACGAATGCATCGAGACTTTGGCTGTTAGAAGGTCTCTGAATGTCGGTTTCTGTTTGAATACACACGTCTGGTATTAATCAAAATTATGTCAAACCGTCCTAAGGAGCGGAGTATTGAAGAATGAATTTCAACACCTTGTCTGGAAGACAACGCTGCGCAGAAACGCCCATATATCTTTCGGGTATGTTGCTATTAATTTTGATTTTTTAATTTAAAAAATTCCACTCCCCACACCCAGATCATCTATACCAACCCCTAAAATCAAAGTCCTGCAATAATGGCCGCAGCCGGGGCTGTGCTGCAAGAGCTTTTGAGAAAATTTATACAAATCGATGCTGAACCAATTAACGCAGAATGTCCTCCAGAGCCATCTGTGCCACAACTTTGTACAATGTTTACTGCGATTCCCTTGTACATCCGAATGGACAACATGACTTGGGGCAATATTGTCAATATCCCCTGCAACATTTCGTCGCATTTCAATTTAGCAAAAGGGTTACACACCAGCTGACGACCGGGGGTGCAGTTTACTTGTATGGTAAACGGGACGCATTTGTGTCAACCCTTTGATTTGTCTCCTCATGAACGTTGTTAGGATGACCAAACAACATCGGTCGACAGAGTAATGGCCCTTGTGGATAATGTAAAATATAAAAGGAGAATGGGTGGTTGTTGAAGATGTATAGGGGATGAATTCAATTTTCTAAATTTGTAACGCTAAAATTAAATGTTTTAATTTTTATTTGAATTGATTTGGAGTTGGCAATATTTGTCATCCTTAAACATATTTACAGATCGTCTCTGTATGGGTGAATTTTTAATTGCGTTTAGGCTTTCTAAAGGACAATGCATACTTGCTGATTAGATTCTAGGATTATACATCCGGAAAAGGATGGGAAACACGATTTAAGAATGCTTTGATTTTACGGTACATTAAAAAGGGACATGGCGGCACTTTTAGACCTTTTGTTAAAATCTACATTTTCTAAATATTTGACTCGGTATAAAGTGGTAATTTAATTATGCATTTCTTCCTTCAAACTTAGCAGATGTTCTGATAAATTACCAACTAGATTTGGTAACCTTTAACTTTTAGGTTTGGAAAAAGTTCGTGCGGTTTCAATAAGAGTGAGGGAAAGCCAATGTAGGTTTATTAGATATGATTATTCCAAAATGACCCGAGCTGCCGAAAGTGAAATTAAGTAAGTTGGAGGAGATAAAGCGAAGATTATTAATAAATATTGAGAAAAGAGCGGGTGATAGAGTTGATCCCTGAGGAACGTCGGCAGGTAAGAGAACTATTTTGAGAACTAAGTCGGTACAAAATGCTAGAGTATGACACGCCAATCTGTCGACTAAACTCCAAGACAGATTGGCGTGTCATACTCTATCAAAATCTTTAAATGTACGAGTATCTAGAGCAATCAGGGTGGACTTACCACAACGATGCATGCTTTAGCTCATTAATTCTCAACCTGAGGGTCGAAGCCCACAAGGAGGTCGCTATTAGATATTAGCGGGTCACAGTCTGTCTAAATTTAGCCAAGATTTTCCTGGTAAAGATCGATCCACATATATCCGTGACATGACGGCGACTTCAGTGTAATACCGGCGCATCAGTGAAAATAATATCGGCACGCTGTAATTCCATGAAAGTAAATTGGGCGAGGCATGTTCCCACACATTTCACCGACCGACGTTCTCCATGAACATAGAGCATTGGTACGGAAAAGGCGGTGCTATGTGAATGTCAGTGAAAAATTCATCACGGAAGCCACTAACACGGAAAGTGTCGGTTACGTGGCGTTATGGATATGTGTGTGATTAATCTTAATAATACAATTTTACGACCGATTTGACGCAAGAATATGGAACCCGTTCAAACATGTTTATTTTTCCTGCCGTTTCCATCAATTAAATTTTTGGTTTCTTACTGAGAAAATCGCTGCAAGTGCTTGGATTTTCTCTTTCAAGCAGTATTATAATGAGGGGTCGCAGGATTTTTTAATTCATTTTTGGCTTTTCGGGGGTGCAAGACTTAAAAAAATAATAAACAATGCTTTAGTTAAAATACCACTATGCTTTCCAAATCGCCCACCAAACACTCCAATGCCTTCGATTTCATAAGAGATGTATAAGTTACTGCAGCAGGTAGAAGATGGGGTTCCCTGAAAGTATTACATTCGGCACCGCATTGATATAACCTCGTTTTGCTTCTCCATAGAATAAGGCCGCGCCTACACGAGTGACCATGGTTCTAGTAGCACGAGCCCAAAAATCCAGAATTTGTGCTTCCAGAACCATGGTCCCTCCTGCAGGAGCGGCTATGGAACCACCGCTGAAATGTAGCAGCACTCAAATTACATTGCTGTTGCTTAGAGCGGCTATTCCAATAAAATGAAGAATTCCCTGAAAACAAGTAGAGATAACCTCACTCTACTCACTCTCAAAGTGATCACTCTTCACTCGAATTTTGTCAAGATAGCTACATTCCTGCGGTGACTCAAATGGTCTATGGAGATGGAAAACTTGACATCTTCGGTGAGTTTAACAGTGGTGTTCTGCTCCTTGTCTAGCGGCGCGATAAGGGGATTTGCGAGGCTCCAAAGTAGATAAATGAGTTAGTTGTACTCGAGGCGGCGGGATATAAGGGTTATAAGTTGCAGCCCTAGAGATTAGAAGAATAAATATTCTCAAAAACCTTTGAGATATTATGGGAGATGCGATTAGCTTGACTGACAGAATATACCCGAACATTCAACAAGCCAATAGCATCAACAACTTTCAGCTGGATAAACTGCTGCCTCATCATATGAAGTTAGAGTCTGTGGATTCGCTAATGGAGGTTAAGGATGAAGTGCATTGCCCTGCAGAGTTCTTATACACTTTTAACCCACCAGGTAGAGCACCTCACGTCCTCTATTTCGAGGTTGGCGCTCCAATCATGTTGTTGCGCAATTCCTCTGATCACGATTTGACTTTAAACTTTGGCAATTTCCCATTAACGTTTGTTACGCCATGACCATCAATAAGGCACAGGGACAGAGTTTGGAGTGGCAGTTGCATCTGGCACAAATAGCCCATCCATATCAAATTACCCTATGTTTTAGGATAGATACCAAGTGGCCACCACAGGTTGCAGGTTAGGATTGCATTTCGTCAGTCCGGACCACTAAAATTCTCTGTATCAAAATTGCTGGCTTGCCCAATCATAAAAGTGAGTCCCTGTAAATAGCTCTAGTCTTCATATTTCGTTCTTATTCAGCAAAACATTTACAACTCTTAACCTGATTCAGCAATTAAAATTGTGCAACCTTGCTACCCCATCAGATTAGAGCACAAAAGTCGTTCACCCCGCAAAACCGAAATCACAAAAACACAAAGAATAGACAAAATTTGAAATTCAAGAAATATTTTCTTAACACGACTAATTGACTCCGATTAATTAAGCAGGAGCATCACTTGAAATCCTGGAGTACCAATGCCCACAATTCATAACCAATTACCAGAGTTTATTATCCGGCGGAGCACACCCCCAGATCGCTTACCTTTCTTTTATGTTCCCCCCATTATATCCTTGAGAAAATTCCTTTTGTTGACTTTCCCATCATCAGCCCCCAGCTTGCCGCCGCCCCGCTTCTTGGAAAAAGTTCCGCTGGCGCAGCTCCCGCGCTCCTGGCCAGGACCCCCACCCTTATCCTTTCTCAGCAGCACGATTATATGCAAATGAGCGTTGATGGGTAAAGTGCTCATGACTTATTAATTTTTGGCGCAAGTAAACAAAACATAAATCACGCTCCGAACTTTATGCTAAATTACACATTGCCTAACAATGAACCGGGAGCGCCGGGCGTCGATGGTGAAAAGTGGGCCCCGATAGGGGGTGTCCCCAGAGAGGGATGGAGCCTCGTCTCCAGCACGGAATTCCGAGGCAGTAAATAAATTACGTATTAATGTCCTGAAATCTACCACATTTAAGCAAAAATGCCTTTCCGAATCCTGACTGAGAGAGCGGGCTCCGGCTGTATCCTCGCCCTGCCATGGAGCAAGGGACGCCGAGCGGGGTCCCTGATCCCGATCCATTGGGGCTCGGCGGCTGGCTGGGGGCACTTTTTCGGGATCTGTTTTTGTTTAGCCCAGTGACGAGGCAAACTTGCAGCCTGCTCAGTCTGCCGTGGCGAAAAGGTTAACGTAGAGTTAAATTTATTCTCAAAATTAATATTTTCCTATGCAAATTTGATGTTCGTGCCTCTGTTTGTACAACTCCCCCCGGGGGGCGCCTCCGCCCCCGCCGCAGTTTAGTACACGGAGCAACCCAGCGGGAAATTTACCAAGCGCTGCCAAAAGAAGCAAGAAAGCAGCGCTTCCTATTCATATGTTATGGAAGCTCTTTGGAAGCACCCACTCTATACTCTCATTTTTTGCTTTGTTTTCCTCCAGTTCTTTTTTATTCTCCACAGTTGGTAAATTTGTGCTTTTATAATAATCGTGTCTGTTATGAAATACTATTTTTGGTGAAAACAAAAGCTCCAGGAGCTTCTCAAAAGCTTCCATTTCCCTGCTTCGATTGCGCTTCTTCAACAATAAAATATAAGCGCTTCGCTCTGATGACATGCCTGTGTTAAAAGGAAGGGAATTGGGATATGAATAAGAAGCGCGTTGGCATTCTATTTCAGCGCTTCAGAATCTATTCCAGAGCGCTTCAATTCCCCGCTGGGAAGTGTTGCATTTTTGGGGTATTGTTGTAGTATTGGGTTTCTAAGAAAAATTTCGAAGGCTGTTTTCTTCTTTTTATTCTTTATTTTCTTGCTTAGGAATTAAATGCCTAACGAGGTGTGAGGCGAATGTTTAATGAAGGAAATAAGCAAATGTAAAACGGAAGTTTTCATAAATTCTTCTTTTTTTATTAAATGGAATTTTTACGTAAGGAAATAATTTATTTATTTTTTTCTTTTTTTCATAAAAGGCCTAATAGCGCGGGAGTGAAATTATTGCCGGAAAACGTAGCGAAAGTAGTACCGAAAGCAATTTTATTGCTATTTATAAATATTAAAGCTCATTGGAAATTAATATGGCGGAAAATACAAAGCGGAAATTAAGCACAGCACTCGGGAAAATTATTTGGTGTGCGTTGGATGAACTTGTAATGAATGAACCGATTTTTAAGCATATTCAGAGCTGGTAGGTAAGTATGGAATGCTTTCGAACTAACAGAATTTGTCCAAAAGTGTGTAGAAATGTGATTTTTTATCGTATTAAATTATTGCGATGTGAACATCAGAAAGACACAAACCAAAAAAAATATCTTGAATGTGACGCTCCAAACCAAGGGGCCCACCTCCTTGAACATTTTTTTTACCTTCCACCCAACGCGACACTGCATCGAAGTTAATTCACCTCTAGGCTACTCCGACCGCTGCCTGGTCAGCGCAATCTTTCTATGCCAATCATCCACCTCAACCATTACCAGCTTCTAGAATAACTGTTTGCCATTATTGGAAAACCAATTGGCAAACGGAAATCTGTGTTTTCAGAATCGCGATGTTAACTTTGCCACTTTCTGCAATACAAAAATTATATTGGCAGGAATGCGTTTTTTATCATTCCCCATTCTTCCGAATCCATCAAGCCTAGGCCGCATGAATGGTTTAGTCAAGAGTGTATGAACGCAATCAAAGCCAAAGAAACCGCCTATAGAGAGTACAGGCATTCCCTGAGGGAATCATCCCGACGCGAGTACATCAGGTTGCGAAACGCCTGCAAATACACCATCAAAGCAGCTTTTGGTGACAAATTAAGAGGTAAACTTATTAATACCCCTTCTGGCAGCGAAAACTTCTATAAACTTCTATAAAGTCTACCGACTTTCTACCCCGTGAAGCTCACTTTTCAGGGGGTTGTAAGGTCAAAATAATACTTTTTTTCGTAAACACCATGTGGCTTAGTGGATAGCCTCCTATCTAGCACATCTTTTTCCTCCAATTACACCCAGGAATTACCCGGCGATTTTAACCGTCCCAATCTTTTATTTATTCCTGACGAGGAAGGTAACCTTCTTCCAATTAATGCCATAAATGCTATCGATATAAAGCTTATCGACTCTTTTTATGGCAATGACTTATGTCAAATTATCAGGCAACCAAACTCTTCTGGTAAATGGTTGGATCTGATTTTCACTAATTGCTATGAGGAGGTAATTATCCTACCCGCTTCCGATGAGGAAAACCTATTCACCAATTCTATTCACCACTCCGCTTGGGTGGTTGAACTCCGCACCACCATTTCTGACAATGTTACGTCATACAACAACTCAATAGTATATGACTTTAAGAACGCAAATTTCAATAGCATTGGTTTCGAATTGTCCCTTGTCGACTGGGAGCATAGGCTTTCAAGCAATGATCTTGACGAAGTAGTGTCGTCCTTCTACACTATTATCTTCAACATCATTGACAAGTATGTCCCCAAAATTAGAAAAAGGAATAAATTATCGGAACCTTGGCTTGATAGTAATATGCGATCTCTGCGTAATCAGAGAAATAAGTTATATAACATGATTAGAAATAACATACACGTAACGGCGGAAGTCAAATTAGAATACGCTAGGTTAGCCTCTGAATTCTCACTTAGGTCACGTGAGGCCTATAAGACTTACTTAAACACCATCGGAGAAAATATTATATACGACCCTAAAAAATTCTTTGACTTCGTTAATATAAAACGCAAAACTTCAGGTTATCCGTTAACTATGACAACTGGTAGCACACACTCCTCATGCCCCAAAGAAATTTGTAACATGTTTGCTGATAGGTTTAGTGAAGTTTTTTGCCCGAATAGTACAGCGCACACTGACTTTACAGGTACAGAAATGCCAGCACTCCTAAGCAATTTGTCTTTGACGACTCAAGACATAATGATTGGTTTAAACAGTCTTGATAACAATAAAGGTCATGGTCCTGACACTCTTCCCCCTAGTTTCTTGAAATACTGCTCAAAGCAAATGTTACTCCCTCTTCAAATAATATTTAATAAATCATTGTCAATAGGAGTGTTTCCATCGCTGTGGAAAAAATCCTATCTTACACCAATCCCTAAGGCAGGCGATAAGCACTTGGTGGACAACTATAGGGGGATTGCCATTCTCTCTTCAATCCCAAAACTTTTTGAAAAACTTGTTTTCGACATGATAGCTCCCGTCATTGACCCACTTCTTAACGAGCAACAGCACGGATTTAGAAAAGGGCGTTCAACCACCTCAAACCTTATGATCTTAACCTCTGAACTGTTATGTGATATGGAGAATGGTCATCAAATCGACGCAGTCTATACGGACTTTAGCAAAGCCTTTGATCGTGTTGACCACCATATTTTAATAACAAAACTTTCAAAATTTGGAATATCCGGTGCTGCCCTGAAATGGATAAGATCTTATCTTGACGGAAGAACTCAGGTGGTTAGATTTCAAGGATTTCTATCTAAAGAAATCGACGTGACTTCCGGTGTACCCCAGGGCAGTCATCTAGGCCCACTCTTGTTTAATATATTTATCTCTGATTTATCTGACAAACTGAAGGATATTCCACATCTCTTTTACGCAGACGATTTAAAAATATACAACATCATAAGGTCCCAAAGTGATGTATCGTTCTTTCAATCAAAACTGAATGCTCTGCAATACTGGTGCACAACGAATAAACTACATCTCAACATCGCTAAATGTCACTCAATCACCTTCTCACGAAAAAAAAATATACAGCTTCGGGAGTATTATCTGAACGACAAGGTCCTTGACCGTGTCGATCAAATTAGGGATTTAGGTGTTGTTCTAGACAACAAGTTAAATTTTAATTTGCATTATGACAACATTACTGCCAGAGCCAACAAGCTGTTAGGATTTATTAAGAGAAGAGCTAAAGAATTTGGCAATGTTTGGGTTACTAAAACTCTTTTCTGTTCCCTTGTCCGCCCAATCCTGGAATACGCTTGCCCGATATGGGATCCCATATTCCAGGTAAGTAGTAACAGGATTGAATCAATACAAAAAAAATTTCTTCTTTTCGCGCTACGTCATCTCCACGACCCGCGCGATTATCTTAGTCTACCACCCTACACGAACAGGCTCAAAGCATTACATCTCTTACCACTGTCATGTAGGAGAAAGTTGCTTATCTCATGCCTCACCTTGGACGTTTTAAACAGCAACCTCAAAGTGCAGTTTCTATCGGATAGAATTAAGTTCAATGACGATGTCCGACAGACGAGACACATGAAATTGCTTAAGGAATATTCACATCGCACCGAGTATGCCAAGAACGAACCTGTTAACAGATATTGTGTGGTCTTCAATACCTACAAATCCTGTTTTTCCCCCTCCATAAGTAAACAGTCTTTTAAAAGAAAATTGATATCCCTATTATCATCCTAGTCCTGTACTAATCAATATAGCTTAAGTTATATTTATGTACTATAATAAGGGCAATGATGTAAATTAGTTTAAGTGTGCCTTGTTTTGGCTTATTAATAAATAAATACCCCTGAAAAAATTAGCAACGTAGTCCAACTTGCGCGTTCGATGACCTGTACAAGTCACGAATGAGTGCATATGACTATTTTCAAACGGTGATATCTCATGATAGGAAATTCGTACGGGAAAATGTATAATATTTTTTTTTGGAAAGAATGATCATGATGAATATGATCTACAAACTTTGCCAACATTATTTTATGGTAAGACTTAAGATGTATTTGCAAAAAACTGATATTTTGATCCTAAAATCCCCTAAAAAGTGAACTTCCCGGGGAGAAAATTGGTAGACTTTATAACCCCTTGTTAAGAATTTTAAAAGGAAGCTCTGTGCCAATTTTCGGCCTGTACCCAATTACTCCGCTATTTCGTTTTTTCCGGCTTAATTTACCTGTGCTACTAAGCATTCATCGTTTTGGTGAATCCAGCCTGGTGCTCTCGATATTATCAAGGCCTTTGATGGAGTATGATACCCTAATCTATCGACAAAACTCCAAGCTATTGGTAATGACTTTGTTTTAAAGACCTGGATTGAGAGTTTCCTTTCTTGCCGTTCGATCAAGGGAGTACTGGACGGCATCATATCTAATCCTCACACCAACTCTGCAGGTGTTCCCCAGGGCTCTATTCTACCACCAGCTCTGTTCCTCAGGCAAAAATACGAGGTGCAAGTTCAATAAACATCCCTCAAGAATCACGGGTGCTACGAGGACAAAAGGAAAGGCGGACTTAATGGAATCTTCACAAGAAATGTTCAAATGCTAAACTTCACTGAGGACATTTGACGCAAAGCACAAAACATAAAGATAACTTTTCAAGAATTATAGAATGTTCAGCAAAGCTTTCAGTTTGAGCTGAGTAGTTAGCATGAGAATATAGTACAAACTACTGAAAAAAGAAGCATAAGACGGCCAACAAATACATACATATATAGATCGGTGGATGACATGCCAAAAGATATATCAAAACTTCGCATAACAAACTGCAGAGAACTAGCGAAACCTATAGAAAACTTAATTCTTCTTTTTTTATATTAATTAAATTAACTGGTCGTATTTCATCTTCAACGTCAAAGCAATCACCTCCACTCCTTTTGCGTAGATCAGTTCCATTCTTTTTCTCATATTGCAAAGATCAAAACTCGTCTCGGCTATTTTGAAGCCATTAAAAAAATTAAGAATTTTACCATAAATAATTATGTGCCGTTCATGAGATTATCATAACTTATAAATCAATATCGACAAAAACTAAGCAAATATTTGCTACTAAGTCTAGCCTCAACGGAAACAACTTTCCGCAGAGAGCCTCAGAGTTTTTTTTAGGATCGGTTTGGGTCGGCGCATATAAATCACATTTTATAATCGAATGAAACTAAAAAAAAAACAATCCCAAGACTTTTATCAGTTCCGTCCATTAAGACGATACTCATTAATTATATTCGCTCAGAACAAACCGCGACTTTTTGGTTGCTTGGTGCGCTGCTGCACAGCTCAGGATCTGGCCGCAAAAACCGTGGAACCTTCATCAAAGTTCACCATATTCCCGCTTGACATTTTGATTACTATTCCGAGTCGAATCCGCAGTGATGAACTCCCTCATTTGGACTGTGCGAGGAAAAAGTCTGACCTTGAGGCCTATATCATAAGCCATAAGCCCAGAAGACACACATATGAGAGATTCTGTGTATCCTAAATTAAGGATGCTCTCTGGCTGAAAGGGTACCTTGGAATTTATAATAACCACACCGCAGAGAAATGCAGCGAATTCTGTGCCTTTTGATGATGGTCTGCTGAAGCCTTTTTAGGCCTTACGAACCGGGAAAAGGGTTCAGAAACCACAGGTTCTAACCACCACAGGCATAAACTATCTACGAGATATTAAAAACTTTTAGATGATTTATATTAAACCAGGCCCTGATGAACGCGCTCCGAAAGGGTTCCATTCCAACTCGAGCTTAAATTTCTGTGTGTGCCAGAAAATTGCTTTAGTTTCTTGGTCGCTCGTCGAATAAATTGTGGAACGTCAGAAATTAGGCAAAAACACGATGAAAAAAAATATCGACGATTCGCGAAATGAATCAGGAGAGTTGCGAATGCCTTTGGCAGTTTGGAAATCATCAGACGATATCAAATATGTCAGAAATATATTTTGAGTTATTTATGGGGCGCATTTTTCATTAGACGACTGTCTGCCGTGTTTTATCTATATTTCATAAAGTGGACTTCGGGCCAGACTCGGAGTTTATTTGCAATAAATGTGCGGTTTGAGATTTTATATGTTTATAAATCCCAGACGAGACGAAACGTCTGCAGAATTTTTCTAAAGAATGGAATTATTGAGAAAATGTTTTTAGAATAAATAAATTACAAGGTTATTAATAAATGACAACTTTTACAGCAAACTTGACTCAGCGATTTCACGAAATTCACCAGAAAACATTTTGAAGCGGATGTTGAGAAGCACTTCTCCAAAAAAAATCTTGGAAGCTGTGTTAAAGACTGAAAATGAATCCACATTCTCAGATTTGTGCGTCACAAATTTGCAACAAAGATTTTTTATGTTGTTCTTGTTATTCTCACTTTTTTAATTATTTAGGAAAAGCTATGAATTTTTATGCAATTTTTGGTGTAATCATTAATGATATAAAATCACATTTCAAAGCTAACCCTGCAACAACAATGAAACAGTTACATGTAGCTTCGACGGTCACATACTAAAGTAAAAAATACATGCCCCTCAAATTAACTGGAGACTCAATGTTCAGGAAAGAGTAGGGCTGACATCGCCTAAATTGCCGAGACCGGACAAAAACTACAAAATCCCCGGACATTTGGGTAAAATTGAGTTTTTCCCCGGACACCCATTTTTTTTTTTTAATTTAACAGTATGATTTTTGGCGAGTTAAAATCCAACCGTCTTATCGAATCGATAAGCAACTATAATTCGGCTGCCAGTAAGGTGACCATACGTCCCGGATTGGCCGGGAGAGTCCCGGATTTCCACCTTGCGTCCCGGATTTTTCTAGAAGCAATATTTGTTGAGGTTTTTTGTTCCGGATTGTCCCGAATTTTCGAAAAGGTTCTTATTTTCGATATTTATTATAAATATATTTCAACTAGAATTATTTTTACAAAATTGGAACCGAAAAAATTCATATCAAAATACGCGGCACGCTTTAAACCATTTGAAGCATACAGTGAACTCTCGAGCCATGATGTGTAGCGTGTATCTGAGCGTTAAGAGGAAGAGGAAACGCAGAATCGTGGTAGTTGGACAGTATGGAGAGATCTTCTGATGATACTGATTTTTATTATATCCTTAAATTATTAAAAAAATAATTAAAAAAATCATATTTAAGTTAATTAACTTAACTAACTCACACCCCCCACTCCCGGACACTTTTTAAAACCCCATCCGGAGGCCTTCGAACGCCCTCCAAACTAGGACATATCCAGGGAAACCCTATTATCTATTATCCACTTTCTTGCATTGGAATCTCCAATGACTATCTTTATGTCATGACTAGAGCAGTTTCTGTATACTCTCTCTCTAACCGAATACAACTCTTGTTTGGGTTAAGGCCTCGAAACCCACGATCGCCTTTTGGAAAACCGTACGAAAGTACTTGTCGTGATGCTCTCCCACCTCAACGACTATCTTATACCGGTAACACCAGAGTTAGCCTATTCAGCTTATTCCATGACATTTGCCAACTATTTAGCTACAGTCAACGTAGACTCTGTCATATTCTACCCACTTACGTTATCACTGATCCAGATAGATGATATAGAGTTCCAAACTCTCAAAGAACACTTCTTACATATGCTTGTAATTTTAGCTCCTCGTAATTGTGCACTCCTGCAGGTCCAAATCCCAGCCGCTGTCTTCCACTTTGGTATTTTAAAACACAGTAATATCTAAAAAGCTATATCACGCAGTGGTCCTGTCTATAAAATCTTCGAAATCTTCCTGTCCCGCCTTCGAAGTCTATTACTTTTTTCTCAGAACATTGATGCTTGGATTTTAATAAGCTTGGCAGGCAATAGGATATTTTGGTTATGTACCATAGATTCAAAGCCATACAAAACTATCTTATTTGAATTAGCAAGATTTTCGGCAACAGTCCAGGGGGGTAACAATCTACGTCTAAGCCTTTGGAAATATCTATTGCAATCAGGCCAAATTCACCAATGCGATGGATTCTTTGAATGAAGTCCTCTGTTGGCCACACAAGGAATTCGATGATTTAATTTTCCAATGGAACTGAACTTTGTTGCCTTTTACTTACCAAGAGCGTATTTCTGGATCCATGATGTCACCGATTTCTATTATTGGCCTAGGGTAGTTGAAGTAGTCCCATTCAAGCTTATGTTCCTTTATCTTAAGCCGGCTCTACACGATGCTATGAGCAACCTCCATCGTTGGACGCGTAGGACGCTTCGTGTGGCCGTCAAGCAAGAATGTTCACCGCATCGTGTAGAGCCGGCTATAATTAAGTGTACCAATGTTAGATCGCGAATCCAAAAATACCATCTCAAAATTGTACAATCCGGTCTCAATAACAACTTCCTTGAGGTATTCCATATTTGTAAAAAATCCAGAATTGCTTTCCTCCAAAACACCAAGCATACGACAACCATTTCGCTTAAGTGCTATTATTGAAAGAAGCCCGAAACGTGTTACACATCACAAATTTCACTCTTAATATTCCATAAACTCTTCAAAAAAATTCTCTTCCTGCAACAGAAAAGTTTTTCGGCTGCAAAGTTAAGCAGAAATCCCTTTTTACCTTCATATCTCACAAAAATAACGAGTATTACACCGTAAGTAAAAAAAAAGTATATGTATGTGTATAAGGAAATCATCTAATAAACTTTCCGCCATATTTAATATTCTACCAGTAGCTAAAAGGTCACAAAAGTCTTAAATCTACCAAAAAGGGAATAACTTGCTCCTTATAAAAAACGCAGAATCCAATTCAGCTATAAATTTCGTGGGCACAGATTGCATTTATTCCTCTTCGAATACGTCGTCGTCTGGCTGAGGGGGATCCAGGACGTCCTTAGTATTCCGTCCCAACCGAGTCCTCGTGTACTTCTCTTTCGGCGTGCTATATTGATGTCAACCAACGTTCAAGTCCTCGGGAATGAAATCTGAATAAGAGCGCAAAAAAAAGAAATTAGAAACAGAATCGCTCCTTTCTGTCTGAGCTCGGAGCAGGGAAACTTTTTTCTTGCCCCCGAAGCACCCGCCCCAAAAAAAGGGATATCGAAGTGCGCGTTAGCAGGATGGCAGCATGTGCGATTAATACGAAAACAAAAGCATCCAGGATCAGAGCTTGGCTCATATGAGGCCAGGGAACAGATATTAAACCACTTTATCAAATTGTAATATCAACCCCAGGAATATTGGCACGCAGCATCAAGGACTCTCTCTCTGTAGGCCTTCAGGTAAGGGAAAGGGCTCGAAAGGATATTCGTCAAATGCTGCGCTTCAAGTGCATTACCATAGGTTATCGGGGCTGAACGGATCGATCTGGGGATTTATTCAGGAATAGGTATTCCGCATTTACTGCTGGGGGAACACTTGATATGATTAACAGATTTCGAATCCTTTTGTCGGTTTTAATCCTTTGTGAGCCCATCGAGAACAATGTTGATTTGAATAAGGAAATATGTAATGCTGATAGTTATGCAGAGAAGAGATTACATTATAAAGTACTCCAGTAATAACTACGTTATTCGAAGTGGCTTGAGATGCTCGTCGGGATTCCATTTACAACATTCATGAGAAGAGCTGGATTATATGAAATATATGTGTTTTGCGGGTACGAACGTTCGATACTCATTGGGAGTTTGTAATTAAGGTTGAATCTCTAGGAAATATTTTAGAGTTATTCGTTGATTAATTTGGTGAGGATTGAATTATTTAGTATAAGTCATGCATAATAAGGTGGGTCCACACTAAAGTGAACTTATAAAGCTTCCTTTGATTTCGAATTTTAAATACTCGATCGAAGTCGCAAGGGTATAACCACATTTTGTTCGAGGTGGGGCATTTAAACCTCGATTTCCGGCATTTCCCTTCACTTTTCGAAGTATTTCGTTCGGGCTTTAGACTTTCAATAATCCCACTGAAAGAACTTCGTGACGTTAAGTCTGACGATCGAAGAAGCCAGCCAAAATCCCCATTTTTCGAAATTAGGCGATCAAGGAAGCCACATCACCTCACGGGGCCTGGGGCTAAATATGTTTGGGGCCCTTTGAGGATATTGAAATTCCAAAAAATCCTAGACCAAAAAAAAAAAAAATTTACTGTAAAGGTGCCTGTAAACGAGCAACATTTTTCAGCAATGTGTGGCCGGCAATACTGGCTGAACGACATTGCTGAAAATTCATCAATATGTTCAAACTTGCCGCGCAATATATCCGTATAGCCCGACGATACTGGCCATATTGCAACTACTGGCCGGCATGTTGCCTTTGATATCGGCCGTAGAACGAAAATATTTAAACATTGCCGGCTATTTAAAATTGATTTCGAAATTTTCTTTGGACTAGAAGTATGTTAGTATGGCCTAAAGATGGCATAGTTGGGGCGGTGTAGGGTGTACATTGTCTGGGTTCGGGATCCATGAATCTATAGTATCCGGCGAGCCAAACCGCACCCAAATACGTGCAGAGTTCCAGGAGATCCCCTTGACTATGTAAGTCCATGGCGTCTCCAAGCCATAAGCTGCATTTTTCCTTCAATTTATAATTTGGCAATTCTTACAGTAAGATATCGTAAATGATTATATGCGGAAAAGCTCGTCATCCTTAATCCTTAAGACCCTAGAACACATATTAGTTATGTACCTTAAAAATTCTATACCAAAGCACGCATATTGTAAAGGAAAATCGATTGACACCGTACCGGATGAAGTAGCGCTTTCAACAATGCCAACATGGGATCTACAATGGTTTAAGTTAGTGAATCATCCGCATTCTTAGAACTCTGATATTCAAAAAGAGCTTAGAGAAGAGTAGAGTGGAAACACAGGGTCCTCAGCATACCCCGGGATGAAGTCCTGTCACCGCTGTTAAGGCTTATGGTTGTTTTGTATATAAATTTTTAAGGTCATCCTTCGTCATTCTAGTGAAATTTCTGAACAAGTAAATACATATAGCTCATCGCATTCTTCGTCTTTTAATAAGCAAATACTTCTTCCCTTTCAGCCATTGTCATAAGTGTATAGTTGTTTTCAAACCTCGTGACATCCCGCGCATATTCCCCAGCTAAGCTCTTAAAAATGTTTAAAAGTTCAGACAAAAGCTTCAGTTAACTCCTCCTATCAAATCACTTGTTGCCATGTAATCAGTCGCGACTGCGTATTGCTACCGGGAGGTGTATCTTTCTGGGACTTCAATGATTATTTAAAAAATTTACAAATTATGACTTAAAAACACCCGTTTTTATATATTTTTTTATTTTAAGGTTTTTATATTTTACACATATGCCACAGAAATAATTTGTAGTAATTTCTACTAAAAAATACGATATTTGTGTTTTTATCACTTTGATTACTAGATTTTTGACATTTTCCGCCAGTCGCAAGCGCGCTTCTGCCTGGGGAGGTTGTGTTGCTTGCGGCTGCGGAGAACTCTCAATTTATGAATGAAAATGCTCATATCTTTAAAAGAAAATTTTCCAGCAATTCTTTTAATTTATTTTAAATTTTAGGGATGAGAAATATTTAGCATAATTATAGTAAAATTATGCTTATTACGATGGATAAACTGCCTTTGTTGAGCAGGAGTTTTACTTGTATTTAAAAGCTCTGCTCAATACATATAAAGATTACTTAACTTTATTCATCCGGCATGCGCATATCCAAGACCCTCTCAACTACAGGCCTTGTAGATGTATTTTTCGTGGTGGTGGTAATAGTCCCAAAAGTCACCGCACACCGGAGTAACATGGCGCGGAAGCCGTACGCGCAGAATTTTTGTGTTTATTTTGCAGTAAAAAGTGATACAATATTGTATTTTAACACTTTTAACTGCACTTGGATTTATCAGTGAATAGTTTTTTAGTGATTTCATTAAAAAAAATAAAACAAATTTGGTGATTAAGTGTGTTTAAGTGTTCAAATTGTTAAGGCGATCAACTTTTTTTTCACATTCACGGTGTTTTTTCATGTTTATTTACGAAAAAAATGTTGAATATTTAATGTTTTGTGTAGTTATGGAATTAAAAGTGATTTTAAAGTGATTAATACATATATTATGATATTATTATTAAAAATATAGGTGCCGAAAAACACTTCTCTTATTCACTTTTCCATTCGCACTTTTCTGTACTTATATGTTTAGTAATAATTGCAAAATAAATTAATTAATGACTTTAAAATCACTTTTAATTAAATATTCAGCATATTTTCCCTTAATATACACGAAAAAAACACCGCGAATGTAAAATAAATTTATCACCTTAACAATTAAGACACCAAAAATACACTAGGGGTACTCATGATTTGTGTTATTTGTGTTATTCGTGTTATTTGTGTTAAATCGAGAAAAAAGTTTAACAAATCGAGAAACTTTCCTTAGTAAATGACATTTGTTTCGATTTTAACAAATAACATCTGAAAAGGCGTGTTAATTCAACAACTCGATATCGAGATCGAAATAATCATATGGCAGAGTGGCAGATGTGAAATTCGATTATTCGAAATAACACTTTAACATGGAAATTGAAAGGGGTCGCTCACGATCTCGTCTTTTTCGAAGATAACATTTTACGATTTCTCGACGTTTAACACAGATCATGAATACCCCTACTAAATCACTATTTTTTTATATATTTTTTTATTAAATCACTAAAGAAATAATCACTGATAATCCTTGTATGGTTTAAAGCGATAAATTTCAATAATTTACCACTTTTTACCACAAAACTATAACGAAAACACTCGCGAACGTACTCTGCGCCATTAAATTCTCAGCAACTGTCAAATTTTGGGACCATTCTCAGCAATTGTTGTATTAGTGCCCGATACAACTGCATGGCCTGTAGTTGAGAGGGTCTTGGCATATCCCTTCCCAAATTATTTTGTTGAGTTTTTTCTGCGTTTGTTGCCTTTTTAAGTTAAAAGAGGGGAAATGATAGAACAAAATTTAAGAAATTGGGCAACGAGGTGCGCAGAACCCTTCAAATTATTTGTGTCACGGCGTTTGAAAACTTCTATACGCGTGAAATTCTCGGGCAACACAGTAGCCAAAACATTTCGAAAACATATCTGACTACAAGTTGCCCAGCAATAGTATCGGCCACACATTTTCAAACATATAGCCGGGCCATCTTTTTCTGAAATATTACCGGCAATGTGCATTTTTTGTTGCTCGTTTACAGGCACCTTAAGAATAATATCATTAAGAGCATTAAATATATAGCGAAGTAGTGATGAGCAAGAACGGTCTTGCTGTTTTGCCTATAGGACGAAAAAACGGGCACACATAGAGCGGTTTTCGCTCGATGCTGTGGTCAAGAAGCTTTTCGACAACGCTGTTGTTTTACATATCCACAGGCGCTAAAACGGGTTTTTTCTACTTTTTTGACTGCTCTAAAAACGCTTCTACAAAGGCAGCAGTAAAGGGAGAGCTTGGGCGCTTTCAGTAATGCAGGATGCGTGCGCAAATGACTTATTCAGCAATTGAAAGTGTGAAGCTTTCAATGACTGAATAAGTCAATTGCGCACGCATCCTGCATTACTGAAAGCGCCCCTTCCCACTGCAATCATGCAAGGTTGTAACGGTCAGTTTTGCCTAAATATCTACTTGACTAAAAATTACTGTAGGGAAGAAAATTGAGTAGTTGGTTCGAAAACAAACAGTAGGCGGGAGAAATAAAACAAAAAAGAGGAAAAATTTATGAGAGGCTGGAAAAAAATCTGGATCATGAAGGAAGTTTTATCGGCGAGTTTGTTTTTTTGAAAAATCGGTGTTTTTAGTCTAAGTCGAGGAAACAAATAATTAAATTCCTCCGTAAATTGTTACCGGAACATCGAAGTATAGCAGCAAATACGCCAGAGTTCGTGGAGAAGCAGTTTCAGTTTTTAGTTTGGCTGTCTTAGATGGTGTGCAGCAGTGAGAAGCCCCTAGCAAATGTCAAAATCCAGTCATCACGAAACCCCAGTCAATCACCTCAAGTAGAAAAAAGTCAAACCTGGAAAAATCTTCAGTTTTAGGATTTTTTGAATCATCTTTGATCGAAGTTTTCGTGTGTAATTTGCACGAAAGAAAATCCTGTTGGATAGAAGAGACCGGGAAATCAAAGTGGTATCTGTCAATAGTGAAGATTTAAATATTGTGAAGTAATACCGGCTAAGCTGACCAGAAGGTACGTGGGTCGCAGTTGCGACAATCAAACTCGGACGACGCAGAAAGGCCAGCGCAGAAATTCGTGAACTTCTATCAGGTGACCCTAGGTTAATTCGTATTTTTTTGGGGTGCATTGCACAAAGTTTCAGATAAAATTCCACGCGAAAAAAACCGTTCGGACTTGGCTGAAGAAAAAAAGATTGAGACAGGTCGTATCAGTTTGTTTCATTCGAGGATGCTAGAAGGAATTGAGATTGAGTGTTGAACGAGATGAGAGTATAGCGAAATATCAAATTTCACCTGTTGTATTTTCGCGGATTAAAGTAAACAAAAATTTCACGAGAGTGTACTGATTAGAAAAAGAGCATATACTCGAACGGGTGCAGAGCTTACCCTTAGCCTAGAGGGAAGAAACAAAAACCAAACATACACATACCACAGAAAATAAAATATTTATTTATGCTTTCATTTAGTAATTTAATGTATTAAAATCCAATAATTTTTGGTGCAGTTATCATTATATTTAATATTATTATTGTTTGTATATTTGTTTGCTCCTTAGTGGAGATATTTTCTTTCTTCTTGTGTTTTACAGGTATTTGTACACGGAATTGATAAAGGTAATCTCGTCTGTACAAAAGCGACGTAGGGGTACCCGTACGGCACTTTTCTCTTTTTTTAACAACTTCCGTCGACAAGAATTGTACCATTATAGTTAAATATAGATTACCGTTTTAGTGTAGTTGAAAATTGTTGATGGTAGTATCTGCTACTATTAGTCTTGCCGTGTTAATGACTATTGAATTTCTTCATTAAATTGTTATATTCTTGTGCGTTCTTGACCTGTAATAAACAGGAATGTTAAATGGTTTGTTAAATGGTTGTGATATAAATATAATGTCCGTGTATTAGATTTCTTTTTTGTGGAATGGTTGGGGCGGGTGGTATTTCTTTTCAGGGTGTCCTAGATAGTGACTGTCCCTGAAGCTGGTAGTCTTCGATACTATGAGCTGTCAGGGAAACAGTTAGCCATGACGAGGCTCAGGTGATGTCCGGCGAAGGATGGAGGTGGAATTCAAGATTTTTCATAGTCACAGGTAAGTGGTGAACCAACCGCGGTAAGCCCCGGCCACACACCCCACGACCCCTCCGGCGAGCTAGATAACTCCGTGTGGCCGGCGTAGGAGTTCCGGATTTTCTTTTCATTTCTTATGTATGGTATTGGCTCCTTGGTCATGCTCTTCCGGGCTTGTGGCTAAGGGGGTAATACCTCGCATAAGTGGCGCCCACTATTTTATCGCGCCATTATGCTGTTACAAGGTTAAAAGGATGTAGAATTGTGGTGCGAAGGGGAATGCTCCAAGCTTTTTAAGGGGCGTTCTAGCATTGATGTCCATTTCCCGCTGGGTAAGTTTTCTCTTTTTCCTTAATACTCATTCTGCTTCATATCATTGGTAGTAAAGATAGGGCGCTTTCAGTAATGCAGGATGCGTGCGCAATTGACTTATTCAGTCATTGAAAGCTTTCACTTTCAATTGCTGAATAAGTCATTTGCGTACGCATCCTGCATTAATGAAAGCGCCCATACTACGTAAGGGCATGCCAAATATTCCAATCTAATCAATCATGTTTTGGGGTGGACGAAAAAAAAAGAGTTTTTCGAAAGCCGTTTTGGTTTTGATAGTTCAATCTTCCTAGGCGTGTGCCTTGCCTCCTAACCTTTAGGAACAGCTTTGCCCCTGGCGAGGCAGCTCTACTTCAGAGGCACGGGATATCGCCTGAAGGTTCATTTTTTTGGTGTTCGGGATTGGCCGTTAAAATTTTGAAGTATTTTATAGGCGGAGGTTGGTCTCTTTGGGCAGCCAAACCGAGGCTCTCAGCACCTACTGATGTTTAAAGCTCAACAAATTTTTAAAACTACTACTGTAAACTCTACGTTTTCGTGTTAAGGGTTTTCGAATAGTCGAATCAAGACCCTAGAAGAACGGATAGAGGACAAATGTATAGGTGAACTATTCATAAACCTTATTTTATAGCAAAAAGATGGATGCTTTATACTTTAAGAGAAATAAATTATGCTTCTATAGGAGTAAAAAGTAAAATTCTGAATTCCTGGTTGAAGATTTAGTAAACAAGTTACAATGTTGCAAAGACGGCTGCTTTCAACAAATTATGAATTTCTGCTACCGTCTGCTATGGAAATTATATACATATAATGACGTTGGCAAAGGTTTATTCACCCAAAATTTATATAAAGGTGCCATATTATATACAGAGCAACTCCTTACCTCGTCTGATTCCGTTTTCAAAGAGCCTTAAAATCTCACATTATTGGAGTTAGTTCAGCTCCAAATGCATCCGTACTCCATCATAAATTCCCACCTTATTTGAAGCCGAAAATAAAACACCAACAATCGAGCTTATATCACGTTTAATTTCAAGAAAAACGTTTTTTATCCAAAAATTTATAAAGTAGATAAATTTGAATAAAAAAATATTTTTATAGTTCCCAGAAGCAAAAAGGCTCTGATAATCGATTTTGATTGTCCCCACTGTGTGCATCCCGCCATATTCCGCCCAGAATTATCACGAAGAATGAGGCAGAAAAAAAAGAACCACCTGAATTCCACCTTTTGGCTTCTCCTCTGATTTTACGAGATTATTATTATCGGATAAAATCACCCCGTAGAGGTCAATCAATAACTGCCGTGCTTTTCACGTATGACAATTTATAAACATTTCCAGCCAAAAAGGAACCGTCCGCGTCCCACGACCGCGATCGGATCTGGGCTTAAGGAACGTCACGGAGGCAGCTTAAATTTCTCCAAATATTGGAAGATTACATCGCGGCTTGCAGCCCGGCTACGTGTATAGTAGCCGAGTTTTAAGAGGATTCTAATCCGATGATTTATGATTATTGGCTGCACCCAAAAAGAGAAATCCGAAATCTTGAGCGCTGCTCTTGTGGTACCTGACCAGGTATGACCGGGAGGCATTCAGCTGGGGCTGACTGAGTCTGGCGCGGGGTAAATGCCCATTGATTCGCGTTTATGGAGTTTCGGTGGAGATTTTATGAGTTTTGGCCAAGTTTGATGCAAAATTCAAGTGGAATGCGCAAACCTTGAATATTGGATATTAAGAGGAAATGATCTTTTATACGGTGGCATTAAGTGACTGTTATCTGGTAAGTGCTAGTAGCAGTACATTTTTGGATATGTGGCTGTTAAAAAATTGGTAATATTCTGTTCTTTCCAGGAATTGTGGATTGTAAGAATTTTTATGATTCCGATAGTGTGCAACTATGAGCTACTTAGTTGCAGTGTAGGCAATAGTTATATGATGAGTTACATGACGCAAACATTTTTGCCTAGGGGTAGTCTTAGCTGCAATCTTTGGTAATATGTTAAATAATTTTTGAAGTTAGATGACAACCAGTCGTAAAAATACTTTAGTCGATTCGACATTCTCCTAGTCTCATAATTTCATGAAAATATAACAAAAAAAGAAAAGACAGAAGCAAGAACAAGACCAAGAATGAAAGAACAACACCATTTTTGATCATCACTAAATAAAACCTGAATGTTGTTTTGCTCAAGGTCGATTCACACATATCCGTGACGTGACGGCGACTTCAGTGCCGTATCGGTACCATCAGTGAAAAGAAATTATCGGTATGATATAATTCCACTCCAAATTAAGAAAGACGCGACATTTTCACAGACATCTGATGCTGTGGGGCACCGACGATCTCAGTACCCTTGAGACATCCACTAAAAAAAAAAAAATACAATACCACCGTTATTTTTGATTTCTGCTGGTCGTGATACAAACATTTTTTAAATTCAACACAAATTTAGATAAAGTTTTTTTGAAATACACTCAAACCTGTTTCTGTGCGATCAAACAGTCAAAGTACGCTTTGTCATCCAAGCGAGCTAACATTGGTCTTGCACCCATGATAGTGATCTGCAGTGATCCTGCACCTACCTTGTGTCGGTGGCATCTCTTATTAATCTGAAGGTCTAAGCTCAGTCTTCACACCTTATGTGACCAGTTTGTCATGTCGTTCAAGTCATGGTGCAATGTCTAGTGCTAGGCTCAGCTTGAAGAAGGATAGGATAGATTAATGAGAGTCTGAAGGATGCATGAGCAGACACGATTATCCTTTCGCTTGTACTCTTGGATGTTGTATGAATTTGGGAATACTGACTGTGACAGGTTGTTCCACAGTCAAGCTGTTTTAGTCATAAAGGACTTTCTAGACTAAAGTTTGCGCGAAAATTTGTCATCCAAGCGAGCTAACATTGGTCTTGCACCCATGATAGTGATCTGCAGTGATCCTGCACCTACCTTGTGTCGGTGGCATCTCTTATTAATCTGAAGGTCTAAGCTCAGTCTTAACACCTTATGTGACCAGTTTGTCATGTCGTTCAAGTCATGGTGCAATGTCTAGTGCTAGGCTCAGCTTGAAGAAGGATAGGATAGATTAATGAGAGTCTGAAGGATGCATGAGCAGACACGATTATCCTTTCGCTTGTACTCTTGGATGTTGTATGAATTTGGGAATACTGACTGTGACAGGTTGTTCCACAGTCAAGCTGTTTTAGTCATAAAGGACTTTCTAGACTAAAGTTTGCGCGAAAATAAAGGCTGTAGCTCAGCGGATTAGTCTTGTGCTGTGGATAAAATATTACCGTTGAAGCAGACGGTTAGTTATTCAAGTGAAGCAGTCATTGTGATAAACGATTTGAAATATTAAAATTTTTAAGAGTAAATTGAAGAGTGCCATTACTAAATTGATTGATAGCTCGGTTTTGCACTTTGTCCAGCCTCGCTAAGCTAAACGAGTTAAATTAAAGGCGGGGATTACAAGGTTTAACCCAGACCGAGGGCTTAAGGAGGATTTTGCATCTTTCCCGAAGATTGTTAACAATTTGGAATATGTCATTATTCCAATGCAGCCTAATGTTATACCTAGGATATTGAGAGACGGTTCGGCCGTTAATTCTAGGAAGGTTTATTTAAAACTAGCAAAAACCCGCGTGCGTCGCAACGCCTTTTAATAAAACAAAACTATGTGTACATTGTCCGGGATAACAAAAAACATAAAAAACTTTAGAGTTGACTATAAAAATATGTTACCTCAACTTTTTTTTTAAATTCGAGGCTTATCATCAGCTATCGGAAAACTTTTGTACTACGTACATAACAGATACCTAGCCAATTATATTCAGAATATGTCTTGTGCGAGTAGATTTCGACATTCCCAGATAATTGGCACCCTGAACTTGCCCAAGGCGAACATGGCTTGTGAAGATTGCCAAACTTATATGACGACACTACTGATTTGATCCTAAAAAGGGCAGTTGCTGCTTCCCGTTTTCGTTTTTCGTCGTTTCCGGTCATACCGCCGCACGGTACTGGTTAACAATCCACTGTAACGTTTGTTTGTAAACGATGTTCGATGTTTCGCTTGTAAGTATTACAACGTTTGTGGCATTACTGAGTTGAGTCGACTTAGTTGAGTTGATATTTTCGAAATTGTCATAAATGTCGCTCATCAAAATTTCCGCGTCTATTACGAGCTTTCAAACAACAGCAGCTCACAGTCATGATTCTCATTAATCTCAGAACATTTTCTATATCCTATATTGAGGAGAATAGTACTGAATTCTGAGTTTTCTGATTGCGCTCTCATCTTTTGCTTTAAATGACATTTTCCAATCGGTCCCTAAATGAGTGATCATTTCAGACATGCATCAATATCATCGGGCTACATATCAGTCAGGACAGCCAGCATTTGCCCGAAATCTATGCCAATAAAACAGTTACTCCCCAAAATAATTGGTTTTTACATCTTAAATCATGTTCCACGCAGGATTTTCCGTATGGTCTTCTTCGATAGGTATCTTAAACATAGAATGAGCTGTTTTTCCTTATGTGAGTGAATCTCTGCTACTGTCCTGTTCTCATATTGGTCAAACAACCTACCTTTCGAAATGTAAAAAACGTGAGAGTTTACCTATAATCTTATTCTATTAACACTGGAACTTTTCTCTAGCACCCCATATATTATATATACTGGCAATAAAAAGATGCCATTCAACATAATTTTTTACTTTTTAGTTCATTTTTAAATAAAAGCGTATTTTTAAGTTTTTTTTTTTAACAATATTTTTAGATTTCTACCTTTTAGTTTATTATATGTCTTCCGCTATGTTGTGGTGACATACTGATACTCATCATACACTTTTATTTGGTATCCATACCGAGAGCGTTGTAAAAAACGGTAGTCCGCCCTTTTGTGTTGTTAATGCTAATTTTCACACTCTGAAGCCATTTTGAATTTGGAATCACGCCACCCAGCTAAGTCATATCGTTTCATTTGATAGCTATACCGATCGCGATGTAAATAAAAAAATAATCCGCCATTTTGTGTTGGCCGCCATTTTGAATTTGGAATGACACCAAATAGAAAATTATATTATATTATACTTAGCACAATTGCGAAATTCGGCCGCCATTTTGAAACTGCCATCTTGATTTTCTTACAAAATGGTCAGATTACATTGCCAAGTGAACTATATATGTGTGCAAAATTTGAAGCTGATCGGATATGTGGAAGTGGGTCAAAATCTATTTCCAAGTTTTGTATACATAGATCCATACATACATACAGGTAGAGCTAATATATAGTGTATATGAATAGCCTAAAACATGCCCGCTAAAATACTGAATCTTCCAGTGAAAGTCCCATCCCAATCGGATTAGCCGTTTCCGAGATTAGCCCGAACAAACAGACAGACAGACATACAGACATACAGACATACAGACATACAGACATACAGACATACAGACATACAGACATTCAGACATACAGACAGACAAAAATTTTAAAAATGCGTGATTTCGTTTTAAAATCATGTAAATAACCATATGAAATTAAAAAAACACAATTATTTTGAAATCACAGACAGACACTCCAATTATCTATATCTATAAAAATCTCGTGTCACAGTGTTTGTTACCGTACTCCTCCGAAACGGGTTGACCAATTTGCATGAAATTTTTTGTGTATATTTGGTAGGTCTGAGAATAGGTCGTAGGCTATTTTTTATACCTTTAACCAAAAAAACAGCTGCAAAACCCAAACAAAAATGGTAATTTTAGGAATTTTCACTTCATTTTAGTTTCAATAGCTTCATGGCCTACCTATTGTTTGACAAATGTAAAATTGTCATTAAATTGAATCATTACATTTAATGAAAATTTCAAATTTACGCAGCTGTCAAACAATAGGTAGGCCATGACGCTATTGAAACTAAAATGATCCATGGCGGCCGTCTCAAGAGGGCGGTGTACCACTTTCTTCACAACCACCTCGACATGGGTATCAAATGAAAGGGTATGATAAGTAGAATACAATAAGCAATGTAGTATACAAAATATATCTTTAGATCCATGGCGACCGTCTCGAGAGGGCGGGGTACCACTTTCTTCACAACCACCTCGACATGGGTATCAAATGAAAGGGTATGATAAGTAGAATACAATAAGCAATGTAGTATACAAAATATATCTTTAGATCCATGGCGGCCGTCTCAAGAGCCCGGATTACCACTTTCTTCACAACCACCTCAACATGGGTATCAAATGAAAGGGTATGTTAAGGAGAATACAATAAGCAATGTAGTATACAAAATATATCTTTAGATCCATGGCGGCCGTCTAAAGAGGCCGGATTACCACTTTCTTCACAATCCCCTCAACATGGGTATCAAATGAAAGGGTATGATAAGTAGAATACAATAAGCAATGTAGTATACAAAATATATCTTTAGATCCATGGCGGCCGTCTCAAGAGGGCGGGGTACCACTTTCTTCACAACCACCTCGACATGGGTATCAAATGAAAGGGTATGATAAGTAGAATACAATAAGCAATGTAGTATACAAAATATATCTTTAGATCCATGGCGGCCGTCTCAAGAGGCCGAATTACCACTTTCTTCACAACCACCTCGACATGGGTATCAAATGAAAGGGTATGATAAGTAGAATACAATAAGCAATGTAGTATACAAAATATATCTTTAGATCCATGGCGGCCGTCTAAAGAGGCCGGATTACCACTTTCTTCACAATCCCCTCAACATGGGTATCAAATGAAAGGGTATGATAAGTAGAATACAATAAGCAATGTAGTAGACTCAATATACCGATTCATGGCGGCCGACGCAAGACCCATGTTCTTTGAGGCATTTCATCTGTGTAAAATTCATATCTCGAAAAATATTAAGTCAATGGATGGTTTTTATTGTTTACTATTGACTTATGGGTGCAGCGTAGGCGCACCGGGTCCCAGCTAGTATTTATATAGAAGATGAGACAGTACTTCGGTTTTAATGTGTTTAGCTCGTTACCCCCGAAATGTTGCATACCTGATAATGAGGCTCTGTCAAAATGGACCTTTTTATTCAGTTGCCAGGAACACTGGAAGCCCAAGTTGGCAAGGGTCAACAACCATGGATAACCATTCCAATCTCCTAGCCCTGAAGAGACACTCCCTGCTGAGTGAGCTAGACGAACTTTACGATGCACAATATCAACTGAACAAACGTCACAATAAGGTCCCGGGACATGAATATTTAAGGAAATTAAAGGAACTAAAACCGAAGTAAATCAACTTGAGTCGATATCTGCTTGATCCCACACACGCAACTCATAAATGCATCTCACCAAATTAACTACGTAGACACCTTATACATCACCAAAATACTTCGAAATCACCTCACACAACTCAGCATCGAAATCTCTCGGCTCTCAAGGAAAACCCTCCATCAAAAATTCAAACCAAAAATCCTGTGAAAGAGAGATCTCAGCAACAATTAAATTTGTATAAATTACTGCAATAAGGACCCTTAACGTTTGAATCAGGACGAAAAAAAATAAATATATTTCCTTCAGTTCATGGAACCTCGTGAACCTCAGCAAGCCCTGTGTCCTGGAAGCCAGTCGTCGTCGTCGTCGTCGGCTATACGGGGAAAAATTATTCAAATGAACCGAACTCCTCCACTCCTGGCGACTCCTGTGAGCATTAATTTTAATTACCATATTTCACAAGGAGACAGAGGCAGATCGCTATTTTTCTTATTTCATGTCAACAGGAAAACTGACAAAATAACCCAAGAGTTGGGGTTTTCAAGGATTCAGGGATCTTTCTCTCGCTCATGGATCCAATGAAGAACGACCCCCTGACGTCGTCGTCGTCGTCTGTCTGCCAGTGTCTGTGATATTCAGATCAAGAGAATCCCAAAGACGGACGACCACCACTGCCATGCGGCGGCGGGGGTGGCGGCCCATTCTCGGCATTTCCCATTTAAGGATGATTCCTTTGTTTACTCGAGGGCGGAGATGGCTTTATGAAACAATGAATTTAATATATTTAGAATAAACAGTTTAAGACGTTGATGTTTACTGCATTGAATAGAGATTGGATGGCTAATTCGATGCTAGGTTTCCGTTCCCCGTTGAGGTAAAAGTTTTCCTCTTAACATTTCTGCTTTGTTAAATAATTTCGTTTCCATTCTATTTGCATTATCACAACTTTAGTAGCATATTCGGGACTGTCGGGGAGGACTTCACTTTAATGAAGTCAATGTCATTCGGTTTCTGTAAATTCGGTTTCCTGGACTAATTTTTGTAAGGGAGCATCTTTGAGGAATAAACTTCAATATTCTTTGAGACAAGACAGATTGAGATGGAATTTTTGTGGTTGGATTTCATTGTAGCGAAACTACAGCAAAACGCAGCGTTTAGAAAGAGTTATAAGGGTTAACATAGAGCGAAACCCGTAGCTGCGCGGTAATGATCGAAAGAAATGCTCATTCACTTCTTGACTCTAGCAAGGACCAGGCAACGCACACTGGACAGTTACTTTCTGGAAGACTTTAATATGCAGACTATTGGCTATAGCACTGATAAACTTCTTAAACTCCACAAGATGATTTCCTATGCATCATACTCGATCAATCAACTACCTAATCTCAGGTTCAAGAGGTTTTGGCATCAAAAAAACTCGTTCAAGTGCTAATTAAACCTTAGGTCTCACTGGAGGTAGCGCTACCCCTAAACTAACCTAACACTTCGACCAAGTACAATATACTGGTTCTTAAAACCGAATGACAGCGCTTTCGTTTAAAGTTGGTTTTTATTGTGGATCGATGCTATCAGGTCTTTCGTTGCAACTTAGTGCTTTATCATTCTAAACCCAATTCTCCCACAAAGATAATACACCACCTCTACTTAGATATAACAAGAACGCAGTCTCCAGTTCGATCAGTTAATTCATTTGTTCTGTCGCGGTAGTATGGGATGGACGCCGATGCAGTAAAACCCTTATTCTTTCGTTGGCATTCCGTTTCGGGCAAACATAATCATAACACCATAATCACATCATGATAACATTGTGTTGCACTTCTCCTCGCCATCGAGCCATGGTTAGTAGTATAGCTATACTGGTTCGGTCCCACCTCTTGCAAAATATAGCTTTTCGTTTGTGTCTTGTTCTGAAGCTGTGGGTTCATGTATACCGAACCCAGACAAAGTACACCCCCCGAGTAAAAAAAATGGCCTTACAACGGGCGAACACCAGCCATGAATTGGCCCTGATTTTTCCTATGTTAGTTCTTGATAGCGTCTCTTGAATACTCACGGAAAAATGCTTTCCCTTGAGATCTTCACGAGAATATAATCTGAAAGCCTTCATGTTTGTGGAATATCCTTTCATCCAAATAGACTCATTTTTCTCACTTTTCAGAACTTTTCGAAATTATTAATGCAGTGGGCCACCACATAGAACTTTTAAAGGATAGTTTAGTTGAAAATTTTAACTTTGGAATTTCAAGATTCAAATTTTTGTATAGGTCATACCAATGGAGAAGCGCCTTGACCTCTTGAATTTGTGATAGACTCTTCTTCTGGAAACTTTCATCGTCTTTTATCATCTGCTAGACAAACATCCTGGAATATTTCAACGAAACTTCACTGCAACAAAATTTTCAAAGATAACTTGTGCACAACTCGAGAACTTTCGATAAGCATTATAAATACCCGTCGACCTTCCAAATCCATTCACTTCCCATAACTGCCTCTTTTGCCATAAATATTTGTATCCCAGCTTCTTGAGCTAATAAATCCATCAATACCCCCCAGAGATTATACCCTGTCCCATGGCTCTCTACTCCACTAATTCAAGAATCTACGAGTTTAGCGAAACTTTCAGCCGAGACCCCCTAATTAAAGCGACATGTTATTCATAAAATCCTGCATAATTGCTGACCTTTTCAGGAAAGGAGAGGGCCCCGCTTTTGTAGGAAAGCTCAATAAAACTCCAAACTGGAACCTCTAAATCCGCCTTAAGAGCGCCGCGCGGCTCTTGTATGCAAACGTATAATTAGCCAAATGGGCAGCTCTCAGTGTTTATGCGAAAAACGGGGGCCGTCCGGGGGGGTGAGGACAGGTAGAATTATCTACGGACGGACGGAAAAAGAACAAAGCAAGAAATTATAATTGCCCTAGACATGCTGGTAGATAAAGAGGCGGCTCTCGAACATGGTCTTGGCTGGAGGCTCGGGCTGGGAGTAGTTGGTAGGACAATTGTTCCTGTTTGGGAATTCATGTTGACATGAATAAAACATAACTGAATGCACACTGGCACAGCGGTGCCGCCCCCTCCGACCCCCAGCCCAACTGGCCGTCTCCATTTGAGGGGTTGCTGCTGCCCCGTTTCTTGCTCGGCAGTTGGATTTCCTTAATCCCATAAACAGAATGCACCGGACTGCAGTAGAGGCGCATGCATGCATGCATTAATATGCCCACAGACGAGTGCATTTAGGAGTTGTGTATTGTGGCCATATATACTGGAGTAGTTGTCCCCAGTTCCAAGACTTCTGTTCTCGAAGTGGTTTCGGCTTTAGTTGCTTGACTACCCGGCAGCACAAAAACGCAGCATCCAGCAACTACTCCCCGGACTTATCATATTCAGGCTTAGGGTACTTAAGGTCTTTTTTCAAGAATGCCATTGTACACAGGCCTGCATGCTCTACAGTTAGACAGATTGTCGTGTGCAACCTTCAATGCCTTGACAACGGCAGATAAACTATACGGGAAACGTCCGAGCCATGGCAACATGATTCTTCTACCCATTCTATGGCCGCCGATGCTGGATTGCAGGCAATTAACTCAAAGGTTGAGGGTAGATATCTCTTCCGACTGGCGGATTTCTACGTGGTTTTTGTTATGAAATAGATTCGCGTTATCTTCCAGGTAGGTACATAACAGCAGCTCGCTCCGCCATTGAGGTGACAGGTCCGAAAGTATTTGAAAGCATTTCTTGTTCCTGTCCGGGAGTGTCATAGATAAAATATACGCATATGGTAACAAAGGCCAAATTCTGCGCTAGCTGCAGATAGTATCAGCTCCAGGCTGGATTATGGTGTCGCTTATCATTTATGGATGGGTGTACAGCTCTTGAGTTTGCCATTTTTGTATTTTTTAAGTCGGAATTGAAATTTTCAACTGCGCATTCCTTTTCCGGGACGATTATTGTCCAAAATGGACTGCTGACGGCCATTTAAATGACAAATTAGAAATGTTGCACTTGCGAACACGATTGCAGCAGGGTCTTGCTTGCCTGGTGGATGGCAGTGGTATTTTATGAATTTCACTTCCTTATTTGGAGAAGTTGGATAGAGTGTCATCGTTTTGCATTAATTTTGTTGCGATGGAAATTTGCCCTAAATATGAAATTGTGCGAACAGGGATGTAAATTTAGCATCTTGTTTGTTCATTGAAAGCTGGGATTATAATTTTCATCTTGTTTGCCTTCGAAGCTCTAAAGTAAGAATAGCTTCTATATGTACTACTGAGCATCCGACACAACAGTGTATTTTAAAGAGTTGCCACAAGTTTTTTACTCCCTTTGTGCACCCCAAAAACGCACCGATCGGCGTCTGAGCCTTTATAGGTCAGTTGACGGGATCCATGAGTAACAATTTCGCACTTTGTATTAGCCCCGATGTTTACGACAATAACATTTCCAGCTAAATCTGAGGTTTACAAAATTTGCGAGGCCCACATAGGACCATCCCAGTCCGTAATTCGCGGAGTCTTTCTGGGATCATATTAACAAATGACAAGTTTAAATGAGTTGTGGCCTCTTTTCAACCCTATAAGTCTCCGAGAAGAGATGGAATTTTCTCGACACTCCTTCAGAAGTACCGCGATCCGATTCTCGACAACCTGGTCCGCCTCTTTAGAGCCAGCTTCAACTGGGGATACATTCCAACCAACTGGAGGAAGTGGTGGTGGTTTTCATCCCCAAACAGGGCAACAGACGACTGGAGCTGCCTAAATTGTACAGACTTCTCAGTTTAACCTCTTTTCTTTTGAAAACGATGGAAAGGCTGCTATACCTTCATATTAGTTGCAAGCTGGAGCTCTCCTTTCCTCTACCTAGCTCCCAATTCGCTTACTCGAAGGGTAAATCAATAGAGGTTGCTTAACACCACCTGGTCAGCAAAGTCGAGTGTGACCTCCTGGCTAAAGAAACTGCTTTATGTGCGCTCCCTGACATCGAAGGTTCTGGCTATGATTCGATTGCTAGAACACTGGCTCTCAGAAATCTGCATCCTCATACGATTGAGTATATAATTGTCATGTTTGTAGGTCGTCACATTTCTTCTACCCTAGATGTCTCCACCATTAGTGTTAAGGCTATTAAGGTCTGCCCTCAAGGTGAGAGTATTATTCCCTTTACTCTGGTCACTTGTTTTGGATGAACTTTTGACCGAAATATTTGATCCTAGTGTCGATGTCAACGGTTATGCAGACGCTCTTGCCATCATTGTCTCTGGGAAGTTTAACTTGACCATTACAAAGAAGTTCAAAGATAGTGTACCACGGAGGATCTCTCAATCAACCCAAATAAAGCTGTGCTGGTACCTTTCTCCAAGTGGATTCCGCCCCATTCCATAAAAAAAGAAAGATGGTAGCACTCCAAAGCTTTAGGTAGGGTATGACACTTAGCTCTGAATGGCGTCAAAGCCAAAGCTCAATCCGTTTCTGCCGGGGTCCCGCAGGGTTCAATTCTGTTACCTGCTCTATTTCTAATTTTTATAAATGAATTACTCTCCTTCCAAACAACCGCACAACTTTGTTTTACGACAGTACTATATGTTACTTCTAAACCTTCGATAGCACTTCTCAATTACGTAGCGGAACCTGTCTTGACGATTGCAGGTATCTGTTTGACTCAATTAACAGAGGCATTTACTTCATTCTTGATTGGGGCCTGTATATTTTCAACAAAACTTGTGGTACCTACACATTCGTGCTAGTGGGCGGTATAATACTAAAGGCTGACATTAATCGACGATGTGAGCTGAGCTTTTGAGCCTCCATAGGAGTGTAGAAACCATAAACAAACTCAATTGCTATTATCATAGCGACTATTACATCGAAATCAACACTCTCTTGCCTTCGCTTCAATATTGTACCTGCCACATCAGATTAGCCTCCGCTCATCCCATATGCTTGCAGTAATTTTTCGGCACACTTTACAGACAAGGGACTTGTTTCTAAAATGAACAACTCTAATACTGTGGAATAATCTTTTACAGTCAGTATTTCCAAAGTTCTACAATATCCGAAGGTCCAAACGCAAAGTTCATTGTCGTCTCCAGGGCCGGTGCGTGGTTTTTTGCGCCCGGTGCATAATATCATATTGGGCCTCATCATTTTTTGATCGCAATGGACAGAAGCAGAAAAAGTTTACCACAATGCCCTAGTGCTCCAGAACAGAATAAAATAATGACAGGTTCTCCTCTTACTTAGCGGGATTTTTTAGTTAATTTTTACTTCTAATTCTCGAAGAAGATGGTCTGTTCATTCACTTCAAGGGTATTTTTTTGGTCGTGAGATATTGGGTCCAAAAGTGCCGCGGACATTCGCTTGGTCTATTGTACTACACCCACCCCAGTGCCTAGTGGCTCGACTGTTCAAGCTTCGCGGGTTCCCGACCGCCTTCATGCCTTCGGTCTGTTCGGAAGGAATGCACAAAAGTGGGCCCAGGTATGCTCCGTGGGCTCCTTAATTCCACTCGGGCTCTCCTTGTCCGGTGAGTCCAGAACGTTAAGGCAGAGCGGCGGCGGCGGTCCGGGTCTCTTTGTTGTCCTTATAGGAGGGTAATTGCGATTCCACTCTTCTTTTTATTTCCTTCTTCTGGGGTTCCTCGGTCCTTGGTTGATGGGAATGTTTCCCCTGGATTAAATGGGCCTAGAAACTTTGGGCAGAACGGCCGGCGGCAGTCTAGGTTTGCTTCTCGGCTAGCCGGGCTCAAAGCCGTCGTACTGCCTTTAGTCTGTAGGGAAGGAGCTCACCAAAGCATCCATTTTGACAGAGCCTCCATATCAGAATAAGTCATTATACAACTAGGGGCGCCCGGTGCGAGAAAATCGAGAAAATAAATTGGGAACAATAGATCGGGGTAATAAAAATGAATTCCTTTAATTTATGAAAATGAAGTCACGGAAACAAAGACTTAAATTTTTTTTTCTTCAAAATCTTAAATTGCGCCCTCGTCCAATTGCTCCCGGTGCAAGTGCACCATACGCACCTATGAAAGCGCCGTCCCTGGTCGTCTCCTTCAATACCGTCCTGATTCCTCGTAGCCTGAAACATCAATCCTTCGATCTAAACTAACTACAAGACATTGCCCCTTGACGTGACCAACGACACGACAGACTAGTAGTAAAGAAGATGATTCCTTATAGACGGAGAGCTGGCTACATAAAAAAGCAAGGTATAAGGTACATGAAATATGAATATCTAGATAGGTGCCATTAGCGGTCCCGGACACCGAGTGGCTAATCTGCCAGCGCGATTAGGAAGATTAAGGCGGGGGCGGACGGTCAAAGATGACAAATTACATAGAAAAAAATGATAATGCTCATGGATAAAAATTATTGATAAGTGAAGTATTTGTTGCTACGAAACGCGAAAATTATTGGCAGACGATTTCGTGGAAGATAAATGGCCGGCAGACGTCAACAAAGTGGAGTTATCGTTGATGCGAAAAAAATAATGATAAGCTTCATGATTAAAAATTTTTGAGAATTATCATTAAACTGTTGAGGAAGCTGTGTGTTGAATGGCAGACGAAAAAATGAAAGACAACATCGAGGCAGACGGTATTGAAGAGCGCGGTCTCGATAGATATATTTTCGTATGTTATTCTGATATTTCTATGCCAACATTATACATAATTAATGCGGGATTAAGAGTGTTTATATGAGGCATGAGAGTGTGCGTATCTCTATGTATATGAGAGTGCGAGTAGGTATATAGCATAGAATAGATGTAACGGCGAGCTGCAGAACTCACGTTGGCACTTCATATGTATATATACATCAGACAGTATACTTTGATGCCCTCTTATTACATTTTGTTTGATTACGCGAGCTTTGAATTTTTGTACACGGGTTACTTTTTGATTTTTTTGATTGTTTGAATTTATTTGCAAAAGAATTTAGTTAGTTTTTCAGCAGATGTTAACGAAAGCCAATGTGAGGATGATATCGATTGCGAAAGCGTAGTACGATGAATCCGACGCCAATAGCGAAGTAGAATAATTCTAAAATTTATTTGTATTGTTTGTTAATAAAAAAATTGTTTTAATGGTAAACATATTTTTTAGCACTTGTATAATAGAGGAATTGTTAACTTATTGTCCTCACAATATAATAAAGAAAATAATAAATCTTGCAATACACCGTACGTAACTATATAACTCGTCAATACGAGACCGCGCTCTTCAATACCGTTTGCTTCGATGTTGTCTTTCATTTTTTCGTCTGCTATTCAACACACAGCTTCCTCAACAGTTTAATGATAATTCTCAAAAATTTTTAATCATGAGGCTTATCATTATTTTTTTCGCATCAACGATAACGCCACTTTGTTGACGTCTGCCGTCCATTTATCTTCCACGAAATCGTCTGCCAATAATTTTCGCGTTTCGTAGCAACAAATACTTCACTTATCAATAATTTTTATCCATGAGCATTATCATTTTTTTCTATGTATAATTTGTCATCTTTGACCGTCCGCCCCCGCCTTAATCTTCCTAATCGCGCTGGCAGATTAGCCACTCGGTGTCCGGGACCGCTAATGGCACCTATCTAGATATTCATATTTCATGTACCTTATACCTTGCTTTTTTATGTAGCCAGCTCTTAGACTATTAGCTTAAAACTGCCATATAAAAAACACTGAGCTATTACCCTTTCCTCGGCCCTAAAAATGCCGGTTGACTTAATAAGGCAATTTTTACTAAACAGAATTTTCCTAAAAAAAAGAAAAACAATTTTCCACTTTCATCCGATGCCAGACGAACATAACAAGATTTTCATCAGAATCATCAAAGTCGAAGTTCAGCACTTTGGGCTGGTATCACGTATCAAATGTGATAGACAAGAAACGAAACTAATAAATTCGATATTGCACATGAACGTGCTCGGCACGACACGGCAGTAGTCAGACGCTCCTTTGCGAATTTTAAGGACATACAAAACGTAAATTTATAATCTCTAAAAAATCCTTTTTTCACAGTTTCCCCATGAAATGTGGAAGCGCCGCGCCATTAAGGTGTTCTTCGAAAAATACATTTCACTAGTTTCCACTCCTCTCTGCCGAAGGATCAAGTTAAAATGAGTTAGTTATTCAGGATAAACTTTCGCATGCATATGACGGTGTGTAGGTGTGTTTGTGGATGGCAGTAAGTGAGCAAGAGCCGGCTAGGTCATAGAAAATTCAGAATAAATTCCGCAAAACAGAACTGCCGGAATCGTAGCCAGTTAATCCCGTGTTCAAATGGGGGCCTTAAATTGGCATGATTTAGTGCTCGCGTCAACCTGGATACAGATTGCAACACATGTTCGACACGGAAAAGTGTTGAATAATTTGTTAGGCCGTAATTAAGAGGGCGGAATCCCAAAAGGGCCCGTGCTCAGCCCTGCGCTGCGCACATGGCCAGACAGACGTGGTAGCGACTAGTTCTAATTAACTTATTTTCCTCATTCATCTCAATTTTCGTCCTTTCACCCCCGCCGCGTCCTCGATCCTTATCCGGGTGTGCTGGTGCCTCCGCACTAGATCAAAGTGCGATGCTCGTCTTCGCTGTCGCCTCACCGGGTGTGTAATTTCCTTCCAAAGAGTTGAACTGTTGCCACACGTATAGTGTAGTGGCTGCCATCTTCCAAAATTAAATCTCAGCCGGGTGGAAAGGAACTGTGCCAGAAGCACACACACACATACTCCGCCATCCTCGAGGAAACATTTGTCAATCATCTTAATTAGCTCCAATTGGGGGACGTGCTGACAAGTATATCTTTTGGGGCCATGTTGAGGCGTCGTTTGGCCACCAGGCAAACTTGGTGGTAGTTTTATTAAGCCGTTGACGAAAGATTGTGGAATAGTTTTCAGCAAAATGGGTTTTCGTGGAATACGGTAACCTCTTCGGGGGCCTGATGAAAGAATGCCGGGAATATTAATGCGTGCTTAGGGAATTGTGAACTGTGGTGTTGTGGGGTAATATGAGACTCTCACAGATTTTCATTAGAGTGGAGAGTAATAAGGAAACCCAGCGACATGTTTTAGAGACATGAAAAATTTGGTTGGTTGGGAATAAGGGTTCACCCCCTAACAGTCGAAGAGTGTTTATCTTCAAACTACTGGGTCCACAATACATATTTGTTAAAATATGAAAATTATCTCCAAATTTTTGTGCCATACTGAAAAAAAAAATCAAATACCAATGGGAACTAGATTCACCAGGTAAGTATTGCATTAAAATCAATTTTTCGTTTTTTAATCAATGTTTTCCAATTCCATTACGAGTTGTATGCTTCCACCCAATTTGGACCAGTGAAACTTTGGCTTTCACATACATACATGCAATCTATGGATCAACATATCAAGCAGCGTTGCCAGACGTCCCGATTTTTGCGGGACGTCCCGATTTTAGAGTTAAAAATCAATGTCCCTCGCGGGACGTTAAAAATCCCGATTTTTTAGTAAATTCATCTAAATTCTTGTGACGCTACCAACACGGACACTCCCACCTCACATATCTCTGTGGCTGTCACAATTTGGTTTCAGTGTGCTGCTTGGGGTAGAGTGGGCCAGTCTGCGTTCTGCCGTCAATGTCGTCTGTTGTCTGTTGTGTGGCGTTTATATTGTTTATTTACGGAGTCCCAATGGTGCAAGTTACACTATCATTCATTTCGTTTATTACCCCCATACACAAAACCGGTTTTTTAGGCAAGGGGTCGCAGGGAAGTACAATTCATGCGTCATATGACTCCTCACTTTTGAGCCAGAAAATTTGCCAGACTCACCCTCCATTACACTAACACAAATATAACATCGTACTCGGGGGTCTGCGAAAACTATGAGAAATTCCCCCTCTCATTCGCGTTTATTGCACAACTACAAACGCATCACAATCTTTACACAAAAAAGAGGTAGAAAAATGAATGCTTAGTGTAATACCCGCATCATACACAAACCGTTTTGATGTGAGTATCGAATGATGGATAGTGTAACTTGCACCAATTGGGAGCAAAATTACGATTGGTTAAGTTATCTCAAAAAATGAATTTAAGGCATTTTGCCGCTTATGTAAAAGGGAATTCAGTATATCCCATGGTGGAGCAAATGACGTTCTCAAGCATTCGAGAGGAGCTACTCATATGAAGATAGTCAGCTCGCGTGCTTCAAATTCTTTGATGAACTATTTTTCCAAGCCGAGTACTTCCGATATGGAAAATATTCACAAAATATCAGCTTTAGAAATTTGTTCTATTTATCACACCGTCAAACATTCTTTGAGTTATAACAGTATGGATTGTTATCACAAATTACTGCCGATCATGTGTTCTGATTCAAATATTGCAAAGAAACTTGCATGTGGTAGAACAAAATGTGAAGCCATAGTTTGTGAAATACTGGCTAAAGAATCTCAAAAGGAATTATTCAAAAATTGGAGAGACGATGGTGTCTATTTTTCCATATCGACGGATGCCAGTAACAAAGGTAAAAGGAAAATGTTCCCTATATGTGTGAGATATTTTAATACTGAGAAGGGTATACAAAATAAATTGTTAGATTTTGTTGAAAGCAATAATGAAACTGCAGATCAAATTACCAATGTGCTCTGTACAACTTTGGAAAAATGTAATTTCCCTCTCGCACATATATCTGCATATGGTGCAGACAATGCATATGTCAACTTTGGGCCAAATCATTCTGTGTATACGAATCTTACATCGAAGAACAAAAACATAATAAAGGCAAATTGTTCTATACATATTTTACATAACATGTGTAAATTTGCGTGCGATAAATTAGACGTTGATGTGGAAACTTTGATTTTGAAGATTCACAGCCATTTCTCGCACTCGGCGAAAAGACGTGCAGAGATGATAGATATATTTGAAATAACAGAAATTGAATGGGCTGAGCTATTGTGGCATGTGCACACGCGATTTCTTTCATTGTCTCCTGCTCTCGGTAGAATAATAAAATTATGGCCGGCAATAAGGTCATATTTTTTAGAACTTGACAATTGTCCGAAAGTGATAGAAAAGATTTTTGAAAGTGAAGAAGAGGAAACCAGAAATATTGCCTATTTTAATTTTGTCCATAATGTGATGAGCTCATTTGAAATATTAATGAAGGAAGGACAGTCTAACGAGCTAGCTGTTACAGAAATGCACACAAAATTATGTCTGTTTCGAAACCGACTGCAATCAAAACTTCAAGATAACTTCTACGGATTTCAAGCAAAACTACTTAATGGAAAGTTCCCAAGGAAATAAAGCCATTATTGATTTCAAATCTTTCTGTGAAAACTGTTTACAATACCTAGAAAAACGTTACGACTTTTCGCCTGAAAACTTGTTTAATAAACTAGATTTTGTGAACATGAAAGAAACAATATCATACGAAAACTTCGAAAATGCTGTGATTCTTCTAAATATGACAGAAGAAATATCAACGGTTCAATTCGTCCCCTTCAAGTCATAAAGACGTATCTCAAAAAAATCGGTTTTTGAGATACGTCAGCGATGAACTCGTCTTACCTCCCTCTATGTCCTCTCTAAATGGCATAGCTCTATTCGTAACGGTTTAGTAGTTATGCTACATTTTTTTCCCGGCGTATCTCATTAATTGAACTTATAAGTTCACGCAAACTGACGTATCTTGAGATGCGTCTGTTTTCAGAACAAAGTTAAAATGATCTCCATCAAAAATTTCAAGCAAACAGACGAATTTTTCTTTGTTCCAGGTTATTGAGGTTTTATAATACCTAAAATGAGTTCAGATGAGTTTTTTAATAGCTCAGATGACGAGCCCTTGGCAAAAAAAGTTAAGTTACTGGAAATTAAAGTTTCTCAAGATGAACAAGATGAGTTCAATAAGAAGTCGGTTAAAAAGATGATTGAAAATCACATAGCAAAGTTTCCATTTAGAAACCCACTATTGCCGATCAAAGACAACGAGGAACTACTTGCATCCTGATCCTGACACTTGCAAAAATGTATTTTTTGTTTAAAGAAGAAAATAAAAACATCCCTCACTTGCCTAGTCTTTCAAGTTACAGGCGGGTGTTTGTGTCCAAAAAACTATCTTTCCACAGACCAAAGAAAGATCAATGCAGTCTATGCTTGACATATCTTAAAGGAGATAATGAAATAAAATCTAAACTTAAAGTACAATATGAGGCTCACTGTAACGAAAAACTGCAAGTGAGAGAATTAAAAGATGATTGCAAAAAGGACTGCAAAATGGAAATAGAGAAAAACAAAGAAGAACCGAATGAATTCAAAGTTAAAAGTCTGTGTGGCTCATTCGATCTACAAGTACCTACTTCATTTGCCAATTACGAAAGAGAGTGCAGTATTTTATAAGAGAAGACTAGGTGTGTTCAACCTTACTTTCTACAACATTGGGACGAGAGAAGTATTTTGTTACACGTGGGATGAGTCGCAGAGTAAGAGAGGACCCTCTGAAATATCTACAGCCGTGTATATGGCATTGAAACACTATGACGATCAAAGCATAAACAATGTGACTTTGTTTTCCGATGGATGCCCAGGACAAAACAAAAACTCTATAATCCCTACTATGTTGCTGTATTTTGTTTCACAAAGCAAATCTATAGAGGAAATAAGTTTGCGATTTTTTGAGCCTTACCATGGGCAGAATGAAGGAGACTCATGCCATAGCGCAATTTCGTATGCAGTCCAGAAAGCTGGAGACATCATCATTCCTTTGCAGCTACAACCTGTATTCCGACTATCCAGACGTGGTGACCCTTACAATGTCATACCTCTTCAGTCCTGTGACTTTCTTGACTTCAAAAAACTTTCGAAGGATCTCAGAATATTACAGGAAAGAGAAGTTAAAGGGTCACCAACTTCGATTGTCGATTGGACAAAAATGGTTGAACTGAAAGTGTCCAAGGCCAATTTGCAGGAAATTCTGTTTAAGACAAGCCACTTGCAGGAGGATTATACAAAGTTAAAGCTTAAGCGGCAGAAGGAGAGCATTTCGAAAATGCAAATGGATAAGCTTAACAAAAAACAAGTCATGATTCCGAAAGCAAAGTATGAAGATCTTTTGTCACTTTGTCAAGGCGTGATTCCAGTCATTCGCTCCGAGGAACACAAACAGTTTTACCGGCAACTGGCACATCATGATCAACAGTGAAACGTCACATCACATTCAAATCCTATCTTAAGGAGTAAGCAGGAAAGCACATAATTTGTTATAGTTAGGGGCTTAACTTTTTAGTTCTTTTTAATTCAGGAAATAACTTTTCTTCTTCTTATCATGACATTAATATAATTTTTATAGGGTAAAAAGGATGGTATTAAGTTTTTTTTATTATACACCATAATATTAACATTTGAGCTTATTTTGTAGTAGACAATGGTTATAACATAAGCACGATACTGTGACCTTAGTTTGGTTTTTTAAATAAAGGAATATGCGCTAATTTTCGTTAATTAACATTAAACATATTTTTTTACAGTTTTCAGATTTTTAGCAAATAAAACGCACTGAAAAATTCAACTTTTTTATAACCCATGTGTACACTTCTATGTATTGTATTTCAGTAAACTTCCATAATTTTAAGCCTATTTTGCCAAAATACTAAAAATATCTATAGTGAATACTGTGGCGTAACAATAAAAAGGTTGACAAAAAATTCAGTCAAAGTGACGTATCTCATTTACATATACAATTTAGTATGTATATATTAAGTTAAATGGTTAAACTTACATCTAAACTAAAGCTTAGTCCTTAAAGCATAACTACACCAAATATTAAGGCTCTATCTGTAACGATTTCGTCATAACAAAAGGAAACATGAAGGCACTTTACGTTATTTGGCTCTCCTGAAAAGTTGCCAAAACTGAGATACGTCTTTATGACTTGAAGGGGACGAATTATATGAAGAATTTAACTTGATGAAACCATCTGTGGAAGTCCTTATGAAAAATACAAATGAATTCACAGCTAATAAATGGACACAATTATTTCAGTTATTTCCAGAGAAGGACGTAAAAAATGCTTTCAAATTAATTTCATATATTTTGAGTATACCAACATCCAACTGCTTTGTAGAGAGGGTATTTTCTCAAATGAATCTTAAGTTGACGCTTGAGTTTGGTCTGGGACAGCGAGGTGTTCGGACGTTTGCTGTTCCGGTCTCTTAATTTCGCAGTAATCGCAGTAAAATTTCCTCGTCAGTAAATTTCGCAGTAAAATAAAACGAATAAAAAAAGTTAAATTCCATACAAAAAAAAATTCATAGTGAACCCATAAAAAACAAACAAACAATAGAAACTCATCCGGCGCTGCAGTCTACGCGAAGGCTCACCGCACTTCACTAGACGACATCAACGAAAGACACGACCGACGAGCGGCAAAAGTAAGTACCCTTGCTCCCTACCCTCTCTCAGACCCCGGACTTGCAGGTGCCGCGCCCAAAATCTGTCGGTCGATAAAGTTTGCCCCGTTTCAAAAGGCATAACACTTTGACGCGGACAAATTTTATTGCCTCTGATGGATGCGGCAAGTGTAATTCCGGAAAATATCCCAAAGAATGTGGCGATTGAACCCGCGCAACCGAAGTCCCGTTACAAGTCAAGTTTTGGTATTGACTTTTGTAACATTCGTGGACTTCAAGCGAATTTCTCTTTTGTTGAGTGCCACTTATCTAGTTACAAACCCCCAATCTTCGCACTAAGTGAAACCCAAATATCACCCGATAATGACTTAGGTTATTACCAGGTGTCGGGGTACACTTTAGTGCACAATCTCTCCCCCCATAGGGGTATTGCCATTTATGTTAGGGACGACGTGGCTTATTGTAAAATACATTCAAGCACAACTTCTGATTTTAATTATCTTTGGATTAAAATCATTTTCCAAAGCCACGTCATATTCTTCTGCTTCCTATACAGAAGCCCCAACATAAGTAACGAAGCCTCCACCTTATCTTTTGATACTATTTCCGAACAAATCTCGGGATTTTTGTCGTCCAATCCTGAGTGTGAAATCATCGTTGCGGGTGATTTCAATGTTCACAACGTTAAATGGCTGACTTACTCAAATGGCACCAGTATTTCTGGCAAGGACGTCGAGCTCTTTGCAGACATCAATAACTTGCAACAAATTGTGGATCATCCCACAAGAGTCCCTGATGTTGCTGGTCAAGGAGGATATCTCCTTGATCTTTTTCTAACTTCTCATCCAGCGGGTTACTCCGTCGAAGTTGATTCACCTCTCGGCAATTCAGACCACTGCCTAATCAGTGCTAACTTCCCATTCGAATTTCCCACCCCTCCCAAACCAGTTCGAAGAACTGTATGGCATTATGGGAAGGCCAATTGGCTGGGGCTTATTAATTTCTTCCAGTCTACTAACTGGAACCTGTGTTTCCGGAATAGAAACGCCAACTCTGCCGCTATCCGTATTTCTAGGATCATACAGGCAGGAATGCATTTGTTCATTCCTCATACTACTAAATCTGTGAAGGCTAGGCCCAACAGATGGTTTAATCAGGAGTGTATGAATGCAATCAGAAATAAAGAAGCCGCCTTTCGAGCTTACAAGAGCTCCCCGAGTGAATCGCTCCGTGCAGAGTATATAAAACTAAGAAATTCCTGTAAAGTCACCATCAGGAATGTCAAAAATTCATTTGACAGCAAGTTGAGAAGTAAACTCCTTAATGCAACCTCTGGTAGCAAGAACTTCTGGTCCTTGGTAAGCTCCATTAAGAAGAATTTCACTTCATCCACAACTCCTTCACTTATCCACAATGAGAAGGTGATAACAGACAGCAAATCCAAGGCCGATTTATTAGCATCTCTGTTTGCTTCCAATTCTTCTTTACCCCAAACTGATATGCTACCCCCGGTTCTTGAGCTCAGCGCTCATCTAATGGACAGGGTTTTCTTCAGGACTCGCGAGGTGTACAGGTGCCTCAAGGAGCTCGATGTAAACAAATCGACTGGACCCGATAATATACCCCCTATCGTCTTAAAACAATGCGCCTCTCCTTTGGCTAGACCTCTGCGCAAACTTTTTGCCCTATCATACTCTTCCGGAGTTTACCCAGACTCTTGGAAACTTGCCCATGTTCAGCCAATACCGAAAAAAGGTGACTCCAGCGATCCCTCCAACTACCGCCCAATAGCAATTACTTCTATTCTCTCCAAAACCATGGAGACGATAATTAACAAAAAGCTTATGGGATATCTAGAATCCAACCAACTTATCAGCGACAAACAATACGGCTTCCGTCAAAAAAGATCCACTGGTGATCTTTTAATTTGCCTTACAGAACACCTCAGCCGAAGTTTGCATGGATATGGCGAATCTAGTTTGGTTGCTTTGGATATCTCCAAGGCTTTTGATAGAGTATGGCACTCAGCCTTGTTAGCTAAACTCCAAGCTATTGGAATTGACTCACTTCTGTATAAGTGGGTTGAGAGTTTCCTTTCCGGCCGTACAATTAAGGTATTATTGGATGGCGTCAAATCTGAATCTCACCCCATCTCTGCGGGGGTCCCTCAGGGGTCAATTTTATCACCGGCCCTTTTTCTCATCTTTATAAATGACCTACTTTCAATCCCCTCCAACCCACTTCTCAGCTTCGCTGACGACGGTACTCTACGTTACTCGTACAGCTTCGATACAAGACGGACACATGCCAGATCCTGTCTTGATGATCGTGAACTAATGTTCAACTCTATTAAAAAAGACATCAAACTAATTCTAGATTGGGGAGAGAAGAATCGTGTCAAATTCAACCCCTCTAAAACCAAGTACTGTCTTATCTCAAAAAAGAAGTTCAACACCTCACCATCCTTGACAGTGGATGACGTTGAACTAAAGGCCGACCCATCCCTACACATCTTAGGCGTGACATTAGCCAAAGACCTTCGTTGGAATGATCACATATTCCAAATCGCCAAACAAGCATCCCAGTGCTTGGGATTTCTTAAGAGGTGCAAGTTCCTCCTCCAGCCATCGGCCCGCGCTGTTATTTATAAATCCTACATACGGCCTCTTCTCGAATATAACTCCCTCGTTTGGGGCGGCGCTCCAATAACCACCTTGGCATGGTTAGATAAGGTCCAAAAAAAGGCCCTTAAATTAATTGATGACGACACCGCTGGCTCCACCATCGACCCCCTCAGCCACCGTAGGAATGTAGCAGCATTGACTAAATTTTATCGCTACTATCATAATGACTGTTCCTCCGAGTTAAACGCTCTCCTGCCTCCACGGCAATCTTATAACCGCAACACCAGATTAGCCCACTCGTCTCATTCCCTTCACCTGCAACTCCCCCTTTCACGCACTCAACAAGATATGAATTCGTTTGTTAATAGAACAACTCGACTGTGGAATAGTCTCTCGCAGTCAGTATTTCCGAGCTCCTACAACATCCAAGAGTTCAAACGCAGGGTTCATCACCACCTTCTTCAATACCCCCCCGTTCCTTTTAACCCTTAACCTATACCCCCCTCCCCTCCCGTACTAAGCTTACTGCTAGACATTGCACCATGACGTGACAAATGACATGACGGACTGGTAGTACAAAGGGTGACTCCTGAGCTTAGCACTGTCACATAAAAAAAAAAAAAAAAAAAGTGGTCTGACGTAAGAAACAGGTGTTCTGTTCAACTTATAAAATCAGAATTGCTCGTGAAATTTAATTTTGACATGTCTTGTAAGGAATTTTACAATCATATAAAAGAAGAGAAGGATATTCTTACTCAGTTAAAATTATCTGATAAATATAAGTAAAAATTGTAATAATCATTAATAATAATTAACCATGTATTTTCAACATGTTTATTAATATAAAGTCTGAAAATAAGAACATTTTGCATTTTCTTGTATTTTTTCGCATGTCCCGATTTTTACAACAAAATCCCGCTTTTTTCTGCTTCACTAGTCTTAATCCCGATGTCTCCGTCGAGGGTGTTTCCAATAATCTGGCAACGCTGATATCAAGTGTCAATCAATGAATCTGACAAAAGGAAGACTGCGATTACGATGGTGATCTTCATCTGAGAGACCTCTTATAGGGGGAATCAGATAGATGCGTGCGTGCGGTGCGTGTCGCAGTTTCAAAGTATATGATGAGTTTTCTTAGACACATAATTGCGTGCTTGCTTTTCATTCCAGATTTTACACATAACCAACAAACCTAAGCAACAAGTGCTTGTATGGTGTGCTGGTGTTTGAAAATTTGAGGCTGTCGGCTATTTTCCCGTTGCGTGCGTTCGGCTCACAAAACTATATATCAGCTCGCATGCAAACACTTCTATATTATCTCGGTTCCTATTTTGATCTATCATTCAGTTTCATTGTAGGTTAGTTTTCTTTTAGTTTTGCCTCTGCGAATGAAAGACAAATACCTTTCTCAGCCAATAACCAATCTTTTCTCCTCTTTACTTGGGAACAGGCCTGCCAAATAATCCTTCGGATAATGGGGCTAAAATATGATTGGGGTTCCTTTTATTATTATTATGTAAGATCTTCGTGGCCTTGGTCCGAAGGGCAGACAGTCTTTTCCGTTAATGGACTATGTGCACTGCATCCCTTACTTGGCCGAGGTTCTCACCAGGGGGTCCTCAGTGACCAGACTTAAGCGGGGCTCCTAAGCTCTTTGATAAATGTTATTCTTGAATGGCAGATCAGAGCGGGACATGCACAGAAAAGAACTGATGAATTCGCGTCGCTTTCCATGTAGAGTCGGCACTCCGTTTCTTCTTGGCCGGTCAGATATCCCACAAACAGCCTAAGGTCAACTATCACGACTTTTCTTCAGATGATTGGAATGTATCTCCAATTGACAGAGACAAACATGATTGTCAAGAATCAGATCGAGCCTCTTCCGAAAGGAATGCTTGGAAAACTTCATCTCGTCCAGGCGATTTCTTAGGTTCAAAAGAGTTCACTGCCTATTTAACCTTGTCCCCGTCGAGGGTGTTTCCAGAAAGGCTCGAGGATAACGATCTGGAACAGTCCTATTACTGTACCCAAAATCCTGGGGATAAGCGGTCTGGGGGATTGCCTCTGGAAAGTGCTCGCTGACAACTCTTGGTTTCTTCAAGGATAGTGCTGTATGGGCCATCCTCCATTTTGAGAAAGTTCACTCCGTTGAAGGGGTCTTGTGAGAGGAACCTTTGGAATCTAGTTGCTTGTGGTAGAGTCTGCAGGCTCGTACAACGCTTCCTCTAGGCCATCCTTTTGAACGTTTCAACTCTTTATTGTTAGGTGGATTTTTTTAGATTTTTGATTTAGGCCAGAGTTGGGAGGTCGACAATGCCAAAAACCTGATATGCATATTGTCCGACAGTGAGATCTTGTCCAGAACACGCCACATTTTGATCTTGGCGGAGAGTTGCCTGCTGGTCAGAGTGAGCTGCAGCACCTCCCCCTACCAGCAGTATCAAAACTCGAGCTGTATCCCCTATTTTCAAGATCTATATTATTCACAACAAGAAATTCTAGGCGACACTACCGTGTGTCGTTTACATCGGTAATCGCCCAAATAGAAAGGTAAGTATTTGGGTCCCAACCAATGATGGCTGCAAAACTGGCAGTGTATCTTCTTTGTTTTCATCTGTCTGTTTATGAACAAGTTGGTGACTAGAAGACAGAGTTGCATAGAAATTGAATGATTCTTCCAAAAGCTTTAATTTCTAAAAATACGCAGAACTCCACCATGATTTTGCTTACAGAAATATTCAACTGCTTTATCTTGAAGGTCTCGATTTGGTGTGTCTCTCAAAATATAATTGGTTCATAGCTCCGAAAACCGTAGATTATTTCAAAGGGGAAACGGATGATCTGGATCAGATACGATAAGAAATTATGCAATCTTGTAACTGTATCATAAATTTAACTTATAATGAACAACCGCATTAATGAACCACGGATAACGATTATGCCCTGGGTATAACGAGCGAGGATCGACTACTTGTTCTCAAAATGTAAATCATGCAACAAGTTGAGCAGCGCATTTAAAACTCAAATCCATTCTTGGTAGACATTGTTGATATCCGCATCTATTGAATCGATTTCTTACAAGTGCGGGCGGCAGTGGGGGTTCTTATGCATACTTAAACTTAAATTCAGCTCCCATGAAGCAAAAATCTTATGAATATCCATAAGGGAGTACCAGCCTTAAATAGGCAGGCATAGATGACAGAATCTAGCATGGCCCCATAGCCATGGCCGGAGAGGAGCGCAAAGGACCAAAAAGACTAAAATCCAACGTAAAATTAATTAGCGTACAAGGAACATGTGTCCTGCGATATGTTTTACAAGAATTCCACGACAATCGCAATTGACAGTACAATGGCGGATCTAATTAATCTTGACATAATCTGAGCAGAGCGCTGCCGGTCGATTCTTTCTGGCATAGTATATCCGCGAAAAGCACACATTATCCACCACGGCATACAGACAGTTCAATTCTTCGCCCAGTCCTAGGGTCTCTATTGTTGCTGGGGCACTGTGCGCTGGAGCTCTCTTATGGGAGCCTTTTAGTAACTTTCATCTTCATTACCTGTATATATGTGTACCTGGGTATCCATGTTGAATGCCTCGCGGCCGGGCAGCGAAATGCAGGATGCTGCGTTAATTAGCAGAACATCTTTTAAATGTGCCATGCCAACCCATCGTTTTTCCCTTTGTGGCGGTTTTTGTATCAAAAATTTTTCACAATGGGGAGGGCTCCGCATATATATATATGCTCCCATAGAGAGTGTCTTTTGTGGATACCTGGAGGGACTTGAGGACTTGTCAGGAGCACACATATCAACCATATTATATATATGCTGGTAATAACTCCTCTGCTATGTTACTGCCGCTGCTTTCGCAGTACTTTCTGTACAGTTTCTCATTTGGGTTTTGCCATATACATATATAAATGAGATTACGACTGGATAATGTTAATTAAATTTTTGCAGGTCTTCCCGGTCCCACCGTGTGTCCCATCAGCTCAAGGGAATATGGGAAGACATCGCTTTGAAACGGGTGAACACACACGAGGATTTAATCGAAGCGAAGGTGATAAGAATCTCATGATAACTCTCAACTGCCAGATATAGACTCGAATTAAATACCATGCCATTGTCAGGGACCTTAATGAAACAACAAAAGGCCATATTCATTTTGCAGACACTCATTGGATATGTATATGTGTGGTAAGGGCGCAATTGAAATGAAGTTTTCGTGTGTGGTTCAATCTATATATCTCCCCAGCTGATTATTGGCTTTTTCAGATTGAATTTTTCTGGTGTAGATTGGTGGAAAATGGCTCTATTTACGATTATTTCCATGGTTAAAGTCATTAAGTTTTTCAGAGAAAATTACGCTTAATGAAATCACATTAAATTCGGAAAATATTGCATTCTTTTTTCTGGTTAATGATAAAAAATAAATAAAATTATTTCGGTTATTTTTAATGGAGTCAATACGGTAATCGATTCCTTCGATGGTGCTTCAACAACTAATTGATTCCATAAAGCTCATATTTGTTTCTTGGAAAGTCCAATTTTTATCAGTAGATATCATCACAAATTTTGGCATGAAAAAATGTTTTTCACATTACCTTATTATTTGCAGGTCAGTCATCAGCAGAGAAAGGATGAATCTGATGATGGCCAGGCCTGGGATTAGGCCGTAGAGCCATCGAAGAAGAAAAGGTTTTAGATCGCATGATCCCGGCGGCAGTCTTGAAGTCTCCATAACAACAATTTCAGACTCCTTTACAAAAATTTGTTGTATTGATTTTTTTACATTCGCGCACTTCAAATTTCTTCTCTTTTATAAGAACTTCGACTTCCAGGAGTTCAAACGAGTTCAATCCAAGCTTTTCTTTTTCCCCCTTGTGTGAGGTTAGGTATTGTGTCTAAAGGTACTATTCATTTTGGCCTATTGTACTACATCCATATACCTCATATTTTTAGGCCAGACCGCTTGAATAAGTTCAGCTTTAGCTTGTCGCTTAGACTTGAATTCTCTAGCAGGGACTTCCCGAGCAAAGAAACTCTGCTCCCTGCTGTTGAAGCATTCACAGAGGACGTGGAGGGCACACTGATCCTCCTCCAGGCAAAGCCTGCAAGTGGGGTTTTTTGCCCTACGTAGTGCCCCCTGGGGTACTTGTTCGGAAGGAGCTAGCGAGAGACGGGCGAATGGCGAGCTCTCTGCGTCGCAAAAGGAACATTTAAGTCGGTTGGGCTGCGGTTAGCAACCCGCTCCCATAAAAAACACCATTGCTACGAATCAGGAAACAATGCCTCGGAACCGCATGGACAACACGACGATGACCTTTGCTTTTCGAACATGGACACGAATCGGAATATGAGAACACTGCTTGCTGAAGGACGGCTGAGGCTTTCACTTGAGATTCCGGCGCCCACACCTGCCTCTGTTTTGGAGCCATCCGCGTACCATACTAGTATTTTAGAAAAAGTCAAGGTTATGAAACCGAGACCCTTAAGCGCCGTTTTGTGCCGGCATTCACCGAACTAAAGCTCCATAAGTTACCATGGGCCTAATAATGGTGGTGTATATCCAGAACATGGGTTTCGGTTGCAGTTTCTTGACAGTTTTATCCATTACTACAATGGCAGCATGGTCCGCATAATCTTGAGGGAAAAATTTGCGGCCGTTGAGTAGTTCCTGGAGTTCATCTACAACAAGGCACCACAGAAATGGGAATTAACCTCCTCCCTGTGAACAACCTTTAGCTATAGTGCCCTCCGGAGACCCCTTAACATGAGAGACCATTAGTTTGTGAGTTTGTAATAATGCTTCGTACGATGGTTCTCTAAACCCCCCTTTTTAAGGGAGGGTCGCCAGGACTCTTGAATTATCTAAGGTCTTGTGAGCTTCTTTCAAAAATAATATTTCTTTATTCATTCAAAATCCTTATTTAGGCCTCGGCAACATCTCATAGGTATGCGGTATGTGTGTTCTGTGTGTACTTCTACCGTGCCGGATCATACAATTCGTCACAGTATAGGACCGGAGAAGATGACCTCGCCAGAACGAGTCTGGTGAAAGACTGACTTTGTAAAGCGGTTTCTTTTATAGCTGGGAAGCTTGTTGGGGTAGGAAGCCTTAAAGCTTCGAAGTGAAGCTTTCAAAGGGAGAATCAACTGGCCTGCTGGGTGAATATTAATTTTTCTACAGCTTTGCTGGGAGAGGGATTATTGGTAATGAATCGCCGTTACAAGTTCTCAGCTTAGAGTCGATCCAGTCGCAGAAAGTAATACCAGCGAGCACTAATAACAAGAGTGATTAGGTAGAGCTCAAGGACAAGTAAAAGAGTTAAACATATGAAAGAAGAGATTAGAAATAACATTAAGCAAAAATGTCAAAAAAATAATAACAAACGCGCGGTGGAAATATATCTTATGCAAAAAATACATTATTACGAAAGAAACAGAAGATGTTCCTTGATTCCCCTACTGGAATGTTTACATTCAAATGGAAGCAAAACTGGAACAGAGCAGTAATTTGATGGGTAAACATTTCGTGTTGGTGTAGCGATTTTGGCTTACGAATGCACATGTATTGTTGTTTTGGGCGTACGAATGCACTTGTATTGTCCATTAAAATAGGCGGGAATCTTATAATATACATTCCAGCCACTTCCCCTTCATTTTTTATCTTTCTTTCACATACGCTGCGTTTAGTGGCTAAGTAATTCTGCCTTCTTTTATCATAGATATTACTTCTTTGTTCATTTTGACTTTTTCACTCCTATTGAAATTTTTATCAGCTGATTTCAAGGGCAATGAAACATTTTTAAAAATTTGTTCTAGCTCATCACTCTTGTTATTAGTGCTCGCTGGTAATACTTCGTCTACCTAGAGCCCTAGCTTTAGTATCAAAGGATGTATTGTCGAAGGCTCCTTCGATATCGACGCCAGGGCAACTCCTTTTTTTAGTGCTGCTTATCAGCTGAGCACCAGAGAACCAAGCTTTTTTTTTTTTTTTTTTTTTTATGTGAAAGACTAGAGTCACAGGAAACGCCCTTTATACTGTGTCGACAATCTATTTTCTTCATATAGAGTGCAATAATGTCGAACAGCAGCTCTAGTCGGGGAAGAAAGGAACTGTCACAACCTACCCGCGATATTTTTTAGTCCACCTACTTCCAACCATTACTGTCGCGACTTTGACATCGGGGCATCGAGAAACAACTCGCTGGAGTGTTATGCCTCCTGAAACGAGTTGAATCTCATCAACCAACCGATGACATGCGCTTTTTGGCGGAGCGGCTAAGGAAGGCTATGACAGGAGGGATCAGGAATGTAAAGAGGGAAGAAGAAAGAAGGAAAGTTATGTGGGTGGGAAAGTGGAAAAGGCGAAGGACCGTGGGGCTGGCCGGGATTCGAACCCGGGACCTCTGGGATAGTAGCCAGGCGCCTTACTCCCTAGGCTACCGAGGCCCCAAGGAAGCCCAAGCTTACTATATGTAGTTGTTTTCAAACCTCGTGACATCCCGCGCATGTTCCCCAGCTAAGCTCTTAAAAATGTTTAAAAGCTCAAACAAAAGCTTCAGTTAACTCCTCCTATTAAATCACTTGATGCCATGTAATCAGTCGCGACTGCGTATTGCTGAAGGGAGGTGTATTTTTCTGGGACTTCAATGATTATTTAAAAAATTTACAAATTATGACTGAAAAACACCCGTTTTTATATATTTTTTTTATTTTAAGGTTATTATATTTTACACATATGCTACAGAAATAATTTGTAGTAATTTCTACTAAAAAATACGAAATTTGTGTTTTTATCACTTTGATTACTGGATTGTTGACATTTTCCGTCAGTCGCATACGCGCTTCTGCCCGGGGAGGTTGTGTTGCTTGCGACTGCGGGGAACTGTCGGTTTATGAATGAAAACGCGGATTTATTCAAAGGAATTTTTTTCAGCTTTTTTTTTAAATTACATATTTTAAATTTAGAAATGAGAAATATTTCGCATAATTAAAGTAAAATTATGCTTATTATGTTGAATAAACTGAAAATTAAATTTAAAAGCTCTGCTCAACACATAGAAATATAAATTAACTTTATTCATTCGGCATGCGCGCATCCCTTCCCAAATTATTTTGTTGAGTTTTTTCAGTGTTTGTTGCCTTTTTAACTAAAAAAAGGGGAAATGATAGAACATTATTTATAAAATTTGGCAACGAGGTGCGCAGAACTGCTCAAATTTTTTGTGTCACGGAGTTTGAAAAATTCTATACTAGTTATTGCACCATTATGCGCAGGGCGTGTAGTGTACTTTCACACATCACTATGCTTCTGACTTGTGATATCGCAAATTCTTGTGATTATCTCAAAATGGAGAACCCTCATTTTTCAGCCACACTTACAGCTACACCTTTTACATCACTAATTTGTCCGAGGCGTTCGGATTGAGATACTCCAATATTTCGAGGACTTATTGAATGTACGACAGGGCGCTTGATGATGACTTTACGAGCCCTTTCCACTATATTTTCACAATTTTTGTAGTAAATTTTCATTATTTCAGTGCAACTGTTCGATTGCGTAATTTATATTTTAAAACCTCCTAATTTTTACATGACAAATGTCATCGTAGTGAAAGTTGTAAGCTGACAGTTAAAAAATGGCGTAAAATTAAAAATGACACCTCTTATTGAAATATATGTATGAGGACAAGATCTCGCCCTTGAGAAGAGTATGGTAAAGTGTAGTGACAGAGGTCAAGTTTTTTTTTTGACAATCCTGTGGAGCTATCTTTCTTTTTTGGTAATAATATTGGAAAATATACCGCAACTTATCATTATTTTTATCCATTTTAAAACGCAATCAATTTTTTACCGATACACCAACCCCAACACTTGAGCTGTCACCTGTCAAAAGAGCGTTTAGTCGCGTCGCTGCGATCAGGAGCTCGTGGCTTATTTGCAATTTGCGCCATCTATGGGGAAAATGCCACAAACCTTTTTTACAAATCTAATTCGTTCGAAGAAATTTAATTGATACACCCCCTATAATTAGCCGGGTGAATCAGGGGAATTATAATATTTTTTCCATGTATTGACAGTGTTTGGCTGTGAGCTTCTGACAGGTATAACGCTAGCACTTTGTAGCTAAAACTGGCCTTGAAACAATTTGATTGTTTGTTAAATCTGTTGCATTTGTTCCAAATGACCAATAGCTGAGTCTGACTGCGAATTTTCTTAGTCATAATAAAACATGAAAAACTGAAATTGGTTTTCCTTGAAGCGAATTTCCCTAATACGTACAGGAGCACCACAACTAATCACGAAAACCAATCGAATTGCAAAAATTATCAGCTTTCATCGCGGATGTCGCTCGAAGGCTCCACTTTCATCATTCAAAGGCAACCCACTTAAGGTAATTCGTCTTAGGCTCAGCCTTCAATTTTGCACCTCAGCAATTTGCAGCACCTACATTTTGCCTTGGCCGAGGTCTATCCAATATATTTTTTTTTGCAGTGCTCACTGATGATAATCTTTTACCGGTGCGCTGCGATTTGCATGGGGAAAACTAGACTTATATACTGAGGAGCAGATAAGGCTGCGCTACTATGCAGCTCTCGATATAACAGATAGTGCTCGCTAGATAAGAGTGCATTCAATGCAATTTTCTTAACCTACCTCGCAAATTGCTGGAAAGTTTATCTTGGTGCATTAAGAACTTTGCGGCGATTTGTTGTTCGATAAAAGTTTTAAGATGGCCCTCCTCCCCCGCATCGATATGGCATCAATTGAGAGAGCCTGGTGACTGCCTCTGTATACATATCTACAAAATATATAAAGGTATGTACATACACCTTTCGGATAGAATCGTCTTCGGGCAACGGAAGGGCTGCCTTAAGTGCGGGGCATAGATGCGGGGACCGGTGATGCAACAAAATGATTTTATATCTGGCATGCAGCAAAAATGTGTTGCATTGTTGCTGCTGCTGCTGCAGTTGTTGTTGTTGTTGCTAGTGGTGCTGCTGCTGTTGGCTGAGCTGAAATTTCCCGGAGTGCATTTTTCCGCTTGTTAACTGGTTCAGTTAAGATAACGAGGCACATAAATCGATCGATCGGTTTAGTGTTCCGGAAGACAAGGAGAACGATTGCTGGGCGATGGAGTTGGTTCCCGTTTTGTTTCTGATGAAGGCTCCTAGGTACACGTAAACTTTGATTTGGGTCAGTAAGAGGTTATCGAAATATTAGCTCGCTTTAATTTTCATGCTATTCCAACATTAACTCGGTCAATGGAGTTCAAGTTATTAGAGAGAGAATGAAGGCGAATTTTTTTTTTAGTTTTATTTTTGCAATTCGAGTGGTAATTTTAAGTTATTCTGGTGTTCGGAACCTGAAGACGTGGAGCAATATTGATTGGGTTTCTTTTAGGAAGTGAACCAATCTTTTGGTTCAATTACAGTTTTTTAATTCGCAGTTGCAACACTAGAAAAACTTGTGGTTTTGATATCTGTGGTAATGGTATGTACCTTTAACGTATGATTTAGTATTAGTGTCAAAATAATGAAACAAGCCGAGTACATGGTAAGGACATATCTTTGCTCTGTCAATTTTCTTCATTAACTTTTAACTCATTTTAATCCCCAGTACTGTAGAATTGGTATCAAAAATCTGATTTGAAGGCTTAATTCTGGTACATAGAAGGAAACAAATAGAGCAGCATAACTTAAGCAGTTCTCATAAGGTTTCACAGGATCTCTGATTGGGATAACTTTGATGTTTACAATAATATTCATCCATTGCGTTTAATAGGCTTCATAGTCCATCAGTTTAGCTTACTCCACTAATTGTTGAGTATTTGAGCCTAATTCCTAGAAAATATTTCCGGGTGCTCCTTAAAGCTCAGTTCAATTACAAACGACGACGTCCAATGAGAGCACCGCACCGGATACTGGAACTCAAAAAGGTGTTTGTCTTATCAAAACGTCAGAAGATATATTGAACATGAAAGAGAGCATCGCATCGATTCTCGAACGAGAGTGCGGTGCTCGAAAATGTGATGCCGGTGCTTGCTCGGCACCGAGCATTTAAAAAGTTAAAATTTTGTTTTTAAGTGAAGAAATGGAGGTAAAATACCATGAAGACTTTCCCTATTTGTGTTTTGGGTCGCTGATTGCGAAAATCGGGCAATGAAAATAAGAGCTTTTATACCCACATACTCTCATCTGAAACTATGTATGTCCTGGCTTCACCGAGCTCAGTTCAATAATGTTCAGTTTAATACACATAAGTGGCTTCACCGGCTAAAGTCCAGTTCATGGTACAATAACACAAGCAACGCTCATAAGGGAAAGCTCTGTTTCCATATTGAAAAGCTTTTATACTTTTTACTTTAGAAAATACCTGAGTGACGTCACGGGAAACCCTTTTCCCGTGTGTGCTAAGATTTGAGTGACATCACGCTAAAGCTCTTTTCCTTTATGAACTTACCTTGTAATTTTTGTACCATGGTCCAGCTCATTTTCAGTTCCTACTTGAAAGCTCCACTATTACAGTTGATTACTCCCTTTTGAGCAACCTCTTACGTTTAACTCCAGTTCACGTCCAGTTGGGCGAACTGAGATCTAGACTGTAGAAATTGTATGCGAAATGAGGTAATTTCAAAGTTTAGTTCGCCAATTTGCTCGACCTTGTGAAGCCGGGGTATAACGTAATCAAATTACACCCATTCTGGGATTTTATGCGGACTGACCCAAAATTACAATTTACCGTTACCTTTGTTAATGTGCTCATATACGGTCCTCAATATCGCCGCAAGGAACCGAACCAATATAATTTTTCAATTCAAAAATGTTAGAAGTCTTTCACCCAAAATACACGAGGAATCATTTATTTTGAAGCAAAAAGCCCTGATGAAAATTTTCAGCGGCACCGACAGCAGCGTATCCGTTGCGGGGACGTCCCGCTCGGACCGCCAGCTAACGGATCAAAGAAGAAGAAGAAGAAAAGATGAAAATTTTCTAACAATACACGTTGAAGCCTACGACCGAAGAAGCTTTAAAAAAAAAAAAAAGAAATGATGTGAAATGACATGTAGGTTAGATTGGAAGGGAGCTTTGAGGTATAATTTCAAGTGTAGGCGTATAAATATAGGAGATTGTCTATTCTACATCTGCAAATTAAAACGAACACTGCTACCCAAAACTGGGAAGACACCTATGCTGTCCGAACCTCTGAAAACAGAATGCTGGTCAATGGTAGACAAACAGGCGAAAGAAATGCACTACGACCAAGAAATATAGGTGGATGTATGACGTACTAAAAGTGGCACGTATGACCACCTAACTAGTGATCAAGAAACTACATACTACAAGAAAAGACTTCACCGGAAACCTACACCGCGCGAGGCCCGAATTTTGTAGCGCCATTTAAGAGAAAGAATTTTGGCTGCAAGTCTCCTAATCTTTTGAGGTACATTTGGTACATATAAAAATATACTGCAAAATACGTAGTCGTATACATCACGTATCAGGAAAACACATAACGATTTCCTTCCGTACCAAGAAACAAGTTCCTACTGTAGTCTGCCTGCAGCCCTAACTCCCTCTTGTCCTTTTAACACCCAACAATAACTTACGATGCAATTTCGATTTATCGCTAGATTAGTTCGTGCAAGCAATCATATTTCAAGTTTATAGCTTTCCACCTTGACGTGTTCCTCTTAAATATCAACATTTCAATTTCCTGGTCCTTATGCAATATATGTTGGCAATCATCCACAATCGTAAATTGCAGAAACTTCTCCTATTGTCATAAAGACTGCGATCTATAAAAATTAAATGCACATATGACAGTGGTCATAATCACCGAGAGCGAACTTCAAACGAATATGCATTTCTGCATTACTGGGTCGAGTGCATCCACCTTGCAGACGCAGAAGGTCTCTGGGATATTCTCCACCACTGTACTAAGTCTGCGACAACATCGTGTGCGGTAGAAGCGATTTTCGACACCAACGAACAGGAAGACTTTGTAGAAGGAACAAAAGGCAGGCGGAAAGGGCGGTGTAAGCTGCAAGAAGTGCTAATGTGCACGACGCGTCCTATCTAAAGAAGGGCCACATTAAAGGCGCCGCAGACTTGAAAGAAAATATTAAAAAAGAATAAAACTTGGTGCCGAAGGGAGATCAGAGAAAGTCGAGGAATTTCTCGGCTCGCAGAAGATGTGTGGCTGCAAGTGCAGAAATCTTTTAAATACTCCTCGATAGTCATGCACTCATGTCTGGGACTAAGATTGTGGTTTTGGCCGAGGGCAGATTTTGTGGTTTTGTCATTGCACACAGGCGTGTTCTTGGGGTCTTGCTCTATATAGTCTTCAATAGCAACCATCGTAAAAAGCCATCCATTAAACGTACCTGCCGCAGACTTTAATAATAATTAAGCCAACTCCATAAAAACCAGCCGCACATAGTCGTATGGTGCACCAGATTCCAGGCATTCCCACGACCTAATCGGCAAGTCGCAGCGCGGACAGGTATGTAAGTGAGTCATTTCGAAGTGTTTACCCCGGCGATTTACATTAATTGCGGAGGGAAACTTGCACAAGGAATTAGCAAATCTCCATAGAACCTTCAAAAATTGAAAAATAACACGCCCCACAGAAAATCCAGTCGCTCGGAAGAGCAGCTCTTCACGAGATTCCCAGGTGGAATGTTTGCTTTAATTATTTTCGACTGCCTTATCCCCGGCACCGCCGCCTGCAATCCCTTACCTCGTTAAGCTCAGCGGATTCCCTGCTAGGCGTTACTCGCGGGCCTCTGAGCCAGATTTTGTGTCTGCCACAGAACTGGCGAGGAGATTTCTTCGAAAGTCTTCTTGTGATCTATTGACATCGATTGGTATCTAGGTGCAGGCAGGTAAGCCGTCTTACCTGCGGATCCCTTTTATTGGCTCCCGCCATGTAAATTTGAGCCAAATTAAAAATAAATATTGATGTTCACTCCGCCAAGATGGGAGCTAGAGGAGCTCTCGTGTAACATTTTCGGCCACAAAATTCGGCGACTTAGAAACCTGATTTGATTCGGAAGCCAGAAGGTGGAATCAACTAAATCCGCTTAAGTTATGGGCCCTGGGATGGGTGGTGCCTAATATGTTTTAGGGATTTTGTCACCTTAAGCACCTTTACCGTTTAATCGTTGTTAAATATTCCACAGGAATTGAAATTATGCCTGGGATTTATGATGGAAACAGAATTTATGACATTAAGTAGGGCGCGGAACATTTTATTGAATGGTGGAGAGAAATTGTTGGGAATGAGAATGGGAAACTTTCATGTAATATTCTTTGGGTGCAAGGCATATGTTTGGGTTTCAAGGGCCAGGTGAGAAAAGTGGGCGTTGGTGAGCTGGACTTCAATCCTCACTTTAACAATGCTACAATATATAACAAATATGGATTAGAAATAACAAGAATACCAATTTGGCATCGGGATGGCAGCAATACTCCCACTACAAGTACGTCAAAAGTCAAATTTTAAATATAAGTAATGAAGCCTCCGCATTAGCATTTGACGCTACCTCTGAATGTATGTTGTGATGCAGTGAAAGTGAGTGTGAAAACGATGTTGCGCAAGATTCCATCGTTCACAATGTACATCGTCTGAACTATTCAAATATTTCAACAAAAGATATTATTCAAAAGAATCAAGAAAAGTCGAATTTACTCGCGAGATCTCTTAGCCAAAGTTGCCGAAGCATACGGAATTTAAGGTACGCCATGTTAGAACGCTGATTACAATATCGAAGTCTTGCAACCAATGTATCAGCTGACCAGCACGTCGCAACAAAGGCAATAGCTGTTAAGTTTGAAGTCACATAAAGAGAATGGTCAGCTATAGAGAACTTTGTCGTACTTCTGAAACCACTACAAGTCATTAAAACATATTTTGTACGAATCGTAATTCGCCAACTTCTATGGTTCACCTATTGATACACAAAATTCTTTCCAAGTACATATTTGACCGCATATCCTACGTAACTACGGCTAAAAATTTCGACACTAACCCAGATGAACTGACATGCCGTTTTGGCTCAAGGTTTTTCGCATTGAGGCCAAGTATCACCAACACTCACCGGCCGCTGACAGACCGTTTCCAGTAGACAAAAATCTTTATGTGTTTGGACATTTATCGCCAGTCCGTGTTTGAAGATCTGAACTCCTATTCTGATTAAGCTGCTACCTTTATTAATCCTTTCTGGACCTGGACCTGGACCTTCCTGACCTTTTCCGTTGGTCTTGTCTCTCTGAATACCAGATCAAGAGGGTTTTTTTTATTTCTAGTAATTTATGCACGAAGCTTGGGTTTTGATTGTCGTTGAACTAGCTGGTGTTTTTCTCTAGTGGCTGTAGCCGTCTCACTAGTTCAAGAAAGAACATATTCAGTCTGAAGTTTTCGATGAGGCTGGAAACATTTTTACCCTTGAGTTAGACTTATATGAGGCAGTACATGTGTCCCTTACATGATAGTAAATTGAACTAACGCTTCAATTTTTCGACATTTTTTTTTATGTGAAAGACTAGAGCCTCAGGAAAGGCCCTTTTACTGTCGACAATCTATTTTCTACGTATAGAGTGTAATGTGGAACAGCAGCTCTAGTCGGGGAGGAAGGAACTGCCACAACCTTCCCGCGATATTTTTAGTCCACCTACTTCCAACCATTACTCTCGTGACTTTGACATCGGGGCATCGAGAAACAACTCGCTGGAGTGTTATGCCTCCTGAAACGAGTTGAATCTCATCAACCAACCGATGACTTACGCTTCTGGCGGAGAGGGGAAGGGAAGGCTATGGCAGAAAGAATCAGGAATGTAAAGAGGGAAGAAGAAAGAAGGAAAATTATGTAGGTGGGAAAGTGGAAAAGGCGAAGGACCGTAGGGCTGGCCGGGATTCGAACCCGGGACCTCTGGGATGATAGTCAGGTACCTTACCCCTAGACCCCCGAGGCCTCATGTTGAAAAATAATGTCCTACTGCTGCATGTCCCTGTTCGAAAATAATGTCCTACTGCTATATAAGCTTGTATCGAGATAAATGAGGCGGGATGTGATTGTAAATTACATAGTGGAAAGACAATAACGTATCTTCGTCCATTGATATGCGCGGACTAAATGACGAGTAATGTGTATGATATAGCAGCGCACGCCGTTCATCATTCGAACATCGCTGTTCGACGAACGCGGAGTAAACGTCAATAGTGTATAGCAAGCATTAGGGCTCATCTTGATCCAGGTGTTCCTGCACTGCTCCATGGACAGATGAGAGCAGACCAACAAGCTGCATCCGACTGTCCCTGGTGCAGACTGAATACTTCGAATCCGGAGAGAACAAGATCGATAAATGCCCCACACCCAAGGTGCAAACAATCGAACTACTGATGGATTCCGGGTACCAGACCAGACCTTCGGCTTAAATTAGCCTTTCTATGGTAATGCGGAGCTCTGCCATTGGCCACCGTCCTTTGCCGAGCAACTCGTGGGATTAATACCTTCAAAAAATTGAGGATGGAGCACTTCTCAACGATCCAAACACTTCTGGGCTTCCAAAGCGACGACTTACCAGGCCAGTTGGAAATTTCCGAACCCAAAGCAGCAAGGTGCCGAATGTAGCACTGGTAAAGGGCAAATTTACAGAATCCTTCTTCAATGAGAGTAATCTGAGCCTGTAAATCGAGGTTGAGTACGATGAGATCACTCCTTCATCGAAGAAGATCTTCTTAGAGGCCCAACTGCGAAAGCGCTGGGTACCTTTTCTCGATCAAAGAGGCGACCCGAAAAGCGACGACAACGTTTTAGAAGATTTTTGGAAGCTGGCTACTATCGTGTTAATACTGCTAGGCTTTGCTTGGCTCCTGAAAAAAAAGAAGATATCCCAATCTTTTCAATAAGAAGAGTGCTAGATCCTCTCCAGGTCATAATAGCTCGGCGTAAAGGGTGAATGCTCCAGCCATAAAAGGTGAAAGCACCAGTCGTCAGACGAATCTATATTGAATCCTAGAACAGTTCCAAAGCCAACCTTCTGTCAAATAGCAGAAAGTGTCAGAATTGGAAAGCTTACGACTGACTATCCGTTGATTCTCCTGACTTCGGAACAACTGGTTGCCGCGCAAGAGAGTTTTCTAGAGACCATAGCCCAGGTGGGGCAGGGCTTAAAACAGCCCAAGTGCCTCGGGGTTGCTGGGTCCCGGGGTGGCTGGTCATCACCTGTGAGAACCAATGCCCTATTATCCGACACAACAACCACAAAGCCTTCAGAGAGGCTGAGGGGAGTTTGAGGGTCCAGCTTAGTGCTGTTAGCTACCTAAATTCTTAAGTGCTCGAAAAAAGGTTGACCTCGGAAAACCGAAAATACAATTTACGTGATGCCAAAGCGTCGACCAAATGGTGTCGAAAGACAATCTCGCATTACCCTGAACGAGGGCTTTCAATTTATAGCAACAAATGAAAATGCTTTTCACAAAGCTATCAATACTAATGGTTTATGTGGTAAAATTGATTCTATACCAACGTTCCACCACGATAGTATAAAATACAATCTCACCCCTATATTAGCTCGTAACTAGTCAATTACCGCATCCACTAGACTGTGACTAAAGCAAGTTGTTATTAAAAAACTTTTCCATACATTTCTCCCTCTGTTACACCGCTCACACCTATACGAAGCTTCCGCCTAAAAACAAGTTTGTAATTAATGTTCAACTTAAAAAGCAACACCCTCGCGATTTTACGACACAATATCAATATCCATTGGGGAAATCTGCTGTTTGTAATCCTCGGAAACGGCGATAAAACTGCCTATAAATGGCGAAACTAATTTTAAAATTGATGTTTCCTGCTCATGGCCATCGGAGGGCTGCCCACTGACGTCTGCCCTTTCTGGATGGACTGCGAGCAAGGAGCAACTGGAACAAGTGGCGCATGAAAAATTGCGGAGCCGCGGATAGCCCTTCCCTATCAAGCGCGAGGCACTGCCCTTCGCTGGGGCCCCGGTGGGGAAATTAACATGATTTATGGCTGCACATAAAGCGCCCGAGGCGCGATTTTATTAACACTCAAATCTGCCGTCCATTCACATCAGAAAAAAAAGTGTTCATGCGGAGATGATTCGCACTGAGGACGACAGTAACAGAACCAGACACGGGCTGCCAGCGATATTCATCCGCTCTCCAAAGTCCAGCTCAAAGCAGCGGAAAATATTACATATATGTATATACCGCCCTACCGATGGGCCCCAAATGTGGACTCCTCAAAGGCGGCCTTTGGTGCCCTTGGCACTTTTCGATTGCACCACGATCCTTCTGCCCAGCCAAAGCATTTTCGGCCGTAGACGTTCTCCTGTTTGCCGCCCATCGGCTTATTAAGCCCTGGGCTCACGATGAGCGGTTTAATTGCTTGTTAGTGGATTTGACAGAAGAATGCTGAAGTAATTCCGCAAATCCGAGGCCAAGTGTGAAATCCAGCTTGTTGCAGCGGAATCAGATCAGATCGCGGCCGTCACAAAAGGTGTGGAAACGGACTTAATGCAGCATGAAAAGCGAAGGGCTCTGCCGCTCCAGCGCTAATTCGTGCCTACAGATGTCAATGATGAAGTGAAACCCTTGTCCAGCACAGAGGAGGCTCTGGGCAATCGTAATTAAAATGCGTCATTCCAGATTCCTTCGGGCACCCTTCACCTTGGTGCGAGAGGCTGATGCAGTGCAGTGCAGTCTCAGGCCTTTGTCAGATGAACCCGGGAATCATCTGCACTGGAGCAGTTCTGTGTGGAACAAAAGAGAGAGTCATCCATAAGCAATGATTAACCTTTCTGCTAGGATTCCTCTAGTTTCCATTAGAAGCATCCTCAAAGGACGTCTTTAAACTTTAATGTTCCAGTGATGTCCTGGTAAAATGCATTCTCGAAGGAGGTTTTATCCGGTTTTGCATTCTGGGACTCTGTTTGTAACTTGTCTGCAGTGGCCCTGGACAAAAGGGTAATTTTGCTTCAAAAGTAATCTTGGCAGGAACTTTGTGAGATGATTTGTTTGACCTATATTTCCTTTAGGAACTTTTTCGACAAGCCATGAATATGCACAAGTTTTTATGCAGTCAAACAGAATAGGTTGCCGTGAAACCTTGCTCTGTTTAAAGTGTAGGTGTTGATGGACAGAAATTAAATTAGAAAATTGTTCTGCTCTTTGATGCCCATTACGGTATTGAGTGACAAAGAAGTAGGAAAGCTTCGTCCTTACAAGGTGTACAAGGAGTACCGCGACCACCATTTGTAAGCAGTGGTCCACATACTTCAGAACTAACCGATTCAGTAGTCTTATCTGCTAAAGCAGGCTCGAACCAAACATCGAAATCGCAGGATGCGGTCTGGCAGTCAAACCGACCAAAAAATGACAAAAAATACTATTCACGGGAAAACGAAAGCTCCCAATTAAAAATTCCCCTTCCCCACTTTATCCTGGAGGGTGAAATTTCTGGCATTTTTATTAAATCAAAAACTGAATTGGAAGTCGAACATCGAAGTAGTACAGCTATAACGGTACTGGCACAGTGACGCCATTCGTTGCTCACCTGGGTGGTAATACAGAACAAGAACCTGTGTTGTAGGTTTTTTGTGGTGAGCTTTAAACGCGAGCGCCACTTGTGTGAAACTAGTTGAACTCAGTTGGAGCGTGTCTAGGATGGGCTTTCATGCTGGGACGAGCTTTGGGAGGGAATCGGTGATGTTAGGTGGCATATTGTGAGGGAATTCGATCCAGATTTCAATAACTGGTCGTTCAGTAAGTACACCAGACAGAACAACCTACCTGTGTAGTTTATTCTGGTGTATCTGGTCTGCCAGCTCGGTATAACTGTCTATTTGTAAAGTTGTATCAATTTGTGTACGAAACATTATATGTAAGTTAAATTAAAGCGCCCAGGTGAACAGCTATATAGGTAAGCAGTTAGAAAGGCAGGCTGGTCTGTTAAATCGGTCTAATCTGTCTGGTTTATCTAAAGCACACGCAAAAATTGTAAACTGGATCAAATTCCCAGACAATATGCAAATAAATACCACCGATTCTCACTCAAAACTCCCCCATATTACAGAAAAGTTCAGTTAGCTTCACACAGGTGGCACTTACCTCTAAAGCTCACCACCATAAACTCACCACGCAAGTTCTGGTCCCGAATAAAGCTTACACCCGAGCCAACAACTGATGACGTCACTGGTCCAGTACCCTCATGGCCCCGGGATCAGCAGGACACAGTGATGCCCAAAACTATAGGTTCGATCTTCCCACACACCCCGAAAGCTCAGTCGAGACACCACGTAGTTCAACCAAATTCCCCAAGCTCAGCCAAGGCAAAGCAAAGTTCAAAATCTCATTCGGCACGAAAGCTCATCCGAGGAACACGGAAGTTTAGCTACTCTCACACAGGTGCCGCTCACCAACACCCAAGACAACACCAACATCCAAGTCAGCAACCGATGGCGTTACTATGATATAGTTATACGCGGAAAAAGCAAAGAAAACCTATAAGCCTGCTTTGCCTTCGGCAAAAGAAGGGGTCTTAAGCCAAAGATGGCCCTGGGGATACAATCTGTCATGGTATATCTCACTTAGGGGTTCATTAGACGGTAAGTTTTGCTATTAGTTTTGCCACAATCGCTGCACTGACAAACGGAAAACCTACTGTCTAAGGTGATGGCTGATGTATCTGTGATGATGTGTATCTGTCTGTATTACAGCTTAATGCTCAACGCTAGCGACTCTAAATGGGAATTAATTCCCTCAGGTATGATTTATGGAAATCACAGTATTCGAGTGCGCTGGTAGAGTCGCTAGTGTTGAGCATTGACCTATAATATCATAAAATTTGCAAGGGTCCAATCGAGTAAAAATTTTCGATGCGCGTTTGTTCGCTATGCAAGATAGGGGTGGGCGAATTTTAGCTTAGCCAGGTGTAGCATCCTGCTGCATGCTAGGTGCGGGCGAGTTTTATTTTTAGTCGGACAGAGGACGGCAACAACCGGGAGAACAAGCCTTATGTAGTCTCTTTTTTAAGGCTTTTTCATGCGCAGTGCTAGTAGTAAGCAAGATTTGAAGGAAAGAAGAGAATAGTGTAGGGAAGGAGTCCTGGGGTCTGCTTGAGTCGGCTGTGCCAGTGGAGCAACCAACGGGGAGTCATTGCTGTATTATGTCTGGTTAAACAAAATGTCTCTGCAGATCTAGGCTTGCAAACTGGCATGATGAGCTAAGTGTAGGGGCACGGAAGTGGAGGAAGCTTAAGAAGTGTCCGTCCGGTCCGTTAGAGATCTTTACTTCAAACACTTTGCCTCGTGAAGTGCCTTATTACAGTGTAACAAAGATGGAGCTGTGTTTTCTTTGTAGATCACTTCATTTCCCGTACTGCAACCGTGTCCATTATAACTAGGAAGTCGGATATGTAATAAATAAACAATGGGTAACGTGGGAAATAGCAGATCATCGTTCTTTACAACAAAATAACCGCGAAAAAACCGTTATCTGCATAAATTTAAAGGTAATCAATTATTCTCAATACCTTTTGCCTGTGCATTATGCAACAAAGCATAAGTACTCAATATTTCATTGCACAACCTAAGCCTCATCTAGTTCCCCGTTTGCCCGACATCCAATATTCGGATTGTGCTTATGCATCGGAGAGGCTCGTTAGGCACTTCATAATTTCATCATGTTAAGATCTATTTCTCACCTAAAAAATCCGAACATCTCACCACGCTCTACATAAATCAAAGCGACCCACTTAGCGGCGGTGAAGAAGCTCAACAAGCACCGTACCAAAGCTTATCTGGACAGGTGCATTAAATCAATAATTGCAAGTGCCACAATGCAGCATTACGGGCATAAATCGAAGGCATCGCGATCGTGCTACTGATATGATCGATGATGATCAAAATTTCATGCAGGCCTTTGGAGAGATGTCTTAAGATGTCTTAAGCTCAAGGAGGATGGAACAGGTTCGTTCAGCGCTCCAGCGCTCCCCAGTCCCCAGTGCAAGTGTTTGTGTGATCTTGAGCCCCATGACAAGATCATTCTTTGGGGCTCTTGGGAAAAAGACGAATGAACCCGAAGAACGCGATATTCGACGGCATTTTGACGGCAATAAAAATATTACAGAGGTCATATAAAATTTGTTGTGATATTACGTTACAAATTGACATGCTATAAATTCCGCCGGCATTATCGTGGCTGAGCACATCCGCCGCCTCGGAGCAAGGCGATCCTCGGATTTATGGCGAGTTGTAAAATCTTCGTTTGTGGCCAAATTATTATGTGTCTGCATTCCCGAAGGTGGAGCAATGTCTTCATAGGGCCTCTCTTATCCCTTTCGCTGACGGCTAACCAAATGGAGGAGATCTGCCTCTAAATCATTCGGCCGCGGATCGTTACAGTTTTTTATCGTTTCCTGTGGCTCAGGAGCCATATTTAGTGGTTAATTTCGATCAGCTTTGTAATATTCGTGATTTTTTCGAGCATGGATAACTTTTCGTTTTTTGGTATCCGCGTTCTCGTTATGATCGTATGAAATTGCCGGATTTTATTGCAGGATAACGTGTTAATATTTCTTTAAGGTTTCTCTTGAAACCTATCGATTTGCTGCAATAACCGATGAGGTTTTTAAGGTGATATTTCAAGCGTTTTTAATTTTCGTTATGACTTTTATGGGGATTCATAAACTGCAAATAAATATATTGATTGGTGTTTCATTATAAAAATCATCATTATATACGGCAATCTGGGAATTTTTAAATGGTGAAGGATTAACTGGGTTGAAGTTCTGCCGATGAATCATAAAGTTGGGAGAGAAATTATATATTTCTTCATTTAACAGAATCTAAGTAAAAACGTTAACTGACATCGAGTTTTAATTAAAAATGAAATCATGAGGTTTTATATTTTCAGTGTTCCTGCATTCCGCTACAGGACGGAAAATATATACCTTAAGGAATCAATGTCATTTGACGTAACATCGTACTTTTTTATGTGGCAATTCTAAGCTCAGGAGTCACCTTTGTGCTACCAGCCCTTTATGTCGTTTGTCACGTCATGGTGCAAAGTCTAGAAGTAAGGTTAGTACCAGAGGAGAGCAGGTTAAGGGCTATGAAGGTTCGGGAGGGTTTTGAAGAAGGTGGCGATAAGCCCTGCGTTTGAACTATTGGATGTTGTACGAGTCGGAAATACTGATTGCAAAAGGTTGTTCCACAATTGGTTGAGTTGTTCTATTTCGAAACGAATTACTAGAATTTGTAGAGAGCGTGAGTTGCAGGTGGAGGGAATGAGCCGAGTGGGATGAATCTGGTATTGCAGGCATAAGATTGCCGTGGAGGCATTAATTTAGATGGAACAGTCGGACAGTCATAGTAGCGAATAAACTTGACAGTGATGATACATTCGTACGGTGGTTCAAGGGATCGATGGTGAAGCAAAAGATGTCGTCATCGATTAATTTAAGGTCCCTCTTTTGTACTCTATCTTGTAATGAACCATGGTACAATAATACAAGGTAGGCTCGCAAGTGAAAGCTCTGTTTCCATCTTGAAGGGCTTCTACCATTTTTATATGAGAAAAGATCTGAGTAACGTCACGAGAAAGCTTTTTTCCTTTGTGAACTAAGATCTGAGTGACGTCACGGGGCCCTTATGAGCTTACCTTGTAATTATTGTAGCGGTCGCGCCAAAAGAGTTGATGCCGGAGCGCGCAGCTGGGGAAATTAAAGCTGCACACAAATAAAAATTGCGCACATGTTGATAAGAAATGCGCTTATGTATTTTCAAATTTCCCCTTCGAAATTTGTTGCGACTAGGCTAAGGGACGGGAACGGCTTGCGGGGATTCTACTGCGCATGGAAAACGCGACTTTCTAGGAATCAACTCTTTTGGCGGGACCTCTACCATGGTAATGAACTAAGATCCCTATCCAAAAGCTTTACAACTAACAATCCAACTACAATCCCTCTCCAAAAGCTTTAAGCAAATATTAAAGCACCAGACGAAAAAAAGTGTTCTTTCTCTGAAAGCTTCAACTTTAAAGCTTCCTACCCAAAAGGGCTTTCTGGCTATAAAAGAAACTGAAAAACCAGGCCAATCTCAGTCTTTTCCCGGACTCGTTCCGGTGAAGTCATCTTCTCCGGTCCCAGCCGTGCCTAGGTGCATCACCCGACAACGGCCAGAAACATGTATACACTTCTCGGTACTGACGTTTTTCTTATCACCAATTCTAGGGCCTGGTTGAAAAGCATGGAGGGCTAGTCCATCTCCTTGTCGCACTTGGAACTCTTCTGTTACTGCATTTTGGATCCTAACTTTTGCCAGGGAGCTATTCGTTGCGCATTTGATCAGCTGTTCCAGCTTTGAAGGGACTCCTAATTCCAATAGGATTCTGTACAGCTTCTCTCTGTTTATCGAGTCATATGCCTGTTGAAAGTCAACAAACATCTGGTATACATATATCTATATTCCTTATTCAAATCGTTGATTGTTTGTCCTAAACCCAGTTTGATATTCTTTTATAAGGCCTTCCGCTATAGGTTCTAGTTTTTGCTTCACAAAGATTGTGAAGGTTTTGTAGCAGGTGTTGAGGAGTGAGTGGCCTCACATGCCGCCCCAAATGAGAGACATGTATTCGAGAAGTGGCCGAATGTAGTATTTGTATATAGTAGGAGTAGCAAGGGTGAAGGAGGAACTTGTACTTCTTAAGAAATCCCAAGCACTGGAATGCTTGGTTGGCGATTTGGAATATGTGGCCATTCCATCGCAAGTCTTTGGATAATGTTGAATTCGACACAAATCGTACTTGCCCAATCTAGAATGAATGCAATGTTTTTGTTTATTGAGTTAGGCATTTGTTTGCGTCGTCAAGGCAGGATCTGGCACGTGCTTGTCTTGCACTAACGAGTGGGTTAGAAAGGATTTAAAAAAGGTCATTTATAAAAATAATAAATAGAGCAGGTGTTAAAACTGAACCCTGAATTTGCGAAACTGATACGCTACCCTTTGTGGTCGAACACAACGCCCATCCAATGGGCAGGGAGTTCTTCAGGACTCGCGATGTGCACAAGTGCCTAAAGGAGCTTAAAGCCAACAAATCCACTGGACCCCATAATCTACCCCGATCGTCTTAAAATAACTGCGCCTCACCCTTGGATTAAGCTCTCCGCAAACTTTTTGTCCTATCATACTTCTTTTTATTTTATCCAAACAGTACGGCTTTCGACAAAAAAGTCCCTTGGACGATCTTTTAATTTGCCTGATTGAACACCTCCAACGAAGTTTGCATAGATTTGGTGAGTCTGATCTGGTTGCTATAGATATCTCCAAGGCTTTTGATAGAGTGTGGCATTCAGCCCTGTTAGCTAAATTCAAAGCATTTGGTGTTGACTCACCTCTACCGAATTGGATTGAGAGTTTCCTTTGCGGCCATTCAATCGAGGTATTATTGAATGGATTATGGATTCACACTATATGTTTGGGCACACCTACTATGATCAACCCCTCGTCTGTTATGTACCACCTCGCCTAATTTAAAATCCTTTTAACGTCGTCGACAGCTATCAATGTGCATCAATGGTTCTTTTTTGGTGGGATAATCATTCTAGACAAATCGGGTCGGTGTTGATTGTACATCTGTTGTCGAGCTTGCCTCAGAAGTCAAATTGCCGGTCTGCCCGACTTCCATTTGAGCTCTTGCATGTTTTGAAGTTTAGCGATACCTTTTCCGATAGATTGTTCGACAAAGACCATTAGAAGAAGCAATTAAATGAAACAAACGAATCATTTTGTCAAACTTTCCGACCGAGCTACTCTCATCAAGCATTGTTCAACCCACGCAATCAAAACCCTCCACCCCAAACAGCAAGCTCCTCTTATCCATCGATTATCTTCAATACTTTATAATTCCTCATCCCGTACAATTCGAATTCATTTGTCCGGATTTACACTATTAATCACGGAATCTCAAATTCGCCCACTTCGGTGCACTTGAAGACTTTTGTAATCTTTTCAATTCGAATTCCTTTCATCCTCTCCCGGGCGAAATTTCGCTTCGTTATTTATAAACACGGCGACGTTTAGCATTGTGTCATCTGATATGCAAATTAAATTGTTCCCCTTATCGGATCCGATGGCTACCGCCGTGATTTATTTAGAAACAAATTTTTTTTCAAGTACCTCGTTTAACTCCTATGTACTGAGCACTCCCGTACCCCAGGTAATTTCCTTGTTGGAACAGGTTCTCTTCACTACCTCGACTCCTTAGTCTTCTGACCTTCTTGCATTGAAGGCTAAGGTGTAGGTGAATCTGATGATGAGAGACAGAAAAACACGTCCAGGGACTTTGCGTACTTTACCATCAAATGGTGGAACTTGCGGGTGTTCCTTTTTCGACACTTGATAGTGAAAAGTGAATAAAAACAAAATTTAATCACAGATAAAAAAAACACATTTTTGCTTTGGCTGTGGAGCATATGTTTCACGGGCATTATGCACGCTTCATCGGTTCATTTACGCCAGTTTTTGTTCATTTTGTTCATTCAGACAAGCAGAGAACAGTAGTTGAAGGTAGCTTCTTCATGGTGTGTACTGATCGAGTTTCAACGCTTCTATGGTAAATTTGATCTTTGATCAATCTTGTGTTTTCAAATTTTGTGTTCAAGGTTAAGATCAAGCATGAGTCAGATTATTTTTTTTTGGGGGGTTTGGAGAAATTATCGAGTAAAAGTTTTTAACAATTTTGGGATATAATCGGATAATGTAAGTGAATCTGAATCAGCGGTGCCTTACTGATGGAGAATTTGTTATTGTGAATTAAGCTGGATATTTCACTTTCAGAAAGAAAGGTACATCGCAATTGGTGCATGGAAAATATTGGATATTCGTTATTGAGCATTACTGATTTACCTTTTTATGGTAACGCATTTTTCGTACTAATTTGGAAACTAATATCTATAGATATTCTCCTATGCCTAAAAAAATCAGAAAGTTAAGTACAAAGAGCTGATAAATGTGCCCCAAAACGAGTCTAGAGTAAAATAAACAGACAATAAAATACAGAAAGTATCGTAAAAAGAGGTTGCGGTATCATTCACGAGATAGTTTTAAACCATTTGCGCCAAACTTAATAGAAAAAAATATGAGTGTGCTTAAGACTACACTTTAGAAGTGTGTTACCACTTTTTCTAAACAGCTAATAATATGCAATAGATAAAGTGGAAGATCAGTTGGCCTTGACAAAAGTCAGGGGTGGTAGAACGTAAGTTGTTTCAGTCGACCTCTGTATAGGCCCATTTTTCACGATGAAACACGAAACAAAAAGTTTCATGATAGCTTGCTCGATTTGAAGGAATAAACATAATTTAGTTCGTTAGTTTTCTTAAAAGCATGCACGCGATGCACCTAGAACTTATAGCAAACAAATGCGCATGCCACACAGGTATGCACACTCCCGCTACAGGCACGAAAATCTTAAAATTCACCTGCTAGAAATATGCACGCCACGCTCTCGCTACAGGCATGGACATTTACAAACCCGAGTGTTGTTTTACCAAATAGTCCCCCAACTGAGCACTAACTTCGTCCAATGCTGCTTTACCTACGCAATCGAACCAGAGCCAATCTACTGTGTATCCTATTGGTACCCTTTATGGCCACTTAGCAAATTGCCCATTTTCTTTGTCTCATACAATAAAAAAAAATCTTTTCTCGAGTTTTCGACAAATCCATATTTCTATAATTTTTAGGTAATTTATCGGAGGTATTCGGAAATACGTCTGAGCTTTCGGCATGCCAACCCAGATCGTCATAAGAGAAGTTGTGAAGGATAGAGGAAATTGACAGCACATCGTTTATAAAAATTAGAAAAAGAGTGGGTGACAGAATTGAACCCTGAGGAACACCGGCATATTTGCTGTGAGGTTAAGATTCGACATCATTCAATATCAACTTCATTGAACTCTGCCAAAACCCTTGAAGATATCTAGAACAAAAATAGCAGATACGACCAAGTGGCGGATTCTTTTGGTTGAGGAGCATAATATGGATTGTTTCGGTCTTGAAGAATTTGGTTAGATTAAAGATGTTCCAAAATAATTTTATTGACTTCATGATTTTGGAGAGTGTAGTAGTAATTTGTATTTATTGTGAGCTAGAAGGCTTGTTGGAGTAAGCTTTTTCAGGTTTGGGCTAATTTTCAAAGAGTCCAGATAAATTTTTGGAGAAATAGAATAGGACGAATTTTCATACAAATTTTGCTAAGATGACGCGTATATGTTCAGACCGATAGAGAATTGCCCGTAAAGTTATTGACATCAAACTCTTTGAGACGACTATACATTTCGTAGTCGTATGCTAGGAAACTGGCGATAACTTATCAGTGTTGTGTAAAGAAGATTTTGAAGCAAACAGAGCTGCCTTTGATTTGTTTTTTGCCTTCAATTTTCTTGTAAAATGAAAAAAGACATTATTTATGAATCAAATGAGATTCCTCACTACCAAGTAGGCTCGTTTGGGAAACTTATTTAAGTTTCTTTATGTATGAATTTAGAATTAGCTCATCGCATTCTTCGTTTTTTTAATAAGCAAATACTTCTTCCCTTTCAGCCATTGTCATACGTGTACGCGTGAAATTCTCGGGCAATACAGTAGTCAAAACATTGCGAAAACATGTCTGACTACAAGTTGCCCAGCAATAGTATCGGCCACACATTTTCAAACATATAGCCGGGCCATCTTTTTCTGAAATATTATCGGCAATGTGCATTTTTTGTTGTTCGTTTACAGGCACCTTTACCTTCAGCACCAGCTACCTACCGTCTCTGCTTTATTTGCGGCAAGGTGACTTCGACAAAGCACGCTACTCAATTCCTTAGTCAGTTAAGTGTATTCCACCGAGAAGCTCCTGCCATTTGGTTCTGTAGGTATGCAACGCCACCTACTTCTGATCTTTCGTTCTCGCCACTACGTAGCTGCAATCTATCCTGGCTTTTCTCTGTTTCTTTGAGATTCATATGCCTTATGTTCCTGGAATATTACCTTTAGTGTCACTCCCACCGTTCTTCACACATCCTTCGACCTCGTATTCTGGTCTAGGATGCTCTCCTGTGTTAGGTGCAGCTTGGCGGCTCTTTCCAGCACAGCCCTTGCAAACACAAAACATGCTCCTCGCCTTCTTTAGGGCGAGGACATTGTGAGCAGAAGGAAGAATCGTTGAGCCTGAAGCGGCGAGATACCCACTTAGGGCCGAATGTAGTTGAAAGGTCATTGTGGGATATTGCTCGTATATCGCCATGTTTGATGGTACGTGGTGTGTGGCAGTGATGATGATTCCCATAGCATACTTACTAGTGAGGGGTCATTTAACTTGCGTATGGCTCTTGTCGAGTCCGCCTTGTCTCAATTCAATATCCGATGATACAACCATTGAACCAAGGACGTAGCCAGGGGAGGGGTTTTGGGGGTTCAAACCCCCCCCCCCCGAATGAAAAAAGACATCGCAGATAGCATGAAAAATTAATTAATAATAAATAGTTTTTCTTCAATTGTATACTAAATTTGAGATAGGCAGAACACCATTCAAATCGCATTTTTTCTTCTTAGAAATACGTTTGGCGACAGCTATGTATAGCGCGAACCAAACGAGATGAGGTTTCTCAAAAGGCTATTTTCCATGCGCAGTAGCATTCTTGGTACATTTCGAAGCGGAAATTTGAAAATACATAAGCGAATGTCTTATTCATATGTGCGCAATGTTTAAGGGTGTGTAATTTGCATTTCCGAATCATTATTATGATTCTTACAAAAACCCAGATGAGATGGACTACAGCAACGGTGTTCCGCACTCTTCATGCACTTTGGACGCAAAACGTTCAAAATTTCTAGTTGTGTTAAACATAAAGGAGATAACCCATGTAGTAAATGCTCTGATCGGTCACTGCCCCTTTGGCCGGCACGCCGAAAGATTAAGACTTCCCCACAACGACTTATGCTGATGTTGTGGTAATGAAGAAGAGGAAGAAACTCTCTCCCATCTTCTCTGTACATGTCCCGCCCTCGCAAGGAAAGAGGGACCTTCCTTGGCTCACCCTTCCTTGATGCATTGAGCGAGCTGCAAAATACTGGGGTCCCTGAACTCTGTCGCTTTATCAAAAACTCCAAATGGCTTGAAATTGCCTGCACTTTGTTCCAACACTAGAATGGCTAATGGCATCACAATGGGCCCAATAGCGTGCCATTTCAACCTAACCTACAAAAACCCCTCCCGAAGCAAAATCCTGGCTACGTCCTTGCATTGAACCTGAGCTGAACGATGATGACGCGACCACGACCTCATTTCGTTATTTGTCTCTCAGGTGAGTGTCGATGAAGATAACACTAAAGAAGAAGAAGATACAGAGGTAATTAACAAAATTATTTCATTCTTTGTAACCTATGGACTAGGCCTACTGGGGACACCATGTAAAAACGCTGATTGAATTCTACTTCGAAGGTGGTGAAGAAACGAATGCAGCGCGATGCCCGAGTTTTCTCAGCCCAATATCTAAAAAACCATTGGTTCTATGTAAATTTCGTAAAAGACATTTTTACGCAAAAATTTATCTCACGAACAATCTTTACTCAGCCAAAAATTACATGAACCCGATTGATTTTCGCGACCTTTGACCCTCCGCAACTTGAGGGAAACTTTTGGGAAACATCAAAATAAAGAGAACTCCGTTGGAAAATCTCCAGATGTATTTTTTTAGTGTGTTGGTCCCTTTTTTGTATGAAGTGACTGAGCTTACTAGCTAGGATAACCATTCAATAAGGGATTTCAAATACTTTTAAATCAATTCAAAACTAGTGTAGTCAAATTTCATAATGCAGAACAGACATTGGTGTCCAAAAATTTGCAACAAGATATATACTATAGCCGGACAAAAAAAAACTTCGCGTCAGGACTAAATGATAGAAAGAACCTTATAAAAAGTACAAATTACTTTTAAAGCTCCCAAAAAAGTTAAAATAAAAAAAACACTCAAAATTTCCTGACCATTTTATAATATTCCACACAATTCTTTACTAATGAGTTGGATAAGTAAAAAAAGGACTTTGAAACTCCTTTTTTTTACCAAAAAACACACAAAAAACATGCCTTCGAGTATATGATAAAAACTGAAGCAACAAAAAAAATTATATCTTTTCCCTTTTATTACTTTATTAATATTAAAAAGTTTAATTACTCGAAAAATAATAAGGATCTACCTGTTTCAGCTCATGAAAAATAACTGAGTTTTCTGTACTTTTTAATACCTTTTTACCTGTAATGCTGCTCCACCAGAACCAAGGTAAAAGAGAAAAAATTGGGAAAAGCTTTTTACCGGTGTATTGTCGAAGCTTTCTTTTTCGTTCAGCTTCAATCATATTACGTCCTTTATGCTACAGGACCCTTGAACCGTAAAATAATTCCCTTTTTCACCGCACCCACTGCTCACCCCTTCTGAAGCATCTCCAAAAAAAAGAATACAAAAATAAAAGAAAGAATGAATCTTCTTATTTGTACCTTCTTCCATTTTACGAATGATGTCCTTATATTTTTAGCCCTTTATCGGATTAACATTTTTGTTGCCTTTGAGAGAAAAAACCAAGGAAACAAATTGTTGTTAAAGGTAAAAAGGAGAATGAATGCAGAAAAACCCAGCAATCATCATCGACGAAAAATTGATTGAATCCTTTAAGGAAAGAACTTAATCGAACAAAAGGTGGAAATTAGTTCCCTAATTAGCAGCATTCTGGAACTCCGTTTAATTATAGCCAACCCCCGATCGAGGGTCAACAGATGTTTCTAGTTTCTGTTGTTATGGTCTGGGGTCGTTGCTTAATCCTTTTTCCTCGACTGAGAGCTGTCTGTAAGCTCTTTACATGGACTAATTTTGGGCAACTCCTCGAATATCACCGTGTGTGGCAGGCCAGCAGGACTGGACTGGTATCATAGGTGTACTAGGAGAAAGGTACCAGCCCCAGATCATAGTGCAGTCGGAATTAAAACAGACCAGCTGTACACCTTCACTGGCCCTATATGTTTTCATTAAAGTCACTTTCGTACAGGTGCACAGGGGGCTCCTGAAGAATTCACTGTAATCCTTTCTCGGTCGCCTCCTCCCTTCAGCGGGTCTTGATGTAAGGAATTACACAAAAATGCTCCCGGCTAGAAAATGTGAACCAAAAAAAAAAAACCAGGGAAATTTTTTTTAGGGAATTTTCTATCTACTTATAACGGGTTAATAGCTACCGTTCCTGCCGAACCCTTTCCTCGGGGGCGAATGGCGGCGGTCTGTTTGTTTCAGTTTTCGGCAGGTGATAAGCCCTTGTCTAGTACTTTTTAAATGACGTTATCTCAATTTCTAATTAGGTAGCAACAGCCTTGATGGAAAAGGGTTTAGACGAAATAATTTGTAAGGAATTGTTGTGTTTTTTTTTCGTTATTATTATTTATTCCTTGAAAAGGATGAGCGGCAGCTGCTGGCATTTTTGTCTAGGATTTTGAAATGTTTTGAATAATTCGATAGACATTATCAAAATATGTCGATCAAGGGTTATTTTTAGTGAAGGGTGAACAAAAAAATTAATATGGCACTTTTTATTTGTTGTGGCTGTTGTGCTTGTGTACAGAAGATTGATTGGGAGATTTTAATTTGAGATTGAAACATGACAAAATTACTTTTGTTATCTGATAAATATGAAAAACTGATCCTGGGATTTTATTGAGGTAACTTGTAAAGGCGAAAAGCTAACCTGATTGCTGGAAAGGATGATCCTGGAATTTTGTGTCCGACTTTTCGAAGGTGGACGATTTACGTCGGGCTAATTAGAGACTCCCCCTCCCCCCGCCCTCTCTTCTGCAAGCATTTTCCTAATAAGGCATCACACCGGCTTAACTCGTTAGGATAACTTAGCTCTGCTTAGGTCGGATCTTTACCTAGTGGACGGTGCACCTCCTTGTTCACCTGGTAGACTGGGTAGTGGGATTCACTTAGGAGGCATACCACTCCAACGAGGCTGTCTCTCGCTAACCCCGAGGGTTGTAGCTCAACCGGCTGCTTAAAAAATTTAACTCATACAAAATTTAAGAGTTCAAACACGAAGCTCACTGTCTCTTTCTCGCATCCATCCTCCAGACTACCGTCAACCTTCATATCCTTTTTATATCTTCGAGCTAATTTCGAGCATGTCGTAAGGAGCATGGTGGTCTAGTAGTATAAAGGGTTACACCTAAGCTTAGACTTTCACATAAAAAACCAAAAAAGCCAGATTGTTTAAGCAGGTTCATTAACCTGCCCAGTGGTTTGTAACTGAGCGTTAAGAGTTAGAGACAGGTCGGGTTAAACAATGAGACTAGTAGTAAGCTTGGTTAGAAGGAAGAAATGGAGGACAGGATAGATTAATAAGAAACTAGAGGGTGCTGAAGGTGGAGGCGATAACAAAAATCAAAACAAAAAAAATTTTGAAACGGGGCCCCGATTTCTCAAAGTTGATATGCTCAATAATAGCGGGGTGAGCCAGAAACACAGCCGTTAAGATTAGCGGGAAAATGCTTCGTCGGAGAGTTATCCTTCCTAAAACAATTGAATCGCGCCAAACAGGCTGCAACACCGGCAGTACCAGATCACCAAATGAACAAGGAAGAGTACCGTCCAGTATCCGACTTAAGCGGAACTTTGGAACCCTATTATTATACAGTAATCCCGGTGATATGTGTTATTAGGGGTATTCACGGGATAGTTCATTATCATTAGGAGCTCCAGAGCCTATTGTTGGTTTTGGCTTCCTCCAGCATTCGCCTCCATGATTCTTGATTCTGGGCCCGACTTTTCCAGTTTCTTAGGGGTCGTCCATAAATTACGTGAGGCGTTTAGGGGAGGGAGGGGGTCGAGCCAAATCTCACCAAATCTCACGTGGGGGAGAGGGGGGGTCTCGGCAAATATCACGTAAATTTTTTTTTTAAAGAAACAGTGTAAAATGCCGAGAAAACTGGGTTAAATTAAGTAAAACATGTTTCTCCACTAAAGACCTCCATTCACTTACAAGCCGCCGGTAGGCAGTGGCCTGTCAGACCAGGTCGACCAACACGACTAAGCTTGACTCAGTCTAACTGAGGGATGATACTTCAGGTACCCGCCAGACAGGCCGTGGCATGCAGATGAAATCATGATTCTCTACAGACACACAGGTGAAAACGACTGCTTAGCATAGCAGGTTATTAATTCAAGCGCAAAAATGTTCATGGCCTCAACGAAATCTTCAAGGCCGCGCAGTGAACACCCGCAAACAAGCGCCCACGCCAGTGTGGATGGTTTTCACGCTTAGCTCGAGGCTTGCTTTCTGTTACGAGTGGATACAGAGTGAATTCTTTCCGTCAATGAATAGAAGCTCAGATCTTCAGGCCCGAACTGACGATAAATTCGATTTTTGTCAGCTTTTTGAGCTGTAGGCATTCTTGAACTTCAGGCCATACAGTTGGCGGCCGGTGAGTGTATGGTAATACTTGGCCTCAAGGCTAAAACTTTCAGGCCACGGCCTGCCGGCGAACTGTGTGTAAATTGGACCCTTAAGATGTGGGTAAGTCCTACACAAAAAAATTACTCGATTGTTTCGCGCGACTCGTCGAATGCTGCAGAGTACGAGCCAAGTAACACTGAACCGCGAAAAGCCCATTAGAATTTAGTGTTACAAGAAAGTACATGCCGAATTTTAGCGTAATGAAATGTTGGGTGAGTGCTCACGTTTTGGTAGTTGTGTGTCCACCACAAGCGGAAAAGCGAGGAGGGCAAGCAGTCCGAATTATCAGTTATCTCAAATAAAATCTTGCACCCAAACCCCCCCCCAACCATTCACACAGATGAACTTTTTACACACATTTCACTAGATTTCACTACGGTTACTTACACGGATTTTATACGCGAGGGCCTTTCCTGCAGTTCTACATTCAAACTCTGTGGTTACGACCGTAATTTTGTATTTTTAATGTAAATACTATGGATTTTATAAAATTTGAAAAATCTCACGTGAGACTAGGGGGGGGGAGGGGGTCGGGAAAAATCTCACGATATCTCACCAAGGGGGGAGGGGGGGTCGAAAAATCTCAAAAATCACCTCACGTAATTTATGGACGACCCCTTATATTCCACTGCCTCAAGTCATCCTCGACGTCATCTATGTATCTTTTCTTCGTACGACCTGGTCTTCGTTTTCCCGGCGGTACTTTCCCCAGCACTGTCGGGTTCCGTTCTTCACCTCGTCGAACATGACCAATCCATCGTAGTCTGTTTATTTTGATCACTTTAACAACGTTTGGAATCTTACTGACTTCATACAACTCTGAGTTGTATCTTCTCCTCCAAACGCCATCAACCAGTATTCTTTTTTAGATCGAACGAAGAATTTTCCTTTCGAATCTTCCTACCAATGCTTCGTCTGCGTTTTTCAATGGCCACACTTCCTCTAGGCCATATAGTAGGACAGGCCGGACAGACGAGACAGTTACAAAGAACAATAAGGACAGATCTTTATTCGTAGACGCAGAATCTGCATCCTTCCTTGAATTTTTAGAATGATGGTAAACTAACAACACCCTCGATTCTGCCGGCGAACAATTCTTTGACAGCTTTGGGAGCCGGCTCAAGGATAAACCACTTGGAGATCACGACCAGCCCAATCCAATGTTCAGTATATTTCGGCCGCATAAGTTCGTTCTGGTAGTAGTAGTGTGGGTGAGCGATTCTGGACCAAGCAAACTATGTCAGATTCCTGCCTGGTCAACTTGGTCGACTTTTCATTGCTCTAGAAGCCCGGACTGACTGCGACCCATAACCTGAGAGTAACTGGATCACCAAGGACACTTTGGCACTCCCAAATTAATTTCAACTTGGTTATAGGGATAAATATCTGCTTGTTAGCATAGGCCTCTGTGCTGAAAGTCGTGTCGTTTTTCGTGACATGTCATTTGAGTTGAAGAAAGTGACTTTTCAGTCGAATTAGGACTTTTTGCACAGGGGCCTAGAGTGAAAATGCTAAGTTGAGGTAAGGCCCCTGTACTGAAAGTCGTGATTCGATGAAACGTTACCTGTAAAAATGTTAAGTTGATATTCATGCAAATAGATATGTATGTAGAAATAGCCACTTGCAAAGGTGGAACTCAATATTTTCCATACTAAGCGATTGATTAGATCTTGCAATGTAGAGCGCTACTTCTCGACAAAAGGGTTAAGGACAAAAAAAATGATTGCATAACATAATAAAACTCCCATCAACAATACCGAAAGATAAATTACATTCCTGCCAGCATTATTCTCTCATAATATCATTTTCTTTTCATTTTGAATTAATTTACGAGCACAATTGAAATACCCCCGTGCACTTGCAGTCGTCGAAATCGAAATTTATTGAAAATGTAATTACGACCGATCTGGCGGATTAAAAGTATTACGACAGAAACGCAGGTAGTGATTACCGGTTCTGCAGCTGGGCAATGCTATCCCAGCGCAGGCATACAGAAAGTTAGACCCGTCGATCCCGGCTACATACTCGCATGGGATTAAGTTCACTTGATTTCGCCAATTTTCGACGTCCTGCTGATTGATTAATATCGAGCCCAGGTAAGTAATGCTGCTTTGATTTCTATTGGCAACACTATCAATTATATTATTGCTGACCTGGTTGGCGTGTAGTGTGCTGCGCGCGAGATTGTGTATTGGCAGCGATATTTCCGCTTTGCGAGCCGGGCACAAAATTTCCTTTTGAATGGGTCGCAAAAGAGCCGCCAGTGATTCAGGTGGCTCCAAGGGTCCAGAGCAGAGAAAACACTGAGACGAAATCTCAATTATTATAAATTGATTTCAAATTCAGACCAACTTTCAAGGTTGGCGGGAAAATTGCCTAAGGTGGTGACTTAATGGCTTTCACGACTATGTTTCGCGGGCTTTGTGAAATACTCGTAATGCTGCTGCTACCTTACCGTACATGCAGCAGCACTGCTGCAGCCGCATAGTACGTACCCCCAGCTGGCATTCAAATTAATTTGTGGTAGCTAAAACCCACGTTTGGGTTAATAATTGCTAATTTGGACAGCTTTGGCCGGTAAATTGCCCGGACTCGCAGCTGGCTCAAGTGGCGGCGGTGTTTCGTAATTTCGAGTGAAACAGTGAAAAATTGCGATATTTATTTAATAAGATTTATGAACTGTTTGAACGGTGTTACAAAATTGACATTTTCAATTTAAAAGTATTACTTTGAGTAATTTACTCGTAAGTGAGAGTAATGAAGTGGAGGAAAGCGTGTGCAAGTAATCGATTTTATTTCATTTGCCAGCGCACTTTTCGATATTCAGGTTTTTACACTTGTTAACAGTTAATCACTACAAAACTGAATGAGGTCTATTACCCGTTTTGGAATTTTTATTCCCACGTGAGTGCTGCAATTTAGTTGGAAATATATTGAAGTGAGCGATATCAATTCATTTTCTTTGCGCACTAATGGACGACACAAGACCATTTACGCTAAAAATCAATATTTCATTCCAACATTTTGCAGGAATGTAGATTAATTGGATTTAATTGCCTCTTTTGTAAAGTGTTTAAGTAATCGATTGCAAAGTAACCACTTTTCATATTACACCAACTCAAAGCGGCTCTAGTTATAAGCAAAATATCGAAGAATACCCTTGATGCTTGATAATTTATAGTTTTTTAAGTGTTCTGTAGACTCAGTTTACACTACCAGTCTTTTATAGGTAGATATTAGTATTGTTCTCAGTAATACCTCAAAGAGAAGTTTTAGAAGTGAACACTATAATTGAACTCTTTGATATAATGCGAGTTCATAGTTCTAGCATTAATAACTCTGTGAGCCAGGGGTTCCCAACCTTTCTGTGGTGCGGGCGCATTCGAGATTGCAAAACAAACTGGCGGGCACAAGTCGGATTTAAAACAACACAACACATTGGTAGCACCTGATGATAACAGTAAGAGTTTACAACGACCGCTCGCTGTGACAACTATATTAATACTAATAATACAATAAAGACGCCGGGAAAGACATGATTGTAAGGCTTCTTTCATATTGGATGGCGATTTTAGCCATGGCCGCGATTTTATTGCTTTTCGTACTAAGTAAGTCAGTTTTACTCAAAGCTACTTAGCGAGAAAAACAATAAAAATGCAACCAAATGGTGGGACCTAACCGACAAAGTTAGGGTCTAAAGGTCTAATTCGCGTGGTGGATTAGACAGATGTTAGTGTAGCCAATTTAGCGAATTTCTCACTACATCTAGCAAGATTTTTAAAATTAAAGTAACTTTTAAATTTTTTTTATTTTTAAGATTTATTTTTTTCGTATTTTAGCACTTTGTCGCGGGCACAATTAAATATCTTCGTGGGCACATATGCGCCCGCGGGCACAAGGTTGGGAACCCCTGGAGCTATTTTGATTAACACATTCCCTTAGACTTGATCAGGACTTATGTGAGGCAGTACATTTGTTCCTTACACGACGGTCAATTGTACTGAGGCCTCAATTTTTTAAAATGTTTCAATGTTGTTCTCGTGTACTGTTTGACTTGAAAAAATTTCTAGACCAATAGAAGTACACAAGTAAAGAATCCTAGGGATGTTCATATAAAATTTATTTATTTATTTGCCAAACAAGGCACTTAACAAGAACAATTATTAACATTAATAAGGAACATTGCGAGTATTTCATATTTAAATATTAAACTAAGATCTAGGTCTATAGTGTTAGTTAGAAGAGGACAACACGGAAATTAGTTTTCTTTTATAGAAACTTTTGTTAATTGAGGGAGAGAAACAGGACGCGTAGGAATTGAAGGTAATGCAGCACCTGTTAACGGGCTCGTTTCTAGCATATTCAGTGCATATTTGGATACTCTTTAAGCAGTTTGGAATGTCTTGTTTGTCGAGTATCGTTAAATTTGATTGTGTCCGACAGGAACTGCACCTTGAGGTTATTGTTCAGGACATCCAAGGTAAAACAAGATGTAAGCAATTTCCGTCTAAGGGATAGAGGCAAGAGATCAAGGATTTTGAGCCTGTCAGGAAGGTTGTGAAAATTCGAGGGATTATAGCGCGAAAAGAAGGAACTTCTTTTGGACAGATTCTATTCGATTAATACTAATTTGAAATATAGGATCCCAGATCTGGCACGCATACCCAAGAATAGGGCGGACCAATGAGCAAAACAAGGCTTTAGTAACCCAAACATTGTCGAATTCTTTAGCTCTTCTCTTGATAAAGCCCAACAGCTTGTTGGATCTAGCAATAATATTATCATAGTGTAAGTTAAAGTTTAACTTGCTGTCGAGGACAATGCCTAAATCAACAATGTGATCGACACGATCCAAGACATTGTCATTGAGATAATAATTTTGCAGTTGTTTGTTTCTTTTCCTGGAGAAGGTAATTACGTGGCACTTACTGGTGTTAAGAAGAAGATTGTTAGTGGTGCACCAGTCTTGTAGTGCATTAAGTTTCGACTGTAAAAAAGGATACATCAGTTTGAGACCTTATAGCACTATAAATTTTTAAATCAACGGCGTAAAAGAGGTGCGGAATGCCATTTAATTTTTCAGATAGATCGGAAATGAATATGTTAAATAGAAGTGGCCCTAGGTGGCTGCCTTGCGGTACACCTGAGGTTACATTGATTTCTTTTGAGAGGAAGCCCTGAAATCTTACCACCTGAGTTCTCCCGTTAAGATAGGATGTTATCCAATCCAGAAGGAGGCCGGATATCCCAAATCTTAATAATTTCATATATAGTATGTGGTGGTCTACTCGATCAAAGGCTGAAATCAGTGTAGACAGCGTCAAACTGGTGGCCTTGTTCCATACCGCACAGCAGTTCGGATATCATTATTATAAGATTGGATGTGGTGGAACGACCTTTTCTGAAACCATGTTGCTGATCGTTTAGGTTCGGAACAATTAGAGGCGCAATCTTGTCATAGATAAGTTTTTCAAATAGTTTAGGGATAACAGATAGGATAGCAATGCCCCTATAGTTGTCCACCGCATGTTTATCACCTGACTTAAAGATTGGTGTGAGGAAGGATTTCTTCCATACCGAAGGAAACTTACCCGCAGAAAGGGACTTGTTAAAAATGAGGTGAAGAGGGAGTAGAATGAGTTGGGCGTGGCTCTGCAAAAAACGTGACCTTTATTGGCCTCCAGATCTATAAGACCTGTCATTATATCTTCGGGCGATAGAGATGTATTGTCTATAAGGACCGCAGTTTCGGAATGCTCTCTTGGGACAGTGTGTGCAGTCGAAGAAATGGGGCAGAAGATTTCACTGAACCTGTCCGCAAACATGTTTGAAATTTCTTGGGGGAGAGAGGAGTGCGTGATACCGTTTGTCATTGTTGTCGGGTAGCCTGATGTTTTTCGCTTTAGATTAACGAAATCAAAGAATTTTTTAGTATTACATATGATATTTTCACCGACAGTCTTTGCATAGTTAGTATAGGCCTCCCATGACCTATGACTAAATTCTGAGGCTAACCTGGCGTATTCAGATTTCTGCTCAGCACTAACATTGTTGTTATTTTTCACTACGCGGTACAATTTATTTTTCCTATTACGAAAATTTATATCGACGTTTCATTTCACACGCCGCAGAAAATCAGTTGGCTGGATAGTAGTTCGTGGGCCGTTCAAAGAAGAATGATAGAACTAAGATCCGCTAGGACTAATCGTTGCTAACAGAAGCTATTTTGGCCTTCAATAACATTTTACATTACGCATTTTTTCTAGAGGAATGAAGTGTATACTGTACATATACCCAATCAAGCCCTTTCTGATGTTTGGATCAGAGGCATGGACTTTGAAAGTCTCTGATGAAACTCTTCTAGGCACGAAAAATTCTACGCAAAATATTTCACGGTGTCTGCGAAAATGGTCAATGGAGAAGGAGATATAATCATGACCTATATCAACTGTACCGGGGAATCGACATTGTCAAAAGTATAAAATTAAGTAGATTACAAAGGCTTGATGAAAAGTAGCGATAAATCGAATCCCAGATGGAAAGCGAAATTCAGATCGGCCAAAGAAGCGATACATGGACTCCGTTGAGGAAGACTTAGTAAAGTTAGGCATACGTAATTGGAGGGCATTAGCCAAGAACCGAACGGCATGGAGATAAATGCTGGAGGAAGCTAAGGCCAATAAAAGGCTGTAGTGCTACAGATGATGATGAGCCGTCAGCCGCAGAAGGAGTGGAGGATGACAGGAGCTTTAGCCAAGCAGACATTAAGAGTGACAACCAGTTGTTAGTAGCAACTATTCGCCTCAAGACTACCGCAAAACTAACTACGTATGACGTATGACGCTTGGAGAAGGTGGATGATTTTCAATGGCACGTGTTTGGTTTCGAAGGCTCTCCACAAGGTGTTCCAATAGATGCAATCGAAAGGGGATTTGAAATTGATGAAAACGACCACAGTTCGTTTGCGCAACGAATTCTTGCTATTCTCTTAGCTGACGGAGAGCGAATATTTGATCAATGCATCCTCGATGTGGTCTGAATCCAGCTTGTTCTTTCCTGCTCGTTTGCTTTTGATGTTTCTCTAGCCTTGATTGTATGATTTTCGGTAAAAGGGCGCTATTACCGCGATGATTCTTGCATTGTCGCCTGTCGCCTTTCTGCAAAATTGACACAACGATCGCTTTCTTCCACGCCGACGGGACACGATCCGAAAGTCATATGTGTGTTATAAGGAGGTTGTTGGGATAAGGCATCATCTCCGATCTCCATCGTTTCAGCGATTTTATTGCCGTCTTCACCTCGATAATTGTCGGTTCGTTATCGAGAAACTATTTCGTCGGCTGTTCGATAATCGGCGATTCGAGTGCTGGACCTTGTGGCGGATCGTGGTTGTACAGCTGGTGGAAGAATTCTCTTCACCGCTACAGAGATGGGGAAAGGTTACGAAAGTTAAATCTGACGATGTCATTTGTTGACGTGTTCCAGTACGCTTCTCGTTACGATTTCATTTTCTGTCGAACTTCTTTGTCGGTATTGCTCGAAATTGCTCGACCATTGGGGTATCCATATGTCCTTTAAGCTTAAACTCTATTGGGCTGGTTCAGTAAGTAAGATCTGAAGTGTCATGGTAGTTGTAGCGATGTATTTTCATATGTGATGTGCAATTGAGTCAATACAATGATTGCCTCATTGCAGCTGTGTTACAGGTCCTGATATAGCTCAAATAATGGAAAGGCAAGTAACCTGTTGAAGTTAGTATCACTTGAGGTTTGCTTTGACCTGTTTGGTCTTGGGCCACCTGACAACAAGTATCAATGACAGTCCGTAACGATATTGTCGTACATCCAGCACATCATTTGCGGCGTAAGACCCCATTTTTATACATGTCCATGAATTAAAATTAAAACAAAAAAAGGAATTAATGATATATTCCGTTTTCATATAAGAACCTGATATGCCAGTATTATCAAGCTTCAAAGCAAGCATCTCACCTGTATAAGGTGTATACGAAGAGAATTTCTGATAAGAGGAGAGCATCTAAACCGCCAATGTTTCATAGGTGACGCCCCTTAAATGCTTTCCTTGGGCAAAGGCACACAACCGCCAGCAAGGATAAAGTATAACAAGATATTTTAATAAATTACTCTTAACAAGATATTTAATTACAGGTGGAATCACTCAAGGTGCATAATCAGCTCCTGTTTTGGTTGCTAGCGTAACTTTATCTGAAGAGAATGTCAAGGATTCCATTGTTTTGAGAAACTGGAGCCAAGAGTTTTCGGTGTGTAAAGTTTATTCACCATTCCTGAAACATTGAAGTCCCAGTTCCATCCTCTGTTGTTTTACCTGGTGATCTCGATGCTGTACCGTATATGCTGTGGATGTGATGTGTGCAAAAACGGGGGTGAAAGGGCTGGGGAAATTGCTTTTATGGAAGAAGCTTCTGATTTATGGATAGCATTAAAAGCTCTCAGGTTAAGATATAATTGCAAATGTGGTAACTGTAAGCTGAGTAAGTTTTAGCAAATTGGCTTCACGTGATATTTAGGGTGAAATATTATATTTAAAACCTCTCCTACCTTGAGTAATTACAACGAGGTTGCAGACGAGTTCGTTTACGCCCGCCAACACTTTATGCATAGTAAATTATTTTGGCCCCACGGAAATGGCTGTCAAATTTTTAATGACGCTTTTCGGGGCGGCGGCGGCTAGCATTAAGTACACGGCTTCTGTAGCCCGAAAAATATATAGTGTATGCCGGAGTAGACGGGAAACGTTCCCACGTTAATTACACACCTAATAAGACGACACCGCACAACCTCGGAAACAGCTCCTGGTCCCCGACTAATGAAGTGGATTAATATCAATTAGTGCACGGTGAATGGCACCAATTCCGATCGTAGCAATGGCGAACGACTACGGCCACAGCGACAACCACCATTATTTGTATTTTTTTCGTTTCCTTGAATTAAAACAAACGACTGAGGAATTGCAGTTAATCGAAATGTCAGACTATCGAAAGATGCTAACAACAGATAAAAAGGGAAAATTTATTCAAATTAGATTCTTCTCCAACATTTGAAGTGTGTTTTGTGTGTATGGACTCACAAAAGTGGAGGAAAAGCGACGGTCCAACTACACACAGCTCTACTATGTAGCAACAAAGCTTCTTCGTCATGTCTTAAGAGATCCTCGATGGAAGCCTTGTAAGATGCTGCAGCACAGATTGAGGGGACATGGAGGTGATGCGACGACATCCAATAAGAGATTTCAAATGCCGGGCAAATTGATAAATAAAGAAAATGAATTGACATAATGGTCGATTCCGTCGATACTATGCCCGTGGTTTTTATCTACAGAGGATGCTAATCCATAGTTTTTTTCGGCGGTGGCTCGGTGTCGAGCTTTCGCAAACAGATGGGCGACTTTTTCCTTATTAAATTTAGTCATTAATGCTAAGTTATTCGGGTACGGAGCGCCGAGCGTAGCGTGTGGTTTATATGTTAAATAAATTGGATTTTTTTCGGGCGAAATAGTGACTTTTATTGGAATATATTTAGCCTTAATTGAAATATATAATTAGGAATTTTAAATAGAAAGAAATTTGTTTATACAGAATGGAATCCAGAGGCCATAGCCCCTTGGCCCAGATCTAGTCGTGCGACAATTGGAATGTGAGAAAATATTTGCTAAATCAATAAAAAAATTACCTAAACTTATGCAGAACTATAGTTTTGTGGAAGTGGAAAATATATACCGACTACATAGGAAGCTGCAATAGTAAAGCGAGATTGATGTGGGCCCATGAGATTTGGCATATATCAAGAGGCATATCAGAGGCCCTTCGACAGGCCTCGGTAGCCTAGGGAGTAAGGCGTCTGGCTACCATCCCAGTTGTCCCGGGTTCGAATCCCCACTGTCCTTCGCCCTTTCCACTTTCCCACTTATATTGTATAACTTCCTTGATTCATCTTCCCTCCTTACATTCCTGATTGCTCCTCTCATAGACTTCCTTATGACACTGGCTTTTTTTTCGGCTGATAAATCTGCTGGAAAAACTAATTTTGCGAAAAAGATAGAAATTAGAGATGCGCCGAATGTTCGGCCGAATATTCGTATTCGGTATATTCGGCGTATTTTTTAATGTTCGTATTCGGCCGAATATTCGGCTAGTTAGCCGAATAATTACCGAATATTTAAATAGTATTATTTTAAGAGTTACATATGTTAAAGAGGCTTTATTCTGGAGCCGTACATAGGTAGAAAGAAACAAACACTTATTTGTGTAACCATATTTATTCACAAAAACAAAAATTAAAAAAATGAGAATCGACACACGAAACCAGACCGATTTGAAACAAGTTTGCCAGTACGACAGTAATAGTAAGACTACTCTTGCCGGTCGGAAGCAATATCAAGCTTGTACTTGCGATGCATTCAGCGGTTCCATGATATGCGGCGAGTTTCCAACACATAATTTTGTAGTTGCATTCCGTCCCGACATAACCCAAAAATCTAAGTAACGAGTGTATGGTTGTGTGTGAATGCGTCAATATAGAAAAAGTTTAAAGTAGACCGACATTTGCGTTGCATGCATTCCATTCATGGAATTTTCCGTCAAGTCGCATTTGAATACACACACTTATATATTGTCTGTCACCGAATGCAACACTTGTACGCTTGGAAATGTGACCAGTTTTAGTTGCGTGGCTGCATTTGTACGTGCCGAAGTTTATCCAACAAAATCTTCTTCGTGAGCACAGAGCACCGATTGATGAAAAATCAGTTGCGCTTGTGTGGGGACAAAGGTTTCATTTTGGTTGCAAATTGGTTGTGAGCGTGATAATGGTGAAACCAGTTTGAAACTGGGATTGCAAATCCGTCGACCCATGTACGTAGGGCCTCAATGTTTATGGAATTCTTGCTTTAGTCCCTTATTGTTTGGCGAGAGATTGCAATAAAAGAAAGACCGGCGGATTGAGTGAGCGAGCCGAACTAAACCGAAGTGCAGAAGGGGTGGGTGAACGCTGTTACTCGCAGAACGTTTCGCCGACCTATATGAACTGCGCAAAGATGAACCGAATAATTCGGCCGAATGTTCGGTTCGGTACATTTTTGACCGAATATTCGGCCGAATATTCGTATTCGGTCGAACCCATATTCGGCGCATCTCTAATAGAAATATTCTGCGAGAAGGAGACGCATTGATTTATTACTTTTTGAAATATGTTTTGACAGTTGTATCTCAATAATTGTTGTCTGTTATAACGTAAGTCATAAAGTATTTAATATTTGAAAAAAAAAAACGGTCGAAAAATCAAGAAACGTCAAAAAATATTGAACTTTTTTTCAATATTTTCCAGCTGAACTGCTAGAATACATATGGCATATCCTTTTTTCCATTCAAATTTCGTCAAATTTGTTGGTCACTCACTCCATTTTAAATTTCCTAGCGAGTGTCATAAGCACTTTAGCCTCTCCCTGTTCCACCAAAAGCGCATGTCATCCGTTGGTTGATGAGATTCAACTCGTTTCAGGAGGCATAATACTCCAGCGAGTTGTTTCTCGATGCCCCGATGTCAGAGTCGCGATAGTAATGGTTGGGATCGGGAAACGACCAGGGAGCCCGAGCCTAGACGGTGAGCCTGGTAGTCCGCAGGGAGCCGTAACCAGCGAAGATCCGGCCAACCATCAACGGCCGGACCATTCCGCTAAAATGGGGGTAATAGGGATGGAACAGCACGAAAGAGTGGACTATGTTTTCTGTGGTCCGGAAGACGATGTGCGACCTCATCTTTCAGTGGAAACCCTTGGGGTAAGATTTCGTGGGCTACTCGACTCGGGAGCAACAGCGACCGTCATCGGTGGCTCTGGTTGGGAGAAGTTGGAGAAGATGAAGTTGGAAATTAGCAGCACAATGAGGAAGGTGGTTAATGTAGCCGATGGAAGGCCTGTCGAGGTGTTGGGAAAAGCGGACATACCCATTGAATTGGGAGAATGAAGGTTAAGGAGGTGCTGATAGTCCCGGAGTTGCCGCAATCATCCTGGGGATATACTTCTGCAGGCAAATTAAGCTGGTAGTAGACTTCGATGACAACAGCTGGAAGTTTAAAGAAGAGCAGACGGAGGTTCGAATACACGCCTTGGAGAGCAAGTCGAAACTTCTGGAGGGACAGCAGAAGGAATTGGAAGAGGTTATCGAGGAGGCAAAGCGATAGTAATGGTTAGAATAAAAATGTGGACGTGACTATTTTCACCTTAAAACGTGAAACCAGAAACAGAAACGTGAAACGAGAAAAAATTAATTCACCGGGAAAAGAACTATATTGGCTGTAGCGCCATTGGATGGATGGTTAGCTATAAAATAATTATTTTCAAAATTCTGGTGTCGATATAGCATTTTTCTGGTTTCACGTTTCTGGTTTCTGCTTTCACGTTTTAAGGTGAAAATAGTCACTTACTAAAAATATAGCGGGTAGCTTGTGGCAGTTCCTTCCTTCCCAACTAGAGCTGCTGTTCGACATTGCACTCTATACGAAGAAAATAGATTGTCGACAGTATAAAGGGCTTTTCCTGAGCTAGTCTTCCACATCAAAAAAGGTGAAGTTACAGTGTCTCTGATAATGGAATCGAATGTTTTCTATACAAACTCATCATATATACCTGTACAGACCACCTATTATTGGCCTTGGCTTTCTCCAGCAGGTTTCTCTATGCCGTTCAGTTCCTGGGTAATGGCCTCAACGGAGTCCATGTATCACTTCTTTTGTCGACTTGTATTTCTCGTTCAAGTCGATTTGTCGCTATTTTTGCAGGATCGATAAGGAACATAATTTTATACTTTTGAAAATGTCAGGTTCCTTCTACAGTTTGTATAATTCATAGTTATATCTCCTTTTCCATAACTCATTTTTACAGACACCGCCAAATGTTGTACGTACCGACAATAACTACATGTAAGACTTTGGAAATTTAATTTCCGTAACTTAAGTCCCATTACAAAAACATCTGCTTCAATTTTTGCAAAATTCTGGTGTTTCATGCGAATTTTGCTTTTGCGGAGTGCCATCTCCTGAATTTTAAGCCGTCCACTATTTCCCACTAAGTGAAATCCAAATATCCCCTGATGTTGACTTAGATCACTGTGAGGTGTGAGAATATAGAAATCGAAATTTTCGACGTATTTTCAATCATCTTTCAAGGTCCCAGGAGCATTTTAAGCAAAAAATTGGGAGGATGTATGTGTGTGTGTGTGTGTGCGTACGGATGTGGTCATTTTCTCCTGCACGATATTGCGCGAACCAAAAAAGATATCGACTTCGTTAAGGTGTCGTTCGAAGCGTATTAACCGAAATATGATCTGAAAAGATTTTCATAAAATTCGGTCGAGCCATATTTTTGTTTAAGTGGCGTAAGTTATTTTTGTACCTGCACGATATCGCCCGAACCACAAAAGATATTGACTTACTTGAGGTGCCGTTCGCAACGTATTAGCGACAATATAATCTGAAAAGATTTTTATTATATTCGTTCGAGAGGTTTTTTGGTTTAAATGACATAAGTGATTTTTATACCTGCACGATATCGCGCGACTTAGTTGACGTGCCGTTCGAAGAGTATTAACCAAAATATGATCTGAAAAGATTTTCATAAAATTCGGTCGAACCGTTTTTTTTTGTTTAAACGACGTTTATGTATTTTGTACCTGCACGATACCGCGCAAACTAAAAACTATATCGACTTCATTGAGGTGCCGAAAAAAGAATATTAACGAAGAAATGCTCTGAAAAAAATTTCATAATATTCGGTCGGGCCTTTTTTGTTTAAATAGAAAAACTTCGGCTAATTGTCAGGAAGACCTTAAATTGACAAGTTTTGCTAATATCTCATAAACTCGATGGAAAGACACCCGTTCTAAACGAAGTGATCTTTTTTGGGTTCTGCACAGCGATAGCCTTCGAACAAAACATCACTTGTCAAAATCCGACAACCTTTCAAAATCGTGCAAAAATTTCGTTACCCTTTACAAACAGCGCGAATTTTTTCAACCTTGGATTAGCAGTTTTTGACGGGGAATTGTTTTCTACACGTGGTACATTTTCAGAAAATTGCGGTTCATCCCGGGATTTCCAGTAGTTACCGCAAAATTGGTTCTTTTTGGTCAAGTCTGACAAGTACTTAACAGTTACAGTTTTGCTAATATCTCCGGAAAGCTTTGGAATTTCCAAATGAAGTCATTCGCTTCTCAGTTTGTCAATGGCGCTTCAGCCCAATTTGAACACCCGCTTTAGTGCAGCGAACGAAATACGGAGGAAATGTTTGTTTGCTAACGTTCAGGAAAAACAAATTCTCTAGAAAAATCTTGTTGATTTACCACTATTATAGTATAGTCCAGTAAAATGACGGAAATTGACGTCAAAATGACGCGAAATAGGGAGGAAGTAGAGAATTTCATTAATTGCGAGTTACAGAAACGCGTTTATAAAGTCCAATTTTCAACTACCGTTTGACCACGAACGGTTCGTTAAAGAAATAAACCTAAATAATAAAATTTGTAAGAAATAGTGAGGCTATTTAGGAAAAGTTGATTGCTCCCGAATTATAAACAAAAAAATCCGCAGCCTGACTTGCACAAATTTCCTTCGCTATGCCCCTGGAACCTTCGGAGGTGATACCAGAAAGAAAACGTAATGCCGATTAATTAACAGCTCTGTTGGCCTTAAATTCTTCTTCACCCGAAACTGATACGCCAACCCCATTCTCGAATACAATGTTGACTCAATGGATGTCGTTCTTTTCAGGCCTCGCGATGTCTATAAATGCCTGACAGATCTTGGCGTCAATAGATCTACTAGCCCGGACAATATTCCCCCTATATACCTCACCTTTGGTACGCGAAATTCGAATTCTATTATAAGTGTGGCTGTTTCAATTTTGCCCAAGCTAGTAAAAGCGTATTTTCGTATCCCTTGTAGCCGCGTGACATATGTATTTCATTGCACCCGTAAATGATGCTAATAGTGTAACTCACTCTAGTAAAAATAAAATGTGGTCTTACAACGGGCGCACACCGACCGTAATTGAAACATAATTCTCGGCCATCTGAAGGTTGTTTGCAGGACTATAAATAACAAAATTGCATACTAAAATATCAATCAACACGCACCACAGAGCACCCACTTCAAGTACAACAAACCGACGACATTTAAATTTAAAGCTTTTGATTAAGTTTGGCCGTCGTAAGGCCGTAGGTGCTTTCATTTGAAAAGGTTAAAAACTCGACGGCCACCATATGTCTTTTATAAAGCCAAGCTGCCGGTGTTCGCCCGTTGTAAGGCCATCTTTTATTTTGACTTGGACATATAATAGGAGATTCAATTTTTGATTATTTTTGCCATAAGGGTACGCAGTCAAAAATGTTCTAGACCACAAGTCCATCCACACACGGTGTAGCTTGATTTGGTTCTGGGTCGTTTGAAAGCGAAAGTTATGCTATTGACATATAATGACCAAGATTTTTCTGTCGTATTGCCGCCGCCGGTATTATGATTATACAAACTCGACTCTCAAATTAGTGGCCATTTTCGACCTTAAGACACCTACGAGTATATAGCGATTTCCAATTGACTCGGAAAATAATTGAGAAAACTCTACAATTTTGTATTGACAAGCAAACTGCGCAAAATTAAAATTTGATCACTCTCACTCTTGTTACTAAATACTTCTCGTTATTTCAATAATTTATTTATTAAAAACCATTTGCTCTTTATCGTTTCAATTTCATCTTTTCCATTTTACTTTTCTTATTCACAACAGGTGCTTCCGTGTTGGTACATCCGGTATTTACACCATTTTTGTGCTGCGCGCATTCAGTACTCGAACCATCAATTACTTGGAAGTAATTTCCCTCTAGCGGAGAACTTCTAGAACTGCATCTTGTTCCAACGATTTATTTCCTTCCTCTTTTCTTTCCGCTTTCTAGTCCTTTCGTAACAATCGGTTAACTAGAGATAGTTGTGAAATTTCCGTGAAGGTGTAAAGGTAGGGATGGAATTGGTTTTAATCAGTTTAAGTTTTCTAGGTTTGTCATCCTATCTCTTGTATACTTATTCCAAAGGGATGGTCGACTAAATTTTTATTGGAGATAATTTTTAAAAATTATTTTATTTTAAAGTTTTGCATAAAAGTAAAGATGTAAACAGAGGCTCTTACCTGCGTGCATTTGGGTACTAAAAACCCTTAAACAAAACGATTAGTTACACAATGTGGCAATTTCGAACATCAAATTGGGGGCAAAAATACGCCATGAAAATGCAGTTTCGGTTAGCAAAAATCCAAAGTGCATGTCTTATGCTAATTTCGCAAAGTCAAACGATACATGCTCGCGTTCAGCATTCTTTGCGTGCATCAAAATGAAAAATATGGCAGCGGCATCCTTGCACACCAAAGAGTCGCACCATCCCGAAATGCATGCGCGCGGGAAAAAAGAACGAGATAAATGAGTGCGTGTCGACATAAACGCATCATGGACTTTAATTAAAATATCAAAACTGGTTTAATGGCGTTAATGACCGACACTCAAGCCCATGCCGGAGTGCATCGAGAGTGTCCGTTGCACTTTTATCTTTTCGCTGCCGCGTGTATGTGTGAGCTGCATTCGCACGCCAGCCAGCGAGGAGGAGATGCAGCGCACTCTTTACGGTGCGATGAGTTGCTTGCTTTATGTAAGATGTGCTGCAGCGTGCGTTGTTGTCTGCAGAAGGATGGGGGGGTTTTTGTGGGGCTGGGGACCCAAAAGAAGAAGAAATCAGAATCAGTCGAGGGGAACTACAAAACATCGCGCTATGTGCTATAAGCGAGAAGTAAGTCTTGTAGGTATCCGAGTCTCTTGGGTTTTATGACAAATTACCGCCGTGTGACAATTTCATTATTTCGAAGAATGAGGCATTAAGAAAATGCACACAAGAAATTGTTTAAAGCAGCAACAACAACGCCGCAGCAGCACAGCCAGCAGCAGCAAACGGAGCAGAAACTCGTGTCTTAACTCTTTTTATTTTGGATGGGGTTTAAAAGGAGTGCGAAATCCAAGACCGAGAATTTGGCTACAGAAATGCCCGGAATTCCTTAATTTACAGCAGGAATTCATCTTTATGACAGGCAAACAGAAATAATTCGAAATGATATCGCAAGATCCTGGCGATAAGGCGTTACGGACTTAATTCGAAGCGAAAATATTTGAAATTAATTCAAGATTAATAAATTACGGCGCGGAGCCTCCTCCTCTAATGGGCGAATGGCTAGTCGCCCACTGTCATCAGATCATAATTTTTATAAACAGTGAAGACATTTCTTTTGGCACATTAACACAAATTAGTGATCAATACATAATTTTCGGGGCAGGTTTCCTTTTTCAACATCACCTGAATATACTGCCATAATCAATGTAAAACGTATTCACCGTCGTCGTCGTCGTCGCTCCAGCAGCAGGCAGCAATATAATATATAAGGTATAGGCCTCCTCGATGGCCAGTGTTGATAACTAAACAGAATGAAAAAAAAAATCGTTTTTCCATTCTCCACCGGTGTAATTAATAGCTTCCACACGTTCATTAAAAATTGACATCGCTACCAGGCGGAAACTCTTAGGGGAATTAATTATAACCGATTACCCATTGGGAAAGATGACGACTGTGTGCACGGCCCTCGGACTTCCCCAAAATGCCCGAATGGACATTAAATGTCTCATTTCGACCTAGTGAATACTAATTAACTCCAATTGACATCCCATTATCAGTTTCGGTGATCATTTTCCATTTTCTGATAGCCACGCTGTGCTTCACGTCCCAATAACGAGCCGGCGGCCCTACTACTACTACGGCCCCAATCAGGCCTAGGCGCGGGACGCAGCTGGCCCGACCGTAGAGACACCAACCGGATGTCATATAGTAGCTGAGAGAGGTTTTCGTAGGTGCCAGACATTTTATTTATTATTTATTTTTTCTCTTCACATTTTTCCTACTTTAATAATTATTATGATTTCGTTTTATTGGGAGTCTATTAACAGTTCGTGACGGGAATTTAATTTTTAACACCGAACACTATTAATAATTCCGTAGAGGTGGAGTTGTTGTATATTATGACTTATAGGATTTTGTTTGGTGGAATTTTTAAAAGGTGCAAAACAAGCTCTTTACGTGCAATGAGACCCCATTATTCTGGGCATGTTTTTAGCTGAGTTTTAATCACAAAACGTAATTGACTTTGAAATTGCATACGAAATGCAGACACAATTGGTTTCAATTGTTTGGAGGGTTTTGTTTTTTGTTGTTATTTTTTTTGGGTGATGTTTAACTAGCTTAAAAAAATCTCAATTAAAAACACGTGCCGTGTTTTAAACGAACTGTTGGTACTCAAATTCAATTGATTTTCTCTGTTCAAAATAAACGATTTTTCAATATGCATTGGAATGTCGACGAATTAATATTGGCATCAACCCATTCGCTATCAGTCAATTGCAGCTAGTGTCAATTGTTTGTGCATCGGTGGAGTAATTAACCTCCTTAACATTCCGTCTTTAAAAAAATTCCACCGACCTTGCCATTTGCAGATATAAACATGCAATTAAAAAGGAAACCATCAGATGACCCACCCTTTAGTTGATTGTAAACATTTTGCTATCGGTACCACCTGTGGAAGTAGCCCCTTCGAAATATCTCCACCGATCCTGACTAGAATTTTTGGGCGGTTCAAATAGGATCCCTATTAGGGTAAATCCACTGCCTCATATGAAGCGCATGTAGATTGGCCCACAAAGGGTATTTATAGTCTTTCCTCAATCGCGCATCATGATTGCTACCCTCGATGAATGGAGAGTTTCGGTGTGGATAAGTAATTGATAACTTCGACGGTGTCGAAAGCTTTATATTTTTGTTTCCCTTTCCAATTGTCTTTTCGTCCTTTCAAGCCCGCGTGTCGTTTTACCTAGCGGTCTCCCAACCGAGTACCAATCACGTCCAGTGCTGCTTGAGTACCACATAGGCGTGTCAATTTAAATTTTCGATTAGCTCATAGCCATCAGCACCAACAATAACACTTTTGGTCTCAAAATGTTCTCAAAGAGTTTTGCTTTTAAGTGCTTTTTGTGCGGATATTTCTACCTCATTGGAAATATGTGAAAAATGGCCGGAAAAAATGATTGCCCACAAAATTTTGATTATCTTTTTGTTTGAAATTCCATCGAAATGGGAGCTATCGGTAGCTGCTAATTTACTACGAAATTACAAACAAAAATCAATATTTTAGGACTAATTTTGGAGAGGAGATATTTTTTTTTTTCTTCAAAAAATTTGTACTCCTTTAATTTCCCAATTCAAAGGCTAACATTTTGCACTCATCCGTTGCAGGCTTGCAGATTAATATAAAGTATATTGCGCCATCACCGGTCAAACAGTATTCACTGTAAGCCAAACTATGTTGTGTTTCGTAAAATCATGTTCCATTCGGCGCGAATTTGGATAGACATACCAAATCAGTTCACCTAATAACTCTGCACACCCATATCCTACCAACCCCATCCATCACCAGGAATCATTAGATTGGTGCTATACAGGGTGTTTCAAACTGAAATAGTAATCCGTGTTTATGGGTGATTCCTGGGTGGAATAAAATGTTCGAGAGAAGGGCCTATCGGGCCTATCCACCAAGATACAGGGTATTTACGAAAATACGTTTTAAAAAGTTTTTAATATACTTTAAACACCCGAGCGCGAGACCGGTGCGACGAGCAACAAAGTCTTCCCGGCCTACGCCGTATAGTCAGAGAACGAACTAGCGTTTTCAACACAGAATGTAATATTTAGTTTGAATCATATCTTGTTATCAGCAGTGTATTTTTTGCCACGATTAGCCGCCCCTAATATCTGGCCACCTAGGTGCGGGTCTACTGGCCTTAGGGCAAATCCGCCACTGCTTTTGCCATCGCCTTTTCCTTTCCAAGTGAGAGTGTGATTTTACCATAGTGGTCCCCCAACCAAGTATACTAACCACGACCAATGCTGCTTGACCTATTGAATATGCCTAAGTCACGCCTTATGGTAAAATTTTAAAAACCCCTTGGGAGCAATTTGGCAGCGCTCAAATTTGTCTCCCCAGAGCAGATTTCTATAACATTTTTTATCTATTAGCTTGGCAAATTATAATTTGACAAACCAATTTCTTAGACCTTAAAAATAGATAAGGGGTCAAAAGATGCCAGAGTCCCAAAAAAGATAATTGGTACAGATATAAACATGAAGATATCTTAATAGCAAAAGCCATCATCACACGATCACCAAAAGTAATTGTACCTTAAAATTAACACAGCTCTTATACAGTTAGAAATAACTTTGCCAGCTCATCGCACCAAGCCCAGAAAGAGCCACACACGTGTAAATATATTTCGCACAAAAATCCTTAACTAAACAGAAAGTCATTCAAGAGCGGCACACATTGTGACTCTATTCATTTTCACCTTCCCAACAACACCATCCGAAAACAGAAAGCATAGAAAGAAAGAAAGGCAACAACAACAACAGAAATAATAATAATAAACGCCACCACAAAATTTTTTCTGCCTCACCTGCGCTAATGACTTAATAATTTTCCTGGCATCTTTTTTTCTCCACCCGGAACATCGGAAAGAAACGAAGAAGTGTCAAGTACGTCTTCAAATGTTTAGTCAATGTAAACAAAGGAAGTAGCATTTTCTGGTTCACATCTTATCAGTATTACCATCCCAGGTTCTCAATCATAAAACAAACAATCGCCTCACCTTTTCACGGCAAACGGGCGAAATTCAACAGACGAACGAAGAAAAAAAATAATATGTATCGCCAAGTCATCGGACCTTGTTGAGTGGCCATTCTCTTCGCTGCATTCAAATTGGCTTCACGCGGCTATGTAAATTGCTTATGAATAATTCTGACAGTCAGCGAACAACAATCACAGACAAGGCATAGCCTTAAATTAAAAATAATACAGACATCATCCAGCGGCGGCTCTCCTTGGCGCGTAGGCAAATAACTAGAACAGCCCAAAAATAACAAGGTCCGCCCCGACCCAGCGAGACAAACTAGAAGCTTCTTCTTCTGCGGAGACTTCTTAATAGAAATTAAATTACACTATTTTTTCCTCGTCTAGTTTTTGCCGCGATGTTTTCATTCCGCAGTTTACTGTCCGGGTACCCCGGGAATTAATTGGACAAATAGAACCATTTAGGAAACAATAGCGGAGCAATTCAAGCACCTCGCGGCATCCCATCAGAATGGCCACTAAGCCGGCCAGTCTCTCGGTGGGCCCTCTAGCGCACATTAGCACACACTTCAACTAGCTCCTTCTTGCATAAAAAGTGAAAATAGGGTAAAAATTAAAAATTCAA